>JARFIY010000143.1:11250000-12500000 GCA_036346155.1 Sinelater perroti
CATACAGGCACAATATAAACAAAGTATAATGCGCGCGCATGTAATCATAACCGCACCTCTATCTACACGTACACCGCATTTATTTATCGTCATAGCTTTGGTCTCTCCATAATGACAAAAAAGCTTAGATTAGAGTATGCTAGACATTTTTCCTTTAAATAGAAAACGTTTATAGATTTCGAAAATTTGAAAAACAGTGGAAACTGTTGTCCCCAAAATAAAACATCTAATCCTTTATCGATTAAACATTTAAACTAGTTTTATTACCTTGAAAATCGGCACTGCAGTATTTTTTATATTATGAAACGTAACTCTCGTGTTAATCTTTTAAATTTCATTTGGGTGTATCCTATTATAACCATCTAACGAGTCTGATCAACCTATCTAATTTGTATGTACAACGATCATGATGAAGTTATTATAAACGCCATTTGTATGCTACAAAGACCTTAATGGTATAACATTCCAAGTAATGGAATTTGAACGTTCTTAGGTAGTTTAAAAACAGCATTACAAACATATTTAGTCACGTTGAGCCATGCGCATGTTATAGTGGCAGAAATATTGCTGTATGACCATTATGACATAAAAACTTTCAACCGACGTATTCTGAACTACCAATGCCTAATAACTTTGAATTAGTACGACGTTTAGTGTCTTACATTTATAAACAAATTTTCTACACTAAAAAATTGATTCATTTTGCAACTCTTTATGATTTCACCTGCAAAGTCTAACAGTTTTCTATAGTTTTAATGACGAATACCTGCATTGTTACCTATATTTGAGATTCAAACAGAATCTCTTTCATCTGTTGTATAACAAGCAAAGTCATATATTTTGCGCCAAATGAGGTCAATTTAATTTTTCTGATCTACCTTCTTACCTTCTCTGGATTTATGGTTTCTATAAATGTCACTGCAGTTATCTACTTTTAAGTTTCTGAATCATATCTGCACATTAAAAATTTATCACTTATAAATTTGTCTTCAAAGAGTTGTAAATTAATAAGATACCAAGTGCACACCACACAGCACTCCTCTTTAGTTATCCGACAGATATAGAAAATTGTTCCTTTACGATATTTCATGCAATTTTCATTTGTTAAGAACATGTTTATATTTCTCAATTACGATTTTGAATTTTTTTCACATTTCAATTAAAAATTACAGTTATCTAAAACTGGCGATAACTTTTCCAATCAAATTAGAGCAGTTAAAATATAATATAGACCTCAAAGACCAATTTAAACGTAATTATTAATGATTATTTCAATTTTGCTTGCTTATACTTTCTACTAAGTAATTTTGCAACATTTGAACATTAACAAAAATGGATCTTAATAAATAACAATATACGAAGTTTGTCTCTGCCATCTGCTTCTAAAATGATTTAAAACCATAATTATTCTTTAAATCTTCATAAATAGCTTTCCAGAAGCTTGTTTCTAGAAGATTATACTCGGAAAGTTTTAAAAAGTTCGAAAACTAATTTATTGTGTACAGATTTCTGTTTGCAAGTTGTAAAGTCGTAATTTACTATGGGAATTGTGTGTTTAGTTCATTTGATTAGCTTTAAATGAAATGATATGTTTTAGGCCGTTTAGAATTTGGAACTCTCCAGCGCAGTCCCTAATGCGAACGCGATAAAAAGTTTAAGAACTCCTGCTCTAAGTTGCCGAAACGCGCACCTGGCTCTAATCTACAAATTTAGCATTTACAAATAGGGCGGAATCGTTCCGGCCAGTTACCGCAAAACACATGCACTAGAATAGAATATAAATATAGACATTTTCGTGGCCTTCGAACAAAAGAACTGAAGAAAAATACATGTTTTCTGTCCAAATGTTGGCTTTTCTGCATCGCATAAATTATTTAAATAAGATTAAGCGTCTAATTTTTTATAGAGAACTTATCAACTTTGTTTTCAGGATCAGCTGTCCTCTTTGATCCTAACAAAACAACTAACATTTACAGAAAATTGGTGATAAAATCATTATTAAGCAAGGATACTTTTAAAAAACAATATTAAACCAGAAAGACTAATTATGTTTCAGCTAGGAAAAGTTAAAAGATAAAAAGGGGAAAATAAATTTGTTGCAATATCAAAAGAAAATGAAAGAGATAAGAAGAGGGATTGGATAGGAGATGATTTTTTACTCATCTGTATTTGCTGCTCACTCTGAAGGCAATATAATAATAATATTACAAAAAGCCCACTCTGGTACTACTAACATAGTGATCAAATTTCCTGCTTGGCAAACTACATTAGAGTACTTTATGGTTCAATTTATATTCCCTTAAGAGCTAGTTTAGACCGCAAATGGAATGCTGATATATTATAATTTTTATGAACTAGAACTATCTCCTACTGGAAACTCCACTGCATTACATTCTACTGATGTATAGATTTAAAGATCTTTTCCAGAGAAGTGCAGCATTGTGAGTCGTTTTAAATCTTTATGGTGACGAAAAAATCTCTTCTTATACATATTTTAATTTTCTTGGGTAATTATCCGTTGCTTATCTCTTTGATAATAAAAATATTCAAACATTTTGAAGAAGATTTAACTTATATAGAGGATATTCTTGGTGAGTCATTACATGGTAATAACGTTCAAGAATAGTTTAAATAATATTTTTAATCTAAGTATTTTTTTCAAAGCAAATTTTGTATTTTCCTGAAGCCCAAAAATTATAACAATTAGCAATGTGCAAAAATACATCTAATGTTTTAATAGATACTGCAATATACAATTTTTAATGATTAAAAAATACTATTCTTGGCGATATTATATTCGAATATGCAAAATAATGGGATACTTAAATGCAGAGAGCTAAGCACCTGCTTCAATTACCATTTTACTGATCCGCTCTTTAAATGTTTACATTTAATGTTGGGAAGGTATTGCACATATATAAAGATTGCATACAGAAAAAAATTTACAGAGTGTTTTAAAAGATCGCGACATCTTGAAAGGAAGATGTAGAAAAGAGAATAAATAATTAAAAGAGAATTTTTGTTGAGCGCTGCAGCCTCAAGGACTTATTCTCTCATTTTTTTCCAGCACTTTTTCCAGTATCCTCATCCTTTCTACCAGTCTGTACACATTCCTTACTGGATAGTTGCTCTATTCAGTTCTGTTCATTACAAGACATAGATGATTGTCTCAGGTCACCTAATTCGTTGAAGTGTCGCCTGAAAAAACCATTGTCCTATAAGAAGACCTGTAATAATTCATAGTTGACGCCTACTTTGTACTGACAGTTCTTCAGTTCGTTTATGAGTTAGTGCTTTTATGAAGGTTTTCCATTTTTTGTCTCGTTACGTTTTCCTGGTATTTTTGCTATTTCTTGACCGATTCTCTCACCCGGCTTTGTATTATACCTTTAGCTATTCCTAGAATCAGTTCAAGGCCTATATATGGAGTTAATGATACTTCTTCTGCTAGCTCATCAGCTTTTTCGTTGCTTGCAATTCCGCAGTGCTCTGATACCCACAAAAGAGTTAATTTGTCAAAGCACCGAGTTCTTTGCGGCTTAATTAAAAGAGGTTAATCATAGCAATTGATACTGCAAGATATGTCATGACATTCATATAAACGTAACACTCAGGACCGGGCCAAATCCGTATTACTTTCACAAAGTAATCGTGTAGTATGTAATATGGTGTCATAGTTAAAGATTGTGATACGATCATGGTGACCGAGACAACTACGTAATATATTTGCTACTGTGCTGAAGACATTCTGTAAGCGGGGACTGAACTGCGTTCATCACATTTGTGACAATGCTTGATTACAACAAAACGGAGCAACGTTCCTTACTATACGTTTGTCAACTGTGGTTCTGCAATCCAATTTTACATCCAGTGATGTATCATGGCCTCCAAGATCCGTTGACTAGACGATCTGCGATTTTCTTTTGTGGTTTATCTAAACAGCTACAGTCGGCCTAATACAATCGAAGAATAAAAAGAAGAGATTTGTGAATAAATTCCCAAGTTTAGGTAAACATGTTATCTTAGACCTTCTTACAAACATAAAGATGGACATTTTTCTAATGTTATATTTGCATATAATGGCATACTCCATATTATTCACTATTATATTTAGATGTTTTTAATTATTTGTTCTCTTATAATATTTCTCTTCTTTTTAAGTGACTGTACTATATACGTAATTTTAGTGTTACGCGAATCTGTATTCTACAAGTGTTAAGCTTCTTTAATTGATAAACTCTAACAATTTTTATCTTTCGTAACAACTTACTATAGCTAATTAGTTTAATCCCCAAAATTTACTAATTAAGAGTTTCCAATTAAGAGTAAGTATGATACAAGATACAAGCCTCAGTCTTTATTCAAACATCTTGACATTTTATTTCTGTCAACGCCCTTTTCACTGTTCAAACCTATTAAGCTTTTGTTTCCGGATTGTAGTCATAAAGTCCTTTTTAAGGAAACATTGCTTCCGGTGACAGCAACAGCAGAAATAATTTTGTTTCGTTAAAATTTTACATATTTTAGTTTTTTGAATCTTCTAGCTTTCGGACTATCTATCGCCGATCCTATTGGATTGTAGTCGGTAGATATTCAAAACATTCCGGTGTTTTACTCTTTGCTGATCTTTCAGAATGTGAACTACTTTTCACAAATTTTCAACCATTTTTAAATCGTTTATACTATGCTTTATCGGGGCTGAACTAAGTTTCTTATTCCCGAAAGCATTTTGAAACATCGAAACAGCTTCTACAGATTAATGTTGTAACTCCGCACAATATTCGATACATATCCGCTACTCTACTCGTTAAATTATTCCAAATACATCAAATCGATCACACTCTGCCGGCGTCTAACTCGTAACTGAACCGGCCAGTAAAGTTGCCCTCTTTTAAGCATGCGCATTATGGTCCACTTTCATCTGCTATCACAGCATCTTTACCAAAATAATCTTCTTGTAACGAATTTTTTTTAACCTTTTTTAAAATAGGAAAACAATTTGAATAAGTTGCATCAGAAAACTATAAAATTTACCATTTAGCATCACTTTATTAAAAATATCTTTTAATCTACAACAATAAGAGATTTTAACGCTTGTAAACACTAAGATTTTTACCGCAACCTCCTCAGCATCCTGCCATATCTTTTAAATCCTCTTTGCCATAAAATATGACTTTGGGGAACAAACAAAATGCAAAAAGATGATCATTTTATGAAATTCGAAGGCAAATCATGTACAACAAATCTAAAGCATCACAAAGATCGCCAACTATTAACAGATGATATTTAACTACGTATGAGTTTAGTTTGTTTTGTAGCTTTATAACCAAAATCTTGCTTCTACATTCTATATTACTACTGTTCTTGCGAAATGAAACCAAACTCTATAAAAAATTGCTTCTTTAACTGCGACTTTCAACAACAACAGTACTACTAAACTATATTCTTAGTCTTACTAAAAGAAATAACTAGAGTTCTAAATTCTGTTCCAATTTATTTTTAAACAAAACACTTTTTTTGACAACTTTTTAGTAATATCGCTTTTAAGTGAAGAAATCACAGAATTCTAGATAACTTTTATCGGTACAACTTAAGACATTAAAGCAGTTTTCTCCATTCTAAGGAACTTTGCCTTGGACGCTTAGAACATAAAAAGACTTGAGGAATTCTGTACAGGATTGAGATAGAGTTAAGTTAAGCAAACCTTCGCTGCATCTGCAGCAAACAAGCAAAGCGACCGAGGCGGCGGCACTTGAATTTTTCATGGCCTCTCATGCATATACATCGGCGCTTGTCCGCGCCATTATGCAAAAGCGGGGTTTACGGCCGTTCTTACAGCTAATAGGCGATAAAATAAGCACCGCTGCAAGCGCCAGAGCAGGACCCCAACTCGAGGGCCCCAGCTGACCCGAGTATGCGCCGCCAGCATGCAGGGAATTTCAATGGTGGTTTCGCTGAAAGATTCCGCATCAGCATGGGAATGCTGCACCGACCTCCCGTTTTGGATGTGCAGACGAGAGTGCACGCCTTGGAATTCTGGTTGGCTTCAAGGGCGCGCTGGCTGATAAGAATGGCAAAAACGGTGCTTCCAATCGAGGCAAATTTGTAGCTCGTCATAGAGACTTAAAGTTTTGCACCAAATTTATTTAACTTCTGCTTCTGTTACCTGTATTGGTCATTATGGAAATTGAAATGAGAGCAAATTGGAAAATAAAAGCAAGAAGAATATGAAAATCCGACATACAATATTAATATAGAAAAGATAATTAAAAATGAAAATATTGATCTTACATTGGCATCAGGGAGAAAATTACATATAAAAAGATAAGCAAAACCTAATGTTTAGTGTAAATATTTATCTTTCAATAGCCAGCGCGGTCCCGTGGTTTAGAAGCGGATTGCGACAAGGGCGGGCCCGACTTAATTCCAGGAGCTCTCTGATGCCTGGCGGGTGGCCTAATCAGTCACTAAAGATAATTGAGTACCTGGGTTCACTTTGAAGAAGGGGTAATAATGGCGGTCGTCTAAGGAGCGATGCGTGCCACATCACCCCGCATCAGAGATGGTGCGCGACGACCGAACAGTAAAGTCGAACATATGAGAGCCTTAATCTATTAGTTCGCTCCCTGTGCGCCTTAGAGCCTTACCATTATTTATCTTTGATCTTTAAATTAACTTTTTCTAAACTTCTCCAAGCAGTAAGCCTGTAAATATATCGAGTACGATTACATTTATAATCCGAAATGCATAATGCGGTCAAATTTGATTCAAGCGGGTCGTGTATACGAGAAGTAATCTGTAGCAATACAATATCTCGTTCAGATGGTTCCACAAAGTCTTTTCAGAGTCTTTTCACAATTTCTGGACAATCGGCTGATTTTCAATAAATTTTATAATTAAATTTATAATATTGTCATAAAAAATCTTAGGGTACAGTCTACGAGACGAATTCTCAAGTTGCTGACTACCAATCAGAAGACTTGACGAAAGGGTACCACCTTAAAGTTTCTGCAGCATTATCGCAAAGGTAGATACAGAATTTGATGAAACGAGTCAAATCCCAAAAACCAGAACTCAAACGAAGAGCCAAAGCAGTGAATACTCAGTTTAAACAAACCGAAGAAGATCGATCTATCTTTCGGGACCAGAAGGGAGGTTTTTTGATCGACTGCAGCTGTGTTAAACTACAAACACTGCAAAGGAATTCAAAACAAAAGCAGGGGAGTTCAAGTGAGACATTTTCCATTCTTTATCATGCAGTTTGAGCTTAACTTCCAAAAATTTTCATTTTTTCCTTATTTGAAGATGAGGTTAGAGGGACATCGGATGCTATCGAAATGGTAATCGTATAGAATATAAAGAAAACATTTAGGGTGTACTTTGCATTATGAGAAAACTTACAAAACTGGTCTCATTGACATGATAATCTTAAAATGTTAAAATAGAATCGAAAACACTTTTACTACCTTAAAGAGTAAGTTTCAAAAATTTACTTAAAAGACAATAATAACGAATGTGATATGACTCTGCAGTATTTTGAGAGGCAAAGCTTCTTTAAAAACAAAATAGAGCAAATAAGTTTCTTTAATCAGTTCCTTGTTAATTGTTTTAAAAATAATCGTTACTTTAAAAAACTTTAAAAATCAATTGAGATGAAAGTGGGGATTAATTATTTGTGTTATGAAACTGTAGACAATTCTTTATTTTGAAAATGCCTGGCGTAATCGTAGGCGATACGTTAAGTCTGGAAAAACTCCAAACGAAGATAAACAATTTAAAACCAATATTGCGTTAAGTTGATGAGTGATGTTTTGTTTGAATTGAGAAGTTCAATATGTAGGATTTACTACTTAAAACTTGAAGACTGTTAATTTCTCAAACTTGTCACGCGTAGGAACGTTAAAGGATTGCTTGTATCAAAAAATTTAGGAAATTATCTTACGCCACCAATATTTATATTTATTTTAAATAGTATTTTAAAAAGTATAAAGAAGCTGAAATTTTCCTTCATGTATGGATTCGCTGTTGCTATATTCAACCTTTACAATTTGAATCGTTGCCAACATTTCCTTTTACGTTCCTCATATGTTTTGCCTTATTTTATAGATATTTTAATTTTTTAAGTTCATTGTTAGAAAAAGTTTATAATGCTTTATTAGTTAACGAACAAAATAATTTGATCGAAAGGGATCAAAAGATTCAGATATTTTTTACAAATGTTACCGACTTTTCGGTTTCTTAATCACATGCGTGAACGAGGAAGATTTCACTGGCTAAGTCAGTTGGGAGTTAGATGCACTGAATCATCATATGCGTAATCATATATACTAAATGATATATATATATATATATATATATATATATATATATATATATATATATCGAATTTTGTGCCTAGCTAAAAATTAGTTTGCAAAAACTATTCGGATAATTCAAAAGGCTTTCGTTGTAACGAGTGCAGCATGAACAAAGGCGTGGTATACAGATCTTAAAAAACCAACAAAATAGATCGGGAATTGATAGTCCGAGAACTAGTAGAGGAAATAATTCCAAAAACTATAGTGTAAATTTTATTTTTCTACAAACTCCCAGGGGTATGCTTTGAATAACTTTCCTGGTCTCCTTCAGTTTCTCAATTATGTTTGTTTCGTAGCGTAAACTGTATCCTTAAGATACCCTTACGGAAAAGTCAAAGCCAATTAAATATGGTGATCTGGGGAATCAAACCATATCACCAAAACGTCCTGAAAGCATTATTCTTAGCACGTCTGCCGTTTTTCTTGCTGTGTGGAATGTTGCACCATCTTGCTGAAATTCAAATTATGTTATTAAATGTGAGAGATCACTAACTTTTCTTTCATGTTATGGTAAGGCTCCCCAGTAAGGTCAAGAGAATGTTTTGCTTGATTCTCAAAACAAATAAAGTCCAATTAAATTAAAGTCATATTTTCTGTTTTGTGCTTTTTTCTTCCTACCTCCTATTTTTCTATGTCCTAAATCTCCTCCTTCATTTTCCCCCTTGTTTTGGTATATTCCTCGAGCTTAAGTACCGTTTCAGATCTGGTTCTCGTCATCCTCAAGTTCTCCGTCTGTCATTAATTCCATAATATATATTAGTCGGTTCTGTTGTACAACTGCTTCAATTCTTGATTAGTTATTCTTTTCCACCTATCCTTCACCTTTTATTAACCATTTTAAATATTATCTTCCACTTCACATATTAAATCACGGTTCACTTCGACATCACTAGGCAAGTACACTGCTGAAATTCATCTTTAACGTCACTTGTAACATCACCTTGTTAGAATTTGGTTAAAATATATGCACTCTTATTTTATGACTTTAATCCTGGCGCTATTTCATCTGTAATTCCCGTTTTTCCCAATTACTGTACCAAAATAACCTTGCTACTTCCTCGGATGCGTACATCTTGCTTGATGTTGATTTTATCCTCAGATTTTTTCCTCGTCGTTCCATTACATATATTTTATTTCCTTTTCATTTATGGACAGGCCCATGTTCTGTGCCACATGTTCAAATCTACTTACAGCTTCCTGTATCTTCTTTGCTTCGAGTTTATTTTTAGTATTTTGCTATCCCTGATGATACTTTCCAACGCGATATTAAATAACACCGCTGAAGCGGGTCTCCTTGCCATAAGTTGCTTTTAACTTCGAACTTTATTGCATCGTATAGTTTTATTAAAAAAAAATTGCTTATAGTTGCTATTTTAATAATTATGTGTGCAGTTTTCAGCCCAAAAATATTGTATTTGAAGTCGCAAAAACTAAAATATAAAATTATTTTTGTCGTAAGATGTGGCTGTGTCAGACATAATTAAACATTGGTCAATAAATTTACCAGCGTGGATAACAAGTGGAACCAACGTGACAAATGTTTTAGAAAATTGTTGGTAATGCGGAAGCCTTGGCTTGCAACAAGCTTCAAATTGCTGAATCTACTTCTTAGAGTTTTAATTAATTTTTTGTGCCAAGTGTTAAATATTTTAAATATATTTTCCTGTTTTAAATATTTTTCCATTAAAAGATTAAATAGAACAGCAAAAATGCACGCTTTGTTTCCGTCAGCTAAAAACCTCACTTTCGGTTTTTAGCTAACAACACTAAATTATGTACTTTTCAGTGGAAAGCTGCTTTCAGGGCTTTTGTTATTTTCGGTGTTTCGGGCCGCCCAGGGCACGCCTTATAAAAAACGCGGCTTTTTAATTAATTACAAGCATTAAGGAGAGCTTGGAGTTCCCCTCTGCTATTGTTTTATTTTACAAAATTACTGTTGTAACACATAATGAGCTTTTAAAGCTTTCATTACTGTCGCAAAATATTGTTTAAAAGACTCGCCCTTGTGTTACCATTAGACAAGCCGCTACGCTTTTTGTAAAGTTTGCAGATCTTTAGAAACGAAAATTTAATTTTATGGAAATTCTTTAATCTTATTATGTTTACCAGAGAAGGTTCAAAATATTTTTAAATTAAATACACAGGTGTAGCTTTATGCACCTTTTTAAGGTCGCCAAAACAATCGCCTCTTCATTTAGTCAAAAAAGTTTTTTTTTTATATAAAATACTTTGAAGTTAAATCAGACAGAAATATTACAATAAAAATAGTGGTCAATTTATTTTAAAATTTTAAATACATTGAATACGCTTCAACTTATAAAAAAAGGATTGTACGATATTCGCTAGCATAAACTTTTTCTTTATTTAATAACAAAATATTTGTCATTACCTTAATTTTTATCACTTTAAAAGCTTTCATTATCTCTTGCCCACTCTTTTGGTTGTATTTTTGATTCTGATAAACAAAATGAATGTTAATTATAGGAAGACACTTTAAGAGTCGATTTCCGATAGGAAAAGAAACAAAGATCATATAAATGTATGTTCCAAAATACACTTAAACATTACATTATAACCGTCTGCACGACGGCTACTGCCGTGGGTTTGCTTTTCAAAGTCGTATTATGTGGCGGCAATTATCTCTAGAACAAACATAGTACGATACTCCGCAATTTATTTCTAAGAACTTTAGAAGTTTTTGAATTGCTGTCCTATCGCAAACGTGACGCCTCCCATCCTGAACTGACTTACTCGTTCAAGTTTTCCGAGCTGCAATGATTAAATTTTCGCACTGGCTCAATATACATGGCGTTTTCCAAGTCGCTCCACGGATAAACCTCAAGAGGGTTTAAGTCTGCCAACCTGTTAGCCGTGCAGCACCTCGCCCATGCTTCTGTTGAGCAACTTGTTATTGAGATGTTGACGATTTTTAAGATTGAAGTGAGCTTAACTTCTATCGTGTATGAACCACACGACATATTATATTGTCAAGCAATAAAAGCAGATACTTTGATTCACTAAGACATGGTGAAAGAACAACCAACTAAGAAATTAATGTTAAACTATTAATGATAATAAATTTTATCATTTCATGAGGATTCTGCTTAGCCTACGGATAACTGTCTTGTAGGTTGGTCATTCTATCCCTATCTAAATTTACTTCATCTGTAAAGAGAATTTAGGGAAAGTTTTCTGGTAATTCATACAATTCCTCAAGTACGTCTATTCGTTTGTCTGTATCTGTAAATCATCTTCGCCATGAAGAATAGTATCGCCATATATAGTAAGATATGTTTACATAAATCTTTTCTTTTCTTTTCGTATCAAGAACCTACTCCTGAAGTTTTTTCTACAATTAACGTTTACCCTGTATAATAATAAACTCATGTCCTTTTTGGCCATAAATTAATTAAATACATGAGCATTCATCTTGTGAAAGTTTTTTCATGCTCATTACTTGTATAAAATATAAATTAAAAACAGATTTATACAGTGTGGGACCGGCACATGCAACCCTTTTAGTTAGGCTTCTTTATATCTACCTCTGCCTATCGCCTTAAATTCAATATTATATTAAGGTTGATGCCGCCCCAAAGCGTTGTACCTTAAGATGATTGCTAACATCTAGGTAATACAGTAGTGAAGGATTAGATGATGACAAAGAAAATCTAAGAAAATATTGACAGGCATAGCTTGCCTAAGACACTACCTCTAGAATTACGTTAGTGATTTTAGGGCTGTGCATTTAGTTTACCAAACAAAAATATTTTTGGTGTTAAGAAATTTGTTTTATTGAACATTGTCATCTAGTTTTCAAGCAAGAACATATGAAACGGAAATCACAACTAAAGGCACTAATCCAGACAAAAAGGATTAAAAAGCCCATGAAAGGGCGCCAATGATACCTCCCAGGAGGAATTACGGCATACATATATACACATCTAGTTTTCTAAGGAAGGTCGTTCAGGAAAACTACTTTACGCATAATTGCTTATGACTAACCAAAGTAATTAAAATTATTCGATCACTTCCAAGGAAAAATAGCAATACATACAGAAACGTATCACATAAAAATGGATAAAAAAGAAACGGTCGAAATAGAGGGGGTAGGGGAAGGAAAAAACGAGAATAGTTTTATGATTATTGTTTTTAGGCAGATGTTACTAACAATAATTTTTCTATGTTAATACATTATTATTGTATTAGCACAACCACGTATGCCTTATTTTAGTGCGTGACTATCGTCAAGTTAAATTGTTAAGCTTGCATGCAGGCGCAAAAAAATAATAAGAATTAAGAAATTGCCAACGCAATTATTTTAATTTTCACATAAAAGTTTGCATAAAATTACATTTGAAGTTAAATTTTAAATAAAACTGTGGTGTTCCGTTAGGTGCCACGATGAAATTAATATTAATTGTCAAAATATTTTGTTTTTATTTATTAACCCTCCTGGACAAATTGACTCGTTTGTGGTTTGAATATTGTAACTATTATTAGCAATATAATTTAAATAAAATTCTAACAATCCATAATTGGTATAACCTATAACATGGCGTAAATTCAGCGCCACTTGTTTTGATTAAATTATATATGAACAATAATTAAGAAACTATGAATACGCTATTAAATGTATTTTGAGGGATACTTTAAATATCATTAATCATTTTTCAATTCAATTTAGAAGGAAAAATCAAAGAGTAAGTTACACCCGAATCATACTTCTGAACACCTGTCTCTTTACACTTCAAGCAGCAGTACTGCAGCTAGTTAAATACAGAAGGGTTACCGCGTGATTATGGCGTAACGTATAGAGGTGCTGTCCAATTTTTGTGAAAGAAAATTATTATTGTAATAACATTTAATGTCACGATTCATAATCATGAAATAATGTATCAATTGTTAAAAGAGAAAAGAACTGAGGTGAACATTATCGACAACACGAAACGAGTAAATAAAGGTATTCCTACTAACAATTAGTGTAAGGGGCAGTCTCATAAAATCGACAACCTGATCACATAATACAAAAAGACATTATTTTTTCCCAATTTTTTTGTGTTTACTGAGCGGAGTATAAATTACTTTTCATCATTTTCGTATATATACACTTACTAACTGACCGATAATCACTTTAGACTTTAATAAAATTGAATTGTAAGATGTGCTTCTTACGAACAATCAGCATAATAAATAATACAACTACTTAGTAAAATATCATTATACACTTTATGCAAAGCGATGTATAACAAATATAAAAATATGTATTTAATTCTTAAATAAAGAAAACATAGACACGTTTAACTATTATTATACAATTAATTATGAAACTTTAGCGTATATCCTTCTTATTAGGCCAGAATTCGTTTTATAAAGTTAAGTAAGAAGAAAAACTACAGAAATAGTATTACCACTCGTTAGTATATTCACAATAAATGAATGATCAAAGAAACACTACTGACTAGAAAGTGTTCCTAGACATTTAGGTATTATCACTCCACCATTGCGTCTAAATGAAAGTCCCTTCATTTTTTCTTTATACTATAAAACTGCATACAACACTTGCTTGTGCTAATAAATTGACTAAACCTTATATTTTTATTAAAATTACCCACCGAACATCTAAGCCCAGGGTTGAGCTCGTCCACACCGCAGCCAAACACATCTACCTTTTAACCACACTGGCGCTCATGAAAGGAAGAGAACAAAATCACTCTTTATATCGGGTCCATCTCTTCTGCAAGTCACCAAAAAGGCTAAGCAAGTAACACAAGCTTCACCGCCAATCAGAACACTTCAGGGAACTTGGGCCAAGAACAACAAAGAAAAAGCAAATGCATTCGCAGAACACCTCTCTGATGTGTTCCAGCCACATCCATCAGAAAACGCACCAGAGGAAGAATTAATCCACTTACTAGAAACTCCATATCAGCTCGAGCCACCACTACCAAGAATTAAAATTGGGGAGGTTCAAGAAGTCATTAGAAATCTGCAGTCCAAGAAAGCTCCGGGTTATGATCTGATAACTGGGAAAATTTTCAAGCAGTTGCCCTACCATGGTGTCAAATATCTTACACAATTGTTCAATGCAATATTGCTCATAGGATACTTCCCAAATCAATGGAAAGTAGCACAGATTGTCTTAATCCCCAAACCAGGAAAGCCTCTCAACGAGATATAGTCATACTGTCCAATAAGTTTACTACCGGTAGCAGCCAAAGTACTTGAAAAAATAATACAAAGAAGACTCTCGTAAATACTTAACAATAACGATGCAATCCCCAACCATCAGTTTGGCTTCAGACAAATGCATTGTACAACAGGGCAAGTACATCGTATTGTCAAGAAAATCAATGACGCGTTTGAAAATAAACAATATTGCTTGGCAGCCTTTTTCGATATAACACAGGCTTTTGACAAAGTGTGGCATATTGGACTGTTATACAAACTGCGATCAATCTTTCCATTAAATTATTTCCTTCTTCTAAAATCCTATCTCCACAATAGACATTTCCTCGTCAAAGTTGTCACTGTTCTCACGAAACTCTATCCGATAAATGCTGGGGTACCACAAGGCAGCATAATTGGGCCATTGCTCTATGTAATATATACGGCTGATCTTCCGACCACACTACAAGTTTTAATAGCGACGTTTGCTGATGATATGGCAGTCCTAGCCATTGACGGCGATCCAGCTGTTGCCTCACAAAAACTACAAACTTCTCTTAATTCAATACAATCATGGTTACAGAAGTGGAGAATTAAAGCAAATGATACAAAATCCGTACATGTAACTTTTACTACGAGACGAGAAACGTCCCCCGTTAATCTGTACAACAAACAATTATCGCAACAAGACGACGTAAAGTACCTTGGTTTGTACTTGGATAGAAGACTCCCTTGGAGGAAGCACATTCTTACAAAGCGAAAACAACTAGGTTTAATTCTCACCAAAATGTACTGGCTAATAGGGCGATATTCAAAACCTAACATCGAAAATAAGCTCCTCATCTACAAAGCTATTATTAAACCTATCTGGTCGTACGACATTCAGCTTTGGGGAACTACAACAACATCAAACATAGAGATTCTAGAACGCTTCCAATCCAAAGTGCTCCGCATGATGGTTGACGCACCGTGGTATGTGACAAACGCAACAATTACGCACGATCTGCAGATCCTAACGGTCAAGGAAGAAATTTCCAATTATAGCACAAAATACAAATCTCGACTCAGTGTGCACCCAAACGATTTGATAACAAATCTTATGAATCAGCCATTAAACCACAGAAGGCTTAGAAGGTTTACGCCCAATGATTTACCAAATAGATTTTAATTGCATTTAAGTAAGTTAGTTTTAGTTTAGATGTAAGTTTAGCTGCTAAGTTATTTTCCCATCAGTCACAATAGGTCTAAAAACCTTTTATAAATGAAAGAGTGCTACTGAGCACTCTTTTGCATGTCATAGCTGTAATTGTCAATTAATTTGCTAAATGTATTTTTACAGTTTGCAAATAAAATGGGACTTTATAAAAAAAAGTCTCTTCTGCAACTTTTTTTGATAATTATTCCCTGATATTAGTTGTGCTAAAATAAAAATTTTAAATGAGAAAAATAGTGCAAATTAAAGGGAGTACAAATAAGCCTCCGCTGTTTGACAAAATATGGCCCCACCAGTAATTTATGGTTGAAATTGTCGGATGTAATACACCATATCATAAGGTTAGACACACGGCAGCACCATAATCTTAAAATATTAGAGGTTTTGTATCAGCATCACATAATTGTTTTCTTGCGAAAATGTCGAGTTTTGAGCCGAATAAGCGTCATTTGCAGGAACTTTTGATTTACTTCCTTAATTTGAATAAATCTGCAGCTGAGGCGCATCGGTTGCTTGTAAAAGCATATGGTGAGGTTGCTTTAAGTGAGGGAAGTTGTCGTGAGTGATTTCATAAGTTTAAAACGGTGAGTTTGACGTCGAAGACAAAAAACGTAGCGGAAGACCGAAAGTGTACGAAAACGCGGAATTGGAAGCATTATTGGAGAAAGATTCCTGACAAACGCAAGAAGAACTTGCACTTACATTAGAAGTGACTATATAAGCAATAAGCAATTTCACATCGTTTTAAATCGTTGGGAATGGTTCTTTGTAAATCTTTACACCTCAGCTCTATTCTCACCGTTATGTGCTGGACTTCGTTAAGCTGAGCAACCATAGCTGAGGTTAAATAAAAACTCCAACTGAAGTAGTATTTAGCAACCAAACAAAAGATGGAGGGAGGGACTTTTTAGTATGCATTTATCTGTGCCCCAACAAGCAGAAAAATCTTATATGAAAATAAGTGGTAACTCCCATGATTAAGTATGCTATTTTATACTTACTTCTCCCAAGACCAAATTTGTGGAAAATTTTCACTGGTAATAATTTATAATTACGCTGAACTAACGACCTCAACAACTTTATATTATTGTTTTTTTAATGTTTTAAACGATTTATGCAATTTGGAGAATTTTTATTAATGTTAAATTTACATGCACAGCGGTTTTTAAACAAACAGTTTAAGGTACTGCCCCACGGTCTTGCTTCTACGTAACAACGGAAACCACATCTAGCTTATTTAAGCTAGATTATAACAAAATCTGTATAAACTGAATGGAGTTCTGTTTAGGTGCGATTTGTAGTTGCCCAAAATTGATCTACCTAGTGTTTAATGGAACATTAAGTAAATATTTAAAAAATTTAAGAATTTGGCTTTCTAAGACTCGTGAGTTTTTGATACTGATTTTATGTAACAAACAGACTGTTTGAGCTAAAACGTCAGAAAAATTACAAAATCGAACATCAGGCCCAACAGCAGCTACAACATAGATAAATTATAGCATTTGTTCTGCTTTAAATAAGGAAAGGAGAAAAAGACAACCAGTATGTGCTGTTTAGAAAACTGTTTTCTGCGATCGCAGAAGTGTTAAAAGTACAATTAACACTTTTCGTTAAAAATATGTCTATAGACAAAGCAGTTTACGTATGTGAACCTTCTAAGTTCAACATTGGTATGAGTTTCAAAATACATTGAACTTGATTTACCCGTCTTCCTTAATTAGTCCCTGACTTACCACTCCACCTTTGTCTACCACTTACCACTTTATATCAGAAGTAACTGTGCATCAGCAACTTGCATATTTAGCCGGTCTTTACTTCAGTCCAACGCAACGATAGGATACAGGCTCTCACACATTTTTATTGCCATTCTGCCAAAACCATGCCAGAAGTTTTGTAAATATTATACTTCCTATTTTATTATTATTCCAAAATACATATACATATTCGACTGCCCAAACACAGCACCCAATAAAAATTTACTTTTTTTACACTATTCGGTTTTGTATAAAATAATTTGTTGATTGATCACACTACGATAAGTGTAAAAAATGTTTTTTTCTAGGAAAAATTAGAAAAAGGGATTTCTCTAGACTAATTATAAACGCATGCATTTAATTATGATAGGCTTTAATAGACTTTAAGTTTAGGCTAATACCAAATGTAGTCAAAATATTTTGCTTCTTGGCACCATTGATCTATTCATAATCTTTATTTCAAAAGCAATAAAATACCGATCCCTGTGTTGTAAATTAAAGATAGAGAGTTGCCAAAATGTTAATGTAGATCACAAAATATCTATTCCGTTGGAGCGCTGTTCATCATTCGTCTGTTGAACTTTGAATGTTTAAAAATTCTTCTTTGATTATAAAACAATTTGTAGGTAACTTATATTTATTTACTGTTAACAAGTGTATATTTATAGTAAATATACTACTACTTATTGAAATTGTAGCAACATTAAAAACAAATTATATTGCGTTGAAACTTTGATGTTAAATTAAATATATTACAATCAGCAAACGGTTAAAGTTTAAGAACCACAGGTTTATATCTACCAGAGATGTTATACCGTTTCTTGGATATGATATATGAGGGGCGCATTGTTAGCCTTCAGGAAGGGAGGGTTACTTTACGAGAAATAGGCTAAAGCATTACATTATGACGCAAATATAGAACCAGTGAATTAAAAAAAAACATTCATTCGCAAAGACCAAGGTCTGAAATACTACGCAAAACAAATAATCGAGGGGATCGTCATCTTTAGAGAGTTGCGATTACAAACCATAACGCGACTTCACAATTGTGTATTATTACACGGTACCGATTTTCTATCTTCCCTCTTCGACGTGGATTACTCACAATGGGACTACCAGCACGACATCCTTTCTCTGTAGCAGCAACATAGTTACAATAGTTAACGAAAAGGAATCTCTAAACACACAAGTGGCACAGAATCGTCTTTTCTGATGAATTCAAATTTTATTTGAAACGATGATCGAATATTAATACTCCCTAGACACGAAAAGGGGAACAAAAAGACTGCATCTAATCAGAGTTAGAGACAACATTGCTAGTCAATCTACACAACCTGTGGTATTTTTTTCTTTTGGAGGATACTCTAAGCAATATTTCAACAAGATAACTCTTTACCACATCTAACATGTAACACATTAAACTTACTTGAACAAAACAGAGTAGAAACTTTTCCATGATGAATGAAGGCGCTTAATAAGAAGCTCAAGGTGAGGTCATACATTTATAGATTTTATAAATTTAATCACTTACTTGCATTTAAATAAACTTATAGAGTTTCAGTTGTTCATTTCTATTTTTTCGTAGTTCTGTAATTGCAATAAACGATAGTGTATTTAAGTCAAGATGAAGTGTCATATATATATTTGACAGGTAATTTTTCGTTAACACCTAAGTAAGAGTTTTATTAAATGCGTGGTTTATAATGTATATATCATCTTCTTATTTTGTTGTTGTAAAGCATGTAATGCCTTGAGGCACTTCTTCCAAAAGCAACATTATAAAATTAGAAATATTCTAAAACATCGTTTTCCGAGCTATTGCCGTGTTACATCACAAATAGAGATATTTACCAAAATCTACTATGAAACAATTGAGTGAAGTGGAGCGAAAACTATATTCAACGTTTGGAAAAGCATTCCAATGGTTGCCAATCAAATTGTTGGACAAGAGCCAGCAGTTAAACAGACTTGTCATTACAACTCCGTTAGATTTACCATGCACACAATAAGTATTTTAAAATTAGTTCGAGTTAAATAAACTATTAAATTCATATAGAGTTATTAGTCAAGGCTGACTTTTAACAAAAATTTCTAGTGTTAAATAAGATATTTCATTGAAACACGAAAAAATGTGTTTACAAGAACAATTTACGTGTCTCTTTTTTGAAGAAATCCAAATCCCTTCTAATGACGCTTTACGAATCTGCGCAGCGTGAAAAAACGAGAGCTACCTTAAATCGCAAAAAATCATTTATTTAAAACGGAGCCGCGTTTTTCTGCTGTGCCGCCGCTCTCGGGGTTTTCAGTTCGCCCGCGAGCACCCTAACAGAATTAAGGATCAACAATCGATCTTGCGTAATTATTCTTCTTTGAGCCGCGAGCAGTGCCGCCGCCTGAAAGTTTAATTATATTTACTCGGGCCGCGAAATAAAAGATTTATGCGAAATGCCGTTCCAAGTTATAGTTTAATTCGCAAGCACACCTTCGGGTAATTGGATTCTGGAAAAAGGCGGCTAATTTTTGCGTTGTTCTGTTTGCCGGCCGTCCGGGAGCATAATCTGGTCGGGGTAGTTTGGGCGAAATCATGCTGCGGGCCTAGGCTTTCGCAGAGCTAGAGGTCACCGACATTGCAGATGGATTAGGGTAGTTCATACATGTAATTTTTGATAAAGAGGGCGCGCTGTAAACACGGCTGTAGTAGGAAAATTGACTAAAGCCACGCAAGTTAATCAAAAACGTAACTTTATGTTTTTATAGCTAATTATTTTTCAGTTCCTCTTGCCACAGTTAAAATATTAGTGTTGCAAAAAAGTTTTTGTTTTTTTTTGGATATCTAAATAAATTGTGGATAAAATATATGTCGTATTAAAGAATTTCTTTCGTAATAAATTTTATATGTTAAAATTTAAGCTTAAAAATATTAAAATTTTGGCTGTTCTTCGGTAGTAATGGATTAATTTGCGAGGTCAAGATTGTACGACTCAAAATTAGTTCAAAAAAATTATTAGCAGTGATACCAGTCTTCAAATTTAGTATATCGAAAAGATTTATTTTAAGCGGTACAAACATCCCTGGCTATAAACACTTGACGAGTATTCCAAGAACTTGATCAGTCCAGATGGACAATAACTTAACAGACGATCAAAAAGAATAACGCAATTATTTATTTGACAATCCTTAGGATCTTTACTTTTTTCTGAATTGTCACTAGTGACAAAAAGTAGAGCTGCCTTTGTGATCTCAACATATCAAATCAATAGTTAAACAAACGACAAGCTGTAAAATATTTTTTAAAACGTAGGAGTTTTGAGACAAAATTGCAAAAAAGGTGGCTTCTGAAGGTCGATCCAATATCTTCGAGCTTTATTTCCAACAGCTTGACAGAATTCGTGTTATCTATGAACAAAAATACTCCTGATATGGTCAACCGAAGATTGAATAATACCTGAATACGTACGAATCAAGGAATTCGCCACACATTGGAGAAACTTAATGGAATCAAACTTTTACCCCATTACGTCTTTAATCCTAATATACTGCCATTTGCTCCAATGAGTGTCTTCAAATATCTGCCTTATCAACTGTTGATGGTAGTTTTTGGTCCTACCATGGTTGTAAAGGATAACAGAAAATTAGGGTTAGATTCCGTAAAGAGAACCTGAGAAACAACTACCACATCCAAGGAAGGCAGCAGGCGCGCAAATTACCCACTCCCGGCACGGGGAGGTAGTAACGAATACGGGACTGATCCTGAGGCCTCATAATCGGAATGAGTACACTTTAAATCTTTTAACGAGGATAAATTGGAGAACCAGTCTGATCCCAGTACTCGCGATAATTCAGCTCAATAGCGTGTATTAAAGTTGTTGCGTTTAAAAAGCTTGTAGTCGAATCTGATGATGAAAAGTTTTATTCAAAATAGGGCTGCCATGTCGATTGCTCTAATGAAATTTTATAGTCAATGAGAGCATCAGTGGTTTTTAATTTTTGGAATAGCAAAGAGTTTGCGGTTTTCGATACTTATAAAGTTGATTTGGCTTGTCGGGATCTTGAGTTGGTACATAAAACTCCGGTTGATAAAGTGTCCTATGTTGTGTGTTTCTATAATGGGCGAAAGTAAGCATATCCCCAACTTGATTGTAAATGTACAAGCGATGGGGCGACGAACTTTTGTGGCAGTCATGCAGGATTTTATCTACATGCTACTTTACAAGAAGTAAGAAAACCAACTCATTATATTTGCTGACGGTAGCCATCCTCGTTGGATCACTTACATATCTGTGTTGGATTACGGTACCGTAGCGACTGCAGATAATCACATACGTTGACATGATGTTAAAAAACTGAGCTGGGAACAAGCACTAGAGCGGTGGCTAACCGAGAAATAAGTGAAGCATATCCATCTAATAAGTTTATCATCTTGGCCTTTGATTTGACATAACAGGGTGCACAGTAAATTTCCAGCCCCATATTGCAGCTACAATTTTCCCTGTCCCACCAGTAGTATGTAATGGATTGTGGCGTCATACTGTTGAGCAGCGTCTGTTAAATTCAATTCTTAGCGCACCAGCTCCTAGTAAACGAACGTAACTTTTAAGAGATACATCATTGATGTAAGGGTGACTCTATTCCTGCCAAATGAGTGTGGTATAAGGGACAGCGTATAGCGTGTTACTAGTAGTGTCTTCGAGTTCTGTCACACAAATCTCCAAGAGCACAACTCATATTGATGCGAGCTGAGAATATAATTTCTTTTGCTTGAAGATCTTCTATTCGTTCGGCAACTGCAAGCTTTGTCAACTTTTGGGAATGGAAAAAGACCGGTTCCTTGATTCCAAACCACAAAAATTATACCAAAAAGGCTTAGAAAACTTGACCAATGGATGAATACATACTATACAACACAATTACTTATATTTTGATTCTTTCAACATTCTAGTATTCTAGTAAAGTTAAACTTTCTTACCAAAACTGCTACGAACATGTTTTACTGTTGCCCTTTTTTGCCTTTTGGTGGTCCTTAGATAAAATGAAACTTCATCCATAAACGATCCATTGAACTGTTCGCGTTAATATTCCGTTTGGCCGATGCCAATCGCCTTTCGGTGTGTTTTTTAACCTTGAAGGTTTCGAATCCTGAATTTATTTAGACTATATCTGATGGTTTAAAGATTAATAATTTTATTTGCTAGCTTAACTTTAGCTTGACCTAAGGCAAACGTAGAAATTTTACATGCAATTATTTAATTGCTTAGTCTGGTATTTTTGTGCTTTTTGTAAAAGCATTGATGTTTCCAACTCCCTTATATCGTTGCGCCTGTATTAAAATGAATAAAGTACTGCATCTTATATATTTTGCTGCAGCTTCAATAAACATTTGGTTTCCATATTGATGATAAACCAAGATGTCGCACTCATTGCTACAACATGCGCATTTGATGATACTTTTAATAATCCTAACAATGTAAAATCCTATGCAGTTTTCTTCTTCTGGAAATTTCAATTTTTCCCAAAATGTAATTCTTGAAAACAAAAGCTTAATATGTTTCTTTTTTTTTTTCGATATCAAAAATTCTATCTGCTTAAGATCAAAATCTGTGAATTAATTCACATTCCTCACTTTTTTATTATAAAGATTTCTTATGAGATCTCGAAAATTGTGTGAGATAGAAAACGAAACTTTTGTTCTTGCCTATCACAAAAGTGGTCCAAAAATTTTGCTAATCTCCTAGAAAATCTAGTACTGGTACTGACTTGAGAACAAAGTGATGTTTGACCCACCACCAAAAAGGTTTTGCTATCTGTATCGAAATATGGTATTTTCATAGTATTTTAAACTGACATTTGAGGTTTGTCCTAAAAATATAAACCTAATGTTAATACAATGACACATTATGATCTGATAGCCTATGAGAATGACTTATAATACGCATGAGTGAATAAAATGACTTTGATGGCTATGTAGCTCACTCGTTAGTAAAACCTTTCAAAAATGTATCTATTAGCTACATTGTTAGAGGCAGACGTTAAATCTATGAATTTATTGTTTCAGGCCGTATAAGGGTTTCATCAAGTAGATCGCCGATATTACAATGACAAATGATGATACTGATCGAGTCAAATTCACATTGTTTCGCTCCAGTATTCGAAAACCTCATGCTTTATGCCTATTACAAGGCTGCTTATTTGGAAGAAAAGTCGGAAAAGATATGTCAACTCCCATCGAGTACTGCTTTAATATGATAACAAATGGATAACGTTTCATGCCCGGATAAATGCATTTGTGCGATGTGCTCGTTGTGCAAAATGCCTTGGTTCTATACATAGCATCATTTCAAACCTGAATAATGAACAATAAATTTCTTCTCACTACCACTGATTTAAGTTTACTAAAACGCATATAAAGACACATTGTACATGTGAGAGGACTACCGTCTTCTTCTTTGCAGAAGAGCATACGGAGATGCAGGTCACCTGAATTATTTTGTGTTCTCTATTAATTAATATCTGCTTCTGAAAAATGTCTCTAACTGATGTTTTTTAATGCTCGCGAGTTTTACTTTCGCGCCCTTTCCTTGTAAGCGTGTAGAATAGCGCATCTGCATTTATTTTTGGGTTAAGCTGGATTATTTGCCCCCAAAAACAATTCGAATGATTTATAAGGTTCTTGGAAACCATACAATGAGTGCAGCATAAATAAAGGCAAAAGAAAACAATCCAGAGATGGGTAATTGAAAGTAATTTCGGTTCTGGAAGACCAGTAAGCTGAAAATATTAAACATATATAGCTTACAATCAACAACAGGATTGTCGACTAACACTTTGAGAACTAGAAGATAAACCGTGGATTTGAAAAACTTAAGTATATGAAATTTTGAGAACTGGTTTTGACATGAAGTATATCGTGATAAAATTCGTTTCAAAGGCATAGCCACCAGAGCAAAAGAACATTGTGCTGAAATTGCCGACTTGATTTAGACTACCAATGAATCAAACGATTTCAAAGATGTTGTAACTAAAAATTAAACGTGGTTTTACGGTTACTATTCGAAAACAAAAGTTTAATCGTTTTAATGGAAGTCTACCGATTCGTTACGCCCAAAGAAAGTGCTTACTTTAAAGGAAACTGAAGCTACATGCAATTTTCCTTGCAGCTTCTACTATTTTTACTGGCTATATGGATTGTAATTGTAATCTTTTTGTATTACATGGATTGACAGTTTCAAGGTATAACTCGTAATACTAGGAGGACGCTTTTAAATTTTTAAATATCTTTTTGATGAAATAATATGATCTTATAGCTAAAGCATTTTTAAATTATATTGCCTAAACTACCTTATAAACAGTCTTTAAAATTAAAGAAAATATCAATAGGACTACAAAAACAAGAAAGAAAATAAGCAGGTTACAGTACCGGTCAAAAATATATCAACCTTTAGTATTTATGCCATATTATTTTTTTCTTTGTATTCTCCGCTGAAATTTTTAAGGAATATTTTTGATGTCTTCACATGGCTCTTCAACCGATTAAAAAACGAAACACAACTCAAGTAAAAAAACTTTATTAACACAGAAAAATGATCAAAGTACAGCTACGAAACAAACATCAAATAAAAACACCAGAATAATTCTAAATCATCGGGAATTGACTAAAAGTAAACAACAGTCTAATACTTAGTAGCATGACACTTGGCATCAATGACAGTCTGGTACCTGCGAGATACTCCAGAAGAGTATCGATGGAGGAGAGGGAGATATTCTTCCATTCTTCCTAGATTTCGGCATACTTTTATGTGCATTCTTTACCTCCCTGCCAAACAAACGACGCTCTAGCTCTGCCAAGAAGCCTGCAATGATATTCAGGGATCAGGGGATTGGCTGGGCCAGTCGAACAGGGTCACACGACCATGAGCGATTTAGTCCTGAACATGTTTTAGACGAAGGTTGGGATTATTTCCTGTTGTCCATATGGACGCATCCCATTTTCGAGAGTGTCTTCATACACAATCAATAATAACGTGAATTTTATGAAGGGCCCGTACCAATGCCGGAGACACAACCCCAGACAATGGCACTTCTGCGTTAGTGCTTCATGGTGGATCAAGTGCCTTGAGAGGACAAATCTATTGAATCCCGTCCGTTCTGAACAACATGCACTGATTTTCGTTACTCCCGATCACATTTTCCCACTTTTTTCTCATTCAGCTTTTGTGTACCTGCGCCCATTCTACGCGCGCCTTCCTGTTCTTTTTTGAAATCATCGGCTTCTTGACCGGACGACGTCAATTAAGTCCAGCTTGCTGCAAACGACATTTGATAGTACGAACAGATGGTTTCGAGTCCAGAGGGTGACACAATTGGAGAGAAATGAAGGCTTGTATGAGGCGGGGGTTGTCACGGAACATGCGGATAACGTTCTTTGCGAAGATACTCGAGGTAGCCGTGAACTTTTTCACAACACCACTTTGGACCCTTCGGCGCTTCAGTAAATGGGAAATAGTGCTCTTGGAAAAGTTGAACTGTGCTCCAAGCTCACAAAGTATTTAATTTCGGACACGGCCATTGGTAATTGCCTTCAAAGGCGTTTGAGAAGGTCAAAATTTTCATTCGCATAATCACGGAACAGGTGTCAAAATGTCCGAAAATTTGAAAAAAATTTATAAGCACACAAAGTTATGGGGGAAATACCAAAAATTGATATCAAATAGAAAAGATGGTAATCCGTAAACACTTCTAAGAGAAATGGGTGATTCGTTAAAATATCAATCTTAATAGCACTAACTAATAATTAAAATAAAAATTAAATGGTAAAATTAAGAAATAGGTATCTAAAGAAAACTGACTACTTGCTAAAAGATAATGCTTTAATTTAGTAACAAAGCTATCCACGGTATTCACTTACCGTTTTTACATTTCAAACAAACTTGTAGTTCAACGAAGTAATTCTACTTTGAACTACCTCAAATGAGCTTTAAACAACCTTTTCCCTCGCTGCAGATGTCGAAGAGCTGTCGGCCAGGCTCAGTCTGATGGCGGCGTCTTCCTGCGAGAAGGGCGAGATCCTGGAGCCGCGGCTGGGCCCCGTCCACGACGGCAACTACCTCAAGAACCGATGCGTCTACCTGGAACAGCTCCTCAACGGTAAGCCGCTTAGTTTTTAATTGCGGCCGGGGCCTGAGCGTATCGGCCCCGCGATTAATCTCTTTTTGAGCGGAACTTAATCGGGCCTGTCGGCTTTGTGTTCGGCGTTATGGGGCTTTAGCGCCCGGGACAAAACAGTTATTAAACTCGAAATAAATTACGGACACGTAGCAGGCTTTACAGCGTCCTGGGGCTGCGGATAGCGCGAAGTGATTCTTAAATGTATTATTTTGAAATTACGAGTTTTTTACGGCCCGCGCCGCGGCGTTTTTTACGGGGCGACGTTTACGGGCCCGGTTAATACGTTTTTTGAAAACAACTTGTAAATGTTCATAAATCTAAACAGTTTCGCTTTTATAATGCAGTCACCCCTGCAATAAATTTTCAAGCTTCATTCGGGGTGATGTTGCAATCACCATAAAATGAAGCGTTGAACATGAAAGTTAATAAAGGTTGTACCCAACATGATCCATAAAATTGTAAACTATTCAGGCCATCACAAGAAAAAAATTAAATGCATAGTCCAGTTATGTAATAACCAATTAAATTAAAGCACGTATTTTGCATTTTTTTCTTTTTCTTGTATCTTCTTCGTTTTCAGAGTGTGGCTACTACTTGATTAAAATGACTTAAACATTTGGCCTGCAGTCAGTCCTATCTCATTACGCATATTGCTCAATTAAAAAAAATTCATTCCTTCCCACTAATCTCTTTCCCAGTATGCGTTTTTCAACAATAGTTTGCAATAGTTCCTATTTATCTTTCCTTGGAATATGTCCAAATAGTCTGTTTTCCTTCTTTCAATGTTTGTTTTTCCACACCTACTCTTCTCAGTACCTCATTATTGCTTATTCTGACTGTTCATGCAATCTGTTCACATTTCCAACGTTTTAGTTTTATTCATTATTTTTTTTAGTGTTTATAATAATATACGAATTTTATTTTAAATGAGAGTTGCAAGTGCTTGTAACCTAACCAAGACTTCTATTTAATGAAAGCGCTTCTCGATTTTTCTAGGCTAGTCTTTATTTTTTTGTCTGGGTCTAATTCCTTGTTTAACCAACAACTGGGACAATTATACTAATTACTAACTCTTAGTAGATTTGCCATTAATAGTTAATTAGCCAGTAGGTATGGGATGATTACTACTAACTAGAGCTTGGAATATATGCAAAATGCTTATTTTTGTATGCAAGCATATTTAAAGGCACTTGTGTACATTTTATTAATTTTCTTGATTTTATTTACAAAAAATAGTTAAAGTTCCTGGTCTGAATCCTTAAGTACCTGGGATGCTTTAATCAGTTATTATTTTCAGTAAATGCCTATAAAGAGTAGTCGAAATACCTTTATAATAGTGTCCAAGAAGGTTCATTCAATATCTATTTACACTTCGCTCTATTGTTAAGGGATTAGTAATATCTTAAGGTAATTCCGGATTATTTTTCGACGAGTACACATTTTAAAATGCTTTTAAAAACAATTAGGAAGTTTAACTTTTTAACTTATAGAAATACAGAAACTATATGACACCTTTTATACCTATTGTGTTTGTTAAAATATATTTACCAGCCCAAGTGATGGTTTGATTTTATTTGAGTTTGAACAGTTTGTGAAGTATATTCTTCTGATTTGAAATGTTTATTTCATTTTGTGAAATCATTATCTGTTTAAAAATGCTCAAACAAACAGCCGCGAGATGTTTTATTTAAAAAATGGTGTCAAAAGAGTACAGACTTGGAAACTATTAACTCCTCTCATATTTCTTACATCTTTGTGACAAAAGGGTAAGTGTTTTTATTGCTGTTTGATATTAAAATTATAGTAGTAGGGTTTTTAAATTTAAAATACAAGAGATTTTAAAATAAAAAAAGTAAATTGATTTCATAATTAAATTTTGTTATACGAGACTGATTTTTTATTTACCAAAGTTTTTATTTTTTCAAACATCAATGCTATCCCTTTCAAAGTAGTTCCCTTGGCAGCTACACACCGATCGAGACGTAGTTCCCACTGTTGGTAGCAGCGCTGGAAGTCTTCAACCGGTATGGTCTTCAGCATGTCCGTTACACTCTTTTGGATGTTTTCTAAAGTCCCAAAATGACGTCCTTTTAGGACATTTTTCAGTTTAGGAAAAAGGAAAGTCACAGGGACTGAGGTCAGGTGAACAGGGGGGCTGGGGAACCACATGAATGCCTTTTGAGGTCCCTTTAGCATGTGCAAATGTTCAGTCAAAATTTGATGAACGGTAAATATGTTCAAATTTAATTGTTCACTCAACATTCTTAATGTTAAACGACGGTCTGATCTCACAAGAGTGTTCACACGTTCGATGTTTTCGTCGGTTTTCGAAGACCTCCCTGAAATTCCTCTGTTCCATTTTACGCGACTCACAACCAAAATACAACTTCACTAATAGCAGTCACAAAAATCACGTAGTTAACGGAATGAGCTATGGGAGGATATTTATACACGTGTTCTATCAAGGACAGTAGCGTAGCGTTGCCAGATCGCTTGCAGTGTTGCCAGCCTCATCACTTTTCTGCCACACGTCGTAGATAACGTACGATAAAAAATTTTAAATAGAGCAACATCTAGAAACAACTCTGTATATACAAAAAAGGCTAATCGTTTGGGAAACATAGTACAGCAGTTGTTAACAACAAATGTCGACAATTCCGTGCAGGATAAATAGACGAAATTTTCCAAAGAATCGTGCGGTTTATTTGTGGGTTGCGATATTCCACTTTATAAAATAGGTCATCTCTTATTTCAAAATTTTCCTAAAAAACACTTCACTTCTGTGCACACTGTTAATGTTTCCAGTTTCTTCAATATTAAGAAAAAAGCATGTCGATATTAATTATCACGACGCAATGGCTAAAATTAAAGCACATTGGCCGTGGATTTTATGGTTTTCAGTAAATGCAACAACTGATGTTAAAGATCGGTATATAACTAATCTTGTGTTGGGTACGTTTAATGGAAATGAACCTGGAATAGGCTACTTACAGTATGTTAAAAAACAACGATGTATTAAACGGTGAGCAGAGAGATGATGTAGAATTGGATCCAATTACAATATGTGCATTTAAGTACGCACCTGTTACTTTTTGCGAAGTTGAACGCACATTTTCAAGCTACAAATATGTTGTTAAGCGATCGAAAACAATGTTTAAGTATGATAATTTAATAAAAATATTTAGTAAATTCCATTTTAGAAACTTATAATAATAACACAGCTCTACAAAAAAATCGAAAAAATTACCCCTGGGGTCTGACTATGTCTACCATATGTTTTTGGGGTCCGAATCCGGGGTTCTCAAAAAGTAGGTTGAGTTGTTGATAAGTACCACAAATATAATAGAATGTGTTTGGTTTACTAGGATCATCATGTAAATGTGGATTATCATAGATGTATCATGTCTTGTAGCTTTATACTTCGTAAAGGCCAAAGAACCCACCTCTACGAAGCTGCGGTCTTAGGATAACGACGCCTGCGGGCCCGCTTTCACCCTGACCAGTCGCCGATACTAGGGATCGGACCCTCTGCAACGTAAACTTTTTTGTGTGTTTACCATGACGGCATGAACGCCTTTATCCAGGGTCTCTGCCGAATCACAGAATAACTCCGGTGCTTACCGCCAACCACGTGGAGTTGCCCTGGATTGCAAACGCACGAATAAGTAGTACAATGATGTACGAAGTTTTAAATCAAAAGCGTTTGCACATGTCTATTCTCTACTGGGTTTTGAGGTTATGGGATATTTGGAGAATATGGGTTTAATCTCAAGAAGCACGTATGGATCGAACATACTGTGTTTCACAGCTTAAATGCGCATAAATTCCTTTCTTATCGGGTTATGGGTTTCGGGGTTATATGGGGTTAAGGCGTTAAGGGGTTGAGGAGTTATAGGGGTTAAGTAGTCAATAGATAGAGGATTTATTGGATTTTAGGCTTACTTCTTGGGGTTAAAAAAATCCTAACGTGAGGGGGTTAAATGGACCCCGGATTCAGATTCAGTGACCCCGAAACATATGGTAGACATAGTCAGACACCAGGGGTAATTTTTTCGATTTTTTTATGGAGCTGTGTAATTTATATTAATCATGTTTTCATGTTTATAAAATATTATTATACTTTTTCCCATTAAAAATGCGTTTATGATCTTTTTGCATAAGTACACATATGAGTGTTGATATTATAAAATAAAAGTAATTATTTAAAACACGTATTTTTATTTTGCAGATTTTAATATATATTTTAACTGTTTTGCAGAGCATATTTGCATGCATATTTTATATCTTTTTCGTGTATATATTCTGAACTCTACTAATAACCATGTATTTAGTATTTTTTAGCATGCATTTTTAGAGCCATTTCTTCACTTTTTCTATTTACCATGTTGACCAGATTTTGAAGATCTCCTAAACTCTCAGCTAGTATAGCAGAATAATCAGTATACCTTATATTGTTTATAATTTTTCCACAGATTTCAGTTCCTTCGGTTCTTTTCCATTATGTCCATTGAAATATACATTTGGAATATATATTAAACAGAACTGGTGAAAGAATACAATCTTGTCTCACATCTTTATTAATTGGTCATTCTTCCTCTACACGTACCATTGCAGTCTGCTTCCAATCTGTTTTTTATTATTCGTATATATTTTTAGTCTAGTCCTACCTCTTACAATGCTTTCACAAGTTTCTTATATTGAACTTTATCAAAAGCTTTTTGGAAATCTATGAAACATACAAATATGGGCTTTTGAGATTGATCATGTTGTAAAATTTTTCATCAAAAATAACACCTCTAAGGTAGCCCACCCATGGTTAATTTAACACATAAACTCCTTTTTAGTTTGAAATCACTTGTGATTTTTCTAAAGAGACTATAATTGTTAAATTTAATTTGGAGTGTTCAGGGGGAGGTGACTGATATAGATGTTAACTCTTAATGGACGTTCTATACCCCGTTGTGTCGACAACCATATTAACGCCATCATCAAATACGAAGCTCTACAAATACGAACTAACAAAGATTCTGATTCCCTCGTAAGATAACACGGGAGCAGCCAAATTCAAATAAATCAAAACCAATGCCCATTCACTAAAAAAGAAGATTAGGGATTGGACTCAGGGACATTGCCAATGAAATCAACGCCAACGTACATACCTTGTATTTTATTATAGATTAATGTTTCAACCTTTCTTTGATGTTACATCAATAAACCAAAGAAACACTTTGAACATAATGATTTCTTTTTTAACTTACATTAGTTAATTTTATTTTTCTTACTTTAATATTCTTGTTAACACTGCTATTACTTTCTCTTTATCCAAACTCTCTTACATTACTTCAATGGCATTTTTTCCTTTATTTGCATATCCAAATCTTTGTAAGTACCTTATTACTTTCTATATTTATATGTATAATACTTTCTTATTTGATTGTAATGTTGTTTTGTGTTTACTCTTTGTCTATTTGAAACAGATCTACTCCTTGTTTATTTTAAGCTATAATTTTTCTTGTTTATTTAGTAACAATTCTCTGGTAAGTGTTATAAAGTCTTTTCCTGGACCTTTCTTTCTGATAATTCCATATCAAAGCTACTTAATGTATATTATCTTTTGGTTTTCTCGGTGTGATCTAACATCTATATTTTCTTTTTCATTTCGGCGTTTTTATCTTCTTGGTTGCTTTTTCTTTACAATTTAATACTGAGTCTCTATCGCCTCGTATGAAAGCACGACCTGCGAATTGATAGTTTCATTTGTTATACGAGGCTATATGGCAAATACTACGTCTTAAACGAGCGAATTATAATCCTTTGTTATTTTTAGTGACTGAGTAGGCCAGCTGTCAGGTATTTGAAACCCAGGATTGAACCTGCGCCGTCCGCACCGCAGTCAAACGCTTCAACTACTTTACCATATAGTCTAATCAACAAAATGGCAATTTGCACCTTTTTATATTAACACTGTGATACATCTTGCTTCTGAACCACACATAAAGTAAAAGTGCCTTAACCATTGCAATAGGTTTACTTCGGTTACCACTATTCACGCAGGGAAACACATCAGTCATACCGAACTTTGTCTTTTAACAATCTCACATCTGTAGCCATAACACTATTTGAGTATGTAAATTTTTTAGCTGTTCCTATAAGGACTTTATTTAAAGCTACATTATATAATGAGTCATTTAATAGGTGATATTGGTAACTATTTTTTGATTCAAATAACATTAGTCTGCATATTTTAAACAATCTGTAGACAAAAGGCATACATTATCAATATATTTTAAATCCTTATTAGTTCCCGCTTAATCGATAAAGACAAAAGCAAGAATAATTGCCCTTTGTGTAGCACTTGACACTTGAAAGTACTATCCTTAATTAAACATAGAATTTTAGTTGGGAGTCCCTTGTTTTTAAATATTAATAAAATAAATAACCCCCTGTTTAACAAATCAAACGCTTGATCATAATCGATGAATAATAGCTGCAGCAGTGACCGATGTTCAAAATATTACCCGATAGAGATATGTAAAATATGTATGTTGTCAGAACGTGAACGTAGGCGCTTAAATCCTCTCGAAAGTGTCTCTCTAATGTTATATAAATATAATAAAAAGCTTTGGTATTTACATTTAAAAGATTAATTATTGATTCAGCCATTTGTTTTTTATTTTAATAGAGAACGTTTTTTAATTTAGCCAAAAAACTCTGTGTCGGTACGAATGTGCTCTTATCTTCGAATTTTAGATAAAAATTGAGATAGTAAAGTTTGTTGTCGGTTTAATTAGGTCTCGCCTTTTTTATGGGAAGGGAGATAAGAGTATAAGAGGATCTCATCGAAAATATCGGTATCTCTCATTGTCCAAAAGTGATTACTGAGTTCCCGATCGACACCCACAATATAGGCTATAAGCAAGAATTGTATTGCTGTCTCAGTCAAAAAACTTGGGGATGTAGTATTTGATCTACTATGGAGCGTCAAATATTATTCTTAGGATTAGATTTTGTAGAATTTTTGTGTTTAAAAGCTTTGTGTCCCTATTATTGGACTCCATATCTCCGCATTGGTTTTGTTATGTACTTGTATTTTTTTTTCTTCAGCCTTGTAACGCCCAGTATTGAGCATAGGCCTCCCTTTTTTGGGGGGGATTTGGCAATTAAACGCCACGCTTGCCGGGCGGGTTGGCGAGTGCATAGTGAATGTACTTTTTACCGACCGCCAAAGGTGTTTGTATGACGGCCGGAGAGCATTAAATGTTTTTTTGTCATTGCCGGGGTTCAAACCCGGAGCCGCCGTGCGCCAGTTTGGCAGGTTGATGCCTTTACCTCGCGGCTGTCGTGCTCTCGTGGACTTGTATGGTAGAAGTTAATTTCTACTGTGAGCTTGATTATGTGTTAAGATAATTTGGACTGATTTGGCTTGATTGACTTGTACTCGCCAAGTATAAATCTAGTCTTAGAGCTGATCGAGGTTATCTTATAAATTTTTGTGGCAATTTGTAGACATTTATTTCTAGCAAATGAGGTAATTGTGGTATTATTTGTGGTAAGAATATCGGCCATAACAATAAGATAAAGAATAGCGTCCAAAACGTTGATTTGATGGGGTGGTAGGAAGATGTTTTAGGGTTATACTTGACCTGGAAGTAAAGCTTCTACGATAGGATTTAAACAAAATGCATTAGAGAGGAAGATTTACCTGCTTTAAGAATTAATGTGATTTGGAGCATTTTTAAGTTAGTGAGACGTAAGGTAATCTTAGCATACTTTTATATATTGTATTATAGCATCACATTAACTTTCTTAAGTAATTAATTTATTGGCTACTTTCACAATAATGCAAATCGAATCTGAGCGCCTTGGATTTTACTATCTCCTGTTTAATTTTTGATGGGGGGTAGGAATCTATCGAGTGTTACTGGGAATGTTTATCAGGGCTTTGTCGTTATTATTGGTTTGTGGTATTGGCGATTTGAAAACTTTGGCAAAAGTCTCAGCAAAATGATTAGTTTTTTCTTTTCTGTTTTCGCCCAAAATATTATCTCTCCAAATAGAATAGTCTTCATTTCATGAACTCACATATTTTGTAAAACATCTTTAAGTTGTCTTGTGAACATAATATATTTAATTTTATCAACGGGGTTTTGTCTCCGTTTCCATACATATCTGACTCTTTTTTTTCAACAATTTATTCTCTGCTTGTTGTAGTGCTTTAGTAGCTTTAATCCTCAGTGTTTTTGGTATTCCATGCTTCGTCGATTGATAATGAAGGATTTGACAGAAGATTCTTTCAGTGCTTGTATGTTGTTTTGGACTGTTTTCTTTTAATGTTTGGTACGTTTCTGCATATCAGGTAATATTTATAGTTCATTATATATTCTTTGCCAAGTGCACATGTGGCTGATGTATCATCTGATTATTTGCAGTCAGTTGATTTATGGATTCCATCCCATTTTACATGTTCAAATGGTTTTGTGCTATATGATGCCCATAGTTGGCATCGAAGACACTAAATGATGGTATTTTTTGTGAAGGCTTGATAGTTATTTTCATGTTGCAACAAGTTTTTGTATATTATATCATATAACATAGAACATCATTAAAGAATGCTTGCTTATTCTATGCCTGACATTCAAAATGTTGCAAACAACGTAGCCTTTCTCTCTCTCTCTCTCTCTATATATATATATATATATATATATATATATATATATATATATATATATATATATTATATTTTCGTCGTTACGATGTTTGAAAGGTTTTCTGTTTTTTATTTTTATTTTTTGAGTATTTGAATCGTAAGTAACTGCTTGATATTGGAGTCTTCTATTATGCGAATTTTTCAGTTGACTTCTTTATATTAGCGAATGAGGCAGGGGAGAAAAATTATTATAATGCTGATCGTTTGAATATGAAGCCCTATTCCCCCTCGTTTGAATCATAGGTTGCTGAAACACCGGTGGCTTAATAAGAGTTGGAAATTATTGATATGGTGTTTAGGATTACATTGGAACGCATTTAGAGCGTTTGCCTTACATTTGGAATTTCTTTGAATTTCGTGCGACAAGAGCCTCCCATTGATTTGTTTAAAGTTGTTTATTTATTTTTTAGCTGTTATTGGCCGATGTACCTAACCATAGCTATCGCTCCGCTCGAATTAGGTTTTGGGCTGCATTTAATAAAACTTGATTTCCTCCGGAATAAGTAACAATGTTTACCAATCAAAGGTCAAACGAAGACTTTCTCATAGAACATGCTGATTATACATAAAATATGTGTTATAGGGAAGTTCATAACGTTGAAATTATTTAGTGTAATGTAATTTTTTCAGCCGTACTATGATCAGTGACAAACAAAAATGCGTCAAACACTTTCAGTGTGTTTTAACTGATTTATTGTACTCATTCCTCATTCCTTAGTTTATTACGTGTATTTGCACTCCATCAAAATTGTCAGTAGTTGTTATTATTCCTATCCAATTTTTCAAAATGGGACTCTTAGGGTCCCTCAGATACTTCACGAGACACCGAGGCAACTTATTAGAAAAAAAAACATCCTCCTTCAGTCAAGTTGAAAAAATGTTTCTATCTAATTTTTTCAGTAATAGAGCGTAGTTTCCAGATATACATTACAAATATTTGCGAAGATCATTTCAGTATTAGTTAATTTACCTCTCTTCAAGTGTTGCAGAATGACATTTGAATTTTTTCTTCTGTAATATTTATGATTTTTTCAAACCATCATTTCTATTATTGATATTGTTGTACAACTGTACAGAGAATTTGTTTTATTTTTATCTTGAATATGAACCTTTTCTTTTTATTATTTCTTCCGAAAATTTTCGTGTTTCTCCAGAGGGTTAATTGTTGCTTGCGCTTATTCCAGTAGTCCTCGTTACATATTATAATAGTTACTTTGTGTTTCTTTCTTCTTGTGGTCTCTTTTACGAATCTTTATTAATCCAATCTGAAGTTTTTCTACTTGCGCTACTGAGTAATTGATAAACTTATTATAGAATAAAAAAATATTCTTTATCTCTTCTATAGATATGTTGTATTTATTTTATTGAATACTACAAATAGTTAATAAGGTTTGTCTAAATCTACTATATCAATTTCTTATAACTCTTTGTTTTAACTTCAGTTTGTAATTTTTATCGCATTTTTCTTCAATATTTGCTCTCTCTCTCTCTCTCCTAGTCTTCAATTTTCTAAATCGGTTTGCATAATTGATTTTAATTTTGTCTATACTATGTTAATCTGTTTAGGCTTATATAGGTTTCGCAGTTCGTGTCCCTCATTATCTAATGCATGTACTGTAATCTTGGCTATTATGGTGTATTTTTTTCTTTTATAATATTTTCTATAATTGTTCTCAGTACGCATTCATATTTTAATCTACTTTTCCTTTTAATCTTGTTATAAACATTAAACACCTTTTCTAATTTTTACTTCTTTTTATAATTGTCCATTGGACATTGCCTCTCGTTCTTATAAAAGGTACTTATTATTTTTATGTGTTTCTTTCTGGCCTGAATTCTTGATAACGTTTTGAATTATTTTTTTTCACATTAGCAAAGTCGTTTCCGTATTTATAAATATTATATGAGTTTCTTTTCTTTTCTTAGTTTTCTTTCTACTAGTAAGAGAAGTGCCCTTATTCAAGCGTAGTGCTAGTATTGCTTCCCAAGTGCTTGACTTTTTTCTAAATGCCTATTCATCTTCTGATAAGTACTGTTTATGTTATTCTTCTATAAAAGTATTTTCGCTGAATGCGAATTAGGCTTATTGTTTTAGGGTCTTGATATTTCTCACTTCTTCTCTTTTTATTTTTTAGATCTGTAACTGCTGTATCGTATTCTAACCTCGTGATATTTATATCTTCTTCGTTATTGTTGATATGATAATTTTAAACTTTATTTTTATTATTGTATATTTTTGTGTTGGTTACTTCCTCGTGTTCTATACCAATTTGCTTCTTCTCATTGTTTATCGATTGCTGCCTTTTCTTAAGTTTTCTACAACTAAATTTATGTGTTTGTGGGTGGTATCATATTTTCCTCTAGCAATATTGGGTTTTGTATGATAGCATCTCTTTCTTATGTACCCATCTTTTGCTCTTATACATTCTCCGTTTACTGTACTGCGTATTTATTTGCATTTTTTGTTTTTGTATTGTGTCGTTTTGAAATAGTCTTTTATTAGATCTAGGATACGCTTATCCATGGTATGATAGCTCTACTTTTCCCTTAACCCTTGTTTTTAATTTATGTTTAATGGTTTCCCCGTTTAAGTGCAGTTGTAACTCTTTTGAAATTCTTGAATCTTATCATAGATGTCATTATTACTAAATTAACTGTTCCTGTGTAGCTTCTGCAATTTATTTTTGAAACGATATTATATTACGATGTATATCTTCTTTTGCCCCCTAATGTAATCTTTCCATGTGTACGTTTTTCGTACATGGTGCTGAACTAAGGCATTTGCTATTACTGTGCTAAAAGTTCTCATTTATCATTTATTCAGCCTAATCCAAAATTAATCAGTGACAGTTTCTTCTGCTCCCTCTCCTATTAATGCATTCCAGACTCCTAGAACTATTAAACTTTCATCTCCTTTGATATATTTAATCGGTTCTTCTATTTTCATTTGTGTGGTTAACATATGACTTTCAGGATTGTAGCTTATTTTGACTAAAATAATTCTTTGATTGTGCAGCCTACCTCTTTCCACATTATGATTCCTTATCTAAAGTGTCCGTTATCTGCTGCGGTGTTAATTATTCTATGCTTCCCACTCTACAGATCTGGTTCTTGTGCCCACCTTATTTCACTATGAGCTAGTATATCGTCTATTAATTTTCATTCCTTCTTCGATGATCTCAAACTTTCACTTTTCACTTTAATAGTGTTCTGATATTTTGTGTTTTCTGAGTTTTAGCCTATTTCTACTTTTGCTTTGGCAGTTGTTTCTTCCCGGAAATCCGAACAGAGGACTGTTTTATTTCCAAATTTTCTAACTTTTAAAGAGTTTTTTAATAAAAATTTGCATTTCTTAGAATATTTAGCTTGTCTATGAAAATAAGCTGCACCACGGAAAGGTCAAATTGACATTTGGCTTTTTGTTAGAGTGCTTAATAAAACTTTCTTTCACCATTATTATACATTTTTTCTAACCATTAAATATTCTCTGGTTTTATATATCAATAGCGCTAAATGGCTAGTTTTCTGTCGGATTTCTTTATATTCTTATTATATTGTAGTATCCATGATTTTTTTATTTATTACTCAAAATTATAGCCACATTTCGACAGACATCTTTTAATAGAAATTGTTTTACAATACTTATGTCATTATTTGTTAAAGGTCATGTGATTTAAGTTTGTTATGAAATCCTACATACATCCTGTTATTTGAATTATATAATTTCTGCTTAAAGTAAGCATTACATAAATATTGTACAATGTCCTTTATAGCTCATATTTCAATGTCAACTTAATTTGTATAAACATCTGCTTTTAAAGTACCGGGAACTACACGGGGCTATTCATATAGACACCACTTTTTTTAATTACACAATATTTATCGCGCTAACACGTTAATGTGGCCTTCGGTGTCTCGGATATCAAATGCTGTTTGACATGACTGACACCAGGCAGCACCAGGTTTAAATTTTTGGTACAGCGTAGTTGGTTGTTGAATAAATTATTCGGTTTTGTTAGTTTAGTACTTACCTAACGCAACGAACATGCAGCAATGTAATCGACTCGGATTACAAGAAACTCTAGCAGCACAAAGTGAATGACAAACACAGCAGCTTGAATTAAGCCGCGACGCCATAAGTAAGCTGCTCAGGTTTCAACAAACCGCAAAAATGTAGTCTAGTTGTAACGAACTTGGCACGTATCCTGTAACATACAGAGTAGCATAAAAATTACTAGAACCGATTAAATATACATGAGGTTTTTGCAAAGCTCTGGGAATGCGCTGCAAATTTTTAAGTTCATTATTTTTATTTATATACGTTGTGCTATTTTAATGTTTTCCGTTCACTGTATTCACTTGTCTAGCTATAAAATAATCAAATAGATAGCTACTGTATGCCAAATTAGACACAAAAATAATAAAAGTGGGGGCAGTTCTAAATATAATCAAACACTTTCATAGCTAAATCTGTACCAGCAAACTTAATGTTTGTTACTCTAAATGTTTTTTAAACTTGTAAATTCACTAACTTTACGAAGAGTTACGTGTTCAATTCAGGTTTTTTAAGTTCTTCGTAATAGCTATTAATGTCGTAGGTCATACAATGAAGAAACCGCCTTTTATAAATATTATGTCGGCTATAGACAGTATTTTTAGATTTCGCAGGCTTGCCAAATACTCCGTACAATCATTGAATAATTCCATATGTTTTAACATCTTAGAAAGTTTTTAACATCTGTGAAAGTCTGATTTTTAAGAATTAATGTCAAAACAAATAACAAGTCTTCAAAATACACCTCACTATTATCCATGACCTTTGTCAATACTCTATAGGTTGTCAAATCTGTCTATATTGACAAAAAAAATTCTTAACCTACTTCTTCAACTTACAACTTGTTGGTCAAACAAGAGACGTGCGCCGCAGATCAAAAGACGCGAGTTAGAAGCTGTAATTTGGATACGGCAAGGCCTCAATTCCATCCAATTCAGCAATTTTGTCTGCGGTCTTTATAGCAAGAAAAGTGGGACTTGTTAACTTAAAGAAGAGCTTGTTTGCGATTAACCAAAGTCGGATACTAAATGGAAATCATGACCGATCAAGTAACTGGCGGTGAATTTTGGCCTCGAAGAACCCAGCTCTTGGAATCATCACTATTAATAAGATAAACCTGTTCTTCATCCCAAGCGACAATGAGTTTCCAAAACCGGCCATCCAGCGGATTTTAAAGCAGTTGGAGATAAATGTCACTCACTTGTCAACGTGTGTTTCAATCAGTTCATGTCTTGGTTTCTTGTGTACCAAGACGAGTTGGCGTTGTCAACTTACAAGTTTCTTTCATCCAAAACAGATGGTCAGCCGGAACGTGAATGACCTTCAAGGCTAGTCGCTTGAGTCAAATCGCGTGGAGCATCTTGAAATAGTCACACACCTTAGAGTTCCTTATTCTTCTGCATTGCAAATCTCTTTTACAATTTATCTTATTGGCAGTTTCTATTTCCAACAATGGCGGATTAAAACTCAAAGTTCAATTGTATCAATTGCCATAGAGCATTTAGTTGCTGCATAAATTTAAAAACAACAAAATATGCATACACTCAAAATTTTTGCGAGTGCTAAAAAACTTTTTTACGACATAGCATTTGCTAGGCAAAAAACGATACTAACTGGCAATGCTTAACATCGTTAGGACAACTTGCCAGAACCTACGTGTATCCTACACTATATGTTGTCTTTCCATCTGGCGAGGACTATAGGAACATTTCACGTATACATCCATAAGCGCATCAATAAATTTCTGCTAACATTTGCGTAATAAAATGGTGCTTCTAAAAATAAATAACGGATAAGGAAAGTAAACAAGCACCACCGACAGCTTTATGTCTTACTGCCTGATATTTTCGGCTCTTGTTTTTAACATTCAGAAATGCAGCTTATTTTAAGCGCATATGAATATTTCACAGTTATTTATATTTCATTCAGGGATTTTCATTTTGCCTACAAAATTATTTGGAGAACTAGATCGGTGCTATAAAGTAGAAGTATTTTTGGGGCCCATCCTTTATATAAAGCCTCTACAAACACACTTTTTTAGGAGGAAGAGCTAAATTATTTTAATTGGAATTTTGTGAAACCCACCAGTCTCTTGAATTAGAACTAATAATCTCGAGCTTGCGAAAGATTTTCTCATAGAGGTTTATTTAAATGAGAATTTCTTAGTGTTCTAGTGTATCGTGAATCGGTGGTTTATGTTTGATACTATATATTTAATACTATCAACAAAATTTTTTATTGAATAAATGTAAATAAATATTATAAGAAGTACTTTTAAACCATGGTACATCAAAGTCTCTCTATTTGTAGATTTTCTTTATGGGGGGTTCTTATAGTATTTGTATTCTTAAAAATCTAAGATTCAATTGCAAATTGAGAGGTGGTCTATCACAATTGCTTTAGAAAATAAGTCGTAGTGGTTTTTATTTAATGGCTTACACACTTAACTACTGAGCTACAACCATCGCTAGGAATGCTGCAACTTTCATAACAGTGGACTATCAAAAATTTATACTTTTACATCGTAATGTCTTTTTTCTTTCTCCCTCTTTGTCAAAAATTGAGAGTAAGTTTGCTTTAACTCTCTCCGCCTCATTTTACATATGATTTGATGTTTGTCCATTTTTTTGTTTTTTTTAGCTTATCCATTCCATTTTTTGTACATCATCCTTTATATAATAGTTGACTCTTTATTTAATATGCACTTTGTGGTCAAAATATCTAGACTTATGTCATCAATAAAAAGTCGATTTACCTTTAGCCTCAATCACAGCCTGAACCCTTCTGGAAGAACTTTCAGATAACTTTTAATATAAGTCCGTAGGGTTTGCCTTGATTCTTCCATAAGAGTTGCAATGAGTCCACCCATTGAAGATGGATGATTTGACCTAGCGCGAAATTTACATTCGAATTCTTTCCAGAGCTGTTCGATGCAATTGAGATTATTGTGCAGCTCTGTAGTCCTTCTGAATTTTGAATTAAGTTGTCGTTCAATTTACATAAAGGCTGAACAGTTAATTGAATTTGAATCGAACAGAATTTAAAAAACAATTAAAAAGCGTCTTGAACAGCGGGATGTTGTGATCAGAAAAATGCCAACAATGGGCACCTAAACACTCTTTTCTCATACAATGTGCAGCACTCGCAATCGTCGCCATCGACTTCAGTGGTTTCAAGCCCAAATTGTAGGGTTCAACATTTGCTAATTTTTATTTCTAATTATGCAAAGTTCATTGTTCATAAACTTACAGTTAACGTGCTATATTTTCAGTCCTTGTTTATTATTTTTTTCTGGATGTTTTGGCAGACTAGTTTATTATTTTTTAAAAATTACTGCCACAACCAATGGGGCATACAGAAGGCGACTACTATTGAACAACAAACTCGAATATTATTTAGATATTTATTCTAATCTTGATTACTTATTTGGGTCCAATATTCGATCTTGAAGGGTTTCAAAAAGAAGAAGGATGTATAACTCATTTCAAAATTCGAAGTTAAGATTTGTCAAATAATATAACGTTTGCTTGGACCAGAGAGAAAAATCACCCTCTGTTGTTTTCCACGTTTGACTTTATTCAAACATGTCTGAGGCGACTTCCTTTGATTATTTCAAACAATTTTTCGGTGACACGATTTTTCTCAATTACACAATTTACATTTCGAAAAAGACTAATTGACGTTCTTCTAGACATTTTAATTATAATGGCTCTAAAGTCAAGCCCTCTTTGTCATTGGATCCAAATTTTTATAAAAAACGAATTTCTAGTTTTACGCTAAAAACATAATCAAAAAATATTGATATTTCTTCATTTTCACAATAATTCAAAAATTACACAGCTTAGAAATTTATATTTTGATATAATTACTTTACAATGTTCAGTTACGGGAAGGAGAAGTTTTTGTCATTCTATTCGCCATTAAGACATTTATCAGTCGACGAGGACATGACAGGATTTATTGCAAAAACAGCCTTGAAGCAATATATGCCTATGAAGCCCATCAAGGGCTTCAAAATATGAGCTATAGTTTATGGTAAAACTGGCTACCTGTGAAATTTTGATATATAACATGGAAAATCAGACAAACATCCTGATTCTAATATACTTCAAAAATGTGTTTAAAGGTAAAGTTTAAAGGAAGGCTTATTGTAAATGGTTTTACAATAAGAATGATATGATTTTGAAATAAAATGTCAACCATTTTTAAAATGTTAAAACTGCCACTAGTTGTCATTTGTGTTTAGTATAATCTGTCAATTCATGGCTAAATACATACTTTAAAAACGTTTGGTTATTGTCCAAAAATGTTATAAAAATAGATGTTCTTTTGTAAACACTCAACGTGCTCTTCGCGAAACCTATGGTACACATAATCGCTCTTCTGTGCTTTCTGTTCGTTCAATCGTTGAACAATTTGAAAGGGATTTTACTCTTCACGAAGTGAAAATACCGGCAAGACATCAAAATGCAAGAAATGTAGAGAACAATGTTGCTGTAAGAGATAGCGTTACAGATGCTCCAAACTTATCGATTCTCATCATGTTCAAGAATTAGGGCTCAGAAAAGACAACTTGGCGTATACTGCGAAAAGATTTAGGTTTACACCCGCATAAGATTGTGTTGACCTAAGAACTTAAGCAACTGGGCTATCGTAAGCGCCGTGACTTTGCTGCTTGGGCTTTAGAGCAATTTGGAACGGATCATAATTATGGGTTTCTCAGATGAAGCTCATTTCTGGTTAAGTGGATATGTTATCGAGAGACAAATGTCGTTTTTTGTGTGAAAACAATCTATAAAGGATTTAAGAGAAGCTCTTGTATCCGCAAAAGGTCACTGCATGGTGTGGTTTACGGCATATTGGCATTATCGTACCATCAAACAAGGTAGAAGATGCAGTTACAGTGATTAATAAGCGGTACCGATTGATGTTTAAAGATTTTTTGTGGCAAAATTTAGATGAAATTGATTTTGAGGACATGTGGTTCCAATAAGAAGCTGTCATATGTCATACTGCTAATGTACTGTTGACATATTGTAAGAAAAGTTTGTCGAACGGATAATTTCAAGAAATGCAACTGTTAGTTGGCCTCTAAGAAGTTGTGATTTAACTTCTTTAAATTACTTTTTGTGGGGCTATTTGAAATCTATAGTCTACGCAAGCAAACCACGAACCATTGATGCATTAAGATTGATTATGGAACTCTGCATTCGTGAAGTTAGACCTGAGTTTTGCACAAAGTCATCGAAAATTGGATTTATCAAATTTGTTTGTGTGCACGAAGTTCAGGTGGACACTTAAATAATGCGGTATTCAAAACATAATGTAATAGACTATGCTTTATAATATACAAATTATTGGTTGTATCTGAAATAGTTTTGTTTTATTTCATTTTAAAATCATATCCCAAACCCATTTATTTACTTTGACAAACTTGATAGACGTGTTAAAGATATATCGTTAACTAAACAAAAGAAACTAAAATAAAAGAAGAAAATGGAAGAAATAATTAAGTTCAATGGCGTGGGGTCTAATTGTGATTTGGGTTTATAGATAAAACACAAGATTATAGTTTTCAAACCTGTATGTATTTATTTCAAGTGAAATTTGAACATTACAAAGGAATATATTCTCTTAGAAAAATAGTGAAGTAGTCTTAAATAGATTATTAAAATGTAGCTTACATTATTGTTAACAAAATTAACTCTAAAATAATACCTGTAAAAGCAAGTTATAAAAATATAATTTAAACAAAGAACAAACAAAAAATGATCAACGGGAATGGAGCAACACTGGTAACATTTGCAGAGGAGCATAAACTGAAAGTAATAAATATATTATTAAACAACGAAACTTACATGCATAAAACGAGCTGCGTATTTTCTAGTGAGAAGGTTCAAAAACAAATACAACATTCAAGACCAATCATTCAAAAATGGTAACAAAAACAAAAAGTGTAGGGCAGGCGTTAGTTATATTCTTATTGTAGTACGTAGTAAACCTAACACTATGAATTAAGGTTTAAATAAAAAATTACTAAAGCAAAAGCAATTGCAAGCTAAAATTTTATAAAGATAGACTGGAGTACACAATGAAAAATGGATAGGAAAAAGTCGAAAAAACTAATCACAAATAATAACTTCGTATATCGTTCTGAAATTTCATTTGAAGATTTAAAAGCAACAACCTCAAATAAGAACTGAGATCAGAAGTAGCTACGAGAGAAAAGGCAACAAGACCAGGGGAATATCGAAAGAAATGATAAAGTCAGAACAGGTTGACTTTGATTTTCATAAACTCTACAACACAAACATATGGACTAATATTACACAGACAGAGAACTAATTGAAAATGCGTTAGAGGAAAATACCGAAAAATATATGGGACAGTTAAAGAGAAACAAACTATAAATTTGGATAAAATAAAAAGCCAAAAAAGTAACAATTATATTACTATCTGCCAATTATTAAGCAAATTTAAAAACTTAAAAGTGATAAGCTGGGGCAAAAATACTACTGGCAAGTGGAGAACATAAAAGAAGAAAAGATCAAAAAAAATGTTAGAAATCGGAGAATAGCCGCTGGTTCCTTACATTAAAGACCCTTCTGGTCATAATGTGTAAGATCAGTGTTAACAATTCACTTTTCAATATTTAATTTACAGTTAAATATTGACGATTTATATTTTGTAATTTGTCTTTTTTGAAGGACTGATAATTTAAATTTTCTTTATCCCCAATTTTCGGATCTGAATCTGATTGTTGAGAAAATCGAGATTAACAGATCGGATGTTATAAAAGTCCTCCTATGCTTAAAAACACAAAAATGAAAATATGCAGGTATTGATTTTCAGCCAAATCGGTTAACGGCAACCGGACGTGACCGTTACGATTTTGAAAATTCATGTCTTTCTGTATGTCTGGAAACACTATAACTTCCGTTCTATCCAACGGACTCACTTCAAACTTGGCATACACACATGTTAGGTCAGTACCTTTCATAGTAATGATTTTCAGCCAAATCGGTTAATGGCAACCGGAAGCGACCGTTACGATTTCGCACCGCTGTAGACAGTTTCCTTTACGGTATTACACCGTTTTTGTTTATTACGAATAAGTTTCTGGTCTTTCTTTTAATAACATGGTCCAGAGGTTTACCAATTTTGAAGCCAGGAAAAGAACTTTTTAGTAAAAGTTTTTGGATGAAATGGACATTTGTTTTGTAGATGAAGATTGTATTGAAGTGTATATATGTAACGGAAATTGAGAAAATCAAATAAGTATTTTTCTAATAAATTAACTTTTTTGATAACGTCCTTAACATGCAAAAATTTGAGGGAAGGGGGTTGATAAATTATTAACAGTGAGGACCCTGTATACACTCATAAACATATGAGCAGTGAATGGAACTTTCCGCTCAGTCCAATACTACAGTCTTGTACTTTTTATGTTTCTGTAATTTTTCTCAAAAATAACAAATCGTTTCCACGTTAACTTTCCATTTAGCATAACCAGCTGCTAATTGGACGCCGGGCCGCCGCGCTTCCGTAACCTGCAATTTGGCGCAAATCAGAAATACGCGCTTCCTCGTGCCATTCGCGGCGCGCGGAGGTGGGCGCGTTTCGGCAGGAAGCGCGCGGCAGGGCCGGGCTATTTTTGAGTGACTGATTGTGGCGTTTCCTGTTGCAGTGCGGAAGGACACGAAGATTGGCTCCGACACCGGCAACGTGTACATCGAGGAATCCAACCCCGCGCCCAGCGGAAAGACGTAGCCCCCAGGCCCCGACCGCCACATGTGGCGCTGCCGCGGCGCACCGCGGGCCCCGGGAATGCCAGGCTCGGCTTATCTGCTTGTTCGCAGCTCGTGCGCCGACGGGGAAGATGCATGTGCAGGGCTCGGCTCGGGGGTGTAGGGTTCCGCGGCTGTCGCCCACTTCGTCTTTTACTTGGTGAACTTCCCTTCTAGCAAAGTTGCAAAGATGCGCAGCAACGGAGACAACCAAAATAGAGGGTTCAAAAAATTTTGTTTTCAAGAAAACATCAAAACTAAAAATTAAGAAAAACGCATTGAATTGATTCTCATTTAGAGATAATCTGTAGAAGGTTTAATGTTTTGACAGTTTTGGAAGGTAAATGAACGGGAGGAAGTGCAAAATCAAAATATTTTCAAAATATTCTTCTATGATTAATTAAACTGGTTTGGACTTCAAACATCAGAAACCTTTTCTGGTTGCTTGATGATGCTAAAGAGAGTTATTGTTTGTCATAAGGAATTAGCGATTTCTAATTTTTTTTGATGGAGCTAACCAAAAATATTTTTTTACAATACTATTGATAATCTTTTTTCTAATCGTCTAATTTCCATTAGCAGCTAATGTGTTATTTTGCACTTCTAACTCTTCTATCTTTATCCAATTTATTTATTTATTTTATTTTCAATTGAAGTTTAGCAATAATTTCTACAAATTACTGTCTCTAAAAGTGTCTTTGATAAATTAGTCTAATGTATAAATTTATGATACTTCTTAACCTAAAAAAAAAAAAATGTAATACGCACTCCTATTCACATTATTAATGATTAATTCGGATCTTCAAGGTTGTCCTGCAAGCTTCTTTAATAGGACATGTTAAATAAGAACAGTGGGAACCCATGTCCCTGTATAGCATCGGAACAGTATTGTGTAACTTGATATGACCAATCACTCCTTCAGTCCTGAAAGCGGTGCCATAACATCGTTTGGATATTGTGTGGCAGCGCCCATTAGACTTTTAAATGCCCTAACCGTAGAAACCTACGCAAAACCTCATGTAGCGAGTCAATGAACCAAACGAGAATAGTCTCACGTAAAAATATAAGGGAAGTTCACTTAAGGTTGTTCTTTTGCGGCGAAAAGCGGCGGCGCTCGTCCTGAAATTAGTCGCCATTGTTCGCGCCGCGGTGCTGCATTGCCCAATAATTTATTGTTGCAGTGCGCGCCTATTTTTGCGATCGGGGGCCGCTGCCAACGTCTGGCCAGCAGGCCGGCGGCCATAATTCAGCATAAACATGAATGAACTCCAGCATCCAGCTTATTAATATAATGCGGCGTGGGCTGCAATCTAATTGGATCCTACAGCTCCGAAAATACCTCGTGTTTGGGACATTCGTTACGCTGCTCTTTTTCGCCGCCCAAATGGTGGCTTCGATGTTTACACGGCCGTTTCACGCGTATTTGCTCATCTAGAGCGAACTCGCCTCCAGGTCGTGGTGTCTCCATGCACCAAGACGAGCGGCGTCATTCTGCACCCCCGGCTCCGAGCGACTTCCTCCACTTTTAAACATTTACCAGGTGCGGCTCGACGAAATGACGCCCGTTTCCGCTCCGAAAGGAATTGCTTCCTCCTGTATCAGTAGCTGGATAAATATTTAGGGGCGCCATTGTGGGCGGGCTATTTGCGCTATTTATCCGCGCACCTGGTATCTATCGTAAGGATAGTTATGGAATAACCTGTAGGCTAGCATAGAGTGAAGTAACTTGTAACACTTTCCTGTTTTGAAACTTTAGTACAAATTCGATAAACCTGCTGCATAGTTGGTAAGTGACACCTTCAAAAGGGAAATTCCTGCTTACCCCAGAGACCAGCCACGCTACAAACAGATCAGTATTGTCGATTTCCCTTTTAAGGCAGGAGTGATTTAGTTGTAACTAGTTGCGTAGGCTTGCTATTAACACCGAGCTTGAGAAATATGGAGCGTTTAATGAACTTTCCTCAAAAATAAGTCGACAGGAACTTCCACCCATGCGGCCTGTCTAATGTCAGAAATCGTGAAAATAGATCGCCGATGATTCCGTCGCGCATGGAGGCGGCTGTCGCTGCATATTTTGATTAATATTTTCGGGCGCTGGCGGGAAACTCGGCCTCCGATAGCCGGCGGCCGCTTTCCCTCTGCCGCGTAAGTGTAACGCTGTTTTCCGGGCATAAATAAGCCAGCGCGTGCCAGGCGCGCCTGTATTGCCAATGTAAGTGTACCTACTCTGTCTATGTGTAATTACGCTGTATTTATATGTGTATATTAGTGGCGTTGCAGTAAATCACTTTATATCCATGCCAGCCCACTGTTATCGAGCACAGTATTTTAATGTAGATACTTCCGCCATAATTCATTTATTATTCATGTTTATGTACTAACTGTGTAGATAGAATACAATTACGCGTTGCCTACACACAAAAATTATGCGGTAGTTTGCAAATATTGTAAAGTGTTGTATGTATTATTCAATGCTGTATGTACAAGTAATAAATATTATTGTCACTACTTTGTCTGTTTTTCTAGGACTGCGAAGGTGTACGCCATCCTGAATGTTCAATTAAAATTAAACAAGAAGAATGTCGCAGCTTCAAATCAAAATAAGAAGAGGATTATTTGGAACAGAATTTTTCCACAAAAATAGTTTGAAATACTTAATACTTTATTCAAGATCTGAATCTAAATAGCTGGGTATTCCTGAGTGCCAGTTTGTCCGAATTTGTCCATCCGTGAAGCACTTTGCGATACAAAGGAAAACATCTTTAATAAATCTTCTACAAATTAAATTATAACAATTAGAGTGAGACCAGAGTTTTTTTGTATTCGTCAGAAAACCAAATGGGTCTTCTTTAAGGCAGTGAGCTAACGCCTCATGAGTCTTCTGACAATTTGGTATTGTGTGAGCTTGTTCAGCAGGAGATTATTGTGAGCTTGTGACTGTTGTAAAAGGAATGGCAAAGCCTTCATGTAACATTTGATTACTTATGTGCTTCGGTGCGTTGGTCATTGATCTTATAATTTTAGACTGATATCTTTGCATGATGGCGATCTTTGTTTTACTGGTGGAGCCTCACAGTTCCATTCCATATGCTTGATGGTGGTTTATTATCCAATAATAGGCGCGATGTTCGTCCAATTAGCCAGCTTAGATTTTTAAGACTTAATTCTATATATTTATTTTTTTTTTGTTGATGTAATCTCGCCAGGTGGGCTTATTGTCAAGATGTAGTTCCCAGTATTCCATAGTGGTAGACTGGGGTATCTCGATGTTGTTTAGGTAAATTGGTGGGCACTGTTCTTTGCGCAAGCAGAATGCAATATGACTTGATTTGGCTTTATTAGCTTTTGTTTTCCACTTCTTGAGCTTGTCTTCAAGTTCATTAAGGCTGTTTACATAGTTGTGACTGGCAAGTATGATTGTATGATCAATGAAGATATCTATAGTTGTAGTAGCTGTGGTTGGGAGGTCAGAGGTAAATATTATATTTAGGATAGGTCCCAAGATATTTATCTGAGGTACTCTTGATTGGATTGTACATAGCGCTAGGACCTTATCTTTGACTTGTTTTCTAAATTTGCCGGTTGCTTCAATAAAATTTTAGTAGCTTGTAAAATTGAGGTTGTAAGATTTGTTGAAGTTCGTATAGAAGTTCTTTGTACTGCTGTACAGTGTGATCTGGTGGCACTATTGGATTGGTAGTCTGGAATCCAGTTTGTTGCTGAGAATTTAGGATTGAGGATTCGTAACAGTAGCTTCTCAAGGAGCTCGGAAATTACCGATAACAAACTTAAAGGCGATATGATGCGTAATCGGGGTCTTTATCTGGTTTGGGAATTATTTCAGCCACTATAACGTTAAAGATGTAGGTGATTAGCACGATTTCCTTTTTGGCAGCTCACGTAGCATTCTGGGTGTTATTTGATCCAGCTCTAAATTTCGAATTTGATGTCCTTGAGTGAGTAACTGGCAGTATAGGCGTCGGATGTGCTTCGGATGGTGTTGAGATTTCTAGAACTGAATCGTCGACTGTCTCCGTATGGTTGGAATACACCGGGGAGATGGTCAACAAATAGATCTACTTTTGTTTGTAACTTTTAGTCTACCCTGGTGCTAGGGGTAGTTTTCGTAGAGGTGAAAGTGTAATATGAGTAAAATTAAGGAGAATTTAACAAATCTCCAGATTAAATTATTACATCTATTTAAGTTTGATGCATAACTTTTGAACAGGCTATCTTTTAGGTGCTTGATTTTTGTTTATAGTTGGGTACTTAGTATCGTTTTGCCTGATAATTGAACATTGAGCTCTAACTCGCCATTTAACTTTTAGAAGTATATTTTTGTTACTTTTCTTGAAATAGACAGAACGAGTGGATTGTTGAACTGCAGTTTTTAACAGCGTATTTAGTTGATTGATGGCGTCATCTATTTCTTATAGATTGGTTAATAGGAGTTTTAAATATATGCTTTCATGACAGATACAGCGATAAAGTTTGCAGTGTGTTTTAGAGTTATGCATGCGCTGATTGTTGCTATAATTGGTGTATGATCTGATATTAAGCCGTAACGTGCGGTTGTATAATTACAAAATTTAGAAACTGAATGAAAAACAACTAATTTTATGTTTAATTTATCTTCATTTTAAGGTTTTTCTATAATATATTGCACTAGTGCGCTATCTCTACGGCCTTGCTTTTCGGTTTCAGTTACTATAATCTTTTTTTACGACTTACACTTTCGTAAGTTGCAAATCCAATGGAATTAATTTTAATATAATTTAATATTCTATTGATAAAAAAGCTGGGAAGGTTAGGTTTTTGTAGGGATCCGTCGACCAGCATTTCAAGGTTTCCGTTGACAAGTAGTCGTATTTTTTATCTTGTGTAACTTTGTACAGCTTCCTTCCTTTGATCGTGATTAGTAGAGATTTCCAGATGGCGTGCGTGCTGTTGAACTCTTCCATAAATGAATTTTGCCCCTAGAAGAAATATGTGAAGTCCTCTTTTTTAATGTTGTGTGTAGGAAGACTGCTGCAACAGTTAGTTCGTACAGTAAACACTTTAATGGAGGTAGTCTGAAGCTTATCTTCCTCATATTTAGGGAGAGCGTAATGTTTCAAGATACAACAAAATGTGACCTTAACAAACAAAACTTTTACTTCGCTTAAGAAATTTTGATACTTTATTCAAAATTTAAAAAATTAAGAGTAAACACAGATTTTAATGTTTAACTTAAGTATTTTACGATTTAAAGCCTATATTTACTCTTATTAACTTGTTAAGGAGACCTGATACAGCATTTGGGGTTTGTCAAGAAGTAAGGGAGATGTCTAGCCTTTTCGGACACTTTTAATAGTTACGACTTTGCATGACTACTAAGATTTCTATGATCAACCATACACTCGGATAAATACAATTGTATGAAAAAGTTTTGTATCACTTAAAATTAAGGAAAATCTAATGCTTAAGAAACTAATCTAAATATTTCAGTCTCTCGCTTTCTGTGTTACAAAGATAGATAGTTTTTTTTAGAGATACATCAAAATACAATATATTACTTAAATCTATATTATTGATAATAATTTATTGGAAAGTCCTTGGTTTTTGATAACCAATTTGCATCTTTTAAGCATGAAATTCACCAGCGATCTCAAACTGGAACTAATGACTCAATTAGTTTTGCTTTTAATGTAGATTTCCATTTTGATATCCTTTGCCATAAGTTTTTCATGAGCCTGAAATTGGGCTGTATAATCCATTCTGTTAAATTTATTAGGGTTTATCCAAGATTCAACTATCTTTGCTCTATGCCAAGGTGTATTACCGCCCTAAAAGTAAAACCTCCGTCTCCAAATAAGACTTCTTTAATAAACAACGTAGTATTTCAATATACTTCGTGACATTTATTATCACAGATGGATTAACTAGTCTATCAACGCCTTAGGCAGACATGTATCTCCATTACATGACAGATGCTTCAATTAAGCATAAGTAGTATGCATTTTGTTCAAGCTGTTGATTTTAAAAGTTTATTTACTCACGGTAGATGAAAGCTTCCTGGCTTCTCGAAAACAAGTGACTTCTTCCATGGTTTATACCCTTTTAATCAGCAACCAAAAATCTCGCCTTACAGTGGAAGTATATACATTATCATCAGCGTTGTTGAATTGGGATTTTCTAAACCATTCTAATTATTCTTCTAGTACTTTAGAAAAATTGTAGATTGAACTAATCTCGACCCACTGCTGGTCCTTTTCTAACTCAAATCACTTAACATATCTAATTCTATTTACTGCGCTCTAGAAAATTGTAATAGTAGTAGTAATAAAAAATGTTATTAGTATCAGCATTTGATGTTTACTCTTTTAGATTGCCTCCTTTGCTTTAGTTTTCTCTTCGTTCTTCTTAAAGGCTTTTTTTATTTGTTTCCCTTGGTAGTCATTCTTTCATTCAGCACAATAAATTTACAATTATATTAGATTTTAATTATATATATATATATATATATATATATATATATATATATATATATATATATATATATACTATCATATATGTAGACGTAGTACGTAGTGATTTAAACTTTCTCCTACAGTTACTTCAATATACTATACATAAAAACTGAAACACCCGGTTGGCTTTTATTTTTCTTATTTATTTTTATTTCTCTCGTCTCCTTAATTTATTTTTCCCAGGCGACGATAGTAACTTTTAGTTCTATAATATTTCTAACATAATATAAATTTCTGTCTAGATTTTGCATTTTTTCTAACGATAACATAAAAAATCTGAATGAAATCAGTACATATTAACAATAAACAATCATATTTCAGATTTCATTAAACCATGTACTCTCGCGAGGACTCTGGGAAGGAAGTGTGCAAAGACCACCAAGTCAAGAGAATCATGTGTGGAAGCTGCAATCAGCAGCTTGGCTGAACCTGTATAAGTGTTCGCCATTATTTTCTATGATCTTTATTTAGTTTTTTTCCTATTCATTGTTATTTAGTTATAAAAAGTCCCTCAAATATTTTTATAGATTTTATATCTGTGTAAATCTTCAGAGGAGTTGTCAAAATATTGCAGGAAAGGGACCACCTTCGACAAACTTTTATTAAAACCCCCGCAAAATGATTTTGATGTTAAGCAAACAAGAGCGAGAACAAGACTAGCCGAAAAAATTCCACTCAGAGTATTATTATTTGTATTATTATTATTATGATTACTTATCTGTACATATACATGTTTTTGAAAAGAAGTAGAAAGTGATTCTAAAAAATTACGTATGGTATAAATAAAAAATAAGAATAGAATAATTCATAGATTTTTGTGTAATTTGTTTAGAGTAACGAACGTTTATTTTATTTTAAAAGGACACAAGAAACTTGGGGATTGTAGCGTGGTGTAAAACCTTCCATACTTATAAAGAATCGTCAATGACAAGGACTATTAAAAACCCGTGAAAGAAGATGAGGACAACATTGTGGGTAATAACCGCAATTTGGCCGAAGTATGCCTGTTCAAGCCTCATGATACCGATTTTTCCACAAGATTCCACCTCATTTTTAAAACCCTGGTTTGAAACTCTGGAAAGACCTTTTCTTGAAAACTTTCGATTTGACCTCAGGACCAGTAAAAGTTTTTCCCTGGTAGAGACTTCCTTATTTAGCCCACGAGTTAGGCTTTTTTTTGTGAAACATGCCAAAAAGATGCACAGAGCTTCTCACTGTAAAAAGAAAAGAAATTTGAGTGCCCAATCTGGAAGACGAACCCGCAGAGGCACAAAGAATAACAAGTAGCAGGGTAGATCCTCTGTATAGTGATCACCCTGTGTCTGCAAAGAAAGGACCAATTTTTCGTGTGCGCTACTTCACTATTTATAGGAAGAGAAGTGAAAATTTGACAGGAACATGTTTATGCCGGAAATGTAAGGGTTAGCAAAGTTTGTGTGTTGTAACGGATTATGTAAATAATGACGTGCGTTAACTAACGGTTTCCAAATGGCGGGTAAACGTTAACTATCATCTCGAGTATTTTCTAATTCAATAACCTTGCGATTAGTTTTACTGGTAAGATGGGAGATGGGAGCGAATGTTTTGGAATTGGAAAAATTAATTATATATCTGATTTCCTTGTTATGTTTAGCCAAAGCAGAAGAAATATCTCCCTTTAGCACAGCTAAAGAATGCTTGAATACACGACTGGATATTTGTCTCTTCAAACCAACATGGTTCAGTGGTTAAGGTGCGGGCTGCAGTGCGGACGGAGCCAGGTTCCAATTCCGTAGCTTCTGAAGCCTGACGGGTGCCCTACTCAGCCATTAAAAATAATTGAGTACTTGCGTTCACTTGAACAATAATGGCAGTCATCTAAAACGTAGTGCTTGCCACATCGCTCCGTATCAGAGATGGTGCGCAACGACCGGGCGAAGAAAGCGAACATATGAGAGCCTTAATCTATCAGTCGCAGACCGTGCTCCTACGCAGGGCGTTAGAGCCTTATTATTATTATTATTATTATTATTATTTGTCTCTTTGCTTGGCCTATGTAGGTTTTGTTACAGTCACCACAAGGTATTTCATTAAAGTTGTAAACATCGTCATTTTTTATGTACGATTAAATAACAGTATGTTAAGAAATTTGACAAATATAAAAAATACGTTGTTTGCAGTCTTGATCATTACAATTTATAAAAGGCGACATTTGGTTACTAATTTGAGACCATTGCAACAGATCTAGGTTTCTTTAAGTTTTGTTACTTTTTTTGTATAAGGAGATAAATTGAATCGGTGAGGCTTTTGGGGTAAATCTGTGCGTACGTAAATGTTCTACTACAATATTAAAAGGTGCTCTACTCGGTATTCTGTTCTTAATAATATTTTTGGTAAGTTAGGGTAAGTACATGATTATCTACTGCAATAATAAACGAAATAAAATATAAGTAAATTTTGTATTATATTATCAATGTAGTTAGTAAAACAATCTTCATGTAATAAAGAAGTTTTTACGTCGAATTCAAAACCATAAAACCAATTAGTTATGTCCAATTCTGCCCTACCTTTCCTGACATTATTACTATGGAAGTGTGAGCGCTGTGGCTTTTAAACGGTAAGAAAATAGTAGTAATTTTATAAAACACTCTCATTCAACAATAAATTGTACACTGTGATATTCTAATTTATAAGTAATAACACCAAAGTAGGTTTGAACGTACTCAATATCCTACCTCCTCAGCCTTTATCAAAAACCTTCAAATACCCCGCTAAATGCACTTTACGTGACAAAAACCATACGGTCAATTCAGTTCAGTTTGCAAAGGTTTACAGGGAGTAAAGCAAATTTTGAGCAGAGGAATAACAAACAGTCGACAGTTATAAGCATCACCTTCAAAAGAATTCTCTCCTTTAAGAAATCAAGCAGTATATGAAACTGTCTCCACCAACATTACCACAAAACAAAATGCTCTTTGCGCAAATAGCTACTGAAAATAACACAAATTCTAACAGGAAACAACAAATATCTGAATGCGCCCTATAAGAGCAGATATACGGCCCAACGTGTTTTTGCACATTCGGCGGCCGAAGTGATGTCTTCTAGAAAGCGAACATTCTAGGCGTTTTGAGATGTTTTCTATTTCCTTCTAGAATGGCGCCGAATAAGCATAAATATCGCGGTATCGAAGTGGCTACAGCGAAGTGAATCTAAGTGCGGAAGTTAAGCGCATTGACGTAAACGGTATGTAATTTTACGTTATCTATTGTATATGCTGTATATATGTAGTGTTGTGATTCTAATTACCCGTAAGTAAAATAAAAAAAGTAGTTTTAGTAAATTTGCACCACAGCAAAAAGCGAAACGTTACAATATTAGCTATTTATTGCTCTCATCGACTTCGCATTCGTACCGAAGAGTGCGGAGAGTATTTCCAGCAATTTGGTAATGCATTCATAACTGCTAGCAACTGAAATGCGTGTTACATGAGGATCATATCTAATTACATCAAAAGAACAAAACGTTCTACATGCCATTAAAAACTTAAATTTAAATTATCTATCTACACACGAACTAACATATTAATCTATAATCTTATTAAAATATTAGATCTGTTAGATTTTGCAATAATAAAAAGCTTTGTCAATACATCCTTCGAGTTGTATACAACAATGACCTGCTGTCCCATCACTTACCGATAATTATAACAGTAAGTTCTAATATAATCCATAAATAAAATGTACGAAGCTTACCTCTAAACGCACAAACTGGGATGTATTCCAACAACAGTTTAAAAAATTCAACAACCTGGCAATTAGAATCAAAGAATCTAATGAACTAGACCACACAACAAAATCTTTAACACGATTCGTACAGTGTGCCACCATAGAAGCTACGCCAACTGAATCCATTCAATATGGTGAAAATTATAACATACTCTGCCACATAAAAGAACTAATTGTGAAAAAAGTAGAGCACGAAATAAACGACAGGGAACTATAAATATCTATAACAAAACAATATAACAGGGACTTACCTATTAAAAGCCGCACTGGAGAAAATGGAAAATGAAAATTTTAAGTAGTATATAACCAACTTATAGAGCAATAATTGCTCCATAGAGAGAGCTGCATAAACATTAAAAAATGGTTATTACAGCTCCATCAATCAGAAAAATAGATAAAACCAGGACCAGGACTGACACTGGCAAAGCAAAAGTATTTATTGAGCATATTGATCATGTCTTTATAAGTCTACAAGCAGATGCAAACAACAATCAAGAAGAAATAGAAAATTTTATTTAGGTACCATGTCAACTTAATCAATCAAGACATTCTCGCCTGCTGAGTAAAACAGAAAATAAAACACAGTAACGTTAATAAATCTCTTGGTTGCGATCTCATAAGAAGACAATATTTACGTAATCTTCTTAAACATTAGTACTACTATACTATTTTACACTTTAAATGTTGGACCTTACAGATATCTTGAGACATCTTGATATTGAAGTCAAATAAATTGGGCGATCTCAGGTGTCCTTCGAAAATAAAATTCTTCTTTCTAAAGGCACATAAACATACCGACGTGCAACTCTTAAACTATACGAAACAATCAAAAACTAAAATTCCACAGCGGTTTCAGTTCAAGACACCACTCATAATGAGAAACTTTTCCTAGAACTTTAAAAATCAAACCCTCCACGAAAACCTTGGAATTCCAACGAAGCTCAAAGATGAACATCCCTTGTGGGACACAAGAGTGGTCTACTAAATCAATCAACCTATGAATTAATCACACGACTAAGGGGCTTGCTTAGTCACATGACCTCTTGATTCATCCAAGAACAAAGTCAATAAATAAACCTGCCTCAAGCTTCATGTAGTTTGTTCATGACTCAATTATTATTATATAATAAAATCATTAAATAAATCTTTCTTAAGGCTCATGTAGTTTGTTCATTATTAAAATCAACCGAATTGATTTTTGGAAAATTCTCAACGTTCGGTACCCACTTTGATACCATTATCAAAATATTGAAGTTAATTCTTTACTCTGGGTCTTAATCTGCCTTCTTCCCAAGAAGAACTATGAGCCATAGAAGAAGACTTGTCTTTGGTGTGCTCTACTTCTCTATTTATTGAATTGAAAATGAAAGTTTGGTGGGATCATTTTTTTTTGCTAAAAATGGATTAGGTTGGGTGCGATAATTAACGGTTTTCAAAAAACAACTAAGCGCTGACCATCGTCTCGAGTATTAAAACATTGAGGGTGTTTTTTATCTCAAATGCCTTACGAATAATTCTACTAGTGGGATGAAAAATGGGGCTGAGTGTTCTAAAATTGGAATAATTGATTTTTCTGAGATTTTCCAAGATAAGATAAGATAGAATGGCATATCTTGTTAACAGATTAACAATATTTTTAATGAATCCATCTTAACTTACAACACTGCTGCCATTCTGTGAGTACTTTATTTCTTAATGTTGATTTCTCCTGACACATAAACAGATGTTGGACTATAAATTCCTCTTTCTAAATTCAGCACCAAATACATACTCTGTTCTAGTTAAAGCGCCAATTTTTTGCTTGTTCCATTACATCTTTCTTAACGATGCAATTTTTTATTCATAATATGTTTATTGTAGGTTACTTTCCCAGCGGGGTTGCTAGATCCCCAACTGGGCGCCTCCCCGGGTGGCGGATAGGGGAATGCCCACCAGATATGATGGGTACCGGGGAAATAAAATACCCGGGGCAGACCAAAACTAGCATAGGTGACACAGATGGCAACTTCCAAATAATAGATTTAATGGCTCCTAGATAAACATGAGGGGAACCAGAGATGGTGATAACCGATCGGCTGCCGGTATAAGTGGTCACACTCTTGCATGGTCAACAGCTTCGGGGGGAAGAACCAGCAGAGATAGGGCACTCTTTTGCACTCAGGTTGAAAAAACAGACCTTAAAGACGGAGGAACCAAATTGATGGTCAACGGCGTAAGAATGCAGAAGGCAAGTGGAAACCACTGCATTAAAGATCTAAAAAGATATCCTTAGTAAAATTATCATCATTATCATTATCAATATGACAACGTTCAGAGCTAAATCTAAATCCGGAGTTTCAAGTTCCCCAATCGGATCTCCGCGGGGAAATAGTTGTGAGCAGAGTTATAAAGTTATCAACAAATAATATAAAGATCGGGACGTGGAATGTAAACAGTTTACTGGCACCAGGCAAACTGCACAATACTGTAATAGAAATGGATAGACTGAAGATAGACATCCTTGGTCTAAGTGATGTTAGATGGTCAGGAAATGGTAAATGTACAACAAGCATTGGTATAATGTACTACTCGGGAAATGATGGCCCTCAGCACAGATACGGAGTTGGAATAATATTAAACAAGAAAGCAGCAACGGCAGTCACAACCTTCATACCACTCTCAGACAGAGTAATGATGTTACAGTTGAAAACAAACAACGGTAATACGAATATCATCCAAATTTACGCGCCAACTGCCGATAAGGAAGACGAAGAATGCGAAAAATTTTATTCACAAATAGAAGAAATCTACAGAAGCATTAAGCGAAAAGATATTACAATCGTGTTGGGTGATTTTAATGCGAAAGTTGGAAATGCGAAAGTAGAAAGATGTACCGGTGGTTTTGGGCTAGGAGATCGCAATGATAGAGGAGACCGTATGATACAATTCTACCAGGACAAAGATCTAATAATCGCAAACACGCTTTTTAAACTTCCAGCTCGCAGGCTGTATACATGGAAGTCTCCAGTTGATAAGCCAGGGAAAACAGTAAGAAATCAAATAGACTACATTCTTTGTAATAATCGCTATAGAAATTCCATTAAGTATGCGAAAACATATCCTGGTGCGGACATTCACAGTGACCACAATCCAGTTGTAGCAAAAATTACAGTTAGGATGAAGAAGATAATAAGACCCCAGAATGACTATATAGATACAAGACGTTTAAAGGAACCCAAAATAACCATCTGTAACCAAAGAACACCTAATAAGTAAGAGAATAAAAAATAAACCTTGGATGACCCAGGATATTTTAGATCTCATGGATCTCAGAAGAAGGAATAAGCTAAATGTACAAAAATATAAAGAAATTCATAAAACAATACAAAGTAAAATAAAAATAGCGAAAGAAAAACACCTGTCTGAACAATGTGAAGAAATTGAACTACTACAAAATAAGCATGACAACTTCCACATGTACAAAAAGATCAAAGAAGTAACAGGATATAAAAAGAAAAGTGGCGCCAATAATGTCATCAAAGATGCTGATGGATATATACTAACAGATATAAAAGATCAAATAAACAGATGGAAGATATATATCCAAGAACTTTACAATGACGAAAGGCCGGAAAACACCAGTTTAGAAGTAAAGGACGAAAATTTTAAAATTCTAAAATCGGAACTAAATTATGCACTAGAAAACATGAAAACAGGCAAAGTTGCTGGCCCGGACAAGATACCAATAGAAATGGTTAAACTTTGTAACGATGAAACATTGGATGTTATTTTAGACCTTTTTAACACTATTTATGACACTGGGCAAATTCCCAAACAATGGTTGCTATCTACCTTTATTTTAATTCCCAAGAAAATTAACGCAAGAGATTGTTCAGATTACCGAACTATTGCACTTATGGGACATATTTTAAAACTATTCTTGAAAAGAATTCATAAAAGAATTTACAAAACATTGGAAGAAGGAATAAGTAACTCCCAGTTTGGTTTCCGCGCAGGTCTTGGAACGCGAGAAGCTCTCTTTGGGGTTAATGTGCTATACCAGCGATGCATGGATATGAACCAAGATGTGTTTACCTGCTTCATTGATTTCGAAAAGGCGTTTGATAAAGTGAAACATGGTAAACTACAAGAACTTTTACTTAAGAAAGGCATAGATAGGAGAGATGTGAGGATAATTAGTAACCTATATTGGGGACAGAGTGCTAACATAAAAGTTGGAACAGAAATAACCGAGGAAATTGAGACACGCCGTGGAGTGAGACAGGGATGCATCCTATCTCCACTTCTGTTTAACATCTACAGCGAAGCCATCTTTAGAGAAGCCTTAGATGAGGAATCTGCGGAATTATTATAAATGGAGAAATAGTCAACAATATGAGATACGCGGATGATACAATCCTCTTAGCAAGCAACCTTACTGACATACAACATCTGCTTGAAAAAGTAAATGATCGCTGTAACCACTACGGCTTAAAAATAAATTTTAATAAAACCAAATGGATGGTAGTTACAAAAACTCCACACATTCAAAGAAACTTAAGAGTTGCAAACATATTAATAGAACGGGTAAGGAAATACAAATACCTCGGGACGTGGATAGAACAAACAGCTGATCAAACAACGGAGATAAGAACTCGTATAGAAATAGCTAGATCCTGCTTTGCAAAATTAAAGAAAGTACTTTGCAACCGAAACATAAACATTGGGCTCAGAATACGAATGCTTCGCTGTTATGTATTTAATATCATGCTCTATGGTGTAGAAGCTTGGACACTTAAGAAAGAGCAAACAAACAAAATACAAGCCTTTGAAATGTGGTGTTACCGCAGAATGTTGCGTATAGCCTGGATTGAAAGAATAACTAACAGAGAAGTTTTGACAAGGATGAACAAGGAATGTGAAATAATAAATACAATAAAAAAGAGGAAACTAGAGTACTTAGGCCATGTAATGAGAAATCCCAAATACGCACTGCTCCAACTCATCATGCAAGGGAAGATAAAGGGAAAAAGAAATGTTGGTAGGCCTAAAATGTCTTGGCTAAAAAATCCCAGAGATTGGTTTAATTGCAGCAGCATTGAACTATTTCGATCGGCCGTCGACAAAATGATGAGATAAGATATAAGATATAAGATATAAGAATGATGATAACCAACCTCCGTGAAGGAGAAGAACCATAAGAAGAAGAAGGTTACTTTTGCGGTCTGACCCTTACAAATATAAATAAATTAATATGAATTTTGTAACTACATAATTAAGTGTACAAATACGAAATAAACAACTTATTCTATTTAAAATCCATCATCGTGTTGGACTTTTCGTAAAAATTTAAAAAAGTTCATTAGATAGGTCTACTTTCATATTTATATTTATATATATGGTAAATGTTATTGAGTAATCAACTTTTACTTAAATATACAGATTGTATCTAAAAAGTTTGATGAATGATCTGAAATCATAACGGTAACACGGGCGTGGATACAATGGTTATCCAGAAACACTTTGAGAAACGCCATCTAGTGCAGAGAACGCGTGACTGTCAGGGTAAACCCACTGTGGGTAGCCGAACGTACGTAGTGTGACAAGTGGGTCAGCGAGCAATGAAGAAATCAGTGAAAAACAGGTTGTGCTAAAAATTAGGAAAAATAGACAGGGAGGAGGAGGGGCGCATAAAATGTTAGTGCAATTGTACGATCGGAAGTTGCGACCAGAAAACGTGTTTATGACTAGTTTGACAACGGGGAAAAAACAAGTGAAACCAAGCCACGTTTAAATCGATTATCGACAAGCAGACCTCGAACGTGACCGTTGGCATGAAATTAGCGACTGATTGATTGGACATTAGCAAAAACGCAATGCGTATACGAAGAGTTGACAAACAAACAGAAAGAAAAACGAATGGAAAATTGTATTACCATGTGTGATCAAGATTTGTTCTTTCTCCTCTGGTCTGATGTCTGCAGAATTTCTGTTTTCCGCGTCGTGGCAGACGAATGTTATGCGAACGTGACTGCAATCCAAGAAGGTGTGACAGTGGTTCTGTGATCGATTTCTAAAGAGGACTTTACGGATAGTTTCCAGAAGCTTTACCGTTTCCAAAAGCGAATTATAAAAGATGACAACTGTTTTGAAGTCTAAAGATTGTCCGTAACACTGAATTAGTTTAGAGACAAATTTTCTATTACTGATATTTATGTAAATCGAAGTTGCTATATTGTTTATTAATTTTAACTTTCTGTCGTTTCAAAGCGTTTTATTTTATAGTAATAGGGTTTTCTGAAGGCATTTTATTTATTTTTATCACCGCGAAACTGTTTTCATTAAAAAAAGGAGAAACAGCTGTACTTTTCTTATTCTCTAAAATAACTATATCGTGTTACATTGTTTGAAAATACCAAAAATACTTTTCTTGAGATTACAGTCAACCTTGATTTCGATTAAAAAATAGTTTATGTCATAACTGAGAACTGGCACGTTACAGCCAAAAAACTGATTATGTCTTCTTATTGGGGCTGTAATGGCTCAGTGGTCAAGACCATCGTTTCTCTGTCCTGTGCCGCGCGGGCGAGTTCGAGTCTCGAGCAACCCATGGGTGTATGTGATGTCCTAACTTTAAGTGTGCATGTTGTAGGCACAATAAGCCATTGTGGCTGCAGAGCCGTACATGCACCAATAATAAAAATAAATATGTCTTCTTATTGAAAACATAATTATCTACAAATTGTTCTTACATTTTTTTCTAAAATTCTAAGAAAACTGTACGCACTTATTGAAAAATAAAAAATGAGTTTTTTGAACACCTAGTTACACTTATTTTATTAAAACATACCTACAAATAATTTATCAAACAGAATAAATACACCCGATAGTGATAGTGAAGTGGAATTGAATACAATGCCCAATAAAGAATGGCATTGTGTACAAAACAGAAAAAGGAAAAGAATAACAAAACAATCAGCACAGAATAAAGCAGTACATGTCACACAAAATAATAGATATTCTGCCCTTAATAGCCTTAATGAGGATATTACAGAAGTCGCACCGGTTGTTCAACAAAATAAGATACCCAGACCACCTCCGATATTTGTACATGAAGTTACAGATTATAATAAATGATAAATGCTCTAACAGCTGTTACTGCAATAGAACAATATAAAACAAAAACAATGGCTGATAATATAGTTAAGCTAAGTGCAAATACTCCAGACACATACCGTAAGTTAGTAACATTTATGAAGGAAACAGGTATAATTTACCACACATATCAGATGAGAGAAAATAAAGCTTATAGAGTTGTCATTCGTAACCTCCATCCTACTGTACCCTCTACCGAAATAGCAGAATCACTGGAAGAGAAAGGTTTCAAAGTAAGAGCTGTAACAAACATCAAACACAGAATTACAAAATTATCCTTACCAATGTTTTTTGTAGACTTGGAACCTGCTGAAAACAATAAAGACATTTACAACCTTAAATTCTTAAATAATCACGTTATAAAAGTGGAGCCGCCACGTAAAAATACATCAATTGTCCAGTGTACGAGGTGTCAACAATATAACCATACCAAAGCCTACTGTAACCGTCCCTGCGCTTGAGTTAAATGTGGAGGACCGCATGACACGAAGACATGCAAGAAATCAAAAGATTTGCCGGCTAAATGTGCTTTATGTGGCGGTGATCATCCCTCCAACTATAGAGGCTGTACAGTACACAAAGAATTACAAAACAGATTGAAACCAGACACACAGACTCAAAACAGGTTTATCAATTCAAACCACTCACCACCCAGCAACAATAGACAACACTCAAAGTTTACACCCTCAACATACAGCCAAGTAGTACAAAGTGACACTGTACAAGCCAACAGTCAAGACACAATCTTACAAAAGTTCTTAGAGGAATTCAAAATGATGTTCACCCAGCTAATGCAACAAAACAACATGATAATAAATATGTTGTCTACTGTCATAAATAAACTTGTCGTTAATGTCTAAGTCCTTACGAATATGTTTATGGAATGCGAATGGCATCCAATCAAAAATTCAAGAAATCGAATTATTTTCAAAACTTCATAGTGTACATATATTTCTTATATCAGAAACACATTTTACGGACAGATCTTATCTAAGAGTTCCGTACTATACATGCTATCATACGGAACATCCGGATGGTACCGCCCACGGAGGAACAGCGCTACTTATAAAGAGCTCAATAGTTCATTATGAACTACAAAAATATGAGGATCCATGCCTACAAGCAACAACAATACAAGTTTGTAAATTACCAAACCCAATTATCATATCTTCTGTCTATTGTCCACCAAGACATAATATTACCAAGGAGGACCTCAAGCCGTTTTTCCAATCACTTGGCAGTACATTCATATGTGGTGGAGACTTCAACTGTAAGCACACCTACTGGGGATCTCGGCTAATTACCACTAGGGGTAGGGCTCTATATAACCTCCTACGAGAAGAAAAATATGGATACCTATCAACTGGGGAGCCAACATAATGGCCCACGGACCATAATAAAACACCTGATTTGCTAGACTTTTTTGTCACAAATGGAATTTCTTCTAACTATACGGATATTATCAGCAATCTTGACTTATCTTCAGATCATACACCAGTTATCGCTACAATCAGTACAACGATAATTAAAAAATCACCAAGACCATCACTTTATAACAATAAAACAGATTGGGACTCATACAGAGCCATTCTTCAAGAAACCCTACAATCAAATATTAGTTTAAAAACTCCCCAGGAATTAGAGCAAGCTACTGATCACTTTATCACTACTCTGCAAAATGCAGCATGGAAATCCACACCTACGATCACAAACAGCGTTCAAAGAGATATAAATATTCCTAATGACATACTTGAATTAGTTCGACAGAAGCGAAGAGTGAGAGCGAGATGGCATAGAACACAACATCTAGCTGACAAAGCAGTGTATAATAGATTAGCAAATACCTTAAAGAACCAACTACACAAGATAAGGCAGGAAACTTTTAACCATTATCTAACTACATTATCAAGAACAGATAATAGCATTTGGAAAATCGCCAAAGCAAACAAACGGCAACAAAAAACAAACCCCCACTAAGAAAAACAAATAACGAGTGGACTAGAACAGATCAGGAAAAGGCAGACTTATTTGCACGACACTTTGCTAATGTTTTTACGCCCTACTCAGATGATCCTGATGATACAGTAAACAGCTTCTTGCACATACCATTGCAACTGTCGCTACCTATCAAGAGAGATTCACCTGTGCAGAGCTGGAAGAAGAAATTCAACATCTTAACCATAAAAAAGCACCAGGGTACGAACTAATATCCGGTAAAGTGCTTGCTGAACTACCTAGAGTTGGTCTGGTGTTTCTAAGGAACCTTTTCAATTCTATCTTACGTCTCCATTATTGGCCGTTCCACTTAAATTCGCACAGATAATTCTCATACCAAAACCAGGTAAACCTGTTGAGGAAATTACATCTTACCGTCCAATAAGCTTACTGCCCCAAGTTTCTAAACTGTTAGAAAACTTTTAGTCAGGAGAATACATGAAACAGATATATTGGAAAACTGCATCCCGGACCACCAGTTTGGGTTCAGAAAGTATCACTCTACCATTCAGCAATGTCATCGCGTCGTAAATATTATTAACACAGCACTGGATTCTAAATCTTACTGTCCAGCAGTATTTATCGATATACAACAGGCGTTCGATAAAGTATGGCATAAGGGGCTCTTATATAAACTCAAATTACAACTTCCAAGTAAATATTATTTACTGATAAAATCCTATTTATCAAATCGACACTTCCAGATAAAGTATGGCCAAGAATATTCTGCCATTCATTCAATCAACTCCGGAGTACCACAAGGCAGCGTTCTTGGACCTCTTCTATATACATTGTACACGGCAGACATACCTATAACAGTAGCTACAACTATAAGCACCTTCGCTGACGATACAGTCCTTCTCTCTCATCATACCAATCTTCAAACAGCCTCCTTAAACTTGCAACATCATCTGTCCCTCTTACAAACCTGGCTAAACAAATGGAGAATCCAAGTGAACGAAGCCAAATGCACCCAGGTAAATTTTACCCTAAATCGCTTGGAATGCCCGCCGGTGCATCTAAATAATATAGCAATTCCTCAAGCAAATGAAGCCCGCTACCTGGGCCTTCATTTAGACAAAAGACTCACGTGGAAACCGCATATATTAAAGAAACGAAAGGAAGTTGATCTACGACTTAAAAAAATGTACTGATCACTTGGTAGGAAATCGTGTCTATCTTTAGAAAATAAGATTATACTTTATAAAATAATAATTAAACCTATCTGGACCTATGGCATCGAGCTGTGGGGATGCTCCTGCAAGTCAAACGTAAACATAAAAAAAACACTGAGAATGTTAGCCAATGCTCCCTGGTATGTCAGCAACGAAACCCTGCATACCGACCTGGAAATGCCAACAGTAGTAGAACATACTAAAAGAAGCAACAACCATTTCCTGCGACTTCAAGTTCATCCCAATGTCCTGGCATCCAGCCTGCAACATGATCCACCTCCTAGACGACTACAAAAAACGTGGCCCATTGATCTAAGAAGAAACTAACGGGATAACATCGATGGATGGACTCCCCTCGCGTCACTACCGTCATCTCATTAGCTCATAGTACCTTACTATATGTTTATTATGTAAAATGGTTCTGATTGTTAATCTGCAAATAAACTTAAAAAAAATTTATTAAAACATAAAATTGCATAATTTAGCCCCCCAAAATTGCAAATTTTTCTCCATTAAAACATTTTATTAGGTCTTACCGTGTACATATATATATATAGATCTACTACATTTTTCAGAATTTTTGTTTTTCTGCCGATTTGTAGATTATAATTATAATATTAAATATTTTTCACATGTTGAATAGATTTTTTTACTTGTATTACTTATTTTCTAGACATTTATTTTATATTTGAAAAAGATTTTTAAATACATAAAATATCTTTTTAATGTACTATGTTATGCAACACACCTTACGGATATGTTTTTGGATATTGTAAAATAATTCATCTATTAGTTCATCAAATTTGCAAAATTTTTAAGAACCAAATAACTATTATTTAATATATTTTAAAAAATCCAATAAAAAATTTTATAATAAAAATGTTTACACAATTTAATAGAACGGTGTAATACCATAAAGGAAACTTTCTACAGCGGTGCGATGAAATTAGGATAAAAACTTTTAAAAGGAATTAAGATGTTGATTAATGTCTCCATAATGATCAGCGCCAAAAATGCTGTCGAATGATGTGCTGCATGACATATGTGAGTATAATGAATTTTCGAAATCGTAACGCTCACTTCCGGTTGCCGTTAACCGATTTGGCTGAAAATCAATCCCATGAAAGGTACTGATCTAAGATGTGTGTATGCTAATTTTGAAATGAATCCGTTCAATAGAACGGAAGTTATAGTGTATCCAGGCACACAGGCAAACAGACAGGATGATAATCTCATTAACTTTCTATAAGCTCCGCTGTAGAAAGTTAATAAAGAAAATGTGCATTTTTCTATATATCTTTTTGATTTGATGGTTTAGTGGATCGCAAGACTACGAAACCAAGATTTGCGGGTTCAAATCCCGCTCTCGCCAATTCAATCGCTGGCATTTTTACGGCCCAGCTCGACTAAGACTGCAATAACTGAGTACCTGGAGGTCAAACTCTGGGGTAATAATAGGCGGTCGGTACGTAGCGCTAGCCACGTTATTACCCTTGTGTACCGTAGGCTCTAGATTGTAGCAGATCTATCCTGTTACGACCCCAAAGGCCTGTTACGGGGAACTATTATTATTTTTTTTTATTTTTTTGCTTAGAAGTTATTTCTAATAGATGCGAAGGCTTTCACGGCCGGCGTTATGGTGCATGGTGTGGTTGGTTCTTGGGTTATAAGGCCGTGGTCAGAGTTCATAAACTCTTGACGTTTCGTCCTCAACTGCGGTGGACATCTTTAGAAGAAAATCTTCTACAAATTTTTAGAAAATTGCACTATTTATTTCTCTTTGTTTTTTATATTTTTTCGGCTTCTCTAACATTGTCTATCTTTATTTTTCTTAGTCTTTCTTTCAGCCTTTTTTTGTTCAACACCTGTTCTAGTCATTTTAAAGGACCTTTTCCTACAGTCGCTCATATTGCTTTAGTCTTTAAATTTATCTGAATATAATATTCCTTATTCCGTCAATTCTAGATTTATCTGTTATACTTCTAAAAAATTAAATTTATATGCTTTTCACTTTATTTTATTCTAGCTTTGCTGTTGTCCAAACTTCTAAACTGAATAAAAGCGTTGGTGTTACCACTTTTGTTTTTCCGGTATATCTCTATTGGTTAGAAAAACATTTTAATTACGAAATTTCTGTTCTAAACTACACTCGTTCTTCTGTTACTATCGTGTCTAGGTATTTGAATCTGCCGCCTATTCTTTCTTCTTGTTATATTTAAAGATTTTAAATACTGATTTTCTCATCTTACCAATTAGAATAAAATTATCTACACATACCATTTTAATACTTTTATTTTCTTCATATTTCAATATGCCACTTTATATTTTTTAGCTTGTGGCCTTGCTTAATACTCTCATAACACAATGTTGAGAATACAAATAAGCAGAAAATGCACCCTACTCCATCTCTTTGTTGTTTTAAGCAAACAAATGCTTTGAAATAGATGCTGAGGCATTCATGGTCGGTGTTATGGTGCATCGTGTGGTTTTAAGAGTTTCCGAACTCCGACCACGGCCTTATTACCTGAGAACCAGCCACACGAAACGAATACTTTGTTATAACTATTTTTTATTTCTTTATATAAACTTCTCACTACATTTTTTACTTTGTGGTCTATTTCACTTTTTTCAAAAATCCTCCATATATTATTTCTATTTAAACTATAAAAAAAACCTTCTACGATTTTCCTTTTAATTAATATCTAAAGTTCATAATGTAATGTTTTTGTAATTAATGAAATTTCTTGTGTCTCTCTTTTTATGTATAGAAATAACTATTGCTATTTGGTGTTTTTTGATTTTAGATCCATTGTTATCACTTTGTTTACAATTATCCCTAGTACTTTTATCTCTGTATTTTATAATATACTTTTAACAAATTGGTTATTTGGTATTTAGTTTACTTGTGTGATTTTCGATTTTTCTTAATATCTGCCGTACGCTTCTTAATTTCTTTTTACTACTGCTGCTTGCATTTCTTCCAAAAGATTTTTAAAGTACTGCTCCCAACTATCTATAATCGTTTCTTTTATTGTGATAATATTTTCATTTTTTATTTTGTATTTTGTAACGTAATTGCAATCTTATCATATTTTTTATTACTCAAAAAATTGGTTTTCTAAAAAATGTGCATGTTTTTAATTTTTGTACAAGCCTATTTTGCCTTTTTCTCCATGTCTTAACTTCTTTACTGTTTTTCTATCCTTTATTACATAATTGAATTTTATATTTAAAAGTTTCTTTAATTTTTTTATATTTTGGCTCAAACAATACCCATTTTTAAAAGCTCTGTTGGTAATTCGCAATAAACCATAAGTTTTTTGTTTATATGTAAAAATTACTTATTTAAATGTCTCTTATATATTTTTTATTTACCTATTGTACTGGGATCATGTGAGTTTTATTTGTCTTTATTTAAATTTGTTGGTTCTCTTCCCTCTTCCTTAGAAATTGTTGCAATTCATTCGTTTAAATCATCCATTCATATAACTTGCTATTTGTTTTTCATTTAATTTGATTGAAGACTTCATCGAACGTGTCCTTCACTTTTTCTTCTTATTTTTATGTGGCCGATATGCTACTACTATTATTTTATATATTCTTACTTTTACATTTATCGTTAATATTACGTCACAAATGTTTTATTATTATTATACTTTATACTTTCTTAGTAATAATTTTTATATTGTTATGTTCTTATTTTATTTTGAGTAACACTTTTATTATTTATGTATAAATTTTTTCAGCTGTTTTACTTTCTCAGTTCTGGTCATATTCATGTTTAATGTCTGCCTTTACCTTGTGTTTGCTTAATTTATATTTGCATTTTGCTAAATGTTTTTGAAACCTTTTGTTTATTTTTTACTTCTTTTAACTCGTCTTCTTCACGATTACGCATATTCTTTGTCATTTATAAACCAAAAGTTAATGAAATTTGCACAACTGCATTTTTCACTAATTCTATACCTTTAAAACGTGGAAAGTGGCTCTTTACAAAGAGTTTTTAAACATTTGTATTTGCTGTATTATTTTCGAATTTTGGCTTAAAATTATGTGTTTATATTTTACTGAATTGTAATAACGCGTACCAATAATATTAAAATTACATTTAGATATATCGTTCAATGACATTCGTACACCTATTCAAACTCAAATTCATACACTTAAAATTTGATTATATTCCATATATTATTACATTTTTTAATCGTTATAAGTTTTTATACAACGTATAGTTTGTTGTTATTGGTTTTTTGTAGTTTTTAATACTTATAATCCACGTGTAAAATTTTCCACCAGTAATTTTATATGTATTCGTAATTTTTGCTAAATTGTTACAAAAAGAAACAATCGATGTGACTGGAAAAATATCAGAAGGAAAGTCGTTAAGATTATTATATAAAAGATTTGATTTATTTTAAAACCCTAACTAATAAAATCGAGGAGACAGAAAAAATCTTTAAATGCATTAAGAATTCTTAAGAATCATATTCTAGCGTCCACGAAAAAAATAAATACAGGAGACATTATCTCTCAACAAGATGGTATAAGTTGTCATACTGCCAAGTCAACAAAGTAGTAGATTCAAAATCACAGCATCAATGTCTTAAGACTGGCTGTCATCTAGTTTGCATTTGAACTCCAATCTCTAAGGAGATATCAGAAAGATTCTTTGTAAAGGTCATCCTAGTACAAAACTTTTCTTTAAAGAAATCGAAGTCTAGAATTCTGTCACTGCAATATCAAGGCTGATAGGAACCACAAACAAGTGTCTAAGAACAATAATTGCAAACAAAGGTGATGAGTAACTATTTGCCAGCAAAGTTTTGAAGTCCAGCCTTACCTCTGGTGATGGTGGTCCGGACATTTTCCTTACGTGGGAGTGATACAAGGGTTGGTGTTGAAAATTTTGGATTTCTCAAAAACGAAGTAAATTAGGAATTTGAGTTTTAGTTTAAGATAGTTTAAGGAATGTTTGAAAAATGTGCAGCAAAACTTTCTTGTCTTCACCTGTTAAGGTATGTTTTACGTAAATTTCCTAATTGTTCCCCAAACTTTACATAACAAATCAAGCGTCCATTTTCCAGTTTTATTGTTAGAGCAATTATATGATAATGTCTACTTGTATAACTAGTTTGTTCATTTATAGCAACATATTGCTTGAAAATTCATCGATGTATTTATAAGATATTAATGGAAAACGTAAAACGGAGATCAAAATTTTGGTCGCTTAACTCTATCCTGATTTCGCAATCAAGCAATGGCAAGAACTACATGTGCGAAATAAGTACTATGCTAGGAAGTAGCTTCGATAAAAGTTTGGACTTAATTCGGCGAAATCCATACAAGTTATTGTCACACAGAATTCAGAAAAACCCAATAACTTTTCTTGTACACCACATTTCGAAAATCTGAGTACAATGTTCTTATGAAGCATTAGCATTCGTTTGACACATCAATCGTACTAATCCGATCATTCTTGTGGAAGTACGGATCTGCTTAACACTGTCTGGTAAAGGTACCTTAAATCGCCCCTTCAAAAATTTTCCTTGGTGGACAAAAGTTAAAGATCCGTAGTTCCACCAGACTGGGTTTGTTACTATAAGTAAACAAATTAGTCATGCTGGTGCATATAAACGCGTACTCATCAAGAAAACTGGAAAATGGATGCTTGATTTTTTATGTACGGAAAGTTTAAGGAAAAATTAGGAAATTTACATAGAACATTTTAATTCCCAGTACTTAACAGGTGAATTCGGAAAAGTTTTGTCATATATTCCCAAAACATTACTTAAACGAATCTAAAAAAACTCAAATTCTTAATTTACTTCATTTTTGAGAAATTCAAAATTTTCAACACCAACCCTTGTATCACTCACCACCATCACCAGAGGTAAGGCTGGACTTCAAAACTTTGCTGGCAAATAGTTACTCATCACCTTTGTTTGTAATTATTGTTCTTAGACACTTTTTTGTGGTTCCTATCAGCCTTGATATTGCAGTGACAGAATTCTAGACTTCGATTTCTTTAAAGAAAAGTTTTGTAAGACTGGACTTCAAAATTTTGCTGGTTATATTTTCTTCAAATATGCTATCTACAAATGCAGAAATTTTAAAAATTTGAGGTTACAAATTTTGAGGGGTTCCAGGCGCAAATATTTACTGGATGCCACTCAATAACAAAGTATATACATACATCAAAATTATAATGATAATTATAATGAGATTGTTCTAATTATGTAGCATTTAAGTATGTTTAGTTTCTTGTAATTAAAATTTAGTTGATATGTTGTGGATCCGTCTTTATTAAATTTGGTTGCATAACTCTTTGTTAACAAATATCTGATGTTTTAGATAAAAATCTTCAGGTTTAGATATTTCATTGGCGTCGGGTTTGTATCTGACGATAACAATTAGAAACATAGTAATTAGATAAATACTAAATTAGATTAATAAGTGTACAAATTTCCTTAAAATACATATCTGGATTTGATTTTAATTTCATTTTCATCAAGTATTAAAATTCAGCAAAATAAGAATTCAAATTTATTTTCAATGCTCATTATAAAGAACTACCTTTCAGAATTCTAAAAGTAGAGATAGGTGTACGATTTTCATTGAATTAGGGGTTCGTATTATTATTACTTATCCGTTCTATTTTCTTTATTTCCCTCCTCTTTTGACTTAAGTTTAAATATATTCTGTATTTCTGTTTCTCTCTTTGTTACATCATAATTAACATAAATTTATTTTATAAAAGTTCTATATCTGATTTTATATTTCCATTTCTATAATACATTTATCCTCACCCATAGTTTTAACCCTATATTGTTTGTTAGTATTATCTTTTTATTCGTTAATTTTAGTAGTAGTTTCTGCCATAATTAAGTGATTTTTCTATTTGTCTCTCTGTAATTGTTTGATTTATTTATTTAGCTTTCTAATTTTTTTTACAACTTCATACGATTATGGTATTATTGTTTTCTTTTTATCTTTTTAATGGTTGGCTTTGTTTATTTTTATTTTATTATCTAAAAAATTTAGTAGATTTTACAAGTAATTATTGTTCTTTTACAAAATAAATATAGAATCAACATATTTTTATTTTTAATTTGCAAATTAACTGTTTATTTTAAGTCTTTCTATTCCTTAATCAATACATGATTTCCGGATTCTTCTTGAACAACATTTCTTAGCAACATTGAAACCTTCTTTCTAGTACTTGAACTTTGTAATATGTTGCATTACTCGTGTGTCAATAAAAATAATATTTATACCTATACCACGTCATTATAACTCATGAAGCGTCTTTGTTTGATCGATAACATATTTATATAATAAATTTAGATAACATAATGGCGCGGTATCACTTAAATTCGCTTAACTAATGTATAATTATCGGCACACCGTATATTTCATTTAAATCGAATATTTTTACCATCAAAGCGTAATTATACACATTTGTCACTAAGTATCGTGAAGCTCTGTTTAGAGTAAAATGATAACCTTATAAATTACATGCGATCTGTTGTGATATTTCTAAACACACTATTTTACGTTTGCAATGTTCTATATTGTTATTACATGTTTTATGTAAATCGTAGAAAATAATAGATTAAGATTCTTAATAAATAACAAAATTAGATGCTGTTTTCCGGAATTAAAATTGAAGTGATTTTAAAGTTCGTGACAAATTGATTCTGATAGGTCACTTTTTGTAATTTGCGAAATTGGGATAGGGCTACGCAAAATTTGTGCTGCGTCTGCTTAATCCCGAGAGCAATGACAGCGCTGTTAGCAAGATTTAAGGCTAACGAGGATGAAAACGCCGGACTAATCTTTCAGCCGACATTTACTCAATCTTCTAATTCTAGTATGTAACGTCGAACGTTCTCCTGAATATTAATTTTTTTGAAGAACCCCTAAAAAATTAAAATTAATTTAAATTTAAACTGCCATTTTTGTTATTGCCCTTTTAAACAATAATTCTCTGCTATTTTTAGAATTTATAAATTAATGAAGAGTAGCCCAAATTGAAAAGATTTGCACCCTTGTTTGTTTTACAATTCGTAACTGATATCATCTATAAAAACAATGAAAGTACGAGTTATTGTTAAAACGCATTGCAGATCTGGTGAAAATTTTACGGAGTTGGTGCAAAAACTCCTTGGAATTTTTGGTTGTTGACAATTCCTAGAGTGAAAATTTTATCAATTGTTTTTTAGAAGATCATGGGGTGATTTCTCAGTTAGACTAAAGTCTTCTAGAGTGACAAGGCGCATTTTCAACCCGATGGGTTCATAAATAAACAAAATTGTCGCATTTTGGAGTTGAAATCCTTGCATATTTCATTAAAAGCAAATTTACGCCCAACAAGTCACTGTTTAGTGTGGATTTTAGGCAAGTGGCATGCGAGTCTCTACTTCTTCAAAATTGATGAAAATACTGCAACTGCAAATAGCGATTGTTTATTCGGCACCAACTGGACAATATTGATTTAGAACAAATGTGGTTCTAGCAGAACGACACCAATTGCCACAGAGCCCAAGCAACAGTGGATTTACCGCACTAACAATTTCCTGGATGTGTAATTTTATGATATGCTGACATCAAATGACCAGCAAGCCTTTGCTTTAATAATATGCGACTTCTTTTTATGGTGTTACCTGAAATTAAAGGTCTATGCTAGCAATTCACAAACAGTTGACGACCTCAATAACATAGCCCGATGTGTTAATTGGAGATTGTAATCTTTAATACTCAATAAAAATTCAATTCAAAAGTCGTTTTATTTAAAATTCTATTTTGCTTTTAATTTTGGGCCACCATTTAGAAATAACTATAAGGAATTTAAAAAATATATAAACTACATTTACCAGATAGAAAAATGGTGAAGTATTACTTTTTTACATACAACAAAACGTGTTAGGACAAATCGTAAGAAAATTTGTAGCTGGGTTCGTCCTAGATTATTAAGTAGTTGTGACACAATATTATCAAGCAAAGTTATTATAAGATAAATTTACATATCGAAAAAGGTATACATAATTTTAACCCTTAACTATAACGCGTGTCTATAAAATAAATTTCTATTAGCTGTTAAATAAAAGTATAATATTTAATAGTTCGTATATTATACAGCTTTTTGCATCGCCCCGGGAACTAACTACAATAGTAGAGTGCTAAAGAACCATTCTGTGGTTCTGATGCCTATGCAGAGTTTTGATTGTTGTTCGAATTTTTTAATTCTTGCTCTGTGAAGGGGCATCATAAAAAACTCGCTTATTGATCAAATTTATTAAAACCATCACTAAGTGGACCTCAAAATACTAAAACTAATATAGACGAATGTAAAGGTAATGCACTATATTTAAATTCTAAAATTTTTTTAAACTTTTTTACGTTGAAAACCAAAATGTCTTCAAAAATCACAATGAAATCAAATCCGGGCAATATGTGGGCAAACTTGTCGTTGCTTTTTACTTGTCTGATCGTTTTATACTGAGAACTTTTCTTTTCATACACATAAGGTAATTGTTATACAAGAACTTTCCTAAAGATTGACAAAATTGAGCAGTTGTTATTTTTATCGACGAAGCGCATTTCCACTTGTCAGAATATGATAATAAATGACACTTTGATTTAAATGATAATATATAAAATATCTATTAACAGTTCTCTACACCGAAGTGCAGTGAGTAAAATTAGGATCACTAGTCATTATTTTTTGAGGAGGGAGTCCAATAAGTTACTGTTATTTCAAGTCGATATTTGGAAATAATTCTACAGTTTCTCAACCCGAATTTCGATAAACTGCAATTGAAAAACTTTTGATTCCAACGGAATGAAGTCACAGTCTACACAACAAGTGCTTCGCTGCGTCAGTTCTGCCCTGGGCGCCTAGTACAAGGTGGTTTAAATATGAGTGGGACTGATTTTTTTACAAAAAAACTAAATTGCCAAACACCTACTTGCACATGTTAGTCTTCAACATACTTCCCTCCGGAGTCGACATAATTTTTCTAACATTCTGGAAGCATTCTCATGCCCGTTATAATAAAAGACTTTTCGTTGGCGTGCATTCCCTTGAGGGAAGGCTACCCGCTTTCCACCTGTCTTCTACTTGGATCGAATCTTTTCCTTCACATCTGTTGCCAGGAGGTCTGAGTAATAAGCTGCATTGACTGTTCTGGCGGGGTGTAAGGGGACCACCAACATCCAAGGGCTCAAATGTCAACCCCACCTGCAAGAGAGGCACAATAAAATGCCCGGTACACCCTGCTAGAAAACAAACGGGGCTCTGGCGACCCAGCGTCGGGGGGGTATAACCTGATACCAGTTGTCCCGAGGTAACGGGACCCTTGTCGTTGGGCTAATCACCCACACAAGGTATCATGATTCAGAGCAATTCAACGAGCCTCGGAAATGGACGGTCAACCCGAAGACGACTAAAAGCAGGAAAAAGGATAAGATTAGGGATATGGAACGTAACATCTTTAACTGGGAAGAAACCTGAAATAATCGAAGAAATAGAAAAGTATAAAATCCAATTACTAGGAGTATCAGAAATAAAATAGAAATGAAGTGGAGAAACTCATATAGACAAGGGGTATACACTAAGATATTCAGGTACACCTAGAGGTAACAGAACAACTAAATAGGAAAATAACCAGCTGAGAAGCTATAAATCCAAGAATATTGACCATGAACCTAAACCTACAAGAAAAAGTGGGGATTATACAAATATACGCACCAACGGAAAACGCTACCGTAGACGAAAAAGACGCGTTCTATGAAGAACTACAGAGAGAAACAGAGAAACTACAGAATAAAAATCAACACGTTATAGTAATGGGAGATTGGAATGCCCATATAGGAAACCAAGAAAGAAGAGGGCATGGTACAATGGGAAAACATGGGCTGGAATGTGAAATTAATGATAATGGACAAAAAAAATTTCTGTATCAAATCAAATACTCATAGGAAATATCTGGTTCAATCACAAAAATATTCATAAAATCACATATGAAGTGCAAGGGCTAGAACATCGAAGCATGATAGACTATATAACATACACCAAAAATATGAGATAAGCCGTAAACGACGTGAAAGCAATCAGAGGGGCGGAGTTGAGCACAGCACATCGACTAGTAATCGCAGATACCAACATAGAGAAACCAAAAAAGGAAAGAGGTAGAAAATATGAAAGAATTAAGCTAGAACTTTTGGATGAACCAAATATAAGAAGAGAATGCGAGGAAAGACTCCAAGAGAAGTTGAAAGAATATGAAAATAGCAACCAGCAACAAACCCTTAATGAAGTATGGGAAAAACTCAAAGCGGCACTCCAAACAACAGCAAAAGAAATATGCGGAAAAAAATAGTCAGACAAAACAATGACCAAAAACGAACTAAATGGTGGAATGAGGAAGTGAAAAAGAAAATTAAGGAGAAAAAGGAGGCGTGGAAAAAATATACAAGAACAAAAACAAATGGAGATAGAGTAATATATGCACAAAAAAGAAATGAGGCGAAGGAAGCAGTGAAACAAGCCCAACGAGAGAGCTGGGAAAGTTTCGGAAGGAAAATTGAAGACAACTATATAAGCAACCAGAAACAATTTTGGAATATAATTAAAAGACTAAAAGGAAATAGAACCCAAAAGATTAAAAGTATAAGAAATGCTGCTGGTGAATTGCAAACGGAAACAAAAGACATACGACAAGCCTGGGCGGAACATTACACGTCCAAATTCAAGGAGATAGAAATGCACAAATAGTGGCAGAAGACAATAACGAACAGGAAGAAGTGGATATAATAACTGAAGAAGAAATAAGAACGGCCCTAATGAAAGCAAAAAATGGAAAAGCCGCGGGAGAAGACGGAATAACCGCAGAAATGCTAAAAAAGGGAGGGTCCATACTAGTACAATGGCTGAAACAAATCTTTCAGAAAGCCTGGAACACAGAGAATATACCAGATGAATGGAGAAGAAATATCATTGTACCTCTACACAAAAAAGGAGATTCCACAAATAGCGACAACTACAGAGCTATATGTCTATCAGGAGTAGCGTTCAAAGTATACTCAAGAATTTTAGAAAGCAGACTAAGAGTAGAAATAGGAAATAAAATACAAGATGAACAAGCAGCATACACACCGGGGAGACAAACCCACGATCACATATTTACCCTTCGAACACTATCAGAGAAAAGAATAGATAAAAACAAAAGACTATATTTGGCATGCTTAGATTTAAAATCTGCATTCGACAAAGTACCACGCCAATATATATGGGAAGCACTAGACCATCTGGAGGTAAGCCCAAAATTAAAACGAGTAATAAGAAGTATAAATACCAATAGTATCGGCTCAGTAAGACTAAACGGGCAAACATCTACGGAATTCAAGATGGAAAAGGGCATAAAACAGGGGGATAGTCTCAGCCCCCTACTTTTCGTGATATATATGGATTACATAAACGAACAATGTAAAAAAGACATCAGAAATACTAGCCTGGTATACCTGAATCTATACCCAGTACTGACACAAGACTTACTATATGCTGATGATATAATTCTGATCGCAACAAGTGAAGGACAACTGCAAAGGAAAGTAAACAACATGGAAGAACAGATTGGAAGAGAAGGGGATGCAGATAAATACGGACAAGAGTAAAATTATGAAAATATCGCGAGAAGAAAACGAAAGAGCAAGGCAAATGCAAATACAGATAGAAGGAAGACAATTGCAGGAAGTAAAGGAACTTGAATACTTAGGAGTATGAATAAGTGCAAATGGGAAAATTGACGAAGAACTAAGAAGCAGAGTAAATAAAGCTAACAAAGTCTACTATCAAATAAACAATACCTTAATAGGAAAAAAGGAATTAAGTAGAAAAGCAAAAATGCACTTATATAAAACAATCTACGTGCCTACCGTAACATATGGAGCCGAATTATGGGTAATGCAAGATAAACACAGATCAAAAATAACAGCAACAGAAATGAAGTACCTAAGACGGGTAATTGGAAAAACAAGAAGAGACCGTGTAAGGAATCGCAGTGTACGAGACGAACTAGATCAGGAACCCTTAGTAGAAAACATAGAATTAAAACAACTTCAATGGTTTGGACATATGGTACGAATGAGTGAGACAAGGTACCCCAAGAAAGTGTTTGCAATGAAAGATGAAGGAAAGCGTCCCAGAGGAAGGCCTAGCAAAGTATGGGAAGACAACATCAGAGAAGTGGCAAGGAAAAGAGGCAAGACCATAGAACAAATAAAGATCCTGGCAAGGGATAGAAACGCTTACAACTGATGGCTCAAAACCCCAACACCGTGAGGTAAAAGGGAGAAGAGAAAGAAAGAAGAAGAAGAAGACGGTTCTGGCATCCGTCTGAAAGCCTACATGGATGACACCCTGCCAGTCCCAGAAGAACGTTGCCATCACTTTTCCTGCTAAACGGCTCCTCCTCTTTGGCTTTGAGAAAACTAGTATGTCGCCACTCGCGTGATGACTGCTGAGACTCTGGAATGAAGTAGTGCACCCACGTATTACTATAGACTTCAAGAATGCAACATCTTCAAACTGCTGTAGAAGACGACTGGCAGCTTGCATGCGCCCCATTTTGTTCACTTTGCGAGAGTGCAAGTGGTTTTTCACGATGTCTTCTACCCTGTCAACACTGATGGACAGCATTGCTCCAAGTTCTTCGATAATACTACGTCTTTTCTCACGAATAAGCGGGTCTCCATAATTAATGTTTGGCTCAGTGACGAATGTTCACGGGCGACGATTATGCGATTAATTCTCCATGCGTTCTCTGCTCTCTTTGCAGCACAAACACACGGGTCCGTCAAAGACACTCTTCCCATACGGTTGTTGGAGTCTGTGGTAAATTTCAGCAAACCAAACGTTTTCTTCAATGAGGAATTTGATCACAACGCGTTGTTTTACGCTCCAACGTATCTTCTGTTCGCTCATCACTCTAACAACTCCTAAACAGTTTCTAACCCAAGTAGGAGAGAGGATGGAGGTTGTGACTTTACCCTCTCAAGGTCACACAGCTGCTGCACAGAGCGGCTTGTTTACACACAAATCAGTCTCGGTCATATTTGAACCATCTTGTATATTAATGCAGTAGCTTTTTCCTATAAAGATATCTCAAAACTGAGATTTACAAACATCGCCTTAAGATTCTCCAAGTCCCATGAAATGCAAGATGTTAAGAAATCGGACGTATTCCTCAGAATATATGGGGCAAAGTAATAAAAAACTTTAAAATCTGATCTTAACAGTACATTGCTTTAAAACACATTGAAATATAACTTTCAGTTTCAGTTTTATCATAAAAAAATAAATGTTATATGTATCCTATCGTTTTTTATTCGACCTGAAAACCTGAAAAGATGGAAGAAGTTTTGTCCCACTTTGTAATACCTACCGTTTGTGATTATGAGGAACCAAATTTGTAGAGCTGCGGTATATAAGAGATTTAAACAAAGTAGTAGTGAAATTGTTGATAAAAAATCACATAGTAGTGGTGAATGGTGTCAGTCGAATCCATTGCTAATGCATAGAGTGCCAAAAGCTATCAGTAAAAGGTGTTGTTGTTCTATACACAAATCAGTATATATACCGCTCATAGTTTGTTTATTCGAACAGAAATATTAGATAAAAATGGAGATGGCAAAATACGCAGTGTTAACAATACTTATTTTGAAGACTTTCTATGACAACAATGCTTTACCGTATCGGATGATTACACAGCGTTTTATTTAGGTCGAAATAAATCAGCATATTTGGCCTGATTGCATGTTCATTCCTGATGAGCAGATAAAGTTAGTACAAAATTATCTGTAGAAGTCAATTAACAGTGTGGTGTCTCTAAAAAAAGCACCACCATTCACATTTCTTAAAAGACAATCCACTTTCCATCTTAATGACAAATCTTGTTGTCATGTGATAGTAGAAATAACCGACTTACTATCTATATACTACTTGGTACCGGCAACGTCCTCACCAATGTTTGCATCACCTACCTGTCATCTGTCAGAAGGAACATGCTTTGATTTACGTGGTCCGTATTTGGGACGGGACTTCTTTCTAGTAAGTCTTTAAATATCCTTCGAATGCATATGACATACACACTTGTAATAATTATTTGTTTCCATAGTTTAGTGCCCCATGTAATAAGACACCTTATCACTCAACATAAACATAAACCAATTTGTTGATGACATTCGTCAGGTGTTACAAATTTGGAAAAGGGTAATGCAATTTTGCATCTAAGTTTAATAAGATGTTTGTATTATCTATGTTGTTACTAAAGAGTAGTCCCTATGACAAAGGTACAAGTTAAAATATTTATTCATATCATTGTCTTCAGTAAATTACTAACTAGCAAGAAATTAAATAAATTAAAATAATCATAAAAGACAACTGTGATCACCTTATGATTTGTTGCTTTAACAAATGCTTTTATTTTATTTGCAGAAAATTGGTCTAATATGTATAAAAAGATCACAAGCAAATTATGCAAAAAGATGCACAAAACAAACCATAATAGAATTGAAGCGCTGCAATTTATGTATCAAAGCTACCTAAAAACAGAAGTCAAACCGAAAAAAATAAATATAACGTGATATAATCATTTAGAAGTGAAAATAAACTACAATGGAAAAAATATACTTGAACTTTTACAGGAGAAAATGTTAAAAGTGACAAAAATGTACATCTGTAGTGAATAAAAGACTTGCAACCTTTATAAGAAAAGACTAATTTTTAAATTAAAAAGAAAAACGACACTAAAAACAAGCAACTTTAATATAATAATAACATAATTAAATTTATAGGTAAAAGTTATACAGCACAAAAAACAAATTACCAAAAAAGAGCACTAGGTAAGAAATTTGAAGAAAGAGATAAATATCTTAGAAATAACGCAAACTAAAGATAAAGGAATTAGGGCCACAAAACCAAAAGAAGGCCACATGATTACGCCGAGTCAAAAATGAGAAAAGGAGTTAGTTGTGTAATACACAAAAATATGATAAGTACCTAGAGAAATGGGAACGTATATCCGGAAGAATAATGATTATTAAGATATGAATAGAAGACAGTAGTACGTGATGTCTAATAATTTTGTAAAATCCAAGTGATAATGAGAGAGCGAAAACTAAAAACGAGTTCTAGAAAAGAAACTTGCAAAGAAAGAATTGTGGTGATGAGATAAGAGATAACGCAAAATGACAATGGACATAATATTATTGATTTTTTATATAAAATAACCTGTTGGTGATCCACTCATTCTTTCAACACAAAATCGTACATAATATAGTAGAGAGATGAAAAATCCATAATAGATTAGATACTAACAAACAGGGACCATAGATGGAAAATAAGAGATGTCAGAGTAGTAAAAAGATCAGAAAACAATAGGAATCACTAAAACGACAATAAATTGCCGGGAAGCGGGCAATAGTAACAATAAAGCAGAAGTGCAAAAAAAACATTAGTAAGAGAAAGTCGAAGAAATGATAGACAAGACAAGAAATAATACATGTTGTAATGTAAAAGAAGCATTAAACCTTCAGAAATCTTGTACTCAATGCAGCAAAAGCAATATATGGTGAAGTAAAAATAAATAGAAATAGGAAACAAACAAAAAATAAAAATGTAAAAAAAGAAATTAAACAAAAGAAAATAATAGAAATTGTATCTACGCAAAGTAAATAATGAAGCATACTAAGTCTACAAAAGACACAGGAAAAGAGTCAAAGACATAGTATTAGGGCAAAATAAGACTCCTGGAAAGAGTTTGTAAGAAAAACGGAAACTAATGTTTATACATATTAAAAATTGTTTTTTAAGCCATTAAAAATCCTAACCCCTGGGAACAAAAATAAAATAATCACATTAAGCATGAGCATGAAATAGTACTAACTATGGAAGAAGATATAAATGAAAGATAAATAACATATTTTGAAAATTTACTGACGAAGAAACAATAAAGAACAATTTACAACGTAGAAGAAATCCAACAACAAAGTGAACATATATAAATAAAAAAGGTATGATAGTATTAGAGGAAAAATGATTAAGAACCGAGCACAAAGAGAGTACAGATGTTAAGAAAAATATGTAATACAATATGGGATGAATGAAATGTATTAAAAGGGTGAAAGATGGTTGTATTGTACCAGAATACAAATAAAAAGACAGTAGAAGAGACTCAAACAACTATCAAGGAATTAAGTTACTGAATATAATATCAAGGTAGAAGCATACACAAATAACAGCTTTTCTTGATCTGGAAAAGGCATTTGACAGAATATCAAGAGCAAGTATGTAAAAGCAGGATTAATAGGAAAATTAATATGAAACTAATAAGAGCAATAATGAGTACGTACAAAAAAGCAGAAATATCGTAACAACAGACAAAATATATTCAAGTGAGTCCTTGGTAAGTGAAGGGGTAAGGCATAGAGGTGTTCTGAGCCCAATTTTGTTAAACTTAGGATTTAACCTGTATATTAAACGAGAGGTACAAAAATTTTGAACCAGTCCGAATAGTGAATAAAAAACCTTGTGATATTTGAGAAAAATTAAAAAGATTTTAAAACAAAAAATCATAGTTATTGGGGAATCACATTCGAAGGTTAACATCGAGCTAAATGGAAAAATAATAAAACAAGTTGACACCTTCAAATACTTGGGAGTACGACTCGACAATATGAAAAATTATGAAATGTAAACCAAAGACAAAATAGAGAGTACATTGAAGATGTACCACAACGTCAGTAATATTTTTTTGGAAAATAGAGAAGTTTTTATAAAAGCAAAAATGAGTGTATACAGAGCCGTATCTGTACCTAGCTAACATTGATCAGACCAAGACAGGTAGTATTTCTACGAAATATATCTAAAACAAGTAACAAAACACAAGGAATAAGTGAATAAAATAAAGTAAAGAAAAATTAAGAAACACGAGTGATTATTAGACATATTTGCTATTATTAAAAAAATAAAAATTGCTACCAGTTAAAAACAAATTCTATTTGAAAAGAAAAATAATTTTTCAAGAATGGTACAGCAAATAAAAACAAGCAGAACACAAACAATAATGTTAAAACTAATGCATATATGTAGTAATAAGTAACTATAACATCAGTGGATTTTGAAGTACTGAATGATTTCAAGCAAGAAATGTTTACCAATCCAAAACTTAAAAGGTAGTTTTAAACTTTATAGTAATTTTTTTATATTTATTTGAAAACAGTCGAATTTACTTTTTAAATTTTGTTTGCTGTTTAGAAATAAATAGTTCCTTATTTTTAGCCACTTAAATTTTTGCGTTTCTAAAATGCAAATACGACTTAAGTATTAAGAATAAAAATACCAAATTAAAAAAATTTAAGAACAGTTTTGTGGAAGGTAACTAGAAAATTTATGGAAAATACAGGAAAAATTATTAAGCTGTAAATCGTTTCTCCGTAACCGCTTTTTGGGGATACACACCAAACAATTTGTTTATCTATCTTAGCGAGATTCCTACAGCTTTGACTGGTTCTCGCGTTTTAACCGCCATAGTATCCTACTTCGCTAGTCGTTTTCCTTAATTTCACGTTTCCCATTGCCTGTTTCACTCCATATTTTCATGTTTTACCCGACCTACCTTTTCTTCTTGTATTAGTACAAATGTAGTCTATAATTTTCTTTGACCATTTTACGTTCTACATCCGCATGGCACGTCCATACCATATCAGCGGACAGAGTTTAATTTTATCTGTTAAACTTTACTTAATGTTGGTATGTTAGCAAACGGAATTTTGCAACATTCTTTACATACACCTACTTTTACATAGTAATATGTTTCACGATATATATTTACTTTACTTCAAATTAATTCTTTTCAACCACAGGATATCCTGAAATTTAGTCAGTTGAACTATTGTAAGTCCCTAGATTATTCTGCCATGTATTTCCCCACCACCAGTATCGTTGCTGTAGGCAGGCTGAGAAGATATTTGTGTTTATTACAACACTTTAAGAAAAAAGTATAGATGCACAAAACAACATACAAGACAATAAAATTGTGCAAACCAGCTGATAGAGAAGTAGCACAAAAATATGAAGACAAATTTAAAAAAATGCCAGCAGCAACACAGAGTAATACGCAAAGAGAAGATGTCGAACATAGGTGGGGATGGTACAAAAGGATATTGGTAGATACAGCCAACGAGGTATGCAGTACAACCCAAATAAACAGAAATAAGCATACCAAGGGAATGGCGTGGTGGACCAAAGAAATTAGAATTGAGGTAAAAGAGCAAATGGAACCAATACTTAAAAGAAGGAACGCAGCATAGATTTGAAGAACACAACTAACGAAAAAAGAAGGTCAAATATGCCTTAAGCTTAGCAAAGGAGAAGTCATGGGAAGACTTGGGACAAAAATGGAAAAATACTTTCATATAAATTTAAAAACGCAAGAGTGAGAGGTAAACAAGTCAAAAACAAAAACGGGATTGTACTCACAGAATGAAAACGAATAATAGACAGATGGAGGCAGTACTTCAAAAAATTCTTATTTACGGGAGAGGGCGATAGAGTAGAAAATAAAAATATAGACAAAGCCCAACCAGGGGACCAAATGGCGGAAGGAATGTAAACAGATGAAGTGATAGAAGCCATAAGAGCACTCAAAAAAGAAAAAACAGCGGGGCACGACCAAATACCAGACGAAATGCTAAAAATGTGGGCCCAAAGGGAACATAGTTGTTGAGTTCAATATACAATCAAGCTCGGATAGAAGTAAGAGTGCCATCAGATTGGAAGATTGGTATCACAGTACCAATTTTCAAAAAAGAAGATAACCGGAAGTGTGAAAACTACAAAGGGATCACCATATTGAGCGTACTATCAAAGGTCTACGAACGGTTTCTGGAAAAGAAACCAGTAAGGCAAATTGATAAATTACTAGAGCAGCACAGAGTGGCTTTAGAAAGGGGCCTAGTATAAATGACCACATATTCAGACTCAAACCAATCACAGAAAAGTCTCTAGAAAAAAATATTAAAATGTAGCAGGTGTTCATAGACCTGGAAAAAGCTTTAGATCGAATCCAGAGATCCGAAGCCCGGAAAATACTAGAAGGAGCTTCCACGAAAAAATAAAAACCATGTAAGGGCGCACAACAAGCAATCCCAAAAATTTCCAGTAAACAGTGGCCTAAGACAGGGAGGAGTACTGAGTCCTATACTTTTCAAGTTGGTTTTGGACAATCTAATGAAATATGTAAGAGAAAAAGCGACAAAGATGTACATCAAAAATACACATGAAACATATGTCCTCAGGTTTATCTTCAACTACTAGATATTCAGTTTTATACGGATTTATTTTTAAAGCCTATTTATTGTATTCTTCAAATAGTTTTTTTTATCAAAAAGGATATGCCCTTTTTATTTTTTGTGACCAAAACTTGGTCGTCAACTGATAAGAAAATGTAAAGACACTCTTTTCGATTTCTATACTCATTCTAAATGTAGATTTTAAACAGCATGGGGGACATGGAGTATCATTTTAACATTTTAAATGTTATGGGGGTGTATTTGCTCATTTTTATAATGCCTACAAAAACTCTCTTAATACTTCAAATAGTTTAGTTATTGGGGCAGTATTGTATGCATTTTCTAGGTCCACAAACATCAAATGAGTCGTTATGCTCTTCTCCGATCATTTTTCGCTTGTTGAAGTGTGAAAATATCAATAAAAAAACCATTAGAATGTAGAGGCTGCACGAATAGAGATTACAAGAAGTTCTCGAATATCTGCCAGGTGCCGCATCGTTGCTCTCGGACTTCCGAAGGAGAATTTTATATGATGACTTACACCTACACCCGTATAAAATGCAAATAGTCTATACTTTGCACCCCGGAGATTATCCTATCCGCGTTGGGTTTTGTAAGCACATGTTACAGCTGCTTGAAGACGACCCACAGCTCATTGATAATCTATGGATGAGCGATGAAGCTCATTTCCACCTCAGTGGATATGTCAATAAACACAATTTTTGCTAGTTGGGTGTTGCCAACCCTCAAAAACTTCACGAACATCCTTTCCATTTGGCCAAAGTTATAGTTTCGTACAATCTCTTCGAATGGAATACTTAACTCCTATTTTTTGAGGATGATGATGGCCCATGCAACGGAAACCTTCCTTATTCTAAAACTTCAACGATTTCTTGTAAATGAGAACACTCATTTATAACAAGATAGAGCAGCTAGTCACACAGCTAGGGTATCAATGAACTTTTTTTCCAAGCCGCCAATTAGTAGGAACGGGGATTTTCAAAATCGCCAGACCCGAACTCCTACGATTATTTTTTATGTGGATTTCTCAAGTCAAAGGTTTTTGAGAATCGTCCAAGTACACTGGACTTAAAAGTACGGATTGAAGAAGTTCGTGCAATAACACCGACGATAGTACGACGTGTCAGTGTGTACAAAATGATGGAGTGATATTCAAAAAATGAATTTTTTTGCTTTCATACCATTTTTTATTTGTGCTCTTAACATTTGTTGCAATAGATAAAAACAAAAAATTGTTCGTTTTTTAACACCTACAAATAGTGCGGTTTGACTGCCCCACCCTGTATATCTGGAAAGTGATATTCTAGTTTTGTCTTTAAAGCCCTAAAGAACCAGTTACGCTTATTGCTCTATAATTGCTGCCCACTTTTTTACATCCTATTTTGTGCACAAAATTAATATATGCCAAACTCTAGTCTTTAAGGACATTGTCGTCATCTATTAAACATTTACTTGATCATCTCCACAGGAATACCTTCTAATCATTCTACTTTCCAATTTTTCATTTTTTTCTTCTTCTAGTTCTACTAAACTTATGACCTCGATCAACGTCAACAGCATCTGTAATTTCGAATTTACAAAACTCTAATCTCCTCTCTACAAATAAAGCTTAGTAAGGGTTTTAACATTTTTTCATTGCTATTAGTGTAATCATGTTTGTATAGTTTTGTATCTCTTCGTACGTTCTTCAAGATTCTCCGTGCGTACGATACCCGTACTGTACTATTTATTAAATTATTCTTTTTAGTCTTTTCCACATATCATTTTTACTTTTTTTTCGACAAACCTTTTTACGTTCCCATTCAAGCGTGCATATATTTCCTTATCTTCGTTTTTTTCTAAAACTCCTCAAAGTTTCTATTTCAAAAGACCACGAATCTAGATAATTTCTGTATGAGATCTTTTAAATTTCTATATTTTCCTTAGCTGTCTCATGAACATATTTTTCCAACTGATCGTAAATGTCTACCCTTTGCAGTTTATCAGTTAATTTCCATTCATATAACAGAAATAATTAAGACTATCCAAATGGTTTTTGAATATTTTATTGTTTCTTCTGGTGCACTTATATCATTTGGAGATTCTTGTATTTCTTTCATTATATACAGGATAAAGTCTTTCAACCTCACTACAAACTGATCTAATACGCATTTTGATCATCTACACGTCTTTTATTTTCAACAGTTTCTTTTGAATTATACATATTAACATAGTCGATTATATTTTCAAAGTTCCTTTTTGTTTAATACCATCTGAATATATGTATCTATTTACGTTAAAAAAACCAATTCAATATTTTTAAAAAGATATTTTTACGTAGAACTATCAATCGTTGATCGCTGTCATTTCAACCAACTTACGATTTCACTATTTTCTACTCTTTCTACATGAGCACTGAAGTTACTAATGTTTTTACAAAACTATTACCAGTTTATAGTAAACTCAAGTTATTTATTTCTTTCCAGGATTTTGTGCTCTCTACGCCATTTTATTTTTGTTCACGCTGCTGTAGAACTTTATTTCCTCTTCCTTTTTTCTTAGTTTCAGTAAGAACTGCTGTGTCTGTTTTTGTTTTCTGTAGTTCTACATTACTTCTCGTTGCTTAAAACAATTCTTTGTCATTACAGGTAAGCAAATTACAATTCGCTTACATTAAAATTGTTGTCATCTTGATCCATCCATGTTTTGAAACCTGCAATCCCAACTCAAAGCACCATATTTTCTGGGAGAGTTTATTCTCTTAGATGGAATGTCCCATTCTTCAAGCGCCGGAAATTCGCCTTTTGCTTTTCCACGTCTGCTACATAACGCAACTCCACAGTGCGCCATGCATTGCCCAGGGTTTACATCTTGGAAATATGAGTAACATTTGTTGTCAGAGCTGATATGAAAGCAATGGGCGTTTCTCGGGGTTTTGAGGGTTACACAAATTTTGGCAACCTGAACAATCCCCGAAACCTATACCAACCATTCACTGACCAAATCATCATTGATAATAAAAATAAAAATTTTTACAAAATGCCTAAGCCATTCGAAATTGATATTAAATCACTTCTTGTCAGATTAAGACCCCGAGCTAAGAACTAAACCCCTTGAAAATGGCATCAAAGTCGATGCCGAAACATGAAAAGCAACAAAGCAAGTGGTCTAGGAAATGTAACAATATAATTACAAGAACGGAACAGAAAAGCTAAAACGAATGAAATAATATCCAAAATACCAAATAATACATCAAAAAAATCAACGGAAAAAACTATGCCAACTACACAGAAATTATAGTAACATTTATATTAGTCGTTTTTATAACACAGTGATAAGGAAAATGATGGTCACTAAGAAAAAGAAGAAGAAATTGGATTTTGGGTTAATCATCCTACCTGAATAATTCATTTTGTTTAAAACAAATAATGAAAAAGAAAATCAATATTGGAAGAAGAATAGAAAATTTTAGTCTGGAAGACGTTCCGGGATTAGAACGCTCATTGTCTACCACAGAGAAGAAAATCCTGATTTCGGGAGGGTGCTCGAAACTGACAAGTATGTGACCATTAACCCCACGACCACCACCATGTCATCAAAATTTGTTTTGTTTGGATTTCATTATGCCGTGAAATGCTCAATAAATGTAAAAATGAAACGTCAATAACATCATTACAAGTTACAAAACAAATTTTTTCAACGACAAGAATTTTCTAATTGATTCAACTAGTTTCAAAAAATGTCATAAAAAGATTTTGAAATATTATAAAAATTAAAAAACTATTTTAATATCCTATGTAGTCAAACATTTTGTTTTAAAAATTTCATTTTATTATAATGGACAAAATATTTAAATTAATGATGCATTTTAAACAAATCTCTTTATATTGAACCAACTATTACAATTTATAAGTTTATTATTTACATACAAGAAATTTTTATCTAATAAGCCTCATCAACGGAAATTTCTGGAAAATTCTACTCTGTTAAAATAAACAACTAACAGATGTTTTGTCAAGATAAAAATAGTAAAAAATAATTTTTTATAATCAATTTTCTAATCATTTCAATAAATCTGATCAACCCATTAAAATTCTACAAGAAGTTGCATAATAAAAATTGACAATTAAGTGGGAATTAATAATTTCTTTCTTTTTCAGGCTAAATGTTGTACTTGGATTTAAAAATGATTAGCTCTATGTTTATTTTATCCTCATTTACCTTTTATTAAAAAGAAATGAGTATGCAGTTTATTAGATATATTCTCCTTCAATCTCTGTGAGCTTTTGTATTGTTCCAATCCTGGGAACGTTAATGGACGTTGAAGTCTCTTGAGTTACTCGCACTCGCGATCACTAGTAACATCTTCACGAGGAGACAACCAGTCCATTAACAGAATCCCTTTTTGATTTGTCTTGAAACAAACAGTCCTAGTCGCAGATTCTTGGAAAGAGGGTTTCCAATATGCTGCCTGGCGTTTCGTTCCATAGCCATAATTTATCTGCTGTAATCAGGTACTCAAAAAACGTCTCCAGATCCGCACTACAGCTACAACAACTGTTGTTTAACACGCTTTTGCTTCTACTAAGCGATAAGAATATGAGGAAGTTATTGGTCATAGATCTTCGTCAACTTTGAGATCTCTTAAACGATGTTATGCAATGTTTTGCATCCGTCAGTGCATCGAATGAGGTTCACCTGTTTTTAATTATCAAATCGGAGTCGCGCTGACTAATTTGTGGCTTTCGCGTATTTGCCACTTTTCAAATCCGTTATCTAATAAAACATAGTTCTGTGAGTCTATGTTAAGTTCCCTCACACAACTATTAATCTCGCGTGAATATTCCAATCAGTTAATCCCTCTGCTTAAAGAAACTGTGACTGTTTATCGCTATCTATGAGTGTCTGCTTCCATAATTTTTCGGTTTATTCACAACTGCACTCGCGACACTGTGCGTTTCAACGACATCTGGTGGCATCCAATAACTCTATGGTCTATCTTTACAAATGCACTGGTCTCGCATTGCAATCTGTGATATAATCAGAGGAAAGGTGCCAACCATTTTTAAATGCCTTGTATAATTGGCAGAGTCTGATTGTAACTGATAAGTGTTTTTGGAAATCCTATTTTAGTGGATTATATGTGATGTTTAATAAATCCTTCTTTGACAAGTCTCATTACAACAAACCGGCATCGCAGGGCTATCATGTTGATTAGATTTTGAGGCTATTAAAATATTTTTATTGTGTAACTTTTCTCTCTAATTTTATTACATTACACACTAATCTAATAAATTTCGTACAAATGGATCAATTTTTACAGTTAACCAGTACATTTTTGAGCAAATTTATTGATTTTTCGTTCTAGTAAACCAAGTATTCTATTTATATAACAAATATCTATCTATTAGATAATATTTCACAAATAAATTTTTGATAGTGAAATTTAACTAAAATACAGTCTGTGTGACCGTTGTCATTTGATAATGAGGCACTGCAGTGCTATTTATGTTAATTCGTTTGAATCTTTATTTCGTACTCGTTTGAGAAGTACATTGTGTTGTTGGTGTTTGTAAATTTATTATCTTTAAAATGAATGAAAAATTAGTGAAGCGATGCGAGACAGTATTTTTGTGAACCATGCGAAAAGACCGAAATAAAGTTGTTGCATTTGTTAAGAAGTGAGTAAAGTGATATTTGGAGGTTGAGAATGTAGACGATCTGCCGGAGAGGAGGATAGCTCGCATCAAAATAACGAAGAATATTAAAGCCATCTTGAGTTACTTTGAGAAACCAGGCATTTCGTTGCTCCGTGCCCAAATAACACTAAAAGTATTCAATTTTCTCTAGTGCTTTAATTTTTTTCGTCAACTTTTATTTTCAGAAAAACAACTCATTTGGGCAGAGGAGATTTTGAAACGAGATTGGGACAATGGCATCTTCACGGACGCATCTTCTTACTGGGTATGTACTTCCTTATCTAAAACGTAGTCAGCAAAAAATAATAGGATTTTTCGGTGCACAGTAACACCCTGTAAAAGTGATTATTAAAAGATGCTTCTGTAAACAAGGTTTTGGCTGCCCCTTCCGTTTACGGATACTTTAAACGCCGTAAAAATGTACGCTATCTACCAGAAATGTGTGCTGAGATCTACTAAAAAGTTTTTTGGTTCTCACATAACCAACTGGGTGCTGCCAGAAGATGGTAACCCTAAACACCGTAGCAAACTGTGTAATGCGTGGAAACAACAAAATAACATTATTATGATGGAATAGCCCCTAAAGTCTCCAGATATCAATCCCATTTAAAATATGTGGTTGTATATGAAAATAAAGCCAAATGATTATGCAGAAAACCCATCCTAAAGCACGGAACAAAGGTGTGAAGCCATAACCAGTAATAGAGGTGATTGTACCAGATATTTGTGTAAAATCTCATAATATATATTTCAAAAAAAAGGAAAAAAACATCTATATTTTTATTTTTTCAATATTGCAGCCCTCACTTTATTATTCCGAAAGAAGATATAGTGGCAGAAAAAAGAAAAGCACAAAGAAAATGGCAGCAGACTAGGTCTCCGCAGGATAAAACAGGACTAAATAACCTGGCATAAAGATTAAAGAGAGAAATACAGCAACTTAAGAATGACTCTATCAGTAACTATTTAAAAGAGCTGACAAATGACAAAATGACAGATTATTCCTTGTGGAAAATCACAAAAAAATTGAAAAGGCCAATAGCGCACATTGCCCCAATAAGAGCTGTAGATAGTAGTTGGGCCAAAAGCAATCATCAAAAAGCTGAAGCTTTTGCAACACATTTGGAAAAACTTTTCAGCCAAACGAAGCACTGGAAGATATAGATCTCCATAGAGAACCAATAGGATCAGAGGAAATCACACTAGTAACTCCGAGAGAAGTCTACAAAGAAATTAAGCAAAATATCAGCTTGAAAAAGCCCCGGGCTACGATTTAACAACAGGAGCAGTACTTAAACAATTACCCAAGAAGGGAATCGTAAAACTTGCCAACCTCATTAATGCAGCATTCAGACTAAAACATGTCCCGGACATTTGAAAAGTGGCACAAGTAATTATGATCCTTAAACTAGGTAAACCATAAAATGAAGTATCTTCTTATAGGCCTATATCATTGTTGCCAATCATAGCAAAACTGTTTGAAAAACTGCTGCTGAAAAGATTAAAACCCACGTTAGATCAGGTCCACAGAATTGCGGACATCATAGAAAAAGTATACGAAGAAAAAAGATCTGTTCAACACTGTTTTTGAACGTAGCCCAAGCTTTTGATAAAGTTTGGCACGAGGGACTAATACATAAATTAGAGAAATGCTTTCTAAAAGAAGTTGTAGATATATTAAAATCCTACATAACTGAAAGGACGTTTATGGTAAAACAAGAAAACGAATTTTCAGTTATGAAAGAGATAGAAGCAGGCGTACCACAGGGAAGTGTATTAGGACCAATTTTCTACCGCATATACACCAGTGATGTATCAAGAACTGAAGGGACAGTATTAGCAACATTTGCCGGATGATACGGGAATCCTTGCAGTTGGACACAGCGGCGAGGAAGCAGCCAGAAAACTACAAATAGCAAGTGACAACATAAACGCTTGGACTAAAAAAATGGAAGGAGCATATAAAAAAAAAACGGAAGGAAGTGGACATTAAATATAAGAAAATGTACTGGCCTATTGGAAGAAAATCCGAATTGTCGATACATAACAAAATAGTAGTATATAAACAAATATTAAAATCCAAACTGGACATATGGCATTCAACTATGGGGATGTGCTACCAAGACCAATGTAAATATAATTCAAACAACCGAAAATAAGGTTCTAAGAAATGTCGTGGATGCCCCATGTAATAGAAGAAATTAAGGCGTTTGCAACACGACATGAGGAGAGACTTCATGGTCACGTCAACACTGAAGTTGTACAACTTCTTGATAACACCAATCTGAAACGAAGACTAAAAAGGGTTAAGCCTTTTGACTTAGTAACAGTGAAACAATAACAGTGAAACAGTAATAATGCTATCAGCTTTAGCTTATTTTGCAAAAAGCACTCGTTTTAAATTATAGTCTTGAAAAAGAGCGGAAAACGGAAAGTCAGCAGCTTATTTTATAACAAACCCTAGTTTAGTTTGCAAACATTTGTACTCAGACCATTACTATTTCTACTACTTCTTCTATAGGAGGTTAGCCACCATCATTTTGATTTTTGATGCCGCTGCTCGAAATAGTAGGAATGTACAGAAACACCATTGTGTTAAGTTTCGTAGCCAGGGTGTGCTTCTTCCAACTAATCTCTTTCTCTTTATCTTATCCTGCATTATTAATTGTAACATGGAGTAATTGCATAACATGCCCAAAGTTTAGATTTTTGTTTTTTCCTTACTCATGCGCCTCATAACTTCTTCATTATTTATCTCTCGGCTTCAATTCATGTGGCACCAATTTCTTTGAAGCATTTTGAAATGATCCTGCCAATTGTTTTTGCGTTTGACACGAGTTTTCATTAAGTAATGCCTCCAATTCTGCATCTTTGAAAACCTTCTCTTTTCCACCGCCATGTCGCTCTTCGATGTCAAAATCGCCGTTCTTGGAGTGTTGAACCACTCACGACACATTCTTTCGCTAATAGCAGTCTTGCCACAAGTATTTGAGAGCGTATCGATGAGCCTCAGCCGCAGATTTCTTCATATTGAAGCAGAAAATTAAAACCTCCCGAAAATGCCGAGAATTTGGCTCTTAAACTGACATTTACAATCAGGAGTAACTTTACGATACGGACACAAATCGACTAATGTTTCGATGGGGTTATGTTAAGAAATGCCCAAGCCTATTGTATGACGTCTACATCTGTCTATTTCCAACAGCACTTGCCCCTAAAGCCATCTATTGGGAAACGGCGGAAGCAAAGTTGTACACCTATTAGTTTTTTTATGTTTATTTACAAATTGTAATCGTTACTAATTCTGTTCATGTTTTCTACTAGGTTAAATCATAAATGTTATCTGTTACCAGCAACCTCATCATCGTAGCATATATTATTAGTTACTTGTCCATTGATGTCATCCGTTATTTGAAATAATATCTGAATATAAATTATATACAGAGAGTGATAGAACAACACATCCTTACATTCCTTTTTTGATCTCTATTTTTCTAGTTATTTCACCATAAGTTTTGGCTAGTGCTATTTGTTGGCAGTATAGGTTTTGTATTATTTGTATGGTATTTGGTGTGGATCTATCAATCATTTGTTCATGTTTTAAACTGTCGAATGCTTTTTGGTAGCTAACAATACGTACCATATGTGCACATCAACATTTATATCTAAACGTCGCTGGAGCTAATTTCAAAGAGAGCCTCTCTTATTCTTATGCTATCCGAACTGGGTTTGGCCTATTTCTTGTTCTAATGTATGCTATATTCTGCAGAGGATGATCTGTATTGCGTTAAATTAATTTGTTATAGTATGGAATTATTCTTATTTTAGTTTTAAAAAGTCCATCGGCATTTCATCTGGGCTTGCAGCTTGGCGTCCTTTAGCGTTCTTTAAAGTCCACTTTACTTCACTACACGTTATTTCTAGGAATTTGCCACTCTTTGCATTCAATGTTTTTTTTTCACCCCGTTATATTTATATAAATCTTTTATATTCTTCCCGTCTCTAATATGTCTTAATTTGTCGTCTTTGTCTTTTATGTATCCATATGTTTCTTTATTTGAATTCTGTCATTTCCTTAACACTTTTATTAATTTCAATGTACTTTTATTTCTTGTAAATCCTATATCGGACCAGAATTTTTAACTTTTTATCAGCTTATGAGTGTCCTAATATCTTTTCTCGTTTCTACCTTTACAACTATGAGTTTTAGAGTAGTTTTTGTAACAATCATTTTTATATCCTTCCAATTGCATTGTTATAGGTTTGTTTTTTGTACTTGAATTTTGTTCTCTTTTAACGCTTCTAGATTTAACCTTTTTTTGAGGCAGCATGCACTTTTAAAATTTCACTTGAAACACGGCCACGAAAATTATGATCAGACATGATATGCATGCGGAGTATGCCTTAATAAATTTAATTGCATTACTGTATTCGATATTGAATAGAATAAAGTCAATTTGATTTCTTTCAATTTAATCTTTTGTACATTTTGGTTATCTCCAAATATATTTGTATAAACGTCTTTTAAACAGTTTAAACCAATTGTTTAATACTATAAACTTTTTTCTTTACAAAATCCTATGAGTCTTTTCCCTCTAACATAGTTTTCGCCCAAACCATATTTTCAAACCCAGTCATTTAGTGATCCTTCTCTAACTTCCGCATTTCAGTCACCTAATATTATACTAACATCTTGACTCTGGCTAGTTTTTAATATTTTCTCTAATTGTTGATAGAAGTCCGCAGTTTTATCATCTAGCTTTTCACCTGTTGGGGCGTAGATCTATCGATTCTTCTAATATTAGATTTCATTTACAGCATTATTATTCACATTTAGAATAAACTTTTGTATGTGTTTTTTGTACAACCTATGAAGGGTTGCTAGTCCTCCATCGGGTGCCTCCCCACGTGGCGAATAGGGGAAAGCTCACTAGATATAGTGGGCACCGGGGAAATAAAATACCCGGGCGGACCAAAACTAGCACAGGACACGACGCTTCTCCAAGTTAGGGGCGATACTCCTACAGACAAGACATGGCAAAAGCAAGCAGTTTTATCATAAGCAGGTTTTGGCGGGCGAAAAATGAATGCAAAACGGCAAAATACTGGATACTAGAGAGCGAAACTATAATAGCAGAAAGGTCTCTACATTGCGTATTGTACTATTTTTCCAAAGAATCCAAATGGCAGAAACAATGACTAAAACAGCGGTCAGTCCGGGGCACCTCCTAGATGAGGAGAGGGTGTTACAAATCCCCACATCAGATAATACTAAAGATGTTAAAATCTATAAACGAATTTTGAGAATGACAACATGAAATGTAAGAAGCCTAGTTGCACTTGGCAAAATAAATAATGTTACTGAAGAAATGAAAAGACTAAACATTGATATCTTGGGTATCAGTGAAACGAGATGACAGGGTACAGGAGTGCAGCCAACAAATAACGGTTACATATACTATTCAGGAGGTTCAGAATATGATCATAAATATAGATATGGTACAGCCATAATACTTACAAATGATAATGCAAAATCGGTCAGAGATTTTATTCTCGTAAATGATCGCGTCATGCTAATTAAGCTCGACACTACACATAGAACAATAAATAGCATTCAAATATATGCACCTACAGGTGAAAGACCAAACACAAAACTGGAAGAATTTTACAGTCATGTAAATGAGGCATTGCGCCTAACAAAAAAAGGGGAAATAACTATGATACTTAGTGATTTAAATGCCAAAATAGAATCAGGTGCCGATGGAAAATTTATTGGAGCTTTTGGCCTGGGAACAAGAAATGCTCGAGGTGACAGATTAGCTTAATTTTGTGTAGAGAACAACTTCTTAATAACCAACACATTCTTCAAATTACATCCAAAAAGACTGTACACATGGACTTCGCCCCAACACACGCCGACAAAAATTGTTCGGAATCAAATCGACTTTATCTTGATCACACCACAATTTAAGAAATGTATAAAATCAGTAAAGACTTACCACAACAGAGTCATGATGAATTTCAGGATGAGACGTTTTAAAAATATAAAGAAACCAAAACCCCGAAAGATTATTGATCTAGATAAACTCAAAAATAATGAGATAAGAAAAAATATAGAAAACAAGCTGGAGAACAAGCTAAAAGACGTAGTCACCTTGAATCCGATACAAGTAAAACAAACCTGGACAGACGTTAAATCAGCTGTCACAGAAATAAAGGAACAAGCAATCGGATATGGATAAAGCGAAAAGAAAGAATGGACGACGTTAGAAATACTGAGACTTATGATTAAAAGAAGAAGGAATAAAACAATACCCGTAAAATATAAAGAACTGAATAGAACCATTTGCAAAAATTGCAGGGAAACAAAGGAAGCGTGGCTTCAAGAAAAACACGATCTATTCAATGTAACAAAAAGTCAAAGAAATGACAAATCAACGACGGAAACCTCCTGTAACAATCCTAAAAAACAATAATAATGAAATAATCATAGGAATAACAGAGAAACTCAATAGACGGAAGCAATATCTAGAAGAACTTTTCTATGATAACAGACCAGAGAACCCGCCAGATACAGATAGCGAGCTAAATGAAAAAAAAACAGAAACCACTAAAAGTGAGATAATTCACGTGATCATAGCACAAAAGAACAAAAAAGCGACTGGCCCGAATAACATTCACGCTGAGGCAATTAAATTAATAGCTGATAAGGAGGGCAAGGGGCTGGATATACTAACTTTGTTATTTAATACTATTCGTAGAACAAGTATTATACCTTCCGACTGGCTAAAATCACCATTTGTAACTATACCGAAAAAAGGCAAATGCAACCTACGACGAATATTGAACGATTAGTCTGATGTCACAGGTCCTCAAGATCTTTCTGAGAATTATACACAAAGGCATTTATAAAAAATGCAACGCCCAAGTTGATAGAACACAGTTTGGGTTCAGGAATCGCGAATTCGCGAAGCACTCTTCTCGGTAAACATGCTAACACAGAGGTGCAGAGATATGAACATAAACGTATACGCTTGTTTTATGGACTATCGAAAAGCATTTGATTGTGTAAAACACGACAAACTTATAGAAATCCTTAACAAAACTGGTATCGATGAAGAGGAGATCAAAATTATATCACAACTCTACTGGCATCAAGTCAGAATTTAAAACCAAACATCAGAAACTACAGTGATCAAGAAAGGAGTTAGACAAGGTTGAGTTTTGTCGCCACTATTATTTAACAGGGATGTACGGGAGATTTCCCTCAGGAGTAGCACCTCTATACTCTGAATTGCCGGACCCTTGGGTCATTCAGAGATATTGGTCTCCGGGTGGTCTCTCACTCTCATTTATGGCTCCCAGAAGCTTGTTAAGCGGCGACATCCCGGATACTGGCTAAACTAAATGAGAGGCTATGGGAGGCAACCTTCAATTGATGAATTTAATGGCTCCCATAGTAACAGCAGCGTCTGACTCAGATTGAGCGGCTGCAAATAGCGTCTGTTCCCATGTTGGGCGGCTAGAAACCAAAGCGGAAAGCAAGGAGAAACTACCGCTTAAACTTTCTCAAGACAAACAATTATGGCGACACATCAATACAAAACGGCCCCTAGTCCGCGGCAGACCTTAAATGGTCAAGGGGTGCGAAGAATCCCCGCGATGAATGCTAGGAACCACCCGAAAGTGGAAAACGAAAAAGAAATACCAATCAAAATTGGCACTTGGAATGTGAAAAGCATGTATATGGCTGGGAAGATACACAATACAATCCAAGAGATGAAGAGACTAAACATAAATGTCCTCGGAATTAGCGAAATGAGGTGGAAGGAGTCAGGAAAAATGAACATAGGCGACTCAACTGTATATTACTCTGGAAAAAAACTACCTGATCACCCAAACGGAGTTGAAATTATAGTGAACAAAGAGGCGAAAAAATCGGTCATGAATTTCATACCGCAATCTGACAGAACAATGTTGATCCAACTAAAAGTAGAACCAAAAAATGTTAACATAATACAGGTATATGCACCAACAGCAGAAAAACCCGACGCAGAGATAAACAATTTCTACACCCAAATAAAACAATTAAAATCACACATCAAAAAAGATGAGATAACAATAATTATGGGCGATTTCAATGCCAAAATCGGAAAAGGACCACTTCAAGATGTAGTAGGGAAGTATGGACTGGGTGACAGAAACCCAAGAGGTGACATATTAGTACAATTTTGTCAAGAAGAAAATCTTGTAATAAGCAACACATGGTTTAAACTACCTCCGAGACGCCTTTATACCTGGAAATCACCGCAAGACCACCCAAGACATGTGATCAGGAATCAAATCGATTTTATCCTAATAGACAAAAGATATCGAAATGGAGTGCTTGGAGCAAAGACCTACCCAGGAACACGCGTGGGGTCGGATCATAACCCTGTAGTAGCACGCATCAGAATTAGGTTAAAAAAGATAAGGGAGAAGACAAACACAAAACCAAATATGGCAATACTAGAAGACCAGATATCAAAAGATCAAATATCCGCGTCACTAAACAACGAATTCAAAAAATACGCGAAACAGAGGCTGAAACCGACCAAGAGCAAATAGAAAATATCTGGAAACAATTTAAAACACGCTAAACAATATACAAGCCCAAACTGTAAGAGCATCAAAATACGATCACAAAAAGGAATTGATAACAAAGGAAATTTTAGAGATAATGGACGAGAGACGAGTGTATAAAAACTCGGACCAACAGAGGTACAATCAAATCCAAACCAAAATAAGACGAACAATAAGAGAAGCAAAAGAGAAATGGATGAACAATAGATGCCAAGAGCTTGAAGAACTGCAGAACAAACACGATCTCTTCAATTTACATAAAAAAAGTAAAGAAAGTTAATGGAAACTTTAAAAAACGACTGCCAACAAGGCTTAGAAATGATAACAACCAACTGATATCTACAACAGAAGAACTAAACAGCGAATGGACAAACTACGTACAACAATTGTTTGACGATGAAGTTAACCTCCGCGAAGGGCGAAACGGGACCAAACATATTAAAAGCAGAAGTAGTTAAAGTGCTAAATGCAACTAAAAACGGGAAAGCTCCCGGACCAGACGACATTTACACAGAATTCCTGAAACTCATAAATGAAGATAACATAAACATAATGACAAACCTGTTCAATAAAATATACCAAACAGGAAACATACCACACGACTGGCTAAAGTCAATTTTCATTCCTATACCAAAGAAAACTAATGAGAACAAATGTGATCAATTCCGATTAATTAGCTTAATGAGCCATGTGCTAAAATTATTTTTAAAAATAATACACAACAGAATACGCAAAAAAAGTAAACAAGACCTAAGCGAAGAACAGTTTGGCTTTCGGACGGCCTTGGCACTCGAGAGGCTTTATTTGGATTAACAGTATTACTGCAAAATGCAGAGATCAAAAAGGAGGTATATCTCTGTTTCATTGACTATGTCAAAGCATTTAGATAACACAGAATTAATAAACGTGCTACAGCATAAAGGACTGGATAAACAAGACATCACAATTATTAGAAACATATACGAAAAACAAACAGCAGCAATAAGATTAGAAAACTCAATCACAACTGAAGTGGCTATTAAACGAGGGGTACGTCAGGGATGCGTCCTATCACCACTTATGTTCAATATATATTCGGAACAAGTATTCCAAAAAGCACTTGAAGGCTCGCAAGATGGTATCAAAGTCAACGGAAGATTACTCAACAATTTGAGGTACGCGGATGATACCGTAATTATTGCCGACAGCCCTGAGGGTCTACAACGTTTAATGGACCGTATCACAACCGAAGGAGATACTGTCGGACTCAAAATTAATACAACGAAAACAAAAACAATGGTAGTGAGCAAAATACCAAACACAACAGTCACTATAAATATAATATAAAAAAAAACTTGCTATGTAATAAAAGCCTCGCTCTAGATGTAAGATACAGATTTGTGAAATGTTACATTTATTCAATACTGCTATACGGGGTGGAGACTTGGACATTGAACAAAAAAGAGATTAGCAAACTGGAAGCATTCGAGATGTGGGTGTTTCGAAGAATGCATAGAATATCGTGGGTTGAACACATAAGAAACGAGGAAGTACTCAGACGTATGAACCGAGACAGAGAATTAGTTAATACGATTAAAAAAAGGAAACCCGCCTATCTTGGTCATATCACAAGAAACCACAAAAACCAACTATTAAAACTCATGATAGAAGGGAAAATAGAAGGAAGACGCGGCCCAGGTCGAAGAAAATGTTCATGGTTGAAGAACATAAGAGACTGGACGGGCTTAAACACACACACACATTAATTAGAACAGCACAAGACCGAGACGAATTCGCCACAATTGTTGCCAACCTTCATTAATAGAGATGGCATTAGAAGAAGAAGATTATTTAACACCTACTTTGAAGCTATTTTCAAAGAAGCTCTAGATGACATTGTGGAAGGTGTAAAGGTAAACGGTACTATAATAAACAACATTAGATATGCGGATGACACCGTAATAATAACAGACAACACAGGTGAATTGGAGTTACTGATGAACCGCATAGTACAATATAGTGAAGACCATGATCTTCATATAAATGTACCTAAAACTAAGTTGCTTGTCTTCGCAAAAGGGAACATAGATGATAATCTAACAATAAATGACAATACTACAGAACGAGTGAAAACAATTAAATATCTGGGAATAAGTATTAACAGCCAGTGCGACCCAAGAAGGGAAGTTAGATCCCGAATTGAGCAAGCAAGGAAAGCATTTATAGATATGAACCAGTTCTTTACAACGCGCGAACTCCGCCTAGATCTTAGACTGCGCATGATCAGGTGCTACATATTTTCTGTCCTGCTCTATGGATGTGAAGGATGGACTCTGGATCCAATAATCGAGAAAAAACTGGAGGCATTTGAGATGTACCTATACAGGCGCAGACTAAAAATATCCTGGGTTCAAAGAATAACAAAGACAAGGTGCTTGCTCAAATGCGGAAACCTCTTGAACTGCTAATCACGATTAAAGAGAGAAAAACGTGATATTGGAGACATATAATAAGAGGGGAGAAGTATGAGTTACTCAGACTAATAATAGAAGGAAAAATACAAAGCAGAAGATCAGTTGGAAGACTACAAAACTCCTGGTTAAAGGACTTACGAAGATGATTTGGTTGTACTTCAACAGAAATTTTCAGAACAGTGATGTCTAAAACGAATTAAGAAAATACATGTTTTTTAACCGTAAAATCATAATAGTGATTGGCATTGTTTGATCCTGTATAATACATTATACCGTAGTTAAATGCACATTATCCTTTTCCGGGCCATTGAACATCGCTGATGCCTAGAATGTCTACATTAAATCTCGCCATTTCAGCGGCTACGTTATGAAATTTGGCAGTTTGAAATATACTCTCTACTCTTCACGTTGTAATTCTAAATTGGGCACCCGGGGATTCTTCGCACTCCCTGGTTATGTAAGGCCTGTCAGGAATTGGGGCCAACTTTCGCTATGATAGTTTACAAGGGATCTTAACAAGGTATTCTCCCGTTGCTTTCCCCATCGCAGTGACATGACTTTGATAGAATTAAACATCTCTTGTCTATGACCCTCTTGAACAAGTTGATATTAAAAAATTGACCCATTAAAGTTGATAACGTAGTGCTTAATAAATATGAACCAATTAAATCAAATGTTACTGTAGGTATGTGAGTTTAAATTTACAATGTATTTCTATAAATATGTAACATGACTTTTAGAGTTGCGTCCTAAAGCGATCGTATCATTGTCTAGGCGTTAGCGCCGACACTGGGCAAAAGTATATATATGGTTCGGGATGTTTCTGTTTTAAATAGCGTCAATACCAAAAGTGACCACCGATTAGTTAGATACAAAGTATTTATTAATTCAAAACTATAAATAATAAGACAATTTAGGAAAACAAAACAATGCAAAGAAGAGAGAATAATAATCGAACACAAAAAATACAAAGATAAACTCGAAAATCAAATTAAAATATGATATATACGAGCAATATATCCTAAACAAGACGCAAGAACGTTACAAAAGCAAAGAATAATGCCGCTCGTAAAATAAGAGATATAAAAAAGAAAAAGAGAGTAAAGTAAGTAAAGAAACCACCAATATGGTAGACGAACACCGAAAAATACCAAAAATTCTCATACGACACACAGCAAGATTTACAGAACGTAATAGACAAATTGGATTAGCAATAACAAAGGATTTAAAAACATGACATAAAAAGAAAATAAAGCACTAAAAAGTGGCAAAAGCAAAAAATACTAGGTAAAGATATTACGTTAATAATGGAAATTTAATTACAGACCGGAATGAATTTTAGATATAGAATTATTTTATAAACAAACGAAATTGACAAAGCAGAACAAGTTCGAAATTACAAATGTAGCTTCAGTAAAATCTGGAAATAGAAGAGTTTGAAATAGAAAATTGAAAATGTTTTTTAAAGAATGTCTACAAGCAAAAAGAATACCTTCAAATTGGTTGTAGTACGTTTGGAAATTGGAAAACTATAGACCAATTAGTCTCTTATATCTATAAGTTACTTACAAAAATTCTCTGCCACTAGCAGCCACGGGAACAGGTCGGATGTAGAACAGACTTCGGGACAAACGATCATTTGCAGGTAGTAAGAAACTTAATCGAAAAGATTAGAGTATAACATGCCATTATGTCTGACTTTTATAAACTTTGAGAAGACGTTTGACTCTCTTGAACTGCACCCATCTTGAATTCCCTACAAAATAGCGGCATAATTCATAGATACTCAAATTTTATTTAAAGTACTTATAAAAAATGAAACAAACAAGTAAGACAAGGAGATACTATCTCGCTGAAATTATTTACTCTTTGTTTGAAAGATGTATTTAAAAATTTTAAGTGCGATAAAAAAGAAACGAATGCAAATGGAAGCATGTTAAACCACTTGAGATTTGCGGATGACATCCTATTACTAATCGCAGACTTGCAGGGCATGATGACAGACTTGCAACAAAAATCAAGAAAGATAAGACTCAAAAAAACATTGAAAAAACAAAAATTACAAAAAATGAAAATATAGACACTAACAAACAGATTAAACTAAATGACAAATTGATGGTTATATACGAGAGGTGTCCATTTATAAAGGTACATGTGACTATTTGACAAATTGCGCATGCGCAATATCGCTATCATATGTCTGACTAGACACTTTCATACATCTAGTAGTAGAATCTGCAACGTTGTTGTATTCAAGACCCAATTTAGCATTCGAGAAGCAAACAAACATATCGTGTGCAATGTATTTGGAGTGCAAGGTGCGTGGAGTTATCAAATTTTTGCAAGTCGAAGGAGTTAATCAGAGCGAAATTCATCGTAAATTAAAGGACCTTTATAGCCCGAAGGTTTTAAGCCAAAAAGAAGCTAAATGATGATCCGAAAAAAAGAGATATAAAAAAAGACCTCACACACAATTACACGTTTGATTAGGGAACATCGTCGTATTAAAGTTCGTGAAATTGTTGAAATTACTGGCATTTCTAAGATTTGTGTTCATGAAATCATATGCGACCTAAACTTCAACAAAGTTTCTGCTCTCAATTGAAAAAAAATCGAATGAGTGCTTCACTTTAAAATCTCACCCGATACTAACAGGAAGGAAATGCTTTCATTAAAAGCATCATTACCGAAGATGAAACCTGAAATTATAAGTTTAGCCAGAGACGCAACAACAGCTCATGATATGGAAACGTCCAGCTTCCCCAACGTGTTCTGGGATAGTGAAGATCTACTGCTGTGTGAATTCCACGAACCGCGCACAACCATTAACAGCGACAGATACTGCAAAACTCTCTAGAAATTGCATACAGCCATTAGAAGGATCGACGTCATTAAGGACGAAGCATCCGCCTCCATGACAAATTGGAAAGCCACAGCAACATTTTGCTACATCCACTACTTGAAGACCGTCCTGACAGACGTTTTTAGAAGAAGCTGGCCAACAGACCTAATTGACGGTAGAAACGGACACTTCGCAGGAAGTACCCTTACCATGTCATAGTACTGTAAATATTTAGTACTTAAGCGAGCACATTAGCTAGTAGGATTGTTAATTCCGATTGCTAATAAAACCTTTCATTATATAAAAAAAAATTAGGAAGGTGACGCAAGACCTCACACATCAAATCAAACCAACCTGTGATTATCACAGCGGAATTGAGAGGTCCTTTAACATCCTCTGTATAGTCTAGACCAGTGACAAGTTAAAAAATTCTGGCGACCCCCCAAGGCTATAATAAAACTGTCAGTGATTTTAAAGAATACGTATATAATTTTCTTTTTCTTTAGGCCTATAGTCACTTGACTTTTTCTTTGGCTTTGCGGCCCCCTGGGGGTTGCGACCCACAGGTTGAAAAACCCTGGTTTAGACTTAGCCCCTTCGAATTTTCATTTATTCGGACTTTTGAAGGATTTTTTGGCGGGAAAACACTTTGGGGATCAGGGAAAATTGCAAGTCATCATTGTGAACTACTTCAAGTAACTTGACAAGCAGCAGTACCGTGAAGGGATGTTCAAACTACTATCATGTTGGGATAAACGTTTACGGAGAAATAAACAAAAGTATGTAGCTTTTTGTGGAATGTTTCAAGTATTTTTTAAATATAAATGTTAGTGTAATTTTGGCTTGTACCTTTAATATCTGGCACTCCTCGTATATTTAGGAGAAATAATTTGCTTAATGGAGTGTAATAGAGGGAAAAATAAACCGAAGAATTAAACCAAGCAGGGCCGCATTTAGTAAATGGAAAGAAGTTTTCAAGAGTAAAATGGATCAAAAATTAAAAACTAAATTGTTTAATCGGATTATCCTACCTGTACTGACTTAAGGCACAGAAAAAAAATTAAGTAAAGCACAGAGCCTGGAAAGGTCCATGATAGAAGTATCGTTGAGAAATCCAAAGACGAATGAGTGGATAAAGTCACCAATAAAAGTGGAAGACGCCGTGAAACAATATTTTGAAATGATTTAGCAAAGCTGGAATTACGATTTTGAATTTCCCGCGCTTCCAGCAGCCGCGGCGAGTGGGGGCGAGTAAAAAATGCGAACCTTTATTTCCAGCCGACAACGACGCATCCGCACACGACAATTAGCGTGAATGACAATTAGGTCCAAAAACAACAGCGAGGGGTCACCGTCCAGCCGCCGATGCACCGAGCTCGGCGGAAAATGACATTAAAGGTTCCCTCGCCGTGCGGAACGGGAACGCGTACAGGTGGAGAACTCTATCGCACCTGCCGTCAACGTTCTTCACCGGAGTAATACAAAATTCAGCTGCAATTTGGCGCTCGCGATAGGAGCCGCTACGTATCCCAGTCCCGCATAGAGATGCGCGCGGTCTCGCGGCGGCGGTGCCTCGTTTTTCGGAAAGTGGCCAGGGACTGAGTGGCCGTTCGGCGGGCGCGCGCCGCGGTGGAATTTTTCGGTGGAATTTGGCCGGCGCGGCCAGGTGCGCCCGTGGCGAGACCCGGCGAGCGGAGCAGGCGCCGAGCCCACCTCTAGCGCCCAGCACATTCCCACTTCCTCCGACAGGTCAGCCTGGAATGGCCGAAAAGCGGTCAAACGAAACACACAGGTGTTTTAAATGTAGTTCGTAGTGCCGTTGCGGTGTTCCAGCCACACGTAAGTACCCCAACCGAGCGGCCGTCGCGGCGCCCCACGGGGGTGCGTGATAGTGCGCCGAGGTTAGGTTTGCCCGCGGCCCTGCAGTGTTTTAGTGCAGCGACTCGGCCGGGACGGCTACGTCGCGGCCCGGTTCCGTTCCCGTTCCCAAACGTAACGCTACTCGCGTCGACGTTGCGCTCCGCCGTGGCGTGTGCGTATCCGCGGGTGCCGTCACCAGGCAGCGCGTCTGCAGCGTGCACCAGGTGTCATTTACCTGTGCTTAATCAGAACTGTGATGTAATACTTTTAACACGCGCGTAAATCGCGTTTCGAAAGTGTACGGTAACTCCTAAATAGGTCGGGCTAGGAATTCGCGCACTTGTCCGAGTTCGAGCGGTCCGCATCAGAGGCGGGCGCCCGGCGGGCTATCTGCGGCATGGTAAGCAGCCGCGCGAGCAAATCGGCGCTGCCTGCGCCACTGCATGTTGTAAATAGTCGGCCGTCTTTGTTCCCCAATCACAACAAACCGAGGAAGAGCCGTGTGGACGCCCACGGCGTCGCGCAGGCGGCGCTGCCTCGTCAACACGTGCGGATTAAGAAAACAAATTAATCGCGCCGATTAGGATTACAAGAGGCTTATCAGCCGATAGCTATAAATAGCCCGATTGAAAATACGCGGCGCGCGTGTTGCGAAACTGTCGGTGAGCCGGGAAAACCGCCCGTGCGACTTTCCCGTCGGCGCCGCCAATCCGGCCGCCCCGTTGCTGCCAAATTCCCAAGTTCCCAGCGCGCCCATTCTCCTTGACCCCAAAAGCCTCCACTAGTCGCACATCACGCAGGGGCAAAACGGACGGGCCGCGTTTTGCGAATTTCGCACATGAAATCGGCGGCTACTGGCGTGCATTTTACAATTACAGTTCATAGACCCGAGGTTTTCCATTCTGCTCTGTTTAGACGATGTTTAGTCATCTGAATAATAAACGTTCTTTGCGGCCTTCTCGCAACTTTCCCCTTTTTTGTGGAAATTACTCAAAATGGTTAGCTTGTATCAGTTTTACAACACACTTTGAAAGGCATTGTTCATAACATGTTAATTCATTTGTCTTTTTATCTGCCCGGCGTTTGCAAACAGACGAAATGGTTAAAAAACAGAAAAAAAGACTATTTGTTAGTCTTACTGAGAACTAAATGAGATGAAAACAATTTTTAAGAAGCTTTTCAAAATACACATAGAACTAGTAATTGAATTACTGAAAATATCTTACTGTACCTAGTATAGGGTCCGACAGGGAGGTGTTACGTTTTTTAAAACACTAACATGGACGTTTTTCCTATTACATAGATATTGTCGTTTAAGAAATATAAAGCACAAACAAAGAATGTAATTCAGGGGTGAAAAACGACGTCGTCCTAGCCACGACCCTTCTTGTTTAGGCATTGTTGCAAGAGGATGGGAAATTCGTCCATACACCTTTCAAGTATAGCGTGTATTGAGAGAGTTTCAAGAGTTGGCCTTTTTTAATGTAAACCTGAACTTTCAGGTAACCCCATAAGAAATAATCACACGGTGACAGATCCGGTGATCGAGAGGGCCGCTTCACATGCCCTCGCAATGAAATGAGGCACTCTGGAAAATGTCCCTTAAAAAAGTCATGGATTCTCTTGAGGTACGACAAGTAGCCCTATCCAACCAAACCCTGTCTAGAGCAATCTATCTTATCAAATCATGCATCAAAAATTCTCGTAACATCGTAAAGGTAACGCTGTGTGTGCGTCCGTTACAGTTACTCTCTCGCTATGGAGTGGCCTTTGGTGGACTTACCGTGGATTATTTTCGAACCAGTACCAGCAATTTTGTTCGTTTTCAATACCCGATAAGTGAAAATGGGCTTAGTCACTTATTATCGGAATACTGTCATTTTCCATTGCGAGCGTGTAGCACCACTGAACGGCGAAAGCTAGCCTCTATAGTCTGTTGAACTATTTCGATGTTTTCTGGTTTGCTAATGGTTTCAGGTTTTACAGATCCTCCCGTTCTGAATTTGTTAAACCATTTCAGTATTGTTGGGCAAGACGGGACGGCACTACGTCGACCAATATTGAGCGAGGTCGAAATCTTCGCGTTGTCTGCGCCACCGAATGACCAGTTACAACAAAGATGTTGTAAACAAAGACGCGTTGTTCAACAGTTCACGGCTTCATAGCCCCTGAAATGACAACTGATACGTGTATGTCACTATTGCGCATGCGCTAGTCCCCCCACCACCACAAATGTTATACCCGTCTCAAAAACGTAACACCTCCCTGCCGGACCCTGTATTATTATAAATACTGTTACAAAATCAAAACTACCCTTGATTTACACATCATCAATATATGTGTGATATGAATCACATGCAGTTGCAATTGTCAAATCTTACTAGTTGCAAGTTACATTGTGATTGAGAACTTGTATTGCTGTAATAGCATTACATAAGTGTAGAACTGAAAAAAGTGTAATCTTGGCATTAGCCAATTAGTATTATTGTGCATCGGACTATAAAATTGTAAAGTGAGGCGTGTCCATGATTGTCGAAGATCAGGAAGGCCACGTTCAGTTCAGACTGTTGAGGCACTCAAAACCGCAGATGCCCGAATTAAACGAAATCCTCTTCGTGTCAGAAGATTATCTCGGGAGACGCAAATTTCCTTCGATGTCTTGTATTATTAAGCAAACCTAAGACTAGTTGCTTACAAATGACATATAGGACATTTGCCAACAGATGCTTTAAAGGAACGTAGGGAAAAAAAACAAAAACGTTTTTGACTGAATACGCGTATGATAGCCACAGAAAAATTTTGTTTAGGTCGTCCAAAGGATTTTGGAAGGTGCAGTGATACATCTGAATCATACGGTTTTGTGATGTGAGCTTTGGATCTTTCAATAAGACTCCCTACCCGCCCACAAAGCACGGTCAATTCAAACTTGGCAGAGCAACAATGCCCAGATCTCAGTCCATTAGAATACAAATTATAGGTATTTTTAAAGGGCATGGTTTGCTCAAAAAGGCATCCTAATGTTGATTCTTTGAAGCGAGTCCTGATGGGTGCAGTCCATGCTCTTCCTATGGATGTAGTGCGTGCCGCCGTAGACGAGCGGCCCGAACATATTAAAGCTTGTGTAAAGGTTAAGGGTAGCTAATTTGAATAAATCTATTTTTAATTATACTTACTAATAACCATTTAATATGTTCTGAAGATATGCTTAAACAGTCTTATTTTAGTCGTTCTAATCAATGCGTAACAGTATTTATGGGCATGCTATGTAAATATCGTCGTAAGATTTTTATTGAAATAACAAAACATGCCGAGACGTTTTAATACTCATTATATAGTTGGTGCATTGCCAAATATACCTCTCTGACTACTAGAAATCTTCAGATATTTCTTGGAAGCCCTTTTATATTCTGTAAACCAAAAAGCTGTGACCGGAACCAGGAGAGGGGACATTCTTACGAAGCTGTTGGTGAAGTTATTCAAACATAGTCAATGTTATTTCTTTCAAAATACCATTTTTCTACTATTGTTTGCGGTATGTTTTGGAAATTTTCAGCTATGAAGCCGTTTAGGGTTGTCATTGCTTTTTAGGCTTTAACCATTTTGTGACAGTTATGTTCCGTAAATGAGTCTTCACCTTGTAGAACCAGAAAAAACATTGCAAAAATGGACGTAAAAGACAAAAAATTCTACAACAGCTAAAATTTGTAATTGCAAGTTCGATTGAAGACCAGTTAACGAGCATCATGTACTTTATTATTTAATCCTACGTAGTTGCAGACGCTAAACCCAATATATAGGGTTCTAGCCCCTCCAGGACCCGAAAAGACAAAATACGCCCATTTATCCTTTGAGTTGTGAACCTTTTCCTTCAACATTTGTTTAAATCTTCATCAAATGGCTAATTGAATATAGACTAGATGCCAAAGCGGAAAATTGTAGTTCTTATTCCAAAACTTGTAAAAATATGTAGTCTTATTTGGTGCCACTAGGAATAAACTAACTCTTCATCTAAATTCTACATTTTAATGAAATTGCAAGGAACAATTTGACCTTTCTGTCAAAATCCAGCAGATCAAGTAGAACAGTGCGAGTACTGTCATGAGCGTAAATGTGTATTTCGATTATTTGACTTTGAACCAGTCTACCTTCTTAAAGTTTCTGGGTTAGCGCTAAAGCCGCATGGGCGCAATTGCTAGATGAAAATAAGTAGAAGTAGGACTTTTGATCTCTTTGGTTTCATTAATATATGTAATGAAAGAATTGTCCCAAATTCAAATTACCCATTTTTTAAATACGCGATTCGCTTTATACGGAGAAATGTATTATTTGTCAACACACCCCATGGGCTTGTCATAGTCTTTTATAAACTGCACGGAAGAATTTGCTGCTTCTACCATCCTTTGATTGGACTGTGGAAATTTAGTCATGAATCTGGCGGGTTTATTACCCATCCATTTAACTTAAAACGTGGCTCCAATTTAATTTTATGCCTTTTTTTGTTTTACACTTTGACTGTTATAATTTTTCGGATACGGTACGAAAATTTCATGAAATTTTTGGTCGAAATAGTGCACCAAATTAAGGAACTGTCCGAAAATTGATTATAGAAGTAAATGAAATAATACCATAATTCGTCAAAGGGTAGCTACTAATCCGAAAACATCAACACATCAATTGAATATTTCGAGAAGGTCCCTTCAGCGAATACTCACTAAAACATGCACCTTCATGGGTACAAAATTTAATCGACACAGAAGCTTAGGCTTGCTTATTATTCTTACTGTCCACAATTCGTCAATTGGTTTTTAGAGTATCGTAAAATGGGATTCTCAGTTTAATTGAAAAATCATCTTTAGGCGCCTTTTTTACTCGACGGGTTTGTAAACAACCGAAATTATTTGGGAATCGTAAAATTTTCCCCCGATTCATGCAAAGTACGTATACCCACAATGAGTCACTTTTTGGAGTGTGTGGATTTTGAGACCGTTACATGATGATCCAGTTTTGTTTGACATCAACTGGACAATTGAATCCGGAATAAATGTGACAATAGCAGGACGGGGCCACCTTCATATAACTTGAGCAGCAGTCGATTTACTGCACCAATAATTTCCAAATCGTATATTTTATGAAATGCTCATATTAACTGGTCATAAAATCTTATAATTTCACACAGTGCCACTTTCTTTTAGAGAATTACTTAAAATCCAAGATCCACGTCAGCAATATAAAAACGGTTGACTATCTTACGAATGAAATTGTTCATAACGTGCGAAATTGCAATGGAAATTTTGTGAAAAGAACTAAGATTTGGAGCCAAAACTGGGATAGCCATTTGGCGGACATAATTTTCCATATTTGGTCAGATGATGTACTTTGATACTCAATAAAAATCCATTCAAGAAATCAATTTAAAAATCGTTTTATTTCAAATTTAAATCGGACTTTTTGGACCACCCTTACACTAAACCAATTGAAATCTCATCTTTATCCGCTTATATTCACATAGATCTTTCGTTTTTTTTATGTTGTAGCATATACACAAATTCTTCCCCTAAATCGTTCATAAGTTCCAAGTCACAAAAAATGTCGAAATACATCTTACGATTTTTGATAATATCCTTCACAACTCTTACACTTGGTTAAGCTTCAAGAGAAATACATTTTCCTAGCGTAAATTTGAATTTGCGAAACATATGATTTATCGGCTTAGATCCATATTTTGTAAGGCTTTTGGAGGATTTTTGGGGGTATATATTATCAAAAACTTATTCATACTTTGAATTTGATTATTGACTTATCGATGCTTTGGTTTCCAGCAAACCAAAAGCTTGTAGTCAGTATATCGACCATCGATCAAATTTTCTAGATCTTGTCATATCAAGGTTTGCATTTATGTTGAATAGAATTATCATTTACATGTATATGGCCCAGAAGCCATCCTGAGTGATTATGGATGAAATAAATGGACCTCGGAGGTTTAGTTTTAAAGATCAATAGTCTTTGCAGCTCAGTTTGTTTATCAAATGATTTCACTACATTGCAGGTTGTAAAACGGAAACGATTACCATGCGGCTGGGTGTGGGTTTCAAAGACTAGTTTTTCTGTCAGTTCCCGGTAGAAAAATATAAGGTGCCGATAATAGGTTCTGTCATTTAGTTACATGGGGACCGCAATTTTCTTGTAATTTAAAAGATTTAGTAGCGTAACCAAATTCTGTATCCACAGAAATTCTTCTGGAATGTATGAAGAGGAAAGTTACCTTTACTATCAAAATGATCAACCGTTAGATACTGTCGATCATATGTTATATAAATTATCTAAAACTTTATCAGTGATTGTCATAAAGCGCCATCAACTTTCATATTGTCTTCTTATGAAACTTCTGATGTAATTGACTTATTATTTGGATGAACGCTGCATTTAACGAACGATTTTTTATATCTATGAGTATGTTGTTGCGCTCTGCAGAGAAAATTACTACCGATAAATTTGTATTGTACGTCTTTGTGATTAGTATCGTTGGCTGTTGTCATAAAAAATTATGTTCTATATATATCAACAAAAACATATCTACACTTTTCATACACTAAATACATGTACATAATAAGAAATTACCTTACATTTTCATTTTTACAAAGACCTAAAAATTCGATTTGAAGAACATCAATATGAAAATAAATTAGAAGTTCGTATGATAGACGTTGAAAAATAAATTGCTGAACTTGAATTAGTGGTTACAACCGTTGATAGAAAAAATGTGGTTTTAGTAATCGCCCACCAGACTTACCAGAAATATTTCTTAAAAATGTGGTTCTACTAAGGAACCACACAGACTCGAAGGTTTAAAAAGTTGAGTAGAAGAGCAGTAGTTTATTGCTCAATATCATGTTTCCTAAACTAATTTAACCGAATCTATCCTATGTTAATTTAATAAATTACTCACCGTACATTCTCTAGTCATCTATCAAATTGTTAAAGTGGCGTATTTTACCTATTCGGAGCCCGGGGTGACCTGAGATCGATATGTTGGTCTTCTTTGATCTACTATTTGTTATTGATGTACGAATGATTTCTTAATAGTAAATATGTTATGAGCATTTTGGCAAAATTTTCTTAAAGAGTACATCCTGTATACGCCGGATGACCTTGATCTGCAAAATTGTAGTCAATAGAAAAATACATAAAAATTTTTTGCTTGCTTTTTTATTTTATCTTTTTGTACAGTGAAGCATTCGCTTTAATATGCAATTTTTAAGCTGGCAACATTCTGTTTGAGCGACTAACAGGTTTTATAATGAGTTCTGTATAACTTTTTCCGTCTTTATTTCCTTTGCCACGCTTTCACGAACTAAAATTTCGGTGAGTCCCAATTTTTGTGCATATATTCTCATAATCAGTCTTTTGCCATGTCGCATAGCGTTTTTTATCTTTTATAGTTTTCCGTTAATTTTTGGAAAGTGTGCTATTAATAGACCCGCGCTGACAATATAGCAGAATGCTTATAAGCTTTTCTTAATATTTGGAAATATGTATACTGTTATTCACTTTTAGGGAATTTATAGCATACCGCTTGTATTTTCCCATGAATTGTTCTACAGCATACTTGACCCTTACTCTAAGTTATTTTGGCCCACCGCTTTCCATGTAAAAGTCGTAGGAAGCGTAACGATCCCATTCTCACTACCTTGTAGACATATGTAATTTCTGCTTTAAAATCTTGTACAATAACCTTTTACCGAGATGCTTATCTATAGTTCCTTAGCACATTCCAAGTGTCGTTACTCATTAGTCTCTTTTTCACAGAAATAGTGGATATTGAACTCGGTGGTATTAATTTTTTATTTATTTTTTCTTCACACCACGATTGGAGTAAGGTGATGGTCTTTTTGAAACTTTGGAGCCTCCTCAATAACTTCTTATAAAGTTTTAACATACATCTTGTTATTTTGATCATCAGACAATCCTTCCGTGTATGTTATTCATACAACAACTCAGTAGATGTTTGGATTCTGGTATGAAGTCTATCATAGAGACATATGAGGAGTGTCGATCAATAACCCTCGAAGTGTAGAACAAGAGTCCACAAATTATGTTTAGTCTTCCCAACAACCAAAGGCCTCACAATAATTTATATTCATCTTATCATCATTACAAAACGCTTTACCATCTTAATTTTCTTTCTTTTTTGCATCTCTTTATATCATAAGAAATTTTACAACAAAATATTGTAAAAGCAAAATTGTTTTTGAGAAAACAATTACTCGGTTTATCTAGAAAGTGATCAGATTAAGTATTCCATAGCAAAATTTTGATTTATTTATGGAATTTGATTTATATTGGATTTTTAATATTTTTCTCTCGTGGAGTTCTGTTGAATCACCAAAACCGATGTGAATGTTTAAAAATATTTATTTCTCTCTCATCCTCTCTCTTTTGTTTCCAATTACATTGAAAATTATCTACAAATAAATTAGACGGGTCATGAAATTTCTTTCGTTACAAGTGAAAAGAGGCAAAAATATAGTATCTGTTTAATAACGTACCTTTAAAGTAAAGTGGTACATTTAATTACATTGTACAGTTTTATTTACATTTTAAAAGTAAATAAACTGTCACCTTGGTTTTCTTTTATTTTTGGATTTGTTTTGGGTGCTTCGGGCTTTCTCATCTTCATCCAGTCCCACGCTCCTTTTTTCGACACTGCTCTAAGAATCCTCTTATTAGTTAGTTGTATTGTCGTACATAGATTCTCATCGATTGTAACAAAGATTTGCAGTTTTCGAAACAAACATGACTATCGTTTTTAACAATTTCATTCGCTTGCTTATCAGCCGATTCTCCTTTTAAGTTCAGAATTTTGTTCTTTATTGATATACGGTTCTTTCCATGTTATGCCCAGGAAAAAAACAGTAGCTAACATATTAAGACTTTTATGACTTTTCAAATTAATTATAACGCTCTGGTCCATCAACTGGAAAACGCGTGTATTTGTAGAGAAATGGGCTAGCTTGATGTTCCACAAATTGGTGTTGACAGGGTGAGCGAGACAATTGTTTAGCAATAGCAAGACTTCATGTTCCTTCATCTGTATATCCATCTCCGTACTTCTACAAAAAGCTGAGATACCATCTATGTGGATTTAACCTCTCTGTAGGTAACCGACAATTGTTTTCATATTTTTGAAAACAGTCGGCGATTTAACTTTTCGATTAATATATATATATATATATATATATATATATATATATATATATATATATATATATATAAACAGTTGGGCTGAAAAGTTCGTAGGCTGACACATAAGCGGCGCTAGTAGTATTAAATCCATGTGCTTTTTAGTTAACCTAACCTTCAAAAGACTCGTGTATAAATTTGACAACTGTCGGACTATTAGTTTAGGAGATATCGTATTTTGAGTGAAGCAACTATTGTTAATTTTAAAAAATGGATAAAAAGGAATTTCAGTATTAATAAAACACTGCTTTTGGCAAAAAAATACCGTTGAAACCAAGGCTTGGCTTGATAAGCATTATTTAGACTGTGCACCAGGAAAATCAACCGTTGAGAAGTGGTTTTCCAAGTTTAAACGAGGCGAGATGAGCACTGATGACGATGCACGCAGTGGACGCCCGAAAGAGGCTGTAAGGGACGAAAACATAAAAAGTTTACAAAATGATTATGAATGACCGTAAATTGAAGTTAAGCGAGATAGCTGAGACTCTGAAGATATCAAAATACAGTGTTGGACATATCTTGCATGAATATTTGGACATGCAAAACTGTGTGCAAAGTGAGTGCCGCGCGAGCTCACAATCCAGCAAAGTTTCAACGTGTCGTTGATTCAGAACAATGTTCAGCGATATTCAACGGTAATAATAACGAATTTTTCGTTGATATGTGACAACGGATGAAACATGGCTTCATCACTACACTCCAGAGTCAAATCGACAGTCAGCCGAGTGGACTGCACGCGATGAACCGAATCCAAAGAGTGGAAAGACGCAATAATCGGCTAGCAAGGTTTATGGCATCAGTATTTATTGGTCACCTTGAAAGGGCCAGACCATCAATAGCGATTATTACAAAGCGTTGTTGGAGCGTTTGAAGGACGAAATCACGAAAAACGGCCCCATTTGAAGAAGAAAAAGTGCTGTTTCATCAAGACAATGCAACGTGCCACAAGTCAATGAAAATGATGGCAAAATTGCATGAATTAGGCTACGAATTGCTTCCGCATCCACCGTATTCTCCAGATCTGGCCACCAGCGACTTTTTCCTGTTCTCAGACCTCAAGAGAATGCTCGCTGGAAAGAAATTTAGCGCCGATGAAGAGGTAATTGCCGAAACAGAAGCTTATTTTGAGGCTAAAGACAAAATATATTTTAAAAATGGTATAGAAAAATTGTATGATCGCTATAATCGGTGTATCGCCCTCGAAGGCAATTATATTGAATAATAAAATCCAATTTTATCAAAAAAAATTTTTTTTCTATGTTAGCCTACGAACTTTTCAGCCCAACTGTTATATATATATATATATATATTTTATTATCTACTACCACTACCAATATTATTACATAAAGGTTCATGTTTCTAACACTAACATAATTTTATGCTACTTGGAAGATGTAGTTCTAGCCAAACAAGCGTCATTTGTGGGAAGTGTTGCTTTATTACTTCAATATAAAGAGCTGCTGCTGAATCCCATAGAATGTTTGTAGAAGCTTATGATGAACCTGCTCCATTAGAAACAATCTGTAGAGTTGTTTCGACGCTTCAATTGTAGTGATTTTGACGTGGAGGATAAAGAACGCGCAGGACGCTCTAAAAATTCGAAGACGAAGAGTTACAAGACTCATGGGCTGAAGAATAATGTCAGACGCAAAAATAATTTGCAGAAGCATTCCATATTACTTATCTGAGATTTCTAAAGGTTTGAAAGCTGCGAGAACGGTTTACAATTAAGGAAAATGGGTGCCATGTAAAGAAGGCAATGCTCTGTATTTGGTGGGACCAGAAAGTTGTCCTGTAATTTGAGCTGTTAAAACCAAGTTAATCGGTTGCTAGCCACATCTACCAATAACAATGAATCATTTTGAACCGAACACTGAAGTCCAGAATACACCACAATTTATAACAAAGTGGTCTTTAAATGGGACAATCTTGCGCTACATGTTGGAAATGTCTTTTTCTACACGCCATATTTTTTAGACATTGTCCATTCCGACTACTATTTACTTAGATCAATAGCACACGCGCTTACAGAGCAGCACTTCAGCTCACATGAAGATGTCTCAAATTGATTTTCTTAATGGATCGCCTCAAAGGACGGGTAAAATTATTAAAAAAATGGGAGAAAGTCATAGTTAATGATGGCCAATTCTTTGATTGATGAGTGTTTTTATTTTAGATGTTGTGCAGAAAAAACAGCAACTTTTAAATAGATCAATTACGTATCACTCTAGTTGGTGGCCATTTCTAACTTTTAAACTTTAGAATGGTGCAAATTTTTTTTTATAAAAAATACTGGTCTTATCACTATTAAAGATTTTGTTCATTCTTTTCTCCTTCACTTCTCTGCTCGTATGGGTATAGTTTATACCGTGACACTGTACGAGATTCCGCACAGATATTTCTAAAGCCTTGCGATCTATGATCTCCAGCTGTACAGAGAACTTCTTAGCCTTCAACTTTACAATAGTCCCATTTAAGGCTATGCTGTTGCGCTGTAGAACGTTATTTTCAAATCTCCATCTCATTATCTTTTTACTGAAGCTATCCTCTGCTTCAGCCTGCGCCATATTCTTGCAGTTGGAAAGGGTGAATCGGAACCTTTACTCGTTACTTTTTAACTACCTCCATCGTACAAGATAAAGTAACTTCTGAAGGCAGCTTCTTGTGTTTACAACTAACCATGTTTTTATTAAATGAATCTCAGTTTGCTACTGACTAAACAATATTTAACGTAAATACTAATATACAAAAAAGAAGATTTTTAATTTCTGCTCGGTGAGACTGGCTTTTGGTCTAATTTTTATTAAGTCTGCCGCTCTTTAGACCCATTAATTCATAATCATACCTGCTTTGTATCTAATAATCCTGAAGCTATTTTTGCACAATACGAGCCTACTTTTTACTTCAGGAAAGACAACGAAGCTAATATAAGATTGAGAATGATGCTTTAAAAAAATGCAACTTCGAAAACTAACAAAAAAATATTCTAAATGTGTCTCCGTATTTTATTTGGTTAAATGCTATTGATAACGCCACATTTTTCAATATTCGATTGCTAATGGATGATATAGATATGAATTACAATGAACTTTTAAGGGTTTATAATGCTATTATCATCCATAAATGAAAGAATTGCATAAATAGACTGCGAAGGTTACTGAGATTATTTGTAAATAGATTAGAGAGTTAAATAATGTCTTTTTGAGTTTAAATTTGTAGAATCTACATTTCTGATGTGTGTTTTGTTTTTATCTTTGCTTTGCTATTAAAAAATTTGCTTTCTCTTTTTTACATTGATGCACTTCGATTGTTGAAAGTTTCCCAATTCTGTTGAAGATTACAAAAATTATATTAACTTGAGTTGCCCTTGATGAATAACGTTTTCTTAAAGAAGGTAAAAGGCCAAGCAAATTAATTTGCATCCCAATTTTTAATTTAAACTCGTAGGACATTTACAAAGCAAAATTTCAGTCTGTAATATTTACTTTAGTTTATTTTTCATTTTTAAATGGTACGATATTCTAATTAAATTAACTTCTAGGCCTTTTGCTTAGTTGGTAAGTTATTAATGATCACCAACATTTGAATATTTTTTTAAATACACAATATTTCAAAAGAAAATACAAATTCATTAAAATATTGTTTGTCATGTTTCTTACGATTTTTTAGTTAGTTTATTTTTTGTACCTCTGTTAATAGATGTCTCAACTATTCAGCTGAATAAATTCCAAAACCGCGTGTTAGATCATCAATCACTTTATACTCTCCCAATAAATTATTATTGTATCCACCCTTTCCATGTAGTTTTCTTAACTTAATAATGAATCTGTTGCTGTTATTTAGATCTTTTTAAATGATTTTTCAAGGAATTGTAAGTTATTTTTTTTGTTTAGAAAATTCCTGCTTTATTCTTATCATAAGTATTGAGTTGCGACATTTGTTAATGACCTCTGTGTATCATTAGAAAATTTTCCAGTGGCACTATTTGAAATATTAATTTACAATACAAAAATGATGACGATTTTAAAAATTGTGTTTGGAGTAATATCGATGTTATATTAAGGTGGAGAGAATGGGCTTTGGTATAGCTTAATGATAAGTAGTCAAAGACGACCATCGCATATAGATGTAACCCACTATGATGTTGCGGCGAGGAAAGCAATAGGAAACCACCTCATTATTAGCAATATTTCAATAATATATTTTAGTTCACTCATCATGATTATACAAATATATTAAAAAGGCCTCGCGTGCGTGGCGCTCTTTAGATGAAAAACCCCCTGTCTCTTCTAAGACTCTACAATCCTCGAGTGGAAAACCAAAAGTAATTGTAAAGTTGTTTTCTGTAATATCAAAACCTTATATTGAACAGAAAGAACAAGTGCTCTAATATTAGAATATGTGAAACCAGAGAGTGGAAACTTCAAGGAGAATGGTTACACTATTTACTTCTCTGAAACCCAAAATTAATCCCGGAAAACTTCATTGTAATAATTATGAAAAAAAAACATCCCTAAGAGTTCCTATATCAGATCGAGTGACAGCACAACCAATAGCCCTAAATATTATACGTGTACGTAACTACGGCGGATAAATAAGAAAATAAAATTAAAGAAATTTAGGATTTAAAGATGCCTTAAGAATCACAAAACGCCGGGAAATAACACTGATTATGGGCGACTTTCATGCCAGATTAGCAAACAAAACCAGGCACTACTGAAGAGTGTGGATTTGGTAGTAAAAACCATAAAGGGTCTAATTCAATTTTATCACGAGGAACAACTTGTAATAACGAATACTTGATTCGAGCTGCATAAAAGAAGGTTTTACACTTTTGATGGGCACCAAAATAAAATTATGCGTTATCAAATAGATTTAATCTTGAGTAATCATTGTTAATACATACCTTGGAGCAAACTGAACCTAATTTTCTATGTTGTACAATAAATGTAAAATATAATAACAGACATAGAATATATCTAGAATCACAGAAAGAAATTAAAACAAATGAGTCTAGAGAATTGAACGAATAACTACATGGGATAGATATAAATTTTCAAACCGATTCTGTTGATAATGTCCGACTATTAAGTCATCTATCTAAAATAAGCATAAAAAGCTGCTGGTAATGAAGAAAAGAACACTAAAGAATGACTAGATAATAGAAATAATAGATTCTGTAGAACAACGAAGAAATAAATAAATACTTAGACTTTCAACGTACTATTGTTAATAAAATTAAAGATGCGAAAGAAGCGTGTATTCAAGAATTATGTTGTGTACTTGAAGAACAATTTTTATTGATGGACTCCTATGGAACTTTACTCAATGGTATGAAATAATGCCGCCGAGAAAGGAAACTCTTAGATTAAAAAATCTTTCAGACTGGCAAAATCTCATAAAAAATAGTTTACTATCTCAGTTCACTACCTTACCCAAGAGAAGCAAAGCCAATAACGGCAGCAATTTAGGCTTATCAGCTTAATAAATTATTCACTTAAAACTTAAAACTTCTTAGAATACTGTAAAATCATATAGGCTTCTTATAAAAAGATAAATAGGGAAAGAGCAATTTGGTTTCCGTAGTTCTACAAAGAGCTGCAAATTTTGAAGGAACGTCTTAATGTGCTTCATGGACTTTGACAAAGCATTGTATCGAATACAACACACATTCTTATTTTAATACCCAGAAGCAATAGCTCTATTGAGCTATTAGAAAATTTGTATTTAAACCAACTTGCCATTGTCAAGGTAAAGAACAGTATCGCAAGAAAAATCCCTATTAAAAGAAGTGGAATACGGAAATGTGTTCCGTCACCAACATTATTTAACGTACAATTTTACGGCAGTTGTAACTGAAAGAAGGTGAGGAGTAAAAGTTGGCAGCGTGATAGTAGTTAACAACATTAAGAAGACACTACAATACTAGCTGAAAATGTTGAAGATCTTGAAACTTTATTAATCATAAGCAGTTCAATCGTATATGTCATCGTAAAGGTCTTACACTAAACTTCTCAAAAGCAAAATAGATGATTGTTGGGAAAATAAATGTTGATGATACACAAATTAACACTAAATATAGTCGAAGGGAAAGAACTGATTTTCAGTGTCTTGGTCGATGGTTAAATCGTGAATTGAGCTCAGGTGAAGAAATATTAGCACCTATTAGTTTTATCCAACAGAAACATTTCTTTGAAAGTTCTTAAAAAAATTTCTGACAATATTTGTTACTTTATGGTTGAGAGACCTGAATAAATTAAAATCTTATTAGCATCCCATACCTCAAATGAACAGGTACTGAACTTCATGTATAAAGATACAGAAATCATTGACACCAAAAGACAAAAAACAATATTTGAATCATATTATTAGAGGATCAAAATATTATTGTTCTCTCGCATTTATTTTGTTTTCTATCCATGTGTTTCTGTAACATTTCCTATCTCATTTCTTACATGTTTATTAATTTTATTATTTTTTTAAAACTCATTTGTCACAACTGTAATTTTAAATTTATTACATGGTTGCCGCTTTCCTTAAATTCTTGAAATCAGGGTCAGCTTAAATTTACAATGGTTTATCGAAATAACTTTGTTTAAATTTAAAGTACCTTGACATCCATTATGGCTCTTAGTATTGGCAACGAGTATTAAGCCTTAAATAAAAAATTGTAGCGCGAACACGCAAAATGCATAAAAGATGAGGCTGGATGAGATAACCAGCGGAAGCGATCTGATGAAAGCGCTGCTCGTACTAGGGAAAACAGAAAACGGACGTGTACTCACTCAACAGGTGGGACTAGAAGTGTTATTTTGTGCAATTTATTTTTTGGATTATTGTAGCACCAGACGAAAGATAAATCATCTATTAGTCATTATATTACACCTTCATGTAAACAATATTAGAAACAGTTAAAAGTGGTCGTGGTAAATCAATCCCTAAAATTCATATATACTTAGAGTCATAGGCAGAGTAATCAAAAACATTTGATGTTATAATAACAAATGAATAGATATAAAAAAATTTCCTAATTTATTTTCATTATCTTGAATCCAAAATTAATCTGTAAAGGTCAAAATTCCATACAGACTGAACTTTGATCCCTCAATACATAAGTATAGACTCGGGAAAACAAGAAACTTATTGGCGAATTTTTTTCATTTTTGGTTAAACACAATTAGTATATTCATTTTTTTGAGAAAAAAATTAGCAGAACGAAAAACTGAGTTACGTAACATTGCAAGTATAAATCACACATGTAACTTGTCTGCATTTTCTACGATTGCCAAATTTGTGTAAACAGTTCCCCAATGAATAACTAAAATTTCTAGTCCGTAAAAAAATATATTCCTTATTCAAATGTTAATTCCTTTGTCACTTCCACCACTATAGGTTTACAGTTACTTATTTTAAATACTTCTATTGATCGGGATCATAACGGTAGTTAATGTTGATGACCTTTTCGATCACCATTCGTTAGATTTGTATGGCTGCTTTCTAACTGATAATTTTCTCTGTATCTAGCCTTCATGTTTTAACAAGTTTTGGAATAGAATTTGTAAAATTGTAACAGAAGAGTTTATCAACAGTACCACTGATGTTGGTTGAGGTTATTCTTTATTGTGCAATTCTGTCTACTAATTTCTGTGTGTTATCGTGCGGAAGGGGGCACTACAATTTAAGCAATAAGCTGGCTTAATACTCGTTAATTACTACTTTGTTTCTTTTCTTAAAATCAGTTACCAAAAGATTATTGCCATGATCTTTTTTGTCGATTGAGCCACCTTTGCCTTCCTTGGCCGTTTTTCGAACATTCTTCACCACTCTATTGACTCTTTTTGTTAGGGAATCATAGTACAGGGTCATGGTTTCATTCCATGTAACAGTAGATTGAAGAATTTTATTTGTCTTGTAACAGAGGTTTAACAATTATTCACAACAGGTTACACGTTGCTGTTTTTTAACCTCTGATAAAATCGAGGTACCCATCTGGCACCAACCTTATTTATATAGAGGTATTGGACTGTATTGAAAAGCCCTAACTTTATAGTTATGATACTTAATTTGCCTTTAAACGCTCGTCTTGCAGCACCTTACAATCTGCGAAGGTGGCATTCTCTTCCGAAAATACTGCAACTGACCGACCTGCACGTGTTTTGCCTTCGATGCTTTCCTCTATAGTGAAGGCAAAGATTCACCGAACACATCATCCAAACGTTGATTAATGTCAGTGGGACTAGGATCTTCTTTAATGAGAAATTTTAGCATGGCTTGGTACTGGATTTTCAACATCATGCGAAGTGACACGGTACTACCAATTCAAGTAACTATTGATACGCAACTGAGACAAATGAACCGCTGAAATTTTTACAAATGTTCAACCAAATATGGCACTTTTTTTTTGTTTATTACTACTGGAACATAGCCAGCCCGAAAAATTTTGGGGCTTACCTCGTACTGCACAATTAAATAGTTTTTGATATGATTCTGTAATCCAAAAAAGGGATTTTGTGCGCTAACGATGTAAATTATGCTTAAAAGAAATTTGGACTTATTGATACTTTATTTAGGGTCGTCCAAAATATAGAACTTTTTCAGAACTTGTTAACATTGTCAAAAATGGAAGCTTATCACCTATCTTCTAAAATTTATTCCAGTTGCTGGGCTGTTTATTATGTTGCCTTGAAAATCCAGAAATACGGTGTAACTGTTTGAGGAATGGCAGGTCCACATAATTATAACAAACCTTAAATTTACGTTATTATTTGGAAAAAGTGAGAACAGTGCGTTTTGAATGTTAATTCTCAAGTAATTCAAAAACACCACAGCGCCATAAATAAAATAAACGGCGCTTGAATCAACTGTATTCTTTTTTAAAAGAGTATACGTAAACAGAAGCACCTAGCAGCACAAAAATATTGTCGGCATTAATGAATTTAGCTTATTATTTACATGCTACCCTATAAATTATTTTTTACTTATATTTAACTTAGTGTTTACTATGGTTTAACGTAAGCATAGATTAGGTAACGAAACTCAATCGTTCTTGTACATGTGCTGCAGTTGTTTCCCAAAGCACCCAATGCCGATGCATGAAGACAAGGACATGCGTTAGTCATTGTTTACTACCACTCTCTTATGAAAATGAATACGGCATAGAGTCCAATGACTTTCTCGGTAGACCTTGTTGGTGAGTCATCAACTCTGTTGATGTAAATTTATCCGCGACATTTTAAAACCAAAATGCGGTATAGTGGCAATAGTCTGCACATGAAAGTAGTAATATGAAAATCAAAAACGCGAAGATCACTTATCACTGAATGAAATCGGAGTACAATTGGTAGAAAGCGTAATAAATTGGAAATACTCCAATTAGGACAACGGTTTATAAATGTTATACAAATATAGTTCATGATATGACACTTAATGATCAAGATTATAGCAAAGACTCAGTCCTTGGACGGCGTCAAAAGAATTTTTGCTTGGTGAAATAAAACGAAAACTAGTCCACGCATGTTGGGTATCGAAAATATTAGCGGTATTACTACTACTGCTCCTTGGTTGTACGGACCATAAAGTGTCTAGTCTTTCCTTAAGGGCTTCCGGTTTTTACAGAAGTGTGCGGTTGCCACCCGCATTTGAACCTTCTGGGATAATATCTCGAAGGAGACAATTCCTATCACTCTTTACTTTCCATGGATGGCCGGCTATCTTTATCTGCTCGCTTCTTAATGTTCATGACGATCTTTCTCCATTTTTTTTTTTACTTGACGCCTGCTTTTTCCATCTTATTATTTCCACGGCTTTGACGTCTTTCTCCGCTTCTTCTAACCATCTCAGCCTTAGTATGCTCCTTCCTCTCGTACCTTCTGGTTTACTGCTTGCAATAGTTAATTCTCCTTGTGTGGGTTGCGACAGCTCGACATGCCCCAACCATTTGACTCTTTTACTTTTAATATATGCGGATATGTTTGCTTCCGCATACCGACTTCCTATTTTTTGAGTAGATGACACTTGCCATACCCCATTTTCATTTACCGGACCATATATCTTCCTATGGATTATTCGTTCCTATAGATTTGGTTTTTCCTTATACTTTTGGTTGTGGACTTTGTGTACACTTTAGTTTTAATGTTTATTGAGAGCAGCTTTGATTTTATTATACTTTTTAATTGGTAGTAATATTTGCTACCCGCCATAATCCTAGTTTTTTATTCTCCTATGCTATTTTTCTCCATTAATTATCGATTCTAGATACTTAAATTTGTTAGTTCTTTTATACTTTTATTTGTTCACCGTTGTTTCCTTTATATTTCTATACCCATCCAATCTTTTTATCATATAATTTATTTTGCGCTGTTTATCTTTAGTCCTTGTATAGTTGCTGCTTTCTCCAAATATCTGACTATATCTTCCAAGTCATTTGTTGTTCTGCTTATAATATCGATATAATTTGCGTACGTTAGCACTTGGCACTGGCTATTACAAATTATTCCCCCGGGATCATTAGATAGTTTTTCTATAACCCTTCCTGGTTATTCCAAGTTCGTTTAAGCTTCTACGAAATTTTGCCCTGACTATTGTGTTGTATGCTTGTCAGAAGTCTATAAATAGTTAATGTAAATCTATATAGTATTCACAAAATTGTTCCAGTATATTTTACCATTAGACATCTTTATATGTATATCGTGCATATAACAGATACTAATTGCTATTTTCCTGGTATTACTTTCTGTTTTCAGAGGTTTTTTATTAACCCAAATATTTCTTTCGTTACCATCGATCCTCCATATTTTAATATCTCCGTCGCAATTTTCAGTGATTTTATAACTTGTTCGACCTCTTCTCTTGTAAATGGTTCTATTTAGCCTCTTCCTTCTTGACGTTTCCTGCATTGTTTGGGTATTTTCCTTGTCCGCGTTTAATAATTTTTCAAAGAATTCGTCGTTTCCAGCCTACACCTATTAACTTTTCTGCTTCATTATTACATAGTTTCGATCTTGGCTGCAAGCCAGTTTTTTACCTTTTTATTTCTTTATACAATACCCTGGTATTTCTTGTAGCTCCCCCATTTTCTATTTTCTGCAACCATTGAAGTTGTTCATATTTCTCTTCTGTTTCCTACATTTTTGTGTATTAATTTTCTTTTATTTTTAAAGCCTTTCACTTTCTTTTGTGAAAAATTTCTCACCTTTGCATTCTATTCTGTATTTTTACATCATAATGTTTTATCTAATCAAACAAGCTTTCTAACTCTGCGTAAAACATTTTTCTTTTCCTCTTGACTATACTCAATTGGGGTTTGTACATTCACCAGTACTGTTATAAAATGTTGCTTTAATTTTTAGTATTGTCTTTTTGTCATCTACCGATATGAATTCCATTAACCTGTATATATACTTTTTATCTATTATGAAACTTATGCCCAGTTGTCCTTTATTTCTCCTAATGTAGCTGTATGTTCTTCTATGCCAATGATATCGCTCCCTTTCCATCTCATTTCTTGTAAGGCCAGAATCCCTTCATTTTTTAACTTCCCATGATAGATTTTGGAGCTTACCTACGACTCCTAAACCTCGTTCCAAGTCCCAAGTGTTATATCAGTCTTTTTCGCCTCACGTTTTTATTTCATTTTTCGTTATTTCTATCACTCTGATTACTTTTTTTTTTTAGTTTTTTGGTTTTCCAATTTTCCGAAGGTGTTTCACCGAACGTTCATTTTCTGTCCGTGTTATATTCCCAGGCCTCTTCCAATTTTTGAACATTCTCAGCGCCGTAGGTTCTATTATTAACTATTAATTTTGCCTTAGGTTAGGGAGCAGTATTTTCCGTTCCAGCTACGCATTTTTAGTAAAGGCTACATCAATTCATATTTGAATGTCCTTCAATGCTTTAGACTGTTTCATAATCTCTACTAATATCGGTTTTTTACCTTCGTTATTGTATTTTCCAATTTTCCTTGCTTCATAAATTCAGTTTCTACGTTAATGTTTTTTGGTTTTCCCTTTTCTTCCACGTTTGTTATCAATCCTTTCATTATTGCGTTTTTATTTTAATCTCGTTCCGATATTTCAGTTTTACCATCATGTTTATTAATCTGGTCTTTCAGTCTGTTATTTTCTTATTTTAGCTCTATCACTTCTCTGCCATAATTTTCCATTTTCCCGTCCATTAGCGGTAGCAATAGATAAAACTCTTATCATCATTTAAACCCTGCTAAAATATAGAGTGGAGACATAAAAGTTTATCACATCCTTTTAAGTTTTTTTTGAAACCCTGAAAAGATATTTCTTATCACCTATTTACTACGCAGACACCATAACAGGAGAATATTGACTACACAGGATAGTCAAACCAAAAAAAAAAGGAAGGTCCTGATGCAAACAACGTTCCTCTCATCTATCTATTCCTCTTCGAAAACCTCTTTACAAGTCTTTTTCCTAAGGGATTTAAGTACCTAAGAATAGACATATAACAGTTGGGCTGAAAAGTTCGTAGGCTGACACATAAGCGGCGCTAGTAGTATTAAATCCATGTGCTTTTTAGTTAACCCTAACCTTCAAAAGACTCGTGTATAAATTTGACAACTGTCGGACTATTAGTTTAGGAGATATCGTATTTTGAGTGAAGCAACTATTGTTAATTTTAAAAAATGGATAAAAGGAATTTCGAGTATTAATAAAACACTGCTTTTGGCAAAAAAATACCGTTGAAACCAAGGCTTGGCTTGATAAGCATTATTTAGACTGTGCACCAGGAAAATCAACCGTTGAGAAGTGGTTTCCAAGTTTAAACGAGGCGAGATGAGCACTGATGACGATGCACGCAGTGGACGCCCGAAAGAGGCTGTAAGGGACGAAAACATAAAAAAGTTTACAAAATGATTATGAATGACCGTAAATTGAAGTTAAGCGAGATAGCTGAGACTCTGAAGATATCAAAATACAGTGTTGGACATATCTTGCATGAATATTTGGACATGCAAAAACTGTGTGCAAAGTGAGTGCCGCGCGAGCTCACAATCCAGCAAAAGTTTCAACGTGTCGTTGATTCAGAACAATGTTCAGCGATATTCAACGGTAATAATAACGAATTTTTCGTTGATATGTGACAACGGATGAAACATGGCTTCATCACTACACTCCAGAGTCAAATCGACAGTCAGCCGAGTGGACTGCACGCGATGAACCGAATCCAAAGAGTGGAAAGACGCAATAATCGGCTAGCAAGGTTTATGGCATCAGTATTTATTGATCACCTTGAAAAGGGCCAGACCATCAATAGCGATTATTACAAAGCGTTGTTGGAGCGTTTGAAGGACGAAATCACGAAAAACGGCCCCATTTGAAGAAGAAAAGTGCTGTTTCATCAAGACAATGCAACGTGCCACAAGTCAATGAAAATGATGGCAAAATTGCATGAATTAGGCTACGAATTGCTTCTGCATCCACCGTATTCTCCAGATCTGGCCACCAGCGACTTTTTCCTGTTCTCAGACCTCAAGAGAATGCTCGCTGGAAAGAAATTTAGCGCCGATGAAGAGGTAATTGCCGAAACAGAAGCTTATTTTCAGGCTAAAGACAAAATATATTTTAAAAATGGTATAGAAAAATTGTATGATCGCTATAATCGGTGTATCGCCCTCGAAGGCAATTGTATTGAATAATAAAATCCAATTTTATCAAAAAAACATTTTTTTCTATGTTAGCCTACGAACTTTTCAGCCCAACTGTTAATTAGTAAAATAAAATAGCTTTAAACTTACCTTCTCTTTGCTTTTGTATCAGATATGATACCCTTGCATGATGGCATTAAATCGGTCTTTAGAATTTTCAGAATCGAATATTTTTTTTAACATAAAAAATATCTTTTTATATTGTACACATTTTACATATTGCAAATGTACCCTTTAAATTTTTATTTATTGTTGTAAGAATGAATTTTTGTCGATGATGAACAGATCCTTAAATAGGCCATCTGTGCTTTTTCTAGAGCAATTAAACGCATCTCTATTTTGCAACTGACCCTGCTGCTCTTGCTACTCACATTCTATTATAACTCTGTCCAGTTACCTCAACGTATAATGACACCATTGAAACAAAGTTGACAGTCTTGTTTATATGTTAATTTAATTAGCAATTTGAATTAATTGATGCATCGTCTCTCAAGGTTTCATATTTTTAATTGAATTGGTGGCGTGGTGTTTATATTATTGTTCAGTCGATGTCCTTTTTCTGCAACGTGCTAGTTAATAGTTGCCTTAATCGACTGACCTAGTTCCGTGAGCTCATACTAGATCAGCCTGCCAGATGTAGGGAACACCGAGGCTGATTACGACTTATCGTTCAGAAATTTTTTATTTAACTGGGAATTCTCAACCTGAGCAAATATAATTTTATTTTTAGTCATAAAGTTAAATTTTTTACTTACTGCAAAGGAGAAAAGTAGTAACATAACCCCGCTTTTTCCGCCCAAAAGCGGAACTTGTAAAAATAGGCGGGAAAAATAAGAAAGGACGAGACTAACCGAGAGTAACCGAAAACGTTGTTCTAGAAGTATCACGATTCTACATACATACATACATACATACATACATACGTACATACATACATACATACATATATATATATATATGTATATAGAATCGTGATACTTCTAGAACAACGTTTTCGGTTAATCGCTACCCCATGTAAATAGTTCTGTTATTTGTTTTTGATAAGTACGGAATGTTCTTAGAAAATGCTGCCTTTGTCAGCAACTATAACAACAGCTATATTTAGACAATAATCACAATGACAAACATCAGCAAAAAAATCGCTAACATCTGCTAATCAAAGTCCATTCAAGCGAATGGAGAATGTAAATTTCCCTGTAGCTCTTTTCTTCTACAGTGCCTACCGAAAGGTTTTTTTTTTATTTTTTCTTCCGCCTTGAATTTGCAAATAGTGTTAAATAAACTACTGATTACTTTATTAAACAGGCTATTCGCGTGTATATGAGTTGTTTTCAAGTGCATTAAACCGATAAGATATACGCAACCTTAGTATTTACGACGGCCATTCGCAAAGTAGCTTGAAATACGGAGAAATCGATTGAGTGAGAAAGATTAAGATTGATATTTAATTTTTAAATAACTAACTTGTTTGCAAATTTTATTTTATTTGAATTTCGGCACTTCTTATCATTATAAAGAAAGCCAATTAGTAAAATGGGATTGTATGGGGTGGAACAATACTATTCAAAATTAAAATTCTTAATATTAATATGAGTTATGAAGAACGAAGAAAATATTAAGATTCAGTTGGAAAAATCGGAAATGAACTTTTTAAACTCCTAAGGGTACGGTGAATGTAAGATTCTCAAAAAAAAAAAATTGAACGTTAGTTAAATTTTTTTTTATTTTGCTTCCGATTAGTCGATATGAAATAACAGCATATTATTATTGTCAAAACGCATTGTAAATTCGGTGAAAATTTTGCGGAGATTGTACGAAAACTCCGTGGAATTTTTGGTCGAAACAGTGAAATGTGAATCAACTGTGCGAAAATTAAAGGGAGTACAAATAAGTCTCCGCCGTTTTTTATCAAAAATTGGGCATTTATTGTGAAAGAACGGAACCTTATGTTTTATTTAAAGTATTGTCCATTGCTAGCCACTACTTTTTCCCATTTTGGTGGCAGCATACGGATACCGTATCGAAAGAACGCTTCATCTTTTGATGCTATCCACGAATCGACCCAATTTTGATATTTTTATATGATGTTAAGTGCTGCTCAGACAGGCCATGTGCCATGGATCGGAACAAGTGATAATCGGAAGGGGAAATGCCTGGTGAATACGGCGGGTTGGGTAGGACTTCCCAATTGAGTGTTTCCAAGTAGGTTTTGACCGGCGCCGTAACATGTAGACGAGCACTATCATGCAGGAGAATAATTTTATCGTGTCTGGAGTAGTAGAGGGCGCTTTTTTCTGTGAGTGCTAGGCTTAATTTCATCAATTGTATTCGGTAAAGACCCTCAGCAATGGTTTCGGTCGGTTTGAGCAATTCATAATACACGACACCAAGCTGATCCCACCAAATAATACACAACATGAGTTTTTTTCCCATCAATATTCGGCTTGGTTGTCAACGTTGAAGCATGGCCACGTGGTCCCCATGATTTCCTCTTCTTTGGGTTATCGTAGTGGATTTATTTTTTATCAGCAATGACTAAACAATGCAAAGAACCCTTTCATTTATGCTTAGCAAGCAGCATTTCACATAAAAAAAAATCGGCATTCAACGTTTCTCAGTTTCAGTTCATATGAAATCCAATGTCCTTGCTTTTGAATCATTCCCAACGATTTTAAACGATGTGAAATTGCTCTCTGAGTCACTCCTAATGTAAGTGCAAGTTCTTCTTGCGTTTGGCAGGAATCTTCCTCCAATAATGCTTTCAATTCCGCATCTTCGTACACTTTCGACCTTACGCTACCTTCTTTGTCTTCGACGTCAAACTCACCGTTCTTAAACTTACGAAACTACTCACGACAACTTCTCTCACTTAAAGCAGCTCACCATATGCTTCAATCAAAAGTTCCCGCAAATGACGCTTATTCGACTCAAAACTCGACATCTTCGCACAAAAAAAATTATGTGATGCTGATACAAAATCGATTATGATGTTGCCAAATGTCCAACCTTACGATATTATGTTTTACATCTGACAATTTCAACCATAACTTACTGGTGGGGCCATCTTTTGTCAAACGGCGGAGACTTATTTGTACTCCCTTTATTACAAAATTTAATGAAATTGATCGACAGTAGATCCAAAACCTTGGGAATATTAGAGTCAGTGTTGCTACATACCCGAAAACATCTACTCGGCATCGCGCATAACAATCGGGCAATTCGAGAAGCTTACTTCAGCGAATACTCACGGAAAATCTGTACCTTCATGCGTATAAAATTCAGCTGACCTAAGAGCTTAAACTTGCTGGCCATTCTCACCGTTGACAATTCGTCAATTGGTTTTTAGAATATGAGTATTAACGATGAGACACGTTTTCAACTCGACGGATTCATAGACAAACAAAATTGACACATTTGGGGTGAGAAAGACCTCGCATAACACATGAAAAGCAAGTACACTCAACGAGTTACTGTTTGGCGTGGATTTTGATCAGTTGGCGTGATAGACCTATACTTCTTCAAAAATTATGCTGGAAATGCTGCAAAAACTGTGACTTGTGATCATCGCCATTTCATAATAACTGTGATTATTTGACGGCAATTGGGCAACATGGATTTAGAATAAATGTGCCACTTTCTATATGGCTCGAACAACTCGATTTACTGCACTAACAATTTTCTTAATTTCTCGAAGTTCCATCAATTGGCTAGCAAGATCTTGTGATTTAAAACCATGTGCATCTAACGCACCTTTACATAAAACTATTTTTGAACGTTTATCACCAAATACAAATTTTCTAATTCTGGCCAACGAATAGTTCAGCCTACTCCGATATTTGTCTTTTTAGGGCAGTTTAGAAACTCAAGTGTTTTATCGTTTATAAATATACAACAGCATTTGGGAATTTCTATCAGCAAACCTCTCCTATTGTGCAGCTGTTCTTGCAACAGATGGTGGTCACGTATTTAGGAATCCGTCTTGAGTGTCTCTGCTTATTAATACACATAGCACAATTGAGTTAACAGAGCTAGTTACAGTTAGTCCAAGTTTTGAAACACAAATAACGTTTTGCAGGTTAAATTTTATTCAAGGAAGTTTCTTTTATAGTTTGGTTTTAACTATTATTTTACAACAGAATGGTAGTACCACATATTTTACTATAAGAAAATGTAATGTACTTTTTTATCAGAAACGCTTATACTTATTTATTAAATATAATAAAATTAAATAAAAAATAATACGACTTAGTAGACTTTAGCAATAACTAAGATAAAATTAAAAATTTAAAACGGTACAGGGTGAATCTTAGAAGTAGACAAACAGAATTTAAGAATTATTAAAAAGTTTAGAAGGAAATGGGGCAAATATTTTGGATTTGTCTATGTTTGTTTGTCCATCAGTTCAAAGATTCCTCTTCTGAATTTTATCTTCCTTTCACTTTGTGGAATGTGCAATTTTTAAAATTTTCTTTGCATAATGCTTTCTGAAAACCTCATACACAACAAATTGTTCCAGATAGACGTTGGATTAGAATTTATTTTAATTATAAATTTTTATGGTACTTATTTAACCCTGCTGTTTCTTTGAAGGTTTTACTTTTTCACGAAGGACGCTAGTAAGGTAATAGTAATAATGATAAATGGTTGCAACTCAAAATATCCAATTTGTCAATTATATGTGAACAAACCTGATTGTGTGTGGCGTCACAAAACGACCGTGTAAATAGCAAGACGGTGTTGCTCGCCATGTTTTAAACAAAACGGCAGTTTATCAAACATTTTGACATATAACTGGTTATTTTGTTTTGCTGTTTACATAATTGCAAGCAATCACGAACGCATCATCGGCATTTGTGAATCTTGTGGTTGAATCGGATGTTTTAAGCTATAAACAGCCCTGTATAACTACTGCTGATTGTGCTATAAAAACGACAATCTTCTCATGATCTCTTACCGTTGACCATTCGTATTTATACATCGAGTAATAATACTAATCCTGCTGAAAGCTACAAGAAATAATTTTAAGTCGTAATTTTTTTGTCTTTGTTTTCAAATATAAGTAAACATTAAGATCGCTTGTGATATTGCTATTTATAAAAGCAAATTATTTTTTAATTTTGATCATTTGGAAAGAATGTTAAGGAAGGATCTTTGATAATCTCGTAACTAGAGGTAGCTGTAGACAATTAATGTGGGGACTTGGCTTTTAAGTACGCTTCGTAGCCGGGAAGTTCGAATTCTGCTTAAACTGGTAGGCGCTCGTGAAATCTTAAATTTAAGGCTTAGAAATAAGATTGGGTATAAGTTTATAATATGCAGTTATATACTTCTGCCCATTTTCCAAAACTGCGCGATTAGTCTGAAGGTTACAAAAGTTTTGCTTGCTATCGGTTGGTCTAGATTAGTAGTGTAGGCGACTATTGTTACATTTTATAAAACATTTACGAAGTTATTTATCTAAATGGTCGAGATCATTTATTCGAATTTGCCTAGATTTATCTACGAGATAAAAACTATAATAAACAACTTTACAATGAGTTTTTATTTTGAAAAGTCACGTAAGAAACAAGATTTGTACAAATAAAAACAAATCAAATCACTTAATTGCACTCGGAGATAATGATTTTATGGTTTTACAGGAAGGAGAGAAGGGAACTATTTTTAAATAACATCTTACTCTTCTTCTTTCGGTTGATATTTGAAAACCTGTATTTGCATTTTAACTTTCTTATAATATGGGTGGTATTTACCGCAAAAAAACTTGGTAGTCAAAAATGCGTACTTCCCTTAATTTTTTAATTGTTGTAAGCGTCCTGTAATTTTATTGAGAATTTTATTTGGTTTCGAATTAATAATGAAAGCACATTTTTTTGTACTAATCACTCACAACTTAACTATATCATCATCCCCGATGAAACTGTCAGATTGGATGCATCGTTCATTGTCTAGACCTCATATCATCAATCAGTGATGATATGATATACTAACCCCAAGTTTTCAACTCAATAACTTTTTACTTTTTAAGAAGGACGTAGTTCACCCCTTTTCGTCTTGTTTAATAGTTATACTTTGTACTTTATTGACGGTGTGGAAAAGATACAATTACTCCTTATCCTCTTGGTCAAAATTTTAGCAACTTAAGAGAGGTTGTATTGTTGTAAGTTGGCAGTTTTCTCTATATGACATTTAACAATCGGTTATTATTACAATTCGTGAAAATCACTGAAGTCGGTCATATATTAGATGTTGAAAACTTCTCCATATAATAAGGTTAAATGTGTAACACTTCCCTAAACGTTTGCTGAATATGTTATGCAAATAAAAGATCTAGTTTATTAAAAATGTTTTAAAATTCCATGAGTTTGTTTTATCGATCCGATTGATGTGTCTAACACATCAGTGTTATTTCTAAATCTATATAAAATTTAACAGAGTTAATCATAGCTATTAAACCGAGCATTCTTATTATTGACAAAGATAATAATTTAATTGACGGAACTGTGCAGCAGACCGCAGGATGAAATCTCATGCATAAAGCGAGTTGCTGTAGTTTAAATATCGATTGGGCCTTTGTGTCTTTCGTTCCCAAGCAGTATTTATAATTATCTGGAAATCATTAATATTAACGTTCAATTAACAATGAACAGCTAACATGGTAGGTTTATGGTGTAAGAATTTCAACGATGTGTACTGCTTATTCATTATTATTGCTCTGACCGATAAATTTAAATTAAAAAAAAGAACCGAAGATGTTCCTTCTTTCAGGTGCTACGTTCTTCAAAATTTGGTTTAGTTCTTTTCAATCTGGAGTGAACTTAACAACTGTGTTGTCGCATTATTTGTATCATTTTGATAACTCCCAAACCAAAATGACTTATTTTATTCAATCTGAAAAAGCTTATTAAGCTTTATAAAAAAGTCAAGTACATCTGTCTCTAAGTTGATCACATTACAATAAATAAATCGAATTAAACTGATGTATATTATTAGAAAACCAAAAATACATAGCAAAAACGAATCATGCGCGGTAAACAATCTAGAAAGTCAGATTATTGTTGGTTTGAAGATCGCCAATTTCATTTTCATGTACGTTACTTTTATCTTCAGATATCGCAGTGGTACGCTGATCTGTAATCTTCATTATTTTTTCAGCTGGGGCCGGCATATATCCTTGATGGAGAGCAAGTGACGAGTACGAAATAATAATTGCTACATGTGAGTATCAACCCATTTATTGTTGTCGCATTCACTTGAGTCTAGCAATATGTAAACTCTGTGATAGCTAAATGAATGCTATCGACTTCAATTCAGGCTAGAAGAACCTTCAGGATGAATACCTTGGTAAAATTATCATCTCTCTCCCCCTCTCTTTCTCCTCTCCACCCCTCTCTCATTAGCTATTGTTAGGTATTCAGTATTTTATAGCTCCACTTTTAGATTTAATAATTTTTGGGCTTCCGACATCCTTCAGAAGTAAATGTTTCTTTGAGACTTTTTTGTGTCGCGTTATGCTTTCTTATCGTCTGCTTTAAGATATTCCAGAGATATTCGATACTATTTAGAGATGCGTGTTGCTTGCAGATTTTGTGACAGAATGTTGTTCAAATTTTTTTGTATAAAGTGGGTGCAGAATCATTTCCAGCAGAGTAGTACACTTCAGTGTTTATGCATGCTCTGGTAACGTGCATTTCTCTTACGTAGTCGACCGTTATGTAATCCCAGATGATCACGTTGCCCTGACTGTAAGTACCATAGACTGGGGAAGGTAATTTTCACCTCGCTCATTGTCAAACGTAAGTAACGCTAGAGCTGCCAGTACCTGAACAATTGTCAAAATTAAACATTATCTTATTACACATATGTACATTAACATACCTAGCGTTATGATTAAAACGTTGAAAAGAATGTGCTTTATTAAGTCTACCTCAAAGTTAGACTTGTTTAACCACAGAACATTTGCCCAATCTTTCTCTGTTAAATATTGGCGTTACATAGGCCAAAATTTTTCATTCTTCCTGTCCTTCCATTCTTTTGGTAGGTTTTTTTGAGTTTTTATCTTACAGTCCTAGCATTAATGGATCGGTCAATTTCTATAGACATTGTCGCAGCGAACTCGAAAAAGGTTTTTCCAGTAATTAAGCGACTCCCGAATCAATTGTGCAGAAGTTACTCTTTTTTGGCTGTTCTCTTCCATTTTACGTGCTATCCAGTGTCTAGTTTTAATTACTCCATCATTGTTAACAATCTTCGATAAGCTTGAATTATAGTATTACACAGCACTATGTATGTCTTCGGGGTGATACCTATTTAGTATAGGAATTATTTAAACAGAAAACAATTGTATCTCAAATAAGTGAACTTCCAAACCTTGGAACATTTGATGCATTTCTTTCTCTTCAAACCGGTAGCAATTTGGAGATTTATATATGAAATTCTTCCTTAATCATATTTTCTTCGTAATCACCACCAAAATATGTTTGTTTTTTCTGTCCATTCCCTAAACGATAGAAAGGTCGGAAAGATATAATTATCTAAACTAATAAGACATGCTCCATTTTCGCCCGTCTAATCCAGTGTAGCAAACAAATTTAAGACATGACACAACATTTATTTCCCGCCTTATTATTGGTCTTCTGATAAAAAGTCTGTCAATTCTCCACTCCTACATTCTTAAACGCAAAGGGTGATTTCTTGGTCCATAAAGTGAGATTTACGATGTCCGCTATCTAATTACACGAACCATTACCTCACATAAACCTACGATTGTATTTTATGTGTCGATTTAATGATGGAGTTTTGTTTCTGTTTTACTACAATTATTTGTCCTCTAAATGATTAATACATGGGATTGAGCGTTGTTTTAATGTTATATGATAGAGACCGTTGACGTCTGGATGTACACAACAATAATCTTAAACTAGCTCTTTAAATGTTATTTAACTCTTAAGTTGTACGTCGAGTTGTTTGACACTTTACTAATTAAGTCTTGATGCAATTGATGCATTATTCTCAGATAGTAATAATAACTAGTATTTGGAATTGTTCAGACTAAAGTTATTTTCCTGATGTGACGGAATTGATTGCTTGTTTGTATACTCGGGTCAAAACTAATATTTCACATCGCCTACACGAAATGAAATCGAACGTATTAAAACCTGCAAAGAGAATTTAAATGCCGTTTGAGATGGCCGTATAAATGAAATTTTTACGGCTAGCAAAAAAGAACGGTCGTTAAATACTGGTTCAAAGTACTGGCAAAGCGATTGTATCTAAGGTCATTAATTCTAAATAACTGTTTACGATATGCAAGCGCTTTTTACGCATATAAGTTTTATTACATCTCAATTACTCTTGCGGGCGTTAATTTTGTTTAACAGCCGCGTTTTCGTGTGGCCGGGCGAGTGTTTACTATATTCTGATTAACTGTTATTAATATATTCTATTGCTTTCGGAAGTGCCCCGCGGCACGCTAATGGGGTGCGTGACGATTTCTTATCGTGGTGTGGTTTATTCGGACCTTCTGATATTGTGTGTGCCGCACATACCTTGGCTGGGAATAAAATTGCTTTTACTGGTTCCTTATAATAGATTGTTCTACAAGTTCAGTTACGTAAAGATAAATTAAAAATAGTGTAAGGGCGGGGTCGATATCTCAGGTTTTTTTATTTTAAAGATGATCGTGCAAGTGACGAAATTTTCAAAAACCAATCTGAGGGGTATACGTTAAGTCAATTTTTCATTTGGCCTATTTTATCTGCTTTTGGACGAGTGTCCATATGACATTTATTATCTAAGAATTTTTGAAGGAGAGGGGGGTGGTAATGAAGTTTTTATCTGTACCAAGCATATACAGGAAGTAAAATTTGCTGGCTGACAAAAAAATAATAATTGACAATATTTTTATCTGTATGTTGAGAAAATTGAAAATATTGAACTAAATTTTTTTGGAACAGTTGCCACTATAATACTGAAGACACATAATTAAAAATCGATTAGAAACATTGAAAGAGTGCAACATGAAAATCTTTCGTCAGACATGTTGAAAATAAGACAGGTACAATTACAGTACTCAAGAAACCTTACAACATTCTTTGGTACGAAAAATTTGACTTGTCGGTAATCAAAATTTGATATTTTCTGTTTACCATTAGAGTTAGAAATGGACTACCAGTGATATAAGCAACATATAGAACAAGCAACCCATATGCATTGGTGTAAAAAAGTCTTGCAGCGCTTGAAAAATTAAGGAAAATTGAACATATAATTATACTGGTAACCATACAGGATAGAACAAGTTTTGCACAAGGCGTATTATCGTTTTGAAAAACAAAATTTTTATCTCCACATAAGTATTTCCCGTTAGAAATCCACATTCAATTTTTGCTGCAAAAAGTTTGTAAAACTTAATCTTTAGTAACATTGACTAAGAGAAAATTGGGACAAATTATTTGATGTTGACATACAACTTTGACGATATGACTAAAGGACATGCTACAATAACTTCATAAGTCTTTTAGCGAAATATTCTTAATAATATTCTCTCTCACAATTTTCTCATTGTTTCATCTTCATTATACTAGCAAGTAAAAAAGCCGGTCTTGGAACACTAAAAACCTACAGCTAATCGTTTGAGAAATTTGCACAAGAGGAATTATCTGATTCTAATTTATTTATTTATTTTTTTTTTTTTTGGTGCCATATGGAAAGTCTCCCTTAATTTTAATTGAATGAACTGTATTTAGAAATCATTCAATTTCAACAAAATGTCAATTTATTTCTAAAAGTTGAGATAAATTGAGTTGCCTGCTTCAATCTGTCTTGTTTGATATTCTAATCCACTAACCATGATCTAACTTTAGAGTAGCATTTTTATAGCTGTATATCGAATATCGCATGAGTTTTTTTATTATTATCGAAGCCGTTTGAATAGTTGTCAACTTAACTTTTGTAAAGCTGCAAACCACAATCATTTTCTTTCAGCTATTCCTTATCTTCATCTTTTTCTATAGTTTATTGACGAGCCCGTTACAAATAGGTAAACATTCGTCTTAAACATTTCTTAGGACATAAATTGGTTTAAATATGAAATTTACTCTTCAAGTGACTACTTCCGGTCTATCGAAAGTGATAGTTTGAAAGTCACTTTAGGCACTGTAGTACAAAGAAATTAGCTTAGTGCGTTTATTGCTCTTTCATTCACTTGTTTTATTGTGATATTGTGGACGTAAGATGATTATCATACATTTTTTATGTTAGATAAAATGTAAAATACAATGCTGCGATATTTTCAGTGTGCTACAATCATTTTAAACATCACATTGCACCACTATCATTTTTCCGAAACCTAGAGGTATTTAAACCTGTGACAATGATTTTTATCCTTCAACTTCGGTTTTAATAAATGCCCCCTGATTTTTTCTTTCCGAAAAATTTTATCAACTAGATAATTCTGCCGAGACCAATGACCTACAATAGTAGCATTTAAAAGTTTCTGTCCGCTAACGACAAATCGATGTATCTTGAATAGACGTATATTTTTGGTTTGAGACTTCTGTTACCAATATGTAGTACATAAAAATTTGCATACATAACAATAATATAATTTCTGCTGCTTGGAATTCCACCCAAGTAAGCCCCATTTGCAGGAAGCTTGCTGTAGCACTTCAATATAAAGTGCTGCTGTATCTCATCGAATATTTGTAGAAGCTTATGGTGAACATGATCTATCAGAAGCAACATGTAAATAGAGGTTTCGATGCTTCAATTTTAGTGATTTTGATATAGAAGACAAAGAACGTCCAGGACGCTTGAAGAAATTTGAAGACAAAGAATTGGAGAATTTATTGGATAAAGATTTATGTTACATTAAAAAACATATTGCAGAAGCAATAAGTGTCACTAAAACTAAGATTTTTAAACGTTTGTAAGCCGGAAAAGTTTACAATGAAGGAAAATAAATGTTATTTGAATTAAAGGGAAGAAATATCGAAAAACAAAAAAGCTGTTTGAAATCCTACTTGATAGACAAAGAGAAAGAGATTTTTGCATCGTAATATTACTATTATTATTAATTATTATAATATTATTAATTAATATTATATTATTACTAATATATATTGTAGTATCTTCATGACGTTTCCCTTTCAGCGACATTTTCAGACGGGGACAAAAGAATCACACAGCGACAGGTTGGGTGAACATGAGGAATATAATAGAGCAGGAATTAATGTTTGGCCAGATACTAATGGATACAAACCAAGACGGCGTCTCCGAATTACTGAACACAAACGTTTCAACACATCATTGTTAAAGTTTTGGTTTGCCGTTTGCCCTTCAAGCAAATATTTAATAATAATATAATAGTTCCCCGTAACAGGCCACGGAGGCCTATGGGGTCGTAACAGGATAGGTCTGCTACAATCTAGAGCTTACGGTACACAATGGTAGTAACGTGGCTAGCGCTACGTACCGACCGCCTATATTCATGGTGGACTAAATCTTTATAATCAAAAAATGCCACCAACATTGTCTTTATTGTTGATTTACTTTTTTGGAAGCTGTTGCTATTCGCTCTTCGGAATTCTGGCGTTTCGTTTGAGGGTCATACTGATAACATCAACTTTCATCTCTGATGTTTAACACAAATGTGTGATGAATTTTGACCCTTTCAACAATTCATCAGCAAATTTCGTCTGGTTTTTCTGTTCCTCTATCAGTGTGTAAGAGATTATTTTTGTATTAAGTTTCCGTTTCGTTAAACTGTTCCTTAAAAATTGGTGACACACATCCCTATTCAATATCAGTTATTTTTATATCATACGCACAGGAACACGGCATGTGATGTTGACGGGCGGCCAGTTTTGAGATCGTCTTGCAGTGAAACTGCCCTACCAAAATCTTTTACGTCATTCAAAGACACGGCTCATAATATGTTTGCTGTATCATATTCCGTAATGTGTAAGTCCCAACTAAATGCTCCAAGCCGAACAATTGCTGGTTAAACTCAGCTTTGCCAACTAGCGAGTTTACATGGAAATACTTCCAAAACTATTGTATTTACAACATATAGTAGGTGACTGAATAAATAGCAGCCATTTTTTGTATTTGATTATCACAAGTAGAGAATTAAAAAATCAGTCATGGAATTTTTCTAACAAAGGTTATATTTAGATATTCTCAAACACAAACTCGACTCAAGCCAACTATCGGCATAGCCACGAAGATTCTTTAAAGGAAGACACTTTAATTAGTTAAAACAAACTGAAACGAACACTAGCGATCTCTATCAACAAAAATTAAACTTTGAACTGAACCATTAAAGGCTAAACGTCCAGAATACGCCAAAGTAGTCTTTCAACAAGACAAATCTCAGCCACTGGGCAAAAGCGCATTAGAACGGTTCAGCTCAATTTACAAGACATTGCTCTTTTCGACTACCACTGGTTTAGGTCTATGGCTCACGAACTTGCAGAGCAACCCTATTTTACATGAAAACGTCAAAAATTATGGATCACTTCAAAAGACGACTAGTTCTTTCGAAGCGGAGTACGTAAAGATACTCATAGCAATGATGATCAATACTTTGGTTAATGTGCTTTTTCATTTTACTTGATGGATAAAGAATTGAATATAGGAGTCTCAGTCGAGAAATACAACGGTTATGTAGACGTGAAAAAAATCATCACAAGAAATCGACAGACAAGCTAATACCAACGAAACCCGAGACCTCTTCCAGCGCAATTTAAACCAAGAACGTGAAACATAGAAGATAAAGAGGGAAAAGTCGTTACCGAGGTAGATGACGTAGTGGAGGTTTGGCGAAAATACTGTGAAAACTTATACACAAATGAATCAAACGACTAGAATCAGCAAACTTTCTTTTCATTTTGGCAATCGAACTGGAACCTGATATATTAAGAGAAGAAGTCGAGCAAACTAGCCGTTACTTAAAAACAATAAAAGCATAGGTAAAGATAATGTAAGTGCAGAAATGCCAAAGTAACTTATTCCAAAAGGTGTTGGACCTCTTATACATAAAAAGGGGTCAAGCCAGAAATGTAATAAGTACCTCCCAAGTAAGGTTATGCCCAGAATTCTACTAAACCGACTCACAAACTTCTTAGAGTGTCAGATTCTAGAAGAACAAGCTGGATTCATAAGCGGAAAGAACGACATGAAGGTACGGCAAATCATCAAGAAGACAAGAGAGTTCGGAAAACTATGCTTTTTCGATTATACTAAGGGCTTTGATTGCGTGAATTGAGCACAACTCTGGAAAGTGCTGTAGATCATAGCAACACTTCAACACCTAATTATACTACTAAGATAATTATATAACAACAGCACAGGAATAATCAAAATTGATAACAAAATCTCTAAACCCTTTAATATACAACGGGGCCAAGGTTGTGTCTTGTCGCCCTTATGAAGAGTACATAGTAAAAATATTTCTGGATAGTTGGAAATGTGGAATGGTTATTGGCGACAAGACAATAAATAATCTCCGCATGGACTTTGAAATCCACAGACATTAATAAGTTGGACGCCTTCGAAAAGTGGATCTGGCGAAGACTCCTGAAGATGGGCTGGACATCATATAGAATCAATGTGTCTATATTAGAAGAACTTAGTAAATATTGTCACGTGCAGTAAAACAATGAATTTTCAAATACTTCGGTCACGTCACCAAAAGGAAGGACGACAACCTAGAAAAACTGGTTGTTCAGGGGAAAATAGAAAGGAAGTGTCCCGAGGATGTTCTTCGAAGCGCCCGAACGACTAAGTCAAGGAATTTGCCTATGCACCCTTTTGAAGAAAACATTAGGAATTCCTCAGAAACAGATGAAAATATATTGCCCAAACTACAACTTGAATTGCAACCATGAGATCACGACACTTCAACTATGAAGTAAACGACTAAAGAAAGAGTTGGCTAAAATCTTATTTTTTATAAGAAAAAGGCAGAAAGTTTAGAATACTACGATTAAGTGTAGAATTAGTTTTGTTTCCGCGACAGCTCGCTCTTACGTTTGTACTTCCAGCTGCTTTCGTTGTTGCTGTGAAGTTAGTATTATAGATATTGTGTACACCACAATTCAACATCGAGTTAATTTTCTAAAATGTCACTTAAGAGTCAATTGAGGTCAAGTCCACCGTTTGATCTTAGCGCTTAACCTCTTCGTAGTAACATCAATCTGGGAAGTTTCGCCAAACCATTTCGAACAATTTTTATATTTTATAAAAATATTTAATATTAGCTTTGCATATCTATAATTTATTAATACGCAGGCGTTCCAAGAAAATTGGTAGTGGGGCCACTTACAGCCTCATTTTATCGTGTTTATTTTGACGACAGAACCTTGTAAACATATAAGTACTGATAAATATATGGCGGTTATTAATAATAACAATGACGTGGTATTGCTATTCCTTTGGTGCTTTGATTGGTATCATATTGTTTACAGCATAGCAGCTTTATCAACATCCATTTGAGATTATCAGAAAGTTGCGTAACACAAACACTTTTTATTGTATGCAGTATTTAGCTCTTATCTTAATTACAATTTTTGTTTTAACAATATTTGGTTCACTGTGCAATCTGAACACTTGCCAAAGCGTATTGCATAATAATTATTTAGCGTATAAGATTATTGATTGTACTGCCATAATTGTCCCATCCATCATACCACCCCGACCACGCTAAATTCTAGCACGTGGATATATTCTCGTTTTTATGCACATCGCACTGTATTGACAGTGGCCTTTAAAGTGATCAACAATCCATAATTCTAGGATTTACATAACCCTACATCGGCTGAATTTAGCAATCGCCGTGACACTTACAAACGCTCTGCCGTTGGTGAATTGCCAACAAGCCGATCGCGGCGCATACTAATGCAGCGCCTGAAAGGCCCGCCTTTTCATGTATTTGTGCCTGACTGTGAAGTAAACAGGTGTCTCGGAACGATATTCCGCAGCACGTGCTCGGCTCAACAGGTACTTTCAAGAACCGGGTCGAGAATTAGAACAAGAGAAGTAGGTGATTGTAGGGTTGCCAGTAATACGCGGCGACGCACCGCGCTTGCTAACAAAGCTCCAGTTTAGAGTGCGGATTGTGAGTTTATGCAGGGTGTATCGTGAACTTTGGGAGTTGTGAAAAAAGTCATGATAGAGGATTTTCAAAATTTCAACATTACATGTTTGGTTATATTATTGTGTTCAAAAATAAGGCGACTTTTTAATTTGAAACTCGCTCGAAAGTCGTAATTTAAAAAATGTTTCATATGTCGGCACATTCGCTCATAATTTAAATTTGAGATATTAAATAGTTTATAAATTACAGCAGTTTATTTACATCAACTTTTTTAAATTTATAATATTGCCGCACAGAAACTTTGGATTAAATTTTGTGTAGAAAATGAAATTAATGCTACTGAAACGTTTGAAATGCAGAAAGCATCTGGCGTTCAATCTTTATCGAGAAAAACTGCATTCTGTCCACAGAAGATTGTGAAAACGTAGAAGATGAACCTCGTTCTGGTCGTCCATCAACATCAACATTCGAAGAAAATATCGAAAAAATTAGAAAAAATCATTTGACTGTAAGAGAGCTTGCTAAAGATGTTGACATATCAGTAGGTTCAGTAGATGCAGTTTTACGTGATGTCAACAAAACTCAACAATCATTATTGGTGAGTTTTTCGCCAAAGATTTAACAAATATTGCTCTACAAGAACCCATATTCTCCAGATATGCCATCTTGCACCTTTTTCCTGTTCAGTCGATTAAAAAAGTCACTTCGAGGAACCCGATTTGACTTAGTTGAATCGATGAAACAAAAACAAAAGGTGGAAATTCCAATAAGTAATATGAAAGGTGTTTTCAAGATTGGGTTACACTCTGGCATATGTACATCGCAACGGAAGGGGATTACTGCAAAGAAGACAAAATAAATTTGGATGTATGTGTTTTATTCAAACAGTAGCTTTACATTTTCAACAGAGTAGTATTTTTTGTTAAATTTAAATACTAGTGTTTTTTTTATGAACATTCTGGTATAATTCATCGTTGCTTTAATAACCTTATTAATAATTTGTTTTTGTATTTTTTAGATTTTCATTCAATCCTTAATGATCCTTTAACATTTATGGTAGGTCTATGGGGAATTTATTTACAAATACACATATTAAAATAAATAAGTTTTTATACTTACTATTTTTATCTTTTCTTACAATGTTTTTTTTAGAGACGCGTAAGAGTAATCCTATGTCTTTCCGAAAAGCAACATTAAGTTTATTTCATTAAGTGCTTTTTATAGATTTGTAATAATTGAAAGGCGATATGTATGTCGATGCTTCATTTGAATGGACTGTAATTGCATTTTGATAACCTTTAAAGTCGATCGAATTAGCGAATTATTTATTTTAATTGTGTACTACGATTGGCGAACTCATTTCCACGTGGGCAGTTTGAAAAATTTTGTAACAGAAACAAGTATTTTTTCTGTCAAATTCAATTTAATTTTTCAACATAGTCTTCTTTTAAATTGATACACGATTTCCAGCGTTGCTCCCAAGCTCTTTAATCCGTTTAAAAGTAGTTGGCACCTTGCTCTGCAACATAGGCGTCTACGGTTGTGATGACCTCCTCGTTTGATGAAAATATCTCCTCTGAGCTAGCCTTTGAGTTTAAGAAACAGGGGATAAATCTGGTGAATATGCTGAGTGGTCAATCAATTTAAACTGCAATTCGTGAATTTTGATCAGGGCGTCCGCGGAAGTGTGAGTCGGTATGTTGTTTTGATGGAAGAGCACTTTCTTCCGTTCCAAATGTTATTGTTTTCTCTTTTTCTGAGTAATCGATGAACAAAATTCCCTGACTATTCCAAAAAAAAAACAGTCTCTATCACTTTCTCGGACGATGAAACCGTCTTCGCCTTTTTTGGAGCAGGATCACCCTTCACAGTCCACTGTTTTGACTGTTCCTTCGTCTGAGGAGTGTAAGGGTGGACCCAAGTTTCATCGACAGTGATAAATCGATGCAAGAAGTACGACTCGTTTCGCTGAATCCGCTTAAGCAGGGCCTTGGAAATGTTCATTCGAATGAATTTTTGGTTCAAAGTGAACAAGCTCGAGACTTAATTCACGGACAGCTTACTCATGGCCAGTTCTTCAGTCAATATATGACAAACCCGTTCTTACGATATGCCCGCATCATCTGCTATCTCTCTAACCCTGATTCGACGGTCGTCTAGTACCATTTGGTGAACTTTTTATGTTATCGGTGGAGGTCGCAGTTGTTGGCCGTCCCGAACGCTCATCATAAGCCAAGCTGGTACATTTAAATTTAGCTGCTCTTTTCACGGTGGCAAATGATGGGACTAAAGGGCGTCTAGCTTGGCTTTAATTTGCGTAGGCGTATTGCCTTTCAAATTCAAGTACTTAATTACACCACGGTATTCGATTTTTCCATTTTTACAAAATCACTGACATTGACTGTCACGACTGTCAAACAATTAAGCGTCCGAAATGGCTAAAATTTTTACAGGTATCTTTCAAGACATTTACGATTGTAGTAGCAGAGTGGTTTTGACAGTAAGGCCATCTTCATTTATCGTTCCAACAATAGTGTTATTTAGATATTTCTTATTGTTATATTTATTTGTACCCTAGGCAAATCTGCGTCGCTGTGTACTTAGATCACTACTTTAACTGTAAGAGTGCGATTTTCTATTTATTGTACCTGGTATAATTGTTCTGAAACTTTAGAAGTCGTACCTCCGCTTTTACCTACCCAGAATTATCGATGCCGTTCTAAAATATTTCAGGGAGATCCTAATTTTTGAAATAAGTCCTTACACTGCCCTTGCCTGAAGACTTCTCTCCCAGAAGTACGTTAACCTCTATAACCTGTAGAATAAATTGTGTAGGGATTAGCATACCCCGTCGCAGTTGCAGTAGAAGTAATAATAACAGTCTTTTCAGAGACTTATCAGCTATGATCAAAGCTGTGTAGGGTTGATTGTGCCTTGGAAGAGTGCATTATGCTTCGAAAAATTTGTTAAGGTAATCGGTCTAAAATAAGTCTATTTTTTGGTATAATCGTTTTCCATTTACTTGATTTTAATGTTATATTCTTTTGGGGATTTATTGTTTATAGTTGCTTACCTTAGGCTTACTATTGTGCAATTTTTGAATGCGCTATAAACGGAACTTGCTATGGATTTTTCGAAAGGCCTTGCTTTGACCTTGATGTTACACGGGTCTCTCACTCGATCATTTGAAACGTAAATATGTATGCAAATGATATCAGATACGGTGTTGAGTTTTATCCGTAAATGTCTCGTATAGTTATCTCCAACAACCAACATTGTCTGACACTCGGACCCTTTTCTAAGCTTAATGTAGGCTGTGACTTCACAAAACAATAAGTCATCGGTATTAGGAGTTGATCTTCAGTCTAACTGATACTTTTGCAAGGTATTTGCCAATCGTTCGGTTGATTTCTTACACCATGTCGTTTAATTGAGCATGTAAAGGTGTTGTTCTAGTTTTATTAGTTTGCAATGGTCAGTATACGTTTTAGAGAAGTGTTTTTGACGCGTGTGTCTAAGAGTATCTTGATTTAGGTTTCAACAGCCGTAGATACTTTTTGACTCTTACAAGTTGGCTAGAATTGTATTTTTGATTTTTTATTTATCTTGTTTCTCGGTATTCTTTGATTTATATCACCATTACTGCAGCCTTTCTTTATGTCTTCGAGTGGATTATTAGGTTGTTTTATTTTATTTGCAATAAAATGAAACTGAAACCACTTTACACTTTTTCGTTTTTTCCACAGAAGATACAAATCTCTCTTTAAACCTCCCAAATTTTGCATTGGCATAGCAAGCGTTTAAAATTTCTATCGTTATTTTAATATGCATGAAAAAGTCTTTATTTAGTTATACTTAAAACGATGCTTTTATGAGGTGTACCGGTAGTAAAGTGGCTTGTCAGTTCATTATCGTAAAGTCGGTTAAATATAGGAACTTCTATCTACAGCATAAATATTTTTGTCAGCAGCTGATATACCTCTGTGCTTATTGACTTTTATAATTACATTTATCTTTTATAACGAACAAAATAACTTATAACATTGCATTAAATAGTTTTTATTTTTCAGGCTCATTCGTAATTTTCATATCTGTGCTCCTTTCATTAGGTTTTATTTATTTTTAATTAATGGTAGGATATCAAAGCGTTCTGCTTTATTTAGTTGATAAGTGTTGGTAAAATATAAACTTTACAGTTTTCTTATTGGCTTATTTGATAAACAAATTTCCAAAATAGTTTCGATTTCTTTTATAACCACACAGTTCAAACTCAATATTTGATTAAATCTGGCGTTTGCTAAAGCCGACAAAGTGGTGACTGCCATTATACATACGTAGTCACGCACGTAAAGCCTTTTCGTACGCAGTTGTGAGCATGAATATATCTGTTCCGTTTTCCTAGGCCGATCACATAGTGCAAGCGACGAAACAGCTTTCGGCGAGTTATTTATACCGAAAACTGTTTAGAAAAATAGTTATGTAGATACTCTTGTCTAACATTTGTCCGACAGTTTACAATAGTGGCATCCGAGACACTCAAAAAACTTTAGACATTTTGCAACAAAATAGAGATACGCGGTCTGTCTCGAACATAGCCAGCAATGTTAATATGAGACAGTTTGCTCGGCCGCGGTATAACCTGTCAGTAGAAGAGAGTGGGTTACAATGAGCAAATCTGCATTTACATTTTGTATCAAGCTGAAACATTCGTTCTCAGAAATTATTCGGATTGTTGAGAGCTTTTGGAAGTGAATAACGAATAACAGCATGGTAAAGACAATTCATAAATAGCTGGAAATCTGTTGAAAATGAACCAGCAACAAGTAGAATATTGAAAAATGTTGAACGTGTACGGACTACAACCAACAAGTAACAACAGATAGTCTGGGAACTAGATAAGTTGGGGATTCCAAAAACTAAAGGTATGAAATTTTAATATAAGATCTTAGCATGAAACGTGTTGCAACAAAATTCGTTGCACGGCTATTTTTACTAGAACAGAAGAGACATTGTTCCCAAAATTTAAATTACCTTTGAAATCCAAGGGATTTAAATCCGTCGACTTTGCAAAACGTTTTGAACAGGGGTAACGACATCGAGAAGTATGTGAAATTTGAAAGTGGTTGGCTTAAAAGGTACTAAGTCTGCATACAAACTTCTTGTATCTTATATATAGATGTCATTTTTTGTGTTGAATGGCTCTATACTTTCGAGACAGATCACGTAATTGAAATTGCTGTTCCTAGTCTATCGCAATATTCGATTTTCTATACACATGTTCTCGCATCTCCTTTCTATTTAATTACTTGTTCCTATTGCAATATTCACCTAATCAAAAGTCTTGTGCAGATCGCAGTTCACTCAAAAAGTTAATGATTCATCAGATAACAATTAATGAAGTCGCCTATTCTCTTCCAAACAGATTAAATATATTACTTTAAAATACTATTAGATTTTATGTTGAGAGATTGTCCCAAAAGACAACAATTTGACTCGCAACAAATACTTCCGAATTTTTGACTAGAGACATTCCAATTTCGACAGATTGGTCGCTTTCAATATGCGGCTGATCTGACAGTTTGTAAGTTCCTCGAGTGTATTTCCCCCTAAAAAACTAGTTGTGTCGCTTCCATCGCTTTCATAGTAAAAACGATACATTCACCGGAAACAAATTATCTTGGCCAAGAGACATTTTATTGGTTACAATTTGATGAATGTATGATTTTGATCTTCACAAGAATGACTTTTGAGAAGTTCTTAAATAGGTAAATGGTGTAACGACAAGTTTTTTCGCTTTTAGTTGCATATCGCTCTTATGTACCACTTTTTTCTCTTTAAAGATTAAAAAACAAGTAGCATACAAAAATGAACGAAATTTGGCAGGACTGAATTTAATAGCTATCTTTTCGTGTATTGCTTTTGCTTGTCCTTGTTGTCAGTCTTTTTTCTTGAAGTTGTATAATGCAAGTTTTTCCTGTATACACACAGGTTTGTTTGCACCTATAACCATCTAATGTAAATCTAAAGCACTTTCGATTATATAAAAATCATAACACGAATAGGTTACAAGGAAACGAACAAGAAAACATCTGCATAAACGTCCAATGTTTTTCTATTTTCTTGTTGCAACCATCTAAAACTGTAGGACATTTGGATGAATGCACTATCTCAGACTGTCAGACATTACACCCGACGTTTTCATCTGTTGTGTTGTTGCCCATAAGTATCTTGTATATATTCTCCATTGAGTTGGTTTGATGTTTACAATAGCCGTCAACGTTGACAAGGCTGTATAAAGTAAGGACGGGCTCGAGTTCGATCCCGGGTTTCAAGTGTTTGGCAGATGACCTACTTGGTTACTAAAGAAAATTGAGTACATTCACTTAGAACAAGGGGTAATAATGGTGGTCGTCTAAGACGTTTGCCCCGTATTAAAGATAGGGGACAGCTTTGACCTTCCAATTTGCAAGCCATGTTTCCTGGTGGTATATAGAGCCTCAAGGTACATGAAAACTAATTCTTCAAATGAATAAGCAAGAATCAAGACAATTTTGATGATTTTTAAACAGTGAATGTGGTACACATTTTTTGCAACATTTTCTGGTCTTTTCGACTTTCTTCTGGTTTTTTGAAATATCTTTTAAACTAACAAAATTGTATAAGTTCAATGTTTCAAAATTACTGAAAAGATTATTTTATTTTGTCATGCATGCATCATCTTTAGGGATGTAATGTATGTTAAATCAAAAACAACACACAAAATGAATATTATCTAATTGTTTTAAGCCTTAATTTTTTTAATTATTAAGTTTTTCAGTTAATTAGGTTTACTAAAAAGCACTATTAATAAGAACTGAAAATATTATAAAAGAATTCAAGACACATGTGACAAACTTACAATAAGAGCATGATAATCATAGAAGAATGAAGACGATATACATCAGAAGACTGAACAATAAAAGACTTGCAAATAGATGGGAAGCATAAGAAAAACTAAGGGAAAAGGTAGCTGCTTAGATAATTGAAATACATGATCGACTGCAGATAAAATTCAATTAAATAATTATTGAACTTAACATAGCGGCTCAGTTGACGTCCCTTCGCTTTCCCTTCTTCTCTATTTGATGAAGCTTTACAAAAAGTAATTCGAAAATAGATAAAGACGGTTTATTAGTCGATCAGGGTATGATGGTATTTTAGCTCAACTGATATTGTAACTGTGCTGCAGAAAAGTAATCTATAGGAGACCGATAAATTTAAGTAAGTAGTTTTATTTACAAATTACATAAGAGAGTATTGTATGGGGAAATGGGCAGAAATATCTCAAAGAAGTGCATATATACACGGCCAGTGAAGCCACCGTTGCCACATTTTAAATATAAAGTAACATTTTAAATGTCCTCGTGCATTTTATAATTCGTTTCAAACAACTTCCGCATATTATTTCTTTTTGATTTGATATTTGAAGAGAAGTAGGGAAGGACCTTTTCATGGGAAATATTTCTTAAATCGCACAAAGGTTTTGAAATTTGAAACTTCCAAAACATAGTGAATCAAATTATTAAAATTGCTTTCTAATACTTCCTGAAGAATTTATATTCTAGTCTTTTAGTGAAACTTTTATAATGATACTTATTCGAGTAATTTATTGTTTTTATTCAAAACGTGTTTGGTATTGCACTAAAAAAATGAAAAAAGAATATTTTGAGCACAAAAAAGGCTTAGGACCAGCTGAATTGTTATGAATGAGCTTCTTAACTGACTTGGCAAAGAACTTCAGCCATTCTTCGATAGCCTAGAAAGCTCACACTTACTGCCACAATGCATCGCTTCAGATAGCATCACTAATACAAATTTCTCCTGCTGTTAGAAACTTATGACTCTTCTCTAAAAATAGAAAAAAATACTTATAATTTGGATGAACTGAGAAGCGGAAAACGTTTTTCTAATATTTGTGAGGACAAGTTGAGATTTGAGTTCTGTTTCGCCGACTATTCTATTTTATTGATAATTTTGATTTTCGTTTATCTTGACTCATATTAACACATTTAACAACTTTAACAAAACTTTTTTTTCAAATTTGAATATTGAAAGCCATACAAATCCTCTGTTAGAAAATGACATAATAAGAAGACTGAAACGGAAAGGCCAGCAAACCTGTGATGTGGTTTTTCTTGGAGTTCTCTTCGCCGGAGGGGACCTCATCAAGCCATAATGCAAGATATGTAACTGTTATATATTAAGCCGCCCTATTAACTTATAGACTGCAATGTACTCTGATTGCTGATTTATATTGAATTAAAAAAAATTGAATATTGACTTTGCAAAATAAAATGATCTTTACGAACTTTTGGACAAGCTATTAACCCTCTTAAATATAAATTATATGTTTTAAACCTACTGATCTAACCTACACCCACTATTCATGTTAACTGTTCGAAACAGTTTTAGTTTTTTTTTATCCTTTCATTTTAGTTAGTAAATATTGTATGATAGCTTTAAGTTTTTTCTGTGCTAATCTTTAAACATTTCGATAACGTTTTAATCCTTTCGTACTTGAGTTATATTTAAATATAAGAAATTGTAGTTTTAAGAGTTATCGTTAGATTTTTGCCCTTCAACATTTCATTTCCATCGTCAATAATATATTTTCTAAGTGCTTCTTTTAGTGGTCCCAACAAATCCCGGCTGTACAGGAGGTATTCCAGTGTAGTCCAGAACAAATCCTCATTTTTTGTCGAGTTGTCATGAACCAGGATGACGATTCGGATTGCCTGAATACTACCGTAGCTTATTCCGACCTTAGAAGTAATTTTATAAACCGTTAATCAGCAGTCACCGTCGAGAAGGCAGCGAACAACGCGAATATTCCTCTCAATCACGCTTGTCTTCGGGAACGTTGATGACCTTCATTTTCAGCTGTTTGTAGTTCTTCTAAAATTGTTTATGCCATGCGTATACTTGGGTTTTCTTAAGGTTATTGTTCCAGAATTGTGCCTTAAATATTCTTAAAATATACGTCCTCTCTCGTGAGAAACTTGAATCGTAATCTGTTATGCATCGTATGAAAAAAACCTCTTGTTTCTATATTGTGATACTGATAGAAGTGCCAGGTATTCTATGGGGGAATCCCGTTAAGGCATCTCTAACCAAAACTCACAGAAGCTGCTCCTTCCCGTTCACGCCAGTGTGTAAAAAAGAAATATTTAATTCGCTCACGTAATTATGTTTGGTTTTGATGAATTTCTTTGTTTTCGTCTGCCATTCAAAGCCAAAGACAAACACGGTTTTTTCTGTATGAAAAAATGTTTGGATATGTGTACGGTTCTTTATGCTTCCAAATATTGCATAAAATTCAGCGTTAATATCAAATAGAAGAATGTTAAGTTAATTTGACTCAAAACGTGTAATATAGAGTCCGGCAAAATGATCTCACCTTTTTGAATTGACCGCCGCGCGCAGTGTATTGGTAGATGGCGCTCGAGTCGCACATCCCAGCACAAGGCATGCCGTTTAAGTGCCCATCATGGCGTGGAGTGATGAACATTGTTCATTTGTGTTGAAGACTTATTTTAAAATGGTGATTCTGTGATGTGATACAGTGGCTAAGCATTTCTGTGCAGGTCATCACGGAAGAGTACTGACCAAGAAAACAATAATCTTGTAAGTACTGGTTCGGCATTCAAACGGAAATCATCCAGCATTGAATGAAGTAGGGTGTTGTCATATCGCCACAACGTTCCGCTGCTAAGCATGCTTTCGCTTGCGAAGAACTCTATACTGTGATCTCATTATTCATCCATATAAACTGATTGTGGTCCAGGAGCTTAAAGAACACGACTGGTTCACCCGACACTTGCCAAGCTGCTTGCGGGGACATATTGGCAAATGTTCCAACTGATGCTGTTGTGCTCAGTAGTGACAAAACTCATTTTCATTTATCCGGTTATGTCAATAACCAGAATTTTCAGTATTGGGCCCCAGAAAATCCTGGAAAACTCCATTGGCGTGTAACTTTTTGGTATGCTTTTTGACATCGCAAGGTCGTATTTTTTGAGGAAGACAATATCAATGGAAATGACTCGATAATGCGGAACTTTAAGGTGAGACTGCAGGAGTGTACGCTGTGTGGTCAAACATTTGAACGATATCATCTTCCAAACTGGTTGATGATTAAATGTCGTTGTTCTGTGTGATGGTACGATAAAACATCGAACATAATCTATCTTGTTCTTTTTATTGCTGTCTCGAAAAGGGGGATTATTCTGTTGAACCCTGTATAATGTTCAAATGGTGATTTGATTATAACAAAGGGAATATATGAGCGAATCCAGATCCCAATTTTCCCATATTTAGTCCCATAACTTTCGATGTAGAGGTTTCTTTCACAGAAATTGTGTTACTACCAACACTTTTGAGCAGATGGTGATAACGGCCATGACCTTAAAGATTACTTATCTTGCTATCATGTTTATTAATCATTTTTCTCGCTAATCGAGGGTTTTGTTATCGTGTCACAAAAAATGTATGACTTAAGAAATTCGAACCGATTCACTGAATGCGAACCTGGCGTTTTTACCTACCGTCCCACACGTTTAAATAATTTCGTCGTATAACACGCTGCTGACTAAATCCTGAAATACTTCCACAACGATAACTTTTTTCACAAACTTGTAAATTTTGTTAGCATTATTTGCAAAAACACACGCTGCACGTGAATGACACTTAGATTGCGCGTGGCCTTATTTTAACGCCAACATTTCTCGTACATCAGCGTATTTGTTTGCTGCCAGTACCCTTGACCCCATTTCCCAATTCATTCCCAGTGGCTTACGGCATTGTTCCCAAATAATCAAATCGTTCGTCTGTTTCTCAAATGAGGTCTTTCATATGGAACCTACGATTGTAAATTTTCTGTTTCATTCTTAATGTTTAAACATAATTAGCATCTTTAATTTTCACTAATTTAAATGGTTATCATATTTAAAAATAATTTTGAACATTTAAGAAACAAAACAATTGATACAAAGGAGATCAAAAAATGCTTTACCGCTTCAATTCGAATTTTTCAAAAAATTTGAATAGCAACAAAACTGTGCGTCATAAAGAAGGCTTCAAATTATTTAGTTCTAATAACTTACCATTATAGGGTTTTTTTTTGGAGATAAGTGTTGTTCCATTTGCAAAAAGCAATATTTTAAAATTTAAGATAAAATGTATATTTTTAAATTTTTTAGTTTTATAATACATTTCTTTATCGTCTTTTATTTTCTAATATTTATATATTTTGTTATTATTAGATTTAAAGATATTTTTTAGTTTTGGAAATTCTTCTGCAATGGCTATATCGGCTTTGTTATTAAAAGAATGTTATCCACCCCAATGGACGAACTCAAAAAATTTGTGACCAGCCGGAACAGGCTTCGTCTTTCACATTGACATCGCAGCTACTGAAATGCGTCACCCCCTCGCACCACTAATATCAACCATTCAGTTTCCGTAAACATTTATTTACGCTGATGTATTGCCAATGGGCGCAATATTCTTCTCAAGTAGAAATCCAGTTACATACTTATTTGCCGGATTATCCGTCTGCGTACCTCTAATACTGAGGTACCCTACCATAGCAAGTTTTAAGTGTATCGAACTATGTGCTAAACATTTAATTTCTGTTTTATCTCTTAAAAGTCCATTTAAGCATTTATTTGTTTCATTTCCTCTTTTTACCTTCCATATTTTGAATGGAAAACCCATCAACAAACATAAATATCCAATATAGCTTACAATTAAGAACCAGTAATGTATGCACTTAAACAACCACATTTACATATTTCGACTACGTTTTTGTCTGTGAGGTGTCATTTGATTATTAATGTGAATTTAGTTATAAATAAATTTGGCGCGAGCGGCAAAAAGGTATCGAGCACATTTTGCACTTTTCTGCGCTTAATTAACCGCCATCAATTGAACTAATCTTGGAGCAGCGGACGTTTACTGGTCATAAATCACATATAAACTGAGTTATTTTCAAAGGTACTATTATTTACGTCGATTGTGCCAATCCTTATCAATCGTTGCGTTTACTTTAATGACTGCATTAAAGATTGATTAACATGTCATTGAGAAGGTTCACATCCATTTCCAATGTTAGGTTTTATAGGAAATAATCACATATTTTTTTACTTATAAGTTAAACTAAACACACCAGTAGCAGCTTCCAAATAATTAATTTCTTAAACTCTTTATGACTACAATGAGCATTTGTTACAGGAGCTATATCATGAGATCATAGTGGTGATCTAATGGGTTCGTAGCAAACTTTTAGTTGGTTTTTGTTGAGTTACATTACCACATATTTAAAAATTCAGATCAAAAGACCAAAGATTGTATTAGACATTATTTTTGCAATTAAATATTTAGTGTAAAAACATTACAATGACATAAAAGTGGCATAGTGAAAAATCTATTGAAGGCGATTGGAGTTGGGTCGCTGTGTTTTTCGTCTCCATATCTTTCTCCATTTATTTTCCGTATTGTGCCTTGTCTCACTTCATGCTACTTAATGTTACGGATTTCTACTGCACGTTTCACTTGTTCTACTCACGTTCTTTATGTCTTTCTTTTTTCTTCTTTTTATAAGGTTTTGTTTTAATTGTTTTTCTTGCCGTTTTCTCTTCCTCCATCCTCATTAGGTGTCGGAATCATCTTAATTTTCATTCCTCTACTATATATTGTATTGGTTTTGTTTTCAATGTTTCTCTAAAAGTATTCTTTATTTTTTTTTCAACAGGAATCTCATTTTTAAACTTTGAATTTTGCTTATCTGGTGTGTTTTTTGTTGACTACTTGCAATCATCGTTTTCGTTTTGAGTTTGTTGATTTTCATATCAATTGATTTTAAACTGTTTTTGACATTATCCTTTCATCTTTTGCAATGATGACCATATTGTCCGCGTATAACAATTTTGAAAATTTTACATCGTTTAGCTTCTAATGTTCTACTTTATACCGTTTTGCTTGTTTTTTTTAATCTTTTTGATAACTTTATCCATAACTGTTATGAACAGTAAATGCATCCTTGCGTTACTTGTTTCGTTGTTTCGAACATTTGCGACTTCTCATAATTGAATCTGACAAAGTTTATAGGCTGCCTATATAATGTTTTACTTCTTCTATTATTTTATTTATTTTTCTTGCAGTATTCTCCATATATCTGTCCTATTTATCTTATCAAATCCTTTCTCTAGGTCGACAAAACAGAGGTGGATTTCTCTTTCTTAATTATATTTTCAATTATTTGCTACACTATGAAATTTGCGTCTGTCACTTCTCTATTCTTTCTAAATCCACATTATGAATCCTCTAAAATCTCTGACAGTTTATATCATATTCGCATTTCTAGGATTCTCGAATATATTTTTTCAACTGTGATATTTTTAGAGGTAATTAGAGGTAATATATACAATTGAGTATAGTGATCAATTGTACAATTAGGTCAAAACTTCTGCCCACCTTTTTTGAACTCCTCATTAAAAAGTAGAATAGGAATGTCTCATAAACCCGACCCATTGAAACACCCCTAAGGGGGGGTTTTCCTGCTTTTTTTTATTTTAAAGTGACATATCTCATGAACGATAATATATAGAGTACTGAGACCTTCGTAGTTGATGGGTTGGTCTAAGTTTAAGTTTCCAAGGTGTTCATGAGTTTCAACATTTGTATATATTACCGTTTCGCCCCCTGATCTTGTTACTAACTAAAAATAGTCTATTATTGATCTTCCATTTCTACTCTAGTTTTATAATTTTATGAATTTCGTGTTTGCAGTTACTAGTTTATTAATCTACGCAAAAGTTTAATATTCTTTTTCCATTTATGTTTCCCGTTTTTTTCTACCTGCATTCCTAAGTACCATTTCATTTCTTTGTTGTCGTTACCAACTACCTAGTTTCTCGTAATTATTATTAAAAGAGCCAGACTCCCTAATGCCTTGAAACTGATGTGAAGTTATTTTGTTTGATCTCACTGAAACCTCAAACTTTGAGCCGATTTAGTTGGATTCTAGCAGATCTAGACGATCACATTTTTTGTATGTCAAACGTCAGTGAACGATATTTGACTCATTACGGTCTGTAATAGTAATATTTCATCTTGTCATGAGTGACGGTATTGCTCAGAAAACCTAACGTCATGTTATCATAACAGGTCTTTATAAACTTACCTTGTTCCTATACAAGTACTTGTGGGGCATTTGTCTTCATATTCTTTCTCCTCTAACTGAAGTCGTTACTGTATTCACATAAACTTTTGGTTTTTTAGTACTTCAGCAATTGCTGGATGTTCTAATAGCTACAATTGTAACTAAACTTACCTATTATCAATCTCCCTCTTGGATACAGTGCGATGTGGCGAACACCGTTCCCTGGATGACTGCATTGTTACCCCTTGTTCGAACGCAGGTACTCAATTATTTTTGGTGACTTAGTAGGCGACCCGCTAGACATCTGGGTTCTGAATTGAATCCGGGTCCGTCCGCACCGCAATCAAGCGCATTAACCGCGTGCTGGAATATTGAAGGGAAGGGTCAAAATTACCTCTCATATTATCAGCTATCGCTTCACTGTCAATATCCATTAGCCCTCTCTAAAATTTTAGCAAGTGTCAATAAACAATGACACACATTTGATTTCTACACATATTTCTATTGGACGGCGGCCAAAAATCCAGTATATTGCATAAAAGACTTTCACGGTAGCAACTGCCGTCTCACCATAGTTTGGTTTTTCTTTAAAACGTTTAGCGAGTCAGTACCTGCATTTTTTTATACAAGTGAATGTAATGGCGTGTTTTTGGTTTATGTACACATCCTTGTTAAACGACAACTAAACTTAGAAGATATTAAAAACAAGGACCAATCTAACAAAATTAATTTCATAAGAATGTGACTGTGATTTACGTGATTAATTAATATTTGTTCTTTACTTACGTATGCTAGTGTCTCTATTTTTGTTCCCCTTAGGCACCATTAACACAGCACTTGGAAATAAAAACAAATTTGTCATGTATTGATGATTAATATCTAAAATTATTCTTGGGAGTCTCTAAGGTTTTTCCAATATCTGCAGGGGATTAGTTTGGAAGTGTTACCCTGATTATCCAATGTATGAATATGTTTAGGAATCCATAAATTTGCTTACTGACTCTGAGATCTGCAATTCTTTAGCTAGGAAATCTGCAATGCATTTATACTTAAAATTTATGTTTATCACATTTTTTCGCCTAGATCAGATTTCAGTTTCTAGAAAAATAGCTTTTACTAGAATTCAGAGTAATAAACTGTGACTAATAGTTCTTTTTTAGTGTTCTTGTTTGAAATTTTTGTAAAAGGTACTATCGGTTGTTCTTTGATTTAAAAAATGGGAATATTGTCTCCTTCATAATAAGAATGTTTAATTTTCAACTACACCTATTTGGATTAAAACCTTTAAAATTTCCCCATTTCTTTGATAACACACTAATGAGCTTTTATTTCCGATGAACTTCATAAACAAGCATTATATATGAAATACATGGGTGCCTACAACCACCGCGATACACAATGCATCATGCATCGCACTTCTGATGGTCGTGTATGCAGCAAAGCAAGTGAAAGTATAAATTAGCAAAGCGCTGCAATTAGTCGTACGCAACGTGATGAATCGCTCACCTTTCGACGCAGATAATGTCAGCACTGCAATTAAAATATACGCATACGATGCTTCCACGCGTAACTACGGCTCTCGAAGGATCGTTGAACCGTCCTTTTAAACGTTGCCAAATTGGTTCCTCCCGAGGATTCACTTCTAGTTTTCGGTTAATTAATATTGTAATGTATTCAAGTTCGTCGTATCACATACGAGTTAATCCCAAAGCAAGAGCCTTGAGGCGAGGAGTCGTTGAATTTCGGTAGTATTGGCCAAGAGTCAGCTTGCGGAAGATGTGGATTAATGGAATACAATAATTTAAGTCTTTTTGCGTTTGATGACTTTAAGTAACATCAGTTTTGTATTTTTTGTAATACCGGATTAAAATGTTTATGCTTAATTACTAAGAATGTTAGTTGAACAACAGTTAAAATGATCTAGATGTGAAACGCACGACCATGGCATTCAAAATAATTTTAAGTTGAACTACAGACTTAACACAAGATTAGTGAACCACTCCTTAGGCATAGAATCTTAATGAAGAATTCTAAAGTATGGATGATGTTTCCATATAATGTTTCTAGAATATGCCTTGCATACACAGTGACACAATTGAATGACTAGGTAATAAATAAGTAGCTGAACATCTTATAAAATGACATGGTATCTCCAGCTTGATCAGATTCCTTTTTTGGAACACATAGACAATTAGAAGTGAACCCAATATTATTACCATTACTATAACGATGGTATCTTAACAAAGATGACTATATTTTACAAGTTCTTCAGTGTTCTGCAATTTTAAAAATCCTGAACATTTCAAACCCTAGAGTAGCTGAAAGATTATGACAAGGTCCTCTGTGTATTGTTTTGTAGATAAGGAACCATGCATATTATGCATTAAAGTGCACAAGCACAAATTTATAGAAGTAATGCCAAGCAGAAACACTATAAATAAATTTGACCAAGTTCATTCAACACTGAATAATACCACAACTAAACCATCATATCTTAACAACTTACATGTTCAAAAATGATCCTAATCCAGCTATATTGCATTTGAAAATGTATAATCAATAATTTGTAAGAAACTAAAGAACTCGATTAAAGAATAATGAAATTACAACGTTAAAAACTTCGATATCGATATATTTGATTTTTTAAAGCTTTTTCTAAAACAATTTTTTACTTTAGTCCACTATTGCTGCCTAGTTTGGAAATAAAATGTGTAGCATCATTTTCACCTAAATTATATTCTAAACCCATCAAGTGGGAACAATTGCAAATATTATTAGATGAACGTATTGACCTTAGAAGTAAAATAAAAGAAGCGAATGATTTCGACCAAGTTATAGATTATTTAATTGGGTTAATATAAAATGCTGTTTGGGAATGTAAGCCCACTGAATTTAATTATTATAAAAATGATGACATACCACGTCTTATCAAAGAATTCGTCATTGAGAAGCGAAACGCATAAGTCAAGTGGCAAAGCATACAAGACACAACAATACAATAGGATACACACAATACTCATAGGATACACGTTGTACTAAATGAGAAACGAAATGAAGCCTTTATATATTATGTTATCAAATTAATCAGCAGCAACCATATAATATGGAGAGCTATAAAAAAAACATATTTTCCGATCAGGCTAATTTTTAGCGTCTGGACTTAACTTATGGTCTTCAGTTGAATACTGAAAACGTTATTTCTCTATCTATCACAGATGAAAAATTATCAGGCGTGACAGATGTCAGAAATGACAGAAATAGAAGCTGGTCTCCAGCTTCGAAGCTGCCTTGGTCAAAAGTTATAAGGAATGACATATTGGAAGCTGGGTTCGCTAAAAACTCTTATTGCATTGTTGTAGGACGTCCCACCTATGCCAGCTCGCGAATGTCAACCTGGTAGGCCATAGGCTTTCGAATGATACCCTCCTTATGTCTGTAGATTCAGTAGTTATCGAATTTCATTAGGCTTCCCTTTCTGGTATAAAAGCCTAAAACTAAACGTAGCAATTCCACCAATTTGAAGAACCAACAGAAAGAAAACAAATGTTAACTCCACAACCGAGTGTAAACGTTAATGATAAAGAAATAGAAGATTTCCTCAATGCATCATGTCAACTCTATCCCGATAAAACTGTTTTTGCATGCTGAAGTAAAGCAGAAAGTAAAATACACAAATTCTAACAAATTTCCCGGTTTTGATCTTATCGTTAGACAAATTTTACGTAACTTACCGTTAAAAACTATAGGACTATTCAATTCTATCTATAACAGCATACTACTACTTTATTATTACTAAATCAAGTACAAATTTGTTTTCATTAATGCTTTTTTGCCTAATTAATAGAACTAAAGACCAATAAACTACAGAAAGAGAAGAAATTTATTAAATGCAGGAAACATTGGAAGAGATAAACAGGAAATTAGATAAAATAGGAGAAAAAAATGTTAGATGCATTTCATCTGAAACTAAACAAGATTAAGGGAGACAATAAATTAAAAAGAGACAACCACCAACTCAAGATAAGAATGGAGAAGAGAGAAAGTGAAATAAGAAAATAATTATGCATGGAGTCGAAAAAGCAACAAAGAAAAATGATTTACAGTTAAAAGAAAAGCAATATATATATATATATATATATATATATATATATATATATATATATACTACCAATTTTGTTTTATATATATATATATATATATATATATATATATATATATATATACAAAATTGGTAGAAATGGAGATGAATTCTCGTTGGAGCAACTAAAGGTAATATAATTAACATATGAAAGTAGCAGGACAGAATCAAGGCCCACAAATAAAGAAACAAACACAAAACAATATGGATTATACGCAGATAAATATGAATCATCACATAAAGAAAGCCAGAACACCTAGTTAAAATTCTCCAGAAGATAATGAAGAAGATAGACAGAGATTAAGATAACCAAAGCAAAAATGACAAAAAATTTACCTTGTATAATAGGGATCATATAGATGTAAATAGAAGAAACACTATGAGTACATAGTGCACTATCTGTACGTAAAAAAACAAAAAAAGAAGAAGGGTAAGAAAAAACTTCACATGCAACTGAATTTGGTACTTTTGCTGATGATATAACGATACTATCTATTAATTAATCGCCACTACTAACGTCTCAAAGTTTGTAAAACCATCTGGACAGTTAGAATAGTTAATAGTGATAAATCAAGCCACATTACATTTACCAATAAACATAGTACAGTAACAATCAATAATGGTACTATACCAGTTAAAATAAGTCAAGTATTTAGGACTGTATCTTGACCAGAAACTCACCTGAACATTACACAGAATCAAGGGAAAACATCTAAACCACATATTTAAATAAATAAGCTGATTAATTGGTTGAGGCTCTCAGCTTTCCTTATAAAACAAAATCGTACTGTATAAAGTTATATTGAAGCCAATTTGGACGTATAATATACAGCTATGGAGGTGTACAAAACTGTGTAATAATGAAATTCTTTAGCGTTTCTAATAAAAAAAAAACTTTGGTACGAAGGTTCCATATGTAGACAACGAAATTCGAAGATTAGCAGCCGCTTACTATTACAGTCTCGTGGGCAACGAAAGATTAGTAAATGAACTTTGTCTTGAAAGCCAGATGAAGTACCTTTCCAGTTCTATTTAGAAATAACTGGATCTTTTTTGAGCCATTTACTTATTACTGATGCTTTAAAATAAGAGTAGATATCAATGAAAATGATGTAACACTAAAATGAGATTGAAAAAGATAAGAAATATTCAAACCTGGTACCATTTACAAAGATTTCCCAGCCATTGGTTGGTATACAATAAAAAAATCTATTGATCTTTGTTGTTCATTCCTCTCAATAATTAATAAACTCGGTAAGTATAATATAAGTAAATGAACACAGACGGAAGGAAATACATTACGCAATGTATTTTTTTTCTAAATACCTGGGCATACCAACCATTAATTTTTTCTAATAACTTAAAACTAAATACCTAATAACTAGAGTCCATCCATCGATGTCCTTCAAATTTTTTTTTAACTAATATCTGTACTCTCACTCGCGTATTATTTAGTTTAATCTTCTTTAGTCTTTGCACAAGATGTTAATTGTCCAGCAGCTGAAGAGTTTATGTATTCTCAAAGATGAAACCTGATTTCATATATACCAGCAAACCTTTTGATCTCATCTTAACCATTGGGTTTTCAAGATCTCGATTTAAGCCAGAGTTTCTTACATACCATTTAGGGTTTACTATGTTACGCAACAATTTGATTTATAAAGATTGTATGGATTTGATGTTACTATCTCTAGCAGAACCCCAAAGCTGAATACAATATACCCACAGCGGTTTCATGGTCTGATTGTATATTGAAATCTTATTCTGTATTCTTCCAAGAAGCTAACAATACTATTTGTGTTTCAACCAAAGTTTGCTTCTTTTCTTCTTCACATCCTGTTTCCACCGGAGCTTGGCATATAGAATCATTCCTGGATATTTGTCATTATTGCCATAGAGTACAATGGTACCATTGATTTCTAAAGACGATGGGTTAATTAGCTTTTTGTTGGTGACATTAACAAGAGTATATTTGAACGCGTTTACCTTTCATTGTTTGGTCCAATCAAGTGTCATGTTACTAGGTGCTTGTAGTCTTCTAGTGGATATATCTTGATCTTTATCTACTGCAAGAAGTGCAGTTCCTGTTTAATTCTGAAAGATCTGAGATGTGCGATGTTAGTGTCTTTACATATTGCTTATTTAGCTTAATTTGTGTATCAGGCCTTCGTACCACACTTTATCAAAGGCCCGAGCTACATTCAGGAAGATTGCAGAAGAGATTTAATTTTCTTCAAAAGCACGCTCTATTATGTTAGAAATACGATGCACATGATCGATGGTTGAATGCTTTTGCCTGAAGGCAAATTGATAATCCGGAATTAGGTTACCGCTTTCTATTAGCGATTTTAATCTATTGATTGGTAGAAGGGACATAAGCATATAGGATTTACCATCATTAGGCGCCTTACCTGGTTTAGGCAGCATGATCGCTTCCGCGGCTGTCTAGCTGGCAGGAACATGTTTCAATTTAAAGGCTGCGTTGAAAAGATAGGCGAGCATGACTATACCTTTCCTAGGCAATTGCTTCATATCATATCTAAGTGCTTTATTTCGGTTTAGATTTGTTTTTATTCTCTACGTTTCTGTTGGAGTAATAGAGGTGATATTTTCAGTTCTTGGATTACCAAAAGTAAGGTGTAGAAATATTAGCGAAATGTTCAGCAAAGAAGTCAGCCCATGGACTACTGTCCTTTCTGATTGGAAGAATTGAAATTATAAGCTTCTTGATCTTCTTCTTAGTCACTTTAAAAGAAAATAATCAGCCTTTTCATTTGCGGTAAAAATTTGCAGGTAGTTATTGATTGATTCTTTCTTGAGTTTTTGTATTTCTCTTTTGAGTAGTTCTGTTTTATTATTTAAGATGGTCTTGTCAGAAGGGTCTCTCACAACAGTTGCCATCTTCTCTTGACTGTTTTTTTTTCTTCGACAAGTTCTCTGATTTCTAGTGAGTAATTTACTGTTTTGGTTATATGGCTAACTTCCTTCGTATTGTTGGATGAACCTGGTGAGTTTGTCAGCTTCTGGTTATTGTTGCTCCGTTGTTTACAAACTGACGTTTAAGTTAGTGCTCTCCCGAGGATTAAGTTTAAAACTTTCCCAATTAGTGGATTTGTTTACCAATACAGGTCGGTTCTCTGTTTTAATTGTCTCCTCGTTTAACGTCAAACCGACAGCGGAGTGATCAAAAACCAACTCAAAATTTTTTCAATCTAAATAAAATTTTGTGATATTTTCTGGAAATGTAAAAATCTAGGAAATCAAGAATTTTATTGATGTCTGTAGGATAAGTAGGCTTACCTGTGGAGTGATAGTTGCAGCTAGTTTTACAGCTTTCCTTGGCTCATTTCCCTTGGTTATGGTTAGTCTTGATCCCATATCAACATACATTTATAAATCTTGCACATATATGTTAAAGGAGGTTAGGATTATGCCTAGATGGATACTAACTGCTCCAACTATCAACTTTTGTTTGGTGGACTTAATGTCCACCAGGTAAATTGTATATCTGTATGACGTTCTTCAAAGTGATTAATAGATTCCTTAATAATAACTGCATTACCACCTTTTGCTTGATTATCAGGGTGGATCGTATGATAAAGTTTGTAGCCTCTTATTTTAAGACTACATTTAGTTGTCATATGCGTTTCTGAGATGAGACATACATACATCTATATGTTATGAATCACTTAAATATTACACAATGGAATATGTTAATAAATTTTATGATAACAAAACTAGAAAGAAAATACCCAAAGATAACGTTACCTAGTCTTGACATTTTATCTTTCTCAGTATTAAGTCAGTAATTAAAAGGTGTCATAGCCATTTCAGTCAATTGAAGCGTGTTTTAAATTCAACAAATTCTTATTTATTTATCTTTTTCCAAGTCGGCTTTCAATTGAGGTAATGACATTAAAATGAACTCACAAATAGCAATTGATTTTGCGAAATTAAGTTGGCGCTTTTAATTGCATTCCCTAAATTAATTGTTAGAGATTTAATCTGCAATTTGCAATTCCGGCCGACGGAATTGTCTAATTGTAACACAAACGAAAGCTATGCATCGATTATCCCGAGCATTCAAGTGCGTAGCGTTCAAGAATTTGGAAATTATTTTTCTCGCGTTTTGGATTTCTGCATTTCTGGTGCTTTTTCCGACGTTTCGCCGGGCCGCTGCTCCGGCGGCCTGAGCTTACAATTAGAGGATTTAAAGATTAAATACTGGCTGCTCGCCGTCTACTCCGCGCGTAACTTCATTAAACTAACAAAGCGGAACTAATCGGGATTTTTTGCTGGGTGCTAGAAAGTGTCGCTCAATCGGCCAGCTCCGGCAGCAGAAGCCTCGACGGTTTCTCCGAGCGAAAAGCGCGGTGCGCGATTTTTTGCGGCTTTATTGTGGACTCGGTCTATTACAGCCGCTATGTAACAGAACAATGCGTCAGAATGCAGTTTTATAACTTATTATTAGGCCCCATTATTCAGAATTGTGGAATATACTGAGCAATTTCCTAAGTATTCAAGCATTTCTATTAGTCTGTTTTGAGTTGTTGGGAAAGCTGTACTAATGTGACTGTAAACAACATTAACAAATTTATCTCGTATACAATAATGCCATATAGGTTATAAGAACAAATGTAATACAATTTTACTATACATCAACAATGATAAGGTATCGAAAACGTTAGAACGCCTTGAAAATGGAACGTGAAAAAATATTTCACATGAAAGAAATTTGAAGTGTCTTACTTTACAAGCTATCACTTGAGGCAAAGACTGTAATAGGATTGAGGTCAGGCCAATTAGAAAGAAAAATAAAATTTGGCGTAATCATTTTAAGTCATTACTGAGTTGTTTAGTTTTTTATGAATTGGCACTGAATTTTTTGAAATTTGCAGAATTGGTCCTAATAATAGGCTATGTTAAGATTCTTGATTATTAGTTCCTAATACACATTCCACTGTATTTCTGAGAATAACAAGTTACTACTCCATAAATAATGAATCGTTTTAATTGAATTGTGATAAACAGCCCAGGAAAGTTGCCACTATTTGAGCATTGGGTTTTATGTCACCACTTTTGAAATGTTGAAGATGTTTAAAAAAAACGCTTTACGGCAATAACTCTGAAGTGGCCAAACTGTTCTGTAGAACATATGATTGGCATCATGACTTTTAAATGAATTTCTTAAATTAATGTTGAATTTTGGACCATCCTTCCTTTGCTCAGAAGTGGCACTTAGAGATACTGCCCCTCGAATCACTATAATTTTCTAGTTAAAAAAATTCGTTAGTATCCTTTAGTGCTGTTAGAAAGTGTTTTCTTTTTGTTGTATAAATTTTTAGTCTTGGGTTATTTCTTAATATGTAATTCTGGATATTATTAATCATTTTAATAAACAGGATGGAAGTCCTCCTTATTTTATCAATAGAACCGTTTTGGTTTGGGTTGGTTGCATAATTTCAAAGATTATGAAGAATCTTCAAACTATTTACGAATTGCAATGACAATTAGACGACTTTTGTAACCGCTGTCATGGAAAATAAACAATGACGAACGGTCTTTGTCTTATAATAATCAGCATCAACAGAAATATTTTATTTTTTGTTATTTTACAGCTTATTATAATTCTAATCTTTCACCCAATTTGTTAATTTTCACATCTCTCATAAATTCATATACTTGTATTATCTTCCGTATTTGTATTAACTCTGGTAATTATAAAGTTAGTTTAGTCTCTTTTACGTATAGATTATCATCAGTCAATAAGTTTATAATAAATGAATTATATTATTAGACTTATTATTGGAGTTACCAGATACCACGTTTTGTCTACTTTTTGTGGAAATTTTTTAAGAAATTAAATAAGACTAGATCAATTAGTAGCAGATTTTTTTTGCTTATTGTCTGTATCTTTGGTAGCAACCTCATGGAGTTGTGTGTCATGGACAGTATCTTTCTTTCGTGTTTTAGTCTGTACATGTTCCTTACTTGATAGTTCTGGATCTATTGTTGGTTTTCTATAAGTTTGTCTGTGAGCTATAGCCTCATATTCACACAAGATATGGATGACTGTCTTTGTTTCTTTGCCACAATGTCTGCAACTCAAGTCTCCATTGTACAGCTCCATTTTTTTTAAGGTGTTCTCTAAGAAAAAAATGCCTGCGAGTAAACTAATTATAGTTTGTAAATGATTCCTGTTCGTTTGCGAAATGGTTCTTTTATGAAGAATTCTTCCATATCTTTGTCTCGGTAAGTTTTCCTAGTACTCCTAGCTTATGTGGTGTGAGTTTACATGACAGCTGATGATGAATTGCTAGCCATTTTCTCTGCATCCCAACATCAGCTCCTCCACTTCTCTGTTGGTGGTACGGTGGCGTTGTCGTGAGAAAAACTTAATTTCATTCCTCGTTCTTAATTGGCTACTAGTCTCTAGAAGACAATAAATTAAGCGCAGTATTTTACAATTATTTTTTATTATAATGCAGGTCCTAGGGACCTCTAAGGATGGACTGTAGATTGGTTTTCCTGTTTTTCTTAAACCTCTAATTTTGCCCCTGTTTATCCAGGGTCACGTCGAACGCTTTCTGAAAGACGGCTGTAGGTTCACCTGAAATACTCAAATCGCCATCTTTACCACTGAGACCTTCTAGGACTCTGAAGGTAACCTTGTCCAGCTAATAATAAGTCTTAAATTGGGGTGCCTCCAAGGCTTCAAAGGACGTCTCGTCAATAGAGTATGCAACGAGTTTCCCCTCCTTTTTTACCCTTTTATTCAGGAGAAGTCAGCCTCCCACTCTTAGTCCCTGGTTTTGTCTCCCTAGGCGTGTTTTGACCTGTTCCTCGATTACCTTTGGGCCAAACAAGAAGATCAGCACCTTGGGTCCCTTCGAAAGGTCCTTGGACTTAACCACAGTCTAATCCTCATTCTCCCATAGTCGAGGCACGTCACCAATCGTCCTCCTAAATCATTATTTAGTGTCCACATTAGCGCAGGTTATCCACAAGACATCTCTGCTAAACGTTGTCCTGTTCTGTTCCGAGTATAGGTACTGTCCATTGCCTCAAGAAGTTTTTTTTGAACCAGGTTTTATGACGAGGTTTTGGAGTCGAATCAGGCTGTTATAGATCCTTTCTCCTTTTCTAACTTGCTCGCGTTGGCGTCTTTCTTTTGCGGTTTTTTACAGGTTGATATCCTTGCCTCAATCTTCCTAGCTTCTTTCACTGAGGCCCTTTTTCTGTTGTTCTCCTATTTGCTGCTTGTCCTCATAGGTCTTTTTTCTCTTCTGGTAAAAACAATAAAATTTGTTTTCGAGTCAGAAGCCTGTTCAGATATAGTGTGTTGATATACATGTACTTTCTCATGATTCATACTGTTCTCACGAGTATGGAGGAAGATAAGGTCTACTCCTGCGGAGATCTCTACACATACGTAAGGTTAACTACTTTGGAAGGTCACTTGGGATTCCAGAGGCTCCATTAGTGACACTGTGCATCTCCAGTGCCATTCTTCCCTCGACACGGATCGCATAATACTTTGGATTGGGTTTAACCTGTGTCTTGTGCAATCCTCTGAGCGGCATTAACTTAGTGGAGAAAAGGAGTATTTATAGACTCTCCGGTCTAGATTCAGTGCAAAGATCTATACATATTGAGTTCACAATCTTGGATCTAGGAGTACTGTTGTGCAAGTCTCTCATAAAATCCTTAGTTTTTTCAACATCTATGTACTTTGGCTATTACTCCATTTTTCGTAAAGCTTCTGCAAACCAATCTTTAGGCGTAGCACTATATTACTTGTGAACAGTCAGCTGAAGCTTGTCGTTGGAGAAGAACTTATAACACATTATCTCTTTCATTCCATCAAAGTGTAGTTGTTTTGCGCAGGACCTAGCAAATATGTAGCGTGACGCAACGCATTGTATCCGAGAATCTGTGTGGGGACTCACGTGGCCTCGCATTGTCATTCTATTTTCACGTGGTAGTATTACTGAAATACATCGGCGGAGTCACTATAATGATTCCATTTCATCAGCAGAATTCCCTTCTGCTCCCAATAAGCAATCGCTATTTGTTATGGAACAAACAATTACGGTGGTAGTTTCTTAGAACAGGGGCTTCAATGTGCTGTCATTCTATAGATGGATGTCTGCTGTGACCAGCCACACAACCAGAACGTCTCCGGATCAATGCTGCACAACTACAGCAACTGACGGCACACCTTTATGAGTTGCTACTGAGCAGTGAGAATATAGGAGATCTATAAATTCTTAGGAATGATGATATGCAAAGTTCCGCGAAACATACTTATTACATCCGCTAGTGATGCGTGATTCGGTATTATGTTTCCACACATGGCTATTAACCTCGAATGAATGTTCGAAGGAATAAACCATATCGTCTAGTTCCAAGGTTTTCTCTTTGCCCCCAACTGCATTTGCAGTACTCTTTCTTTTCTTTTGTGTGTTTCAATAACGCTATAGTCTATCTTTACAAACTCACTGGGTGCGACACAGTCAGAGTTTAAAGGGAGAATGTCAATTAAAGATTGCTTTCTAATTTTTTAATTTGTTTTAATTAGATAAAATTCCACAGCTACAAAAAGCAATAATTATGTTGTAGCTAAAGTATACGAACTTTATTTTGGCCACTCCCACTTTGAAGGAGTTGCATCTTATTTTATTATTTTTAAAATAGCAGAACCCAGAGCTGCCCGTTCTAGCCTGTGAGCATTTCTATGGGCACCTTTTATCATAGTTATCACAAATCAACAACAATAATTACTTCGTCCAAAGTGGAGCTGAAAAGTTCTACTTTTTACTATGGATGTTCTATCTAATTAAAACTGTCGAGTATTTTTGCATATACACCACAAATGATAAGGGGGGCGGGCATAACATGTACAAGCAGAAGACTAAAAAATGAATAGCAAAGGAAACGGAAAATGGAATGGAAAGCAGGACGGTGACTAAAACAAAGAAAATGGATAATGAAATAAACAAAAAAAATTAATAAATATGAAGAAATAAAGATTAGGATATAGAATATAACCACTCTGAATGAAAATAAATATGAATTATTAATATAAGAAAGGGGGGTTCAAAGAGTACAAATACTTGATATAAGTGTAACCAAAAAGACTAGAGAAAGGTAAAAAATGTATAAACACAATACAGATCTACGTCGTAGTAGAAGGAACGAAACGAGATAAAATCAATGAGTTTTATGCCCAATTACAAGAGGTATTAGACCAAATAAGAGGAAGGGATAGGAAATAACTGAAGAGTAGGCATAAATCGAGGACTAAGAGACAAATGACTTAATGAACGGAAATTCCTACTGGCTACAAGAAACGCATTCATAAGTTGCAGGAGCAAGCAAGACAATACAGAACTGTAGCCTGGAAGAAAGATAAATTTATCTTAACGAAGTGATAACTGAGCAGACAGAAGAAATATGTGGAGGAACCACAATAAAGGCCACAGAAAAGAACAAATTGGTGGAATGAGAAAAAAGAAGGAAGCATGGAAGAAGTTTATATAATCAAAATCGGTTCACGACAAAATATATTATAACACAGTGCGCGATAAGAAAATAAGAAAAGCAAAGCAAAAAAGTTGAGGAGAATTTGGAATAGAAATTAATTAAACTTTCGACAAAAACAGCAGAAGTTTCTGGAATAGAATTAAAACAATAACAGGAGAGAAATGGAAAGAGATATAAAAAAACAATCAACTGAAAACAGCAACAAGCGAAATATTACAAACTTAGAAAAAACATTACGAAGATAAATTCGAAAGAGATGAACACGAACAGAAGATAAAAAAATAAGAGAGGAATATAAAGGATCCGGAAGATGGGGAAATACATGAAGCGATAACAATGGGTGAATTGGAAGGAGCTTTGAAGAGAATTATACTAAAGAAAGCGTGCGATAGTAATGATATAAACCCGGAATTGATAAAATGAATGGGAAAAGATAGAAAGGAGTGACTATTTGGAATGTATAGAGAGGCCTGAAAAACAAACAAAATACAAAAGAATTGGGAAGACAGTTTAATTATCTCGATACATAAAAAAGGAGAAGAAATGGAATGTGAAAACTACAGACCAATCTGTTTCGCTTCAGTGGTTTTTAAAGTTCATGCGAGCATAACAAAGGAAAAATAAGAAGAATGATATAAAGCAAATTAGAAGAACAAGCAGCATACTGAAAAATAATACAAACATTGAATAATATATTTATATTAAGGAATTTAACTGCAAAGAAGGAATGAAAGAGGAGAAAAATTATATATGATTCTTATTGAACTCGGAGCAGTTTTCGACGTAGTAAAACAAAGTAAAATGTAAGAAATAATGGACAAAATAATTAAAGTGGTTAAAAGTATGCTTTGAAATGGCGATAAGAATAAAACATCCTGAACACACTTCTATCTATTTATGTTCTATCATTAAATCATTACATATATTTAAGACGACTGTTTGTATTCATATATATGTCACAATCAAAGGTCATTGACTTTAAACGTTTTTAATTCGTATTTAAGGTTTCATATATCAAGTGGCTTTTTCCTAGTTTATATTACATGGACAAAATAATGAAAAATACAAGATGCCGGACAAGACACACACAATAGGATATATAAACTTAACACTTTTAAAAATAAACGCACTCCCATACAAAATTACAGAAATTAATAGACATATGGACGAAAGAGATTGAAAAAATAGAAATGGAAGTAAACACAAACAAATGCAAATACATAATAATAAACCAAAAAGCTAAAGAAAGAAAAACTGTAATAAACATAACCCACAAAGGTGAATTAATAGAGCATTTAACTGCTTTTGGATGCCTTAACTCCAAGTTTACACAAGATATAAAATATATCTAGAAATAGTAAATAGAACAAAAAAAGTGAAAAAAATGTATTTTGCGCTATACAAAACAATTTACAGAAAGACGGAAATAGCGAATACAGTGAAACTTCAGGTACACAACACGATAGCTATATAACGATAACATATACAAGTCATGGGTAACGAAAAAACATGAGGTCATGGTAAATGCAGCTGAACTATAAAAAAATAATAAAAATGGCGAGTAAAACACGAAGCAACAGAGTACGAAATGAAGAAATCAGCAACTCGCATTACATAAAATAAATAAGAAAAACTAGAAGAGACTAGTAAGAAAGACAATGGAAGCTAAACGAGGTTATAAGAGAAGGAAAGGAAGACCTGAGAAGATGTGTCTGGAACAAGTAAAAGAGATGTGAAAAGCGAATGGAAGGACAATGAGGGAAAATAAAGAAATGGCAAGGGGTCAGAAGGCATGTAACAGTAGACGAATAGCTGAAAAAATAAATAAACACCGACACCCCAAACGACAAAAGGAGATAACGCCAAGAAGAGGTATATTTTCCCACTGAAACGAACTTTGTGAACAGGATTTGTTCTGATAATATTTACAGGTAGAATTATTGTAGACAATTTAGATCCATAATTGGCAATTTTATAATAAATTTTAAACTTGAAGAATGATATGTTGCACAATTTCATGTAATAGATTTTTACACAAATAATACATTGATCTGGTTAATAATTTTAAAGTTGCAATTCTTTTTTATATCCAATTATTACATTCGTAGTTATTTACTAAATCGAATAAAACCATGGCAACAAAAAAATCTTGGTAACAGCTCGTGTTTAGCTTACATAAATACACATACATATAACTACTTTGTAAGTGCTCAATCGAACTGCTTGGGTGATAGATGTATGTACTCTCCTTCAAATGGGCGACAGCCGTAGCAAATTCCGTCGGCCTAATTAGGGAATCGGACCGAGACTTCCTCTTATGGAGTCCATTTCTGATCACTTGAAACAAACCAAAAAGGCTACTTAACTTTTTTCAAAAAACATCTATGGCAACCATGATATGTACTTGTCTTGAAATAGCCCCTTCTCTCCAAAATTGGTTTAATGGAAAGCTTCACTTAAAACTCGATTCCAAATCGACCGTAGCATTTTCTTCTCGCAAACGAAGAAATAAAACGTTGATCAGAGAGTATTTTGTTGTAATTCGAGAATAGGCCAAGGATCAGAAAAATCTCGACATTTAATTCGCTGCGCAACTGAGTAATCCGTTTAAACCCAGAAAAGGCTGCGAGTGTTTACCCACGTCCCCAGAATATCACTCGCATTATGCGTTATTGCCGTACGAACATTTGCCTAGCGATTGCGACACTAACGGCGATCCTTAGAATAAAATACGCTGAAAGCGGCTCACCGAAAGGCGCAGAGATTACGCCGCGCGCAGTAAATGCTGTGGGACTTTTAGGAAACGACGTGGAAATCCAGGAATGAGCGCTTTCACTACGAATCAAGGCTGCTTGTCATAATTGCAGTTAATGAAACTAACAAGTTGCAAATTGAATTAAGTGCCGGCATGGCTGGGTTTATTTACTGCCTCTTAATCGCCAACTTATTAATTTGCTTCTAATCTTAGTTAGAATCGTAAACCAATGTAAGTACTATTTATGGTAGTTGTAATTAACTTAACATTATCGTGGATCTAAATGGTGTTAATATCAATAATGAAATATAAAAATCATTTAATACTATAGTACAGAAGCTGTGCAAATATTCCGAGATTGTGCAAAAGAGTTTACGATAACACACTCAAAATTTTAGTAAAGTAAACTTTCTAAAAGGCACCTCGTATACCGAATTATGTAAGAAAAATTTAACTTGAAGTGCAGATATTTTGACAGCTTTAATAGAAGAATGAACCCATAACTAGTGAGTCACCTACACTCAAGTCGAGGGTACTGCAGGAATAATGAACATTTATCAATGAGAGTTACTTGCGTGGATTCGGAATATAACGACCATAATCTGCGTGACATTACGAAATTGAAGTGGCGAAAGCCCCGATAACACAACAAAGAACAAAGTGTTCTACCTATTAGAAATGGATTGTAGAACGCACGCGTGTGTTGCAAAAGGTTTGCGTGTGTCGAACGTCTATAACAGAAGATTGAAATAGTCCACCAAGTTTTAAAATTAAATTTAAAATTGCAAAAAATGTTTCAAGCGGTTGGTCGTTTTGCGTTTCGAAATAAATGCAAAAACAAAGAAAGGGTGGCCCAAATCGAAAGCCTGATTTTAATTTTAACTAGAACGATTTTTGAATAATTTGAATGAGTATCATAACACACAATTTCCGATTAAATATGGAAAATTATATCTGACAAATGACAAATTTTGATTCTTTTCAAAGAATTTTCAATTACAATCTCGCACATGTTTCGTATAATTTTATCAAAAACACATCGGATTTTGTTCTTAAGGTCGTCAAATGTTTGTGGATTATTGGCGTAAACTTTGGATTTCAGGTAACCACATAAAAAGAAGTCGCATGGTATTAAAATACAAGATCTTGTTGATCGGTTGATTTCGTTAAAATTACGCGCTCAGGAAATTGTTGGTGCAAATCGATTGTTACTTGAGCTGTATGGCAGTTGGCACCATTCTGCTGGAACCACATTTGTTCCAGATTCATGTTGCTCACTTGCTGTCAAAAATTTACGTAATCATGTAATGGTAACTATCGCCATTCCAGCACCATCTTCGAAAGAGTACGGGGCCTCTCACGCCACCTGTCAAAATTCACATCAAAGAGTGACTTGGGGATGCATGTGCTTTTTGTGAATTAAGCGACAATTTTACAAACTCGCCAAGTTGTAAATGTACAATATCGCTAAAGATGATTTTTTCGAATTGTCGACGGTGAGAATTTTAAGTTCTTGGTCATTTGGTGTAGGTTTTTTAGTGAGTATTTGCTGAAGAAAGCTTTTAAAAATGCCCAATTGTTGCGCACGATTCCGAATATATGCTTTTGGATTTGCAACGATACTTTAATTAACTATATCAATATTCTCATAGGATCTTACTTCTTGCTGATATAAAGTCCTACATTCATTATCGATTCGGTTTCAAAATTTCTTACACGCTGTTTTGGTACCATCTTTGCAAAATTTTCACCGAATTTTCCGTGCGTTTTCACAATAATAGCTTACTATTCTTTGGTATAGTGTTCCATATTTACTGATTTAAATAATTGTAGTTGACATCTGCTAAAGTGCCAGAGTTACCGACCGCAATACGAAAAAAAGGCGCGAAGCTTAAATTTGGCGTTCAATTTGGATCGCCCTTTGTAATTCCATACTTTTATTAATAAATATTAATAATAAATAATCTCTGATGGCTGGCGTCAGTCACTAAAAATAATTGAATACCTGTGTGCACTTTGAACAAAGGATAATAATGGCAATCGTCTAAGGCGCATTGCTTACCATATCGCCCCGCATCAGGGATGGTGCGCGACGACCTTCACTAGTAACCACGTGTTTTAGCCGAGTTTTACCGAAGAGGGTTTGGGGTGTTTTGGATTTCACATGTGATCCGATTTTGAGTTTATCGATGCTATTGGTTGGTGTTTTTTTTTACAGTCGGTCTTTCAAATTATCCCAGAGAAAAATCATAGGGGTTGAGATCAGATGAATTACGCGGCCAATCAATGCCACTTTATGCTTTCCTGGGCACATCCAACCCGAGAATCCTGTCTTCAAATATACTGGAAATTAGTTCAAAATTGTTCACAGTATGATGAAATGTCGCTTCTTCTTGATTGATCCAATAATTCGAAACTATTCTCGTCATATTTCAAGGAAGAATTTTTTCAAATTTTTTTTTATAAATAATTTTATCCGCATATTTCTAGAGAAAGAATGGTCCGATAATGCCTCTGTAAGTGATTGAGCACTACATACTGACTTCTTTTAAGTGGAGGCCTTTAACTCCAGTCAGGTGAGGATTTTCTTTACCCCAGTAGCAATAGTTTTGTTTATTAACGTTATCCATCCAAGTCGAAATAACACTCATAAAATGAATGCATTTCAAATCGATTGCTTCCTTTCGGAATTTCCCCAACATCTTATCAAAAGTCAGTCTTTGGTCAGAATTGAGTTGTTGCAGTTTAATCTTATAGGAAAACATTGTCAAATTCACTTTCAAGGTCTTTCCGACTGACCAATCGTTCATTTTGAGACGAGTTGCTCTTTTTTTGTAGGAAGAGGTGGGCTCATGTCCTCAGGAGTAGTCACAGTGACCGGTTGTCCTGTCTTCGACTTATTGTCATCAGCCAATCCCAATACCTTCGAATCTTCTGATCAAACTGATTGCGACGAAAGAATTTTTTTAATTAAAAATTTTGATCTTTAAAAAATTGTGTATATTTACTTAAGAATTATTGGCTTAATCAAAGTGTTCTTATCGAATTTGTCTTTAAATTTCCGCACTGTCGCCACAAGAGATTCGCCATTCTAATAGTATAAATACATATTCTTTGATAGTATATCTTAAAGGATGCCATTTTGATTTATGAAAATAATGGTAAACAAAATACCCTACACTTGTTGATCACGTATACATATAAACAAAAGAAAATTACTCTCTACATAAGAGAAAATTGCAAAAAATTATTTTAAAATTAATATGTAGAACATTCTAATACATAAAGACAAAATGGAAAATGCATTAGAAAATGTTAGATAAAGATCCAAACTAGAAGTATAATTAGAATTGTACCCTGAGAAATGTGACAAAATAATATATTTAATAATAAAAAAATAAAGGAAAAGGTCAAATGATTAATTAATTAATTATTATAACAAATAAAATAAGCTATGTAAAAGGAAAATTGAAAGAAAAGACAGAATTACAATTTATAACTAGGAGTATAAGAAAAAAACAACTAAAAGGTAAAGGTAATCTTATTTTCAGAGAAGAACCTCTTATGGAGGTACTCGGGTTTTCAGTTAAACTATCACTGCTGTTGGATGGCCTGATAATGGTTTATTCGCAAGTAAACCATGCGTTTCGAAATTGTAAATGAAACGGTAAACAATCCGTCTTATAGGTAAATTATTTGGCCCCCCATAAAATAGGTAATTTTCTCAATATCATTATAATAGATTGTAAATGGTTCTTGTAAGGTGTTTTTAAAATGAGTGCGTTCGTGACGTATTAATTGCATTCAGAGATTGATTTGAGCAAGTTAGATAGACATATAATACGCTGTTTTTGATAATCTTAATTTTCAGTGGTAACTAATAATGTGGGAATTTATTTAAAACAAGAGCCGTGGTGGCTTAGTGGATAGGTCGCTAGACTACGAAACCAAGAGTTGCGGGTTCGAATCCCGCTCTCGCCAATTCGATTGCTGGCATTTTTACGGCCCAGCTTTGGCCCCAAACTTTGGGGTAACAATAGGCGGTCGGTACGTAGCGCTAGCCACGTTACTACCCTTATGTACCGCAGGCTCTAAATTGTAACAGACCTATCCTGTTACGATCCCAAAGGGCCTTCAAGGCCTGTTACGGGGAACTATTATTATTATTTTTATTTAAAATATTTTTAGATTTTATTATTATGCAGCGAAATAAAAGACACTCATTTACTACGGTGTTCAATTTAGAATTGATTTTTGAATTAAAGTTCAAATTGTAATTTTTAAGATAAAATTTCAATAGGATCAATCAAAAATATTTTTACAAGGCGTTGTCATAGTTCGATAGTTTTCATCGACTGAAATGATTGACTCGGTATGTAGAATCGCACAGAAATACAAAGAGAAAATAGTGCGAGTAGCATAACTAAAATATTGAAGGGGGAAATAATTTAAATCAAACATCGGAAATTAACAATGAATGGACCTTTATGGAAGCAAAACAAGGAGAATAATATGACACCCTAAAACTGGCAAAAGTAACTGCGAAATTGTCAAAAAATTGAAGCTAAATCCTCCACCGTAGACTACGGCATCAAAAAATATTGTAGGGAGGTCAGTTTTTAAACAATCAATATGGGTTCATGAACAACAAAAACTATTAGATATTAAATAGAAGGAAATATCCTCAGAAAGTTTCGCAAAGCCAATATTATGCATTAGAAACCAATAAGGGTTGCAATTATTAAAAATCAATTGAAACAAAACTGTCTATATGGACAAATTGTGATACAAAATTCTATAGTACGAAATAAAATAATCAAAAATATTTAAAAGGGACACACTAACTCGAAAATTGGAACGCTTGAATTTTTGTTTACGAAGGTTTGTATCTTGTAAGAGCATTTAGTGAGCAAGCATCGGAACGGTGTATTGCTCTTACCATTAAATACAAAGAGGTTCAATAATGAGCTGGAAGTACACTATTGTTTATTGACAGTGCAGTACCAAGAGAATAAGCAAATAAATATTGAAATTTTGCAGATTTATTCAATAATACAAGATCCCGCCTCGGTCTTTTATTGGTCGCGTTTGTTCTTCTTGGCATCTACTGAAATAATGAATTAATGTTGTTTTGATCGATTGAATTCCATTCATTATTGATAAACTTCCATAATTCAGCCAGATTTCTTCGAGGTTCAGGATACCGCTGTACCCTTGGCACAATGATATTCCAGACATTTTCGACTAGGTGATCGAATCGGCCATGGAAGATTTTTCACTCTGTATTATTGAAGAAAGTTTAATGTATCACGTGTCACATGTGATGTAAAGTTATCTTATTGAAAGATTGCTTGGGCTACCCTTTGAAGGAAAGGAAGTACCACGGGCTGTAAACCACGTTGGTGTAGGTCTGACTGGTAATGTTGCCTCTAACTCTGACTTGTAATCATAACTGATAGCTTCCCATACCATAATATCTGTAGTTGAAATTGTATGTATCGTACAAATGAAGTCTTGCTCCCTTTCTTCACGACTATGGTATATTGATATCTGACTATTGTTTAGGTTTAAACAAGATCTGGACTCATCAGAACATTTACAGATTCCTTTCCATGACCCATTCTAGACCGTTGCTGGTGCAAAGTAGTTGTAAGACATCGTGCTGTTAGTTCCATTGCGAGTAATTGACCTTGAACGTAGGAGGTAGACAATCGGTATCGTGTAATTGTCAACTATTGGACACTATATGACGATCCTTCCGGAGTATGTTTTTTGACCCGCTGCTTCCATATTTATGCCACAGTACTGCTATGGCTCGTAAACAAACACACCATTCATGTAAACCAACAGCACATTATCCTTTGAATTCGCTAATTTTTTGCTAATGAATCCTTTGTCAACGGGGAGGCATTGTAAAAAACGATATAACTAAATCTCGGACTAACAAACGTATGGTTCTTAACTTTAATAATTCTTTAATTATAGTATACTTAAAAGTGTCAATTCAATATAATTTGTTTTTAAACGTGCCGTAATCACAATAAACAGTAATGTATTTATTTTTAAGGTAGAATTATAGATAGTATCAAGAAAATTAAAAAGATAAAAAAAATGATCCAAACGCATTTTGGTGAATTTCAAAATTGTAAAATTTCTTAGAAATATGTAGTGATGTTATTGTAATACATCCCCTTATAATTATAAGTGAGCTGCGCACATTGTTAAGGTAACGTATTCTGGGTGTATTATGGCACGAAGAGTGACGTGCGTTATCATTAAAGACAGTCAGTTTTGTAAAGCTTTCTTCGTTTGGTTACTCTAATTAAATCTATTTAACACACGACATAATATTTACAACAGTACGAAGAGGAATTAACCTATAAAATTATCAAATGCCTTCTCCGAAATTTCAACTTTTTATTATAATTAATACCAGCAAGTAATACTGATTTTCCGAGCAAGTTACAAAAAGCGTAGACCAAAATAACATTAGACATTAAAATTAGTCACAAGATTCCCTGTGGTCATAAAAAGATGAAAGTAAAATTTAAATTTATTAGGTTAACTTAGTTATAAAAATATAAAACATATTCAGTATATTTATATATATATATTTTTTTTAACGATTTACTCTTATTGAGGATGTGTAATACTTTTGAACTGTGGCGCATATATAGAAAAACACGACGAAGGTTAAAATCCTAATATGATTAAACTATTGTAACTAAAACTTGCTGAAACCAAAAAGGAAGAGCTATGTAAGAAGATTCACATAGCACATAGCAGTTTGAATATTAGAATATTAATAGTAAGTTTTTCTTTATCTTCGGACTCGGAGGAACTTCCATCATTACTGATTTATTCATCGATGCATCATTATGTTATTTCAGTAACTGTGAAGAAGAAAATACTTTGGCTCGGAAGAGAAATGGTTCGTCACTGAAAATGTCTTCAGTAAACACCTGCACATTTTTGCTAATCAATTGGGCACAGTAAATATTGAATATAAACTTTTTCTATATTTATGGAGAAAATTGCTATTAAACATTGACTGTTAAAAAACAAGAAATGTTATGCCTAAAGAATTGTAATAATACTCAAGGCTACGAATGATTCTCTGATTTGTCATTTGTATTGGATGACAGATTGACTAATATAATGGTCCAGTTGGTGATTCATAAGTAAAACGATTTTGCTTCAATTGAAGGCATCTCATTTTTTGGATGGTCATTTTATATCTCCTTGTTGACTATTTCCATCCATATCATATACTTCGCTGTTGTGGGTATTTTGGTCTTCTAAATAGGCTATTTATTCACATTTATGTCATTTTTTGTACTCAATGATCAATTCTGTAGCTTCAACAACCTAAATTTCTAGATAGAATACATAAAAGCACAAGCAAAACCATTGCTGCTTAAAATTTTATAAAACAGTGCAATGTTAAGTGTAAATATCCTAAATCTACCAATTTTTTTTCTACACAACAAACTGCATTTAAGTTTAACTATTAAGTTTTTCCTCTGTGGTTAAGGAAAGTGTGATGGCTTTTAAGAATATTAATCACGATTGCAAGCGGTATCACTTTTGAATCTACACAGTTTAATAAAGATTTAGAGATTCTAAAGTACTTCGTAGCAACAACGATTTTTATTGATAAACCTCAGGCTTCGGACATGTACTCTTGAACACTCCGACACTTCCAAATAGCTTCTTTCTTAAACATGAACGAAGTTCGAAGAAAATCAGAGGTATCTTAGAAAGACTTACTTTTGCAAAAACGCTTTTGACACTAGTCGCGATATTAAAATCAGTGGTGGCCTCTCGAAACCCCATGACGCTGAATAAGTGTAACGATTTACAAAAACAGAAGATAAATATTCAATCCTAATGGCCTGTAATCAACAGTTGAAGATTATACTGAATACAATTTTTGGGAACATTCGAAGATATAAGGAAGAAAATTATAACTTTACGATTATGAGTGCATCGGATCATTGATACGTAATTATCTGCACACTTTTTAACAGACGTATTAGTGAAAAATGATACTACAATAAGCTCCATAAGAGAATTGGAAACATTCTTTTCTTCTTATTATTAAATGCATACATACGCTGAATTTTAATTTATTCATATAATGAATCATATACTGCTAGATTTACTTATACAATGTTTATTTGTAAACTAAATAGTACGTTCTATTTTACGAAAACGTTACGATTTACATTGACTTTGTAAGGAAATCATAGGTATAAAATATATTTATCACCTACGCAACGTTGAACGTTTTCCGATGTTCATCTCGTTACTAATCTTCCAAAACACAAGCCACTTTTAACATACCCCGACCATCTCCAAACCGTTCGTACCATGTCTTTACTCCTGCTGCATTTATTGCGTTGTTTCCGAAGAAAATGAATCGTTTTGATGGCTTTTGTGGACGAATGTTCTAGTTTTACACAAAATGTGATAAAAGTTCACTGCTCTGCATGATTAATTATTGCAACGATCACACTACATGAACTCACTCGCCGCCGTCTAACTGGCCTAACAAGTAACAAAATCGTCCTTACTCGCGCATGCGCATTACAGTTAACTTTCATTGGATGCCAGGTTATATCACGGGTGTGCAAATTGGATCTCATTATATTAAGATTGACTATATATTTACGGAACAGACCATGTATGCTTTCACCAAGAAATACACGATTGTTTTTTTTTACTTTTTAATTTAAATTTTTTGTTATTAATAATTTAACTTCTTTTTTCTTTTTATTGCTAGATTTTATAAAGTGGAAGGGCACTTTTCATTGAAAAGCTCCTGAGATAAATACGCGTTTCTGCAATGAGAAAAAAATTAGCTTGGGTCATGTGTTACCAAATGAAAAAAAAAAATAACGAAGGCCACAGATGATTCTTCAATTAAACAAAATATTCTCTGAATGTTTCTTGAATTGCGAATTTCCGGCCCTTCTCCTCTTTGCGTTTTTTAAAGTAGACTTGGAATTTTTAAGTGTTCCAATTTTGACCAATTACCAAAAAAGAATCATTGAAAATTTCAAAGAATTGTTTTTGAGACTAAAGTTATTCAAATTCATTTTTTCTATATTTTTCTTATTCCAATTAGAATGCGCATTTCAAACATTCCGTTTGTTGGAATACGAATTCCAGCACTACTTTTATAAAATTATGTGTTTATTGTTTGTTTTTTTAAATGAATTGTCTTGCATTAACTTTAATTTTTTAATTTTTAATTCTGTGGAATAAAAGAAGATACATTCGTAATACAGGTCAGTTCTATTGCATTTAAAAGGGAAACAGTAATTCAATGGATTTACTGTTGGCTATTGTCGTTCATTTATTCATTGAAATTGTCTTTTATGGAACTTTTTGAACAGTAGTGTCACACTCATATTCACCATGTGCACTATGTTTTGTAGCTGTTTTTCTATACAATGAAATTATCTTTGTGCACTTCTTAAGATAAATGTAGATTAACGAAACGTAGCTTCTTGTTTGAATTCGCGACATTTTTGGTTTTCTCCAACCTTCTGATGATGTTTAGCTTTTTCTGAATGAACGAGGCTTTCCCTTTTGCTATATTGTTTTTCATTTACAATTTAAAAGAGGACATTTACATAATCAATACATTTTGAATTTGGAGATACGTTTTACTCTTTTTTTTGATAATAAACACTGTTCGTTTTACTAAACGGCCAGTAAATTGTTTCATAAACAATAAACTTTTCAAAAATTGCGGTTATTTTATTTTGAAATTGCAAAACAACATAATCGATATCTATCAGTTATATAAAAGATATATACAATTAAGGGCAATAGACATTTCTTAATTTTGATCAAACACATTCTTTGAATTCTTACATTGTTTTAGTTTCTCGGCGAATTTTAGTCTAGTAACATTCACTAGGACGAAGCTCCGGACAGTTTGGCGGATTGTCCTCTTTTCACAAAATAAATATTTTTAGAATCCAAAAACTGAAGCGACGCACCAGAGTGGTGAGCAGATGCTAGGTCTGGCCAAAATAGTTGAGGGACGTTGTGCTGATGATATAGAGGTACTAAACGTTTTGTATGCATTCTTTCCTGTACAGTTCGCCTCCAATTGTGCCACATCTAAAAAATGCGGAGTTTTTAAAATCACAAAAACATATGGCCTGCCAAACAAGAGTTTTCTTGTCGAATTCGTCTATTTTAATTCTTCTTACATTATCAGGTAGATTGTAAGATATTGTAAACTTGAGTTCCTGGTAACGTACTATCCATTTCGACGTGTTTCGTTATCCATGAGAACACAACGAGTTTGGTTTTGAATTAAATTGCCATATATCTTCTCCCACAACGTTTCTTTTGTCGAAATTGTTGCTCCTCATTCCTATTCGGCATTTTTTTTTTGTAAGTACTGTTGTTCCTTTTTTGATATATGAAACGGTACCTTTTTAACTATTTCAAGCACAATCGTACATTTTTCCGACTTAAGCAGCTTCAAAACAATCTTTTCAGCTCTTGCATTTACCAGGCCACTTTGACGTCGCCATTTCGGCTACTCGTTAAGCTTTATGATGATTTGGACAACTGCCGACTTTGAACATTGTAATTTTTGCAAGTTTTGTAGTTTTTGCAAGGACAACTTTTCTGAATATCACTTCTGCAAGGATTGGCTTTCTGATCTCAATACTGATTTGCTTCATTGCTGCTAATTTGACAGATGTTAAATAATAGTAACAACACTCTACCGATGCGATCAATGCATATTACTTAAAAAAATAGTTGCATTTAAAGTTTAGCATAAAATTAAATGTGTCTGCTTAATAAAATGAACAGTTCTTACTAGATAACTTTTTGGTGTTCCAAATTTAAGAACTTAATTTGAGGAACATGTGGTTTCCGCGAGATAGTGCAACATACCACATAGCGAGAAAGACGGTGACCTGCTAAAAATAATGTTTCCAGGATGTTTAATTTCTTTTTTGATATTGTGGTTTGGTCCCCCAGATCGCCAGATTGAACGGCCCCTGATTTTACTATATAGCTATCTTAAGGATAAGATTTACGCTAGAAAACAAGTATTTATTTTTATGGGGCATAATTACGGAACTTGAAGTTTTATTCAGTGTTTTAAAGAGTATATAGCCTAAATGGTGTTCCTTTTTCGTTGAACTGTTAAAGTTTTTTATTGTTCTTTTCAGCATATATTGAGGAATACTACATTTCGTAAGCGTTGAAGGGTTTGTATGGTGATATTTATAAAACTCAACCTTGAAATATTTCTATTTGGCGAGATCTGGCGAGCGAGCTACCCAAATGCGCCATCGCATTGAAAATTAGGCTCCTATGAAAATCTCGCACCTCTTGCTGTGTGGTCTGGAGCACATCCTATTGGAACCAAACATTTTCCATTTGGAAAATATTTTATTCCACATATCGATTAGAAGTGACAACGCATTCACCTCCTTTCCAAAAAGTAAGGACCACGACCTCAACTTACCACAGACCAAACAATTACACGTTCACTGTTGAGATCATCTGTCGGTAAATAAACCTTGCGTCTTGTGACATTTCCAGACGATTTTACTAATCACGTTCGAAATGTTCCTATACAACAACTATCTGTGTGGATGAAAACAAAAGGTCTTGGTGTAAAATTTGTCGCACAGTACGACTAGACAAGTGAAGAGCAACGGCATGTTTGAACGCAGATATCCTCGATTATTGCAAAATAAAATGTCTTACTACATCAATGTTTTCCGAGGTCTGTCTGCTCTTCTCAGAGGTTCAATAATCATAACATAATCGGTTTTCTTTTGGGGACGGAGATCGGAGGCTCAAAGGCAACAAGGTAATTATACCGGATGTACGCTTCAAAAACAAAACCTCTATACGTTCGTCCATGACATGTTGGCTACTAGGGTTGCTTTAGGCAAAACTTCCCTGCTACCTATGTTTACCAAAATTACTTCCCCCACCCTCGAATTATCCTTTGCTTCTTTTGAAATTAGAAAGGGAATTTTGCCCCACCCTTTACATAATAATGGCTTGGAAGATACTTTGTTTTAGCCGTGTTTACGACACTTTTCAATATTATTTTTCCACGTAAACTCTTGAGTAAATATTCTAAAGAAAATGAAGTTTGTGTTGTGATTGTCTGATGAAAACCCGGCCTGGCTTTATCTTGACGCGCTTTTGGACGAAACAGTTTTTTCAAGCTCATTTCTTGATACCGCTATTTTACTAAATAGCAATATGGCAAGTTGGATCTCTTTATATGAGAATACTTAAGAAGGAAACCTCCGTTTGGTTATCATGACAGACACGCGTAGATACCGAACCTTTATTATACGTATTAAAAAATCGCAACAGTACATTACTTTTTGTCGTGAAAATTGAGGCACTTTTCATAATGTCTTACAAGATTTAAAATTTCTTCTACAAAAAAAACAAACTCTCTGAGAATAGGGTTATCCTATAAGAACATCTGGTATGACACCCAGGTCTTATCAGTGACTATAGTTAGGCGGCCACTTCTTGCCTCATCGTGAACGTTAGTACATCCACCTTTAAACGTGCAACATCATTGACACAACAACTTCACTTCACTCATCACGTTTGGTCTGTAAACATTACACAGTTCGCAATGAATTACAGCTACCGAAAGTATTTTCGCACACAGAAATTGTACTACTGCACGCACTTCACATTTGGCGGGATTTTCTATAGCAGCATTTATTTTAAATTGATCTAGTCGACGAGTAAACTACATCGTAACCTTGCGCTCGTATTATCTACAAGGTAGACTTCTTGGGAATTGATTTTGCTGGGCCATTCTCAGCAGCGCAGATGATGAAATCATTTTGTTTGTTGCTTTATTGTACGATATCATGTTGAACACTGGTGATGTTTAGAAGAATTATATTATTAGTAACTGTAATGATTTCATCATTTGGTAGATAGTCGACTAGGAAGACCTACGACCTAAAAGTTACTATTTAAATTGGAAATGTATTACTGTGCACACCTCGGTGTTCATTAAGTTTCGATGAATAATATTGGTAGGTATGTGCATATTATCCAAGATTCATGTTTATGTCAACCAAGACTTTAATATCGTGCTCATGATAGAGTATTATTCACATTTAAAGCACCTACCTACAAGCCGAGCGTTAGTAGTTCACTGCTTACATTTTACAGGCAGCATGACCTTTTAAGCGGAAAAATCTCGCGCGCTTTTACGGCTGGAAATTAATATCGCGCTATTTTTCCAAGTTTTCCACCCAATAATCTGAATTTCGATGCCAAACATGCGCTAGGCTAATTGCAGCCGTCGTGGTTATCGCGTTTCGCCTTTGCCGGCCGCGCTTACCTACTTTCAGGCCGTACAGCCGCGCGCTCGAGCAGTCCAGAAAAACAATTGTTAATAACTAATAATAAATACGAGCAATTCAGTAATTCACGCAGACGTAAAAACGCGCGACCCAGTTAGCTGCGCGTTACGCGCAATAAATATTCCGTAAATTATGTTTATTAGCACTCGCGCAAATGAGCAATCCTACGTAGGCAATCAGGGTTTTTGCAACGGTTTGCCGCGGAGAGCATTGCGGCGGCGTGTTCGTACCCACGAGTCGTAAAAAGGTTAACATGGCAATAGCAATAATAATAATAATAATAGCCGATTAATTAAAACAATCACACATGTAGATTTTTAATTTAAATTTGGAGCAAGTTAATTATTAATTGGTAAGGCGTGATAGAGATATAAATAGTAATTATCTCTCATACATAATTGCATGTACTAAGTGATTAATTCAAAAATTTACGAGGTGTGTTCAAGTTCTAAGGTCTCTAAATTGTTTTTCTGGAAAGTATATACTCATCCAATAAAGTTGAAACTTCTGGTACTTCTCAACGTAATCTCCATCTAGACGTACACATTTTTCACGCATCGTCGCCATTATTCCATCGCTGCTAAGAACACTTCTTTAGGTCTGTGTTTTGCCCACTGGAAAATTCTTCGTGGACAAAAATTCATGGCGACATCACTTGTCAACATGTACTGAGACATTGCCACCCGCGCAGCCTTGTGTTCCTGGTCAGCCTTGAAGAAACCTTGAAGAAACTTTCCCCATTTTTCGGTCATCATACAAAATGGACTCCTCAGATCCTACGAAAATGCTAAGTTTAGAATAATCGGCGGTCTTCCATAACAACTTGCTCTACTCGTGCAATCATAGTTTCGGTCCGGCTGGTTCGTGGCCGAGGCTGCTTCATTGTCACACAACTCTCGACCTTCTTTAAACTTTCACACCCACTAACACACATTTTTTAACACCCATAATGCCTTCACCGCATGTCTCACTCAATAGGCGATGGATTTCGGTGGGCGTTCCACCATGAAAGAGAAGAAAGGGATGATTACACGTTGTTCTTGAACAATAAACGTCGCCGTTTTAAGCATACAAAACAACACTCACTTCGATGGCGGTAATTCGACCTGTGTACTTTGTATGGTGCTGCCATCTATATTACAAATTCAGAAATATTTCCCGCGTCTTTCTACTTACTCTTATTGCTGAGGGAAAAATTTGGAAACCTTTTGAATTTGAACGCACCTCGTACTTACAGCGAGCTATCAAAATTGTTACTTTGACGAGGTTTGTTTCACGCATCCTCGCAGTACCACTTATATAATTTTTGTTACAGTTTAATTTCAAAAATGTACAGGTATTGGACAAAATAATAGAAACACTTGTGGAAGTCTGAACATCTTGTATTAATACAGTGTTGGTCCACGATTAGTACACAATACAGCTTGAATTCTGGACGAAACAGGCCGATACAAGTCCTGATTAAGTCTGGTAGTCATTTTCTCGACCGTTGTTTTCTTCTGCGACGTCCATACGCTTCAAGGTCCGGCGGTCCTTATCTTGCAGCTTCGTTTTTCGACCACTATTATGCTTCGCCGACCATGTTTTATCGTGTACTGTGTATGAGGTCATGACTTTCGAGACCGTGCCTTGTGTTACACCACAGAACGACGCTGTTTTGCTCACAGATGCTCCAACTAGGCGGGCACCAACAATTAGATCTCTTTGAAACTCCGTCAGGTCGGAGATATTGGTTACTCACCACACCTGCACAACGTCCACAACCACACTACCCTACTCTACTATTAGTGCACAGTCCATACTACGTGCAACAAACAAAAGACGGTTGATTTACACTGTTACCAAGCACACTGAAAATGTGTTCTACTTTTAACATTTGTTTCCATTATTTTGTCCGATACCTGTATACCATGTGTTCTAAACTGAACAACTAGCAATCTCTATTCAACACATTGAGGACAGACCATTTAAATTGTCGAAATGCATGCTCTTGGGATTTAAACCATTTAAAGCAACATTTATACTGTTATTTAAATTTTTTTTAACAAATTCGCTAACTATTTTTGTGAACTGTAAAGTAATAATAATAGTAAGGCTCTAACGCCCCACGTGGGAGCACGGCCTGCGAACTGAGAGGTTAAGGTTTTCACATGTTCGCTCTCTCTGCCCGATGGTCCCGCACCATCTCTGGTGCGGGGCGATGTGGCAAGCATCGGGCCTTAGACGACCGCCATTATTACCCCTTGTATTCGAAGCGAGCGCAGGTACTCAATTATTTTTAGTGACTAGTAGGCCATCCGCCAGGCATCAGAGAGCACCGGGAATTTAACCCGGGTCCGTCAGCATCGCAGCCCGCTGGCTTCTTGTGAACTGTTATTTTCAGAAAAGACCCTACTGCTTGGGGGTGTAATGCATGTAGAAACATTCCCCCATGTGGAGTGGCATTAAGCAGAACTTGCAGATGTACCGAGTTCCACTTCTTTTTTGTGGCCAGCACAAACATGGCACCTCCTAGCAGAATATTTTTTACCATGTTCACTTCCATCAATTTTCTCTAGCATATTTGCATATCATCCGAAAGTCTCCCAAGGGGGTTTTCATGAGGCATACGAGAGGTTTGGGTCTTGGACGTGATGCGTCTGTGTCTGAATCTGTTTCCCATAATCTGTAGCCCAGTCTTTGTCACTTATAGCAGAAATTCTTTGTATCTGATTTTTATGTAGCGTTTAGTTTTTGATAGATTCGAAAACAATTAAAAATACGCAATTTATAAGCCAAACGCAACTTTCTTTGGTTATTTCACCGTTTTTCTCAAGAGAGAATAAGACAAGTATTGATCTGCTTTATCCACACCGTTCATAAACACCCACTACAATCCAAACGTATGAGACCACCACCATTTTCGCAAGCATTCAGCGATTAGTCAGTAATAACAATAATTGATAATTAAAATAAACATTTCATCTCCACTAATAAGAAAATTTCCTAATTACATTTTTTTCATCAAAAAAGAACCCCTTGTTTTCTTTAAAATCTGACAGTATTGATATTATTTTAATTAGTTTTTGCATAAACTTCTATGAAATTGCATGGTAGGAATGTTGAAGAATATTTTACATATCATCTTTTGATTTTGAACAATTATTTCGTATATTTCGATGCAGTTTTTTCCAGAGAAGCTCTATCAGGGGATTGGGGTGGCCAACTCATATTTTTTAGTAAACCGATTTCATCCATTTCTTCCATCTCTTTTAAATAGTTTCTGCATAGCTTGGAAGCATGTTATGGGTTATTATCTTGTTGTATGGTAAAGCCCCTACCATTTAAAGCACTTAAGACGGTTTTGGGTGATGTCTAAGAATATTTTTATACACCTCTGTATTTAATATTTCGTCTATTTTTACTAAATCTCCCTCTACATTTAGCGAAAAACAACTCCATACCATTAAAAACTCACTTCCGTGTTTAACCGAAGGTACCACACAATTCTGAATTATTTTTTCGTGAGATGTTTGACGTTTTGCAGCAAACAATTCGAATTTGGACTCGGCGGTCCAAACTACTTTGCTCCATTTTTCAAGTGCCCCTAATTCATATAACCGAGCCCATTCTAAACGGTTTTTCTTGTTAGCTGTCTTTAATAGTGTTTTTTTTTGACAGCAACTCATCCAGTTAAATTTGCCTAAGAAAGTCTTTTTTACAATTGTTACCTAAATTAGCTTTTCAGTGCTTGAGTTGAATTGAGCTCGTAATTCTGGAGCTAATAGGTGTCTGTTTCTCTTATACCTTAATTCAAGATGGTTCAAATATGACCAGGACTGATTTTGAGAAATGAAAAAAAAGTCAAATTGCCAAATATTTACTTGCACATATTAGTTTTCAACATACTCTTCTCCAGAGTCAACACATTTTTTGCTAATGTTCTAGGAGAATTATGATGTATGTATGGCTTAACACCCCATGTAAAGGTATAACTGCTTTTGGTGAAGTTTTCTAGATCGATTATGGATAGATCAGTCCCCGTCCAGTCCCTTCCCAACTTCACTACATATCCTACTCCATAACTTCCTATCTTTGACTAACTCCTCTACGTTTTAAATTTCTATTGCTCTTAGATCCTTTTTTACTTCGTCGATCCATCTTAACTTTGGTCTGCCTTTTCTTTGTCTTCCGGCCGGTGTCCACTTCGTTATTAATTTCGTCGTTTCCTAGTTGTTTGATCTCAGTGCGTGTCCTAACCATTTCGCTTTCTGCTGCTTTATTTTCTTTACAATGTCTTCCTCTATTTCTTGCATTAGCTCTTGGTTTGTTCTTATTCTGTATTCGTTCTCCGAAATTTTACTGCTCCAAATATAACTCTTAGGATTCTTCGCTCCATCACTCTTAAACTTTTTTCTTCCTTTTTCGCCATAGTCATCGTTTCTGCTCCATACATTAGTATTGGCCTTATTAGTGTTTTATAAATTCTTAGTTTGGTTTTCTTTGAAATAATTTTGCTCCTTAGTAGTTTCGTGTTGGCATAGAAAGCTGGGTTTGCAGATAACATCTTATCTTTTATTTCTATTCCTCTGTCCCCATCACTGGAAATCATAACCCCCAGGTACTTAAATTTATCTACCTCTTCATATTCCTGGTTTAACCTTTCCTCTGCATCTCTTTCCCCACTCTCATTATTTTTGATTTATTTTAATCTTTTGTCCTTCATTATTATTTCTTCCAACATCTTAGCAAGTATGTCACGCCTTTTTGCTATAATTGCTATGTCGTCCGCCTATGCTATTATGCCCTCCTCTTGAACTTATTGTTCTCTTTTTTTTTTTGGTAATGTGTTCTAGTGCTAAATTTAAGAGTGTTGCTGACAGGGCATCACCTTGCCTGACTCCTTTATCTGTTCTGAATTCCTCTGTTTCTCCTTTCTGGTTCTTATGCTGACTCTCGTTGTTTTCAGTGTCATCTTTATAAGTCTCCTTAATTTTACTGGTATACCCAGTTCTTTTATCGCTGACATGAGTTTACTTCTGTCCAGAGAATTTAAAGCTTGCTCGAAGTCAATAAATAATATTTCTATTTCCATCTTATATTCTTGCGTCTTCTCCATGCATTGTTTCAGTATATATATATTGCATCCACTGTCGAGTTTCCTTTTACAAAACGAAATTGATATTGTCCTAATGTATTTTTTGCCGCGTCTCTTAGTCTTCTATGTATTAATGTAGTATCTTATAGGTCGTGTTTAGTAGTGTAATTCCTCGGAAGTTTCTACGTTCCTGCTGGTCACCTTTCTTATATATAGTTATTATTTGACCCACTTTGAAGTTGTTTGGCATATCTTCTTCTCTCCATATTCTTTGTATTAGTCTAAATAAATTTTCCTGTAGTGTGTCCCGTCTATGTTTTATTAGCTCTATATTTATTTCTCTTTACCCGGTGCCTTTGCGTTGCGACTACTGTATATGATTTGTGTCATCTCTTCTAGCGTAGGTTCCTTTAACATGACTTCAACTGTTTCTTCTTCTTCTTCTTCTTCTTCGCTCGTTACTTCTTCCTGTTTTTGATCTGTGTTTAATAACTCTTTAAAGTGGTCCCTCCATACCTCTTTATATTCTTTCTCTTCTTCTGTTACCTTGCCTTGATTTGTTTTTTATCCCTGTCAGTCTGTGCTTACACACTTTGTTTTGCTCGTTGATCTTCTGGTAGAATTTTTTCGTATTTGCTTTCTTACTCTCTTCTACTTCACGTATATTCTCTTCTATCCATTCCCTTTTACTTTTTCTTATTATTTTATTGCACCCCTTTCTTTTTTCTTTGTATTTTACTCTATGCTCTTTTGTATTGTATCCTAACCATGTTAATCTAATTTACTTCGTGCGCTCTTTTACATGACTCATTGAAATCATTCTCTTCTCACTTCTTTTTTTCTTTCAATCCTATTATTTTTTCTGCTGCTTTGCTTATTGATTCTTTCATGTTGCTCCATTTTTCTTCAATTGATCCTTATTTGTTTTATTTTATTTTATTTTTCTGATGCCCTTTTCAAAAAAAGGTTTTTGGTTGGCGTAGTATCCACTCCTGAACAGTCTGGGAATACTTTGACCAAATCGGCGGATGTGGCAGAAGGTTTCACTTCAATTTTCGGATAGTTTTTATTGTTGTTTAGGGCCTTATGGGGGCATGTATTGTCTTGAAGAAAGCTGCCCTTCTGTCTTCCTCTTGAATCGGATCTTTTTTTCACGTTTGTTGCCAGGTAGTCTCAGTAATAAACCTTCGTCTTCAAACTGCTGTAGGAGATGACTGGCAGCTTGCACGCGCACCATTTTGTTCCCGTCCGTTAAAGTCGTGATACCCACTGTGAATTCACTGTGCGATAGTGTAGATAGTTTTTCACGATATCTTCTACACTATCAGCACTGATAGGCAGCATAGCCCCAAGTCCTTGATAGTGCTGCGCCGATTCTCACGCGTCTGCAGAATCAATGTTTGGCTCGGTGATGCATGTTCGCAGCCGACGATCTTGCGGTTTATTCTCCACGTCGGCATAAATTCCTAAATATAAAATATAGCCTTTCAGTGACCATACGAACAAGTAAGCTATACTTTATAAGTTTTCCTGGTTTATATGTTCGTATACGAAGCCTACCTCTCCAAGGAATCATTGCTTTATCTAGAAAAGTTGTTTAATTTGGCTTACAAATAGTCTGAAATTGAAAAACGTTGTCACAAAAATATCAGATAATGTGTCCGTGAACAAATCTGCTGAAATTTTATCTTATGTAAGGTATTTTTTCCGAACTATGTCTTTTATGGATGTAAACTGATTGAAATCTAAATTCCGACTAATTGTATTAGCCAACAGGGCAATTTGGAAAAATGTTCTATGTATTGCGTAGTGTAGAAACCAAGCACGTGTCAAAAACGAAAATTTGCGTCGTCTTGCAATGATGTAATGTATAGATGCACAATGTGTTAAAGTATTAATTTATACCCTTATTTGACATACACAATTATATAGCAATGCAAACATAGAAATTTCTATCATTGAATCGCTCTATTTCGCGACCGTACCCTGTATAAAACTACAACATTGAATTTAACAATACAAGAACGAATTAAATGAAACCTTGAAAGCATTCGTTCTAATTGCAATTTGGATTCTACATTTTTAGTTGTATGGCTAAAAAGGAAGACTTACTGCATCGTAGCACATGCCTGTCTTTTAATAGCATTCTACCAGAAACTATTAAATTGCCTTTGCCACGGATGATGTAATGCAATGAATCGCTTTTCATTCCCTTAATTGTAACTGTGATTGCTTTGGTCAGGAGGCGTCAATTAAAAAACTTTTTAAGTTTTTAGTGAGGTGGCCACAGCCATGGATTCAGTTCTACAATTTTTTACTTTTATAAATAAACAAATAATCAATTATTTTGTACGAATAAACATTTATTTCGGATTTTTTTACATTTCATAATTAACTCGGGTCATATTAGAAATGTTTTTTTTTTATACCCATTTATCCATGGTTCATCTCATTATGTTATCGAAAGCATCCTAGAACAGCAGCCGAGTCTGTAACATTTTTACAGAGGAAGATTAAATCTAAAAATAAAAAGTATCATAAATGCAAGAAGCTTTTTGGTGTAGATGTACAATATCCAATAAAAATCTTGGACAGATTCAAGAAGTTTGAAAACTACTATCGTAACATATTGACTAATAAATATTAGTTTTTGAACTGTTCTTGGGGCTAACATATTTTTTTGCCCTTTCGAATTGAGAATTGAGAATTTCATGTTATTTTCTAAATGATATCAACAATTTGGTACAGCAAAAATAATTCTTTTAGAACGATTACTTAGAGTTTGTTATTTAATTTTTACAATAATATAGAATTTACAATTGTTTGCCTTTTAAAAGACACACTGACCATTATTTTTCTTGAGTGGGGGGTGTAGATATGATGTTTTTAAGTAACCATTGCACGCTTGTCCTCTTGATCTTCTAATTGTGCTGGTAATATGACGTGTCACCTCTGGACAATAATCTCGTAAACTAAAAATCATAATCATAAGTCTCCCCTTAAATATTTACCTGTATTTCTTATTGTACAGAATTCATTAGAGTAATCTTCACTTCTTATAACTCTTTTTACTTCTCCAAAAGAATATTCAAACATTTCTCGAATCAAGCATTTAATTCTTTTAAGGTTTGTATATTGTAATAATGTTATTTTCAGGATTCAGTTTAGAGATGCACACTTCAAACATTTTCTCCATTTATTCTCCGTAACCATCTTTTATCTCCCAAGTTTCTTTTGCTTACTTCTATTTTTCGATCCATGTTCTTTTTCATTTGTATATACAGTTATGCTTTTTAGATTTGGACTTAATCTTCAAATGTGATCATGATCATAGCGTGGCCAGTAGCAGAATTTTTTAAATTAATTCTGTTTTTGATGTAGATACTACATCATTTTTGAGCTACACTCATTTTCAGTACTATTGATCGTTGATCATCTTCGTCCCCCCACATAACTGTTAAAGCTAAACAAAAAAATCCTTCAGTTATAGCTCAGCGACCCTCATGTACAGGACGCAGGTGATTTTTGACCAACTTCGGTAGAACATTTTTTTCCATATTTTTTCGTAAAATTGGCACTGTAGATAAGCGAAAACAATCAATAGTTTTACAGCAAGTGACGGCAACAAAAAGACTGTAACAAGTTTCTCGACCACGTTAAAGTCATTCACGTACTACTTTTCATTATTTTAAATTCGTAATTTACCTTGGCTTTTACATCTATTAATTGTTTTGATTTTATGATCATAGTATTTGTTGTTCTTTTATAACCAGTAGTCATTCATCGAGAAACTTCAGTGTATTGATAATTTTGTTGTCTATTGTACATTTTCTCCTCTATAGTTTTTCTAATTCTGTGCGCTCTTGCATTGTTGCCTTGATTTTTAATGTTTTTATGGTTAATCACTTCTAGAAAATATCTTTTTCTTATTGGACCATTTTACCAATTCTCGTGTCTGTTCCTAGAGCTGTAGAAATATAGAATCTTAATTTTTGCTGGTGTAGATTTAGAGCTATCTAACTTCTATTTAATAAAGTTTACTTCTTCTACATTTATGTATACTATACACAATTGCCACCGTGGTCCCGAGTTAACGGGTGGACTGCGGTGTTAAAGGACCTTGGTTTCTGTCTCGGAGTTTCCTGATGCCTAGCGGGTGGCTTACTCGGTCACTAAAAATAATTGAGTACCTGCGTTCTCTTCGAACAAAGGGGTAATAACGGCGATCGTCTGAAAGGGGCGGTGCTTGCCACATCACCCTACATAACAGATTGTGCGCGACGGCCGGGCAGAGAAAGCGAACGTATGAGAGCCTTAACCTCTCTGTTCGCAGGACTTGTTCCCACACGGGCATTTAAAGTCGTACCATTATCATACTATATGCAGTTGTCTATTTCATATTTTTTTGAATGGTCTATTTTTTAACTTTAATTCTATTTTTGTGTTAAAGTTCTTCTTCATTAACATTTTTGTATTGTATAAATAGTCTAATTCGTTTAAATAGCGAATCAGATGTTATGCTTGGATGGTGGTTAATTTTAATTTTATTTGCTGTTCTCTTTTTATTTTCATGATTTAGGTTTTTAGGTCTAACATCACATTTGAAATGGAGATAAGGATCTGAGGATTTAAATTATTTTAATTTATAAGAAATATTGGATAATTTCTCTACCAGGGTCTGCCTATAAAAGATTTTAATCTCTTTCGAAAAGTTGATTTTCTATTATCATCGGCTAGTTATATTTGTGTCTTAACACGAAGGATATTTCATAAACGGTACGCACAATTGTTTCATTTATGTGTATGTGGATGCACGAGCTTTGAATTTTGCGAACAAACAGTAGTCTTATAACTTCTATCTGATTTTTGTGCCATATGACATAACACTTCCTTAGTAGTTACTTAACAACCTCTAATGTTCTCAGTGTGTAAGCTTTCAAACAAATCAGCTGGGTTTCTATTTTTTTGCCATTTTTGTTTGCAACCACAATGAATATTTTGTGGTCACACTTGTCCCAAACGGAACTGTATCTGTCATAATTATTCTTCGAATGATAATCATACGCTTGAGTGTCCATTGCGTTTATTGAAAATTTGACTTTTATTTGAACTCTGGTTTGAATTTTCTGACGTTCTATCGATAGACACAATTCAACTTAAGAATGCTTAGCTTACATCAAGTCTTTGTTTCAGTGATGTTGCAATGTCCACATTTCTGTTTATATTCAGTAGTCAAGGAATTAGGAAGCTATCGAAGAGATTTTTTTCGTTACTTTATTTGTCAAAATAGTGGAAACAATATGTTGAAATCCCGGTCTTTTCAAACCAATCCGCCATAAGCTGCACACTTCTTTTCTCAGCTCTAGTTTTTAATCTTCCTGGCCTTCGATCTTTGTACTGACGTTTTTCATCGTACAGGAAACTATGCCGTGATTTGAGGCTGATTATATATTTCGATAAAATCATTGTACATTTCTTTCTACTAAAGTTTTGGCTGATGAAGTTTTAATCTTAACGTACGATCCTTTACCTTCAACACTTACAATACACCACATGTCTACAGACTCCATTTCTAACTCTCATCAATTCAAACCGACACACTAACGAAGCGACGAAATTATATATAGTCAACTGTAATTGACGTCACTTGTATAACAAATTTCTTTCTTAATTATGACTTATCCCTTTTGGTTTAACTTAAGAGAAGTTGATAAAACTACATTTCTAAGTTGATACTTGATACTATGTTTATGAAGTTTCTTTTCCTTTGTTTTCCACTTTTGTAATAAAGATAAATCCGACGCCTGAAAGGGCATGAAGGAAACGAGAAAGAAGAAGTAATAAAGATAAGATGGTATTTTTGTTGTTCCTTTGGAGTTCTAAAATGAAGGAAAAGAATTAGTAAAATAATATCTAACACAAGAAAAGATATAATCATACGTCTGTATCTGAGTAAATTGATGCACAATTTGAAAAAATACAAAAATATAAGCGAAGGCTAATGCTCTTTGACATTTTAACGTCTAATCAAACTTGTCGTAAACAAATTAATGGGAATCCTTGAAGGTATAAACGTGGGTATTGTAATAAACACAATTAAGCGGAACTGCAATTTAACCGGAGAAAAATAAATCTGTTTATAACATTAGCTAAAAAGACAAGGAAATTGCTAAAATCAGGATGAATAACATCTAAAAGCTCTGCAGAGAGACGTTACAGTACATTTTAAATGAAAAAGAGCGGTATGTGTAGTCGAGTTCTAAAGGGATTAAATTGCAGGCCTACGTGAACAAATACAAGATGCTCTGCATGACCTCAATTTATCAATCCTCGAAAAGATCGCTACTTTTGCAAAGAGCCTTTCGGTATCAGGCTGGTGTTGTACGAGGTCTTGTCCAAGAATAGCGACAGGTAACGATACAACTATCTTGCACTTGTAGCACGTCACCTCCATTTGGTTTAGTCATAACACATCATCATTAAATCCATTTGACGTTATACTATAAACTTGAGTTTTAGCCACAGAAATAATTCGATAATGTATTTTTTAATAATTCTTCTTCATTGACTTAAGCAACATCATCAAGACGTCATCAAATAATCAATACACACAACAAATACTTCCCAGATTAAGGTATAAGTAGGCATCAATTGCGTCAAATTCGTAGAAACCTTACTCGTGTTCTTTATATTCTTGAGGTAATTCTACTACTTTGCAGAGTACTTTAACATGGCAGTGCTTATCCAAGTTCTATTTTGACCTTTATTGAAAAGGACAAAACATACCGATCTATTACCTATCGAACACGTCTGGAATGTAGTAGGATACCTTTTATCACGATATTCTGGTGTTCCAGACATAAAGATAATCCGTAGAAAACTAATAGGTGATAGAGAGTTTAAACGAAAATTTTCATTAAGAAATTATTTTGTATAATATTTTTACCATTTATCATGAACAAGATAAAGATAATTGAACCTGTTGAGATGAAAAAAATCTTTTAATTGGATACATCGTAAAACATTTACGGTGTAGTAATTGATATGGTATTTGAAATATCTTTTAGATGGTTTGTCGTTTGTTAATGGACTTACAATAGATAAGATTTGTCGCATAATTTTATTACTACGCCTTTCTTTGGTGTAAAAACTAATTATTTTTTTCAGAGGTGTTGATGGAATCCACATCGCCACCTACGATCAAGAACAGCCGGTGATCATGGCCGACACTGGAGCAGACAATGAGGCCGATTCAGGTAGCTCTGTGGCGCAGGATGGACTGACCATAGCGGAAGAGGAGTCGGAGCAGAATGACGTGGAACGCGTGACCGGCTCGAACACGAACTATGACTCGAGTGAGGGCAACCACAGGTGCGACCGGTGCGACTTCGAGGCCATAAACCAGGCGGCGCTCACTGCTCACGTAAATCAAGCTCACTGCAACAGTCGGGTAGAAAACGAGGTGGAGATGGAGGTGGAGAACAACAACCCCCCGCCCGATCGGATCCACCGCAAGATGTTCGAGTGTGACGTGTGCAACATGAAGTTCTCGAACGGCGCCAACATGCGGCGGCACAAGATGAGGCACACAGGAGTGAAACCATACGAGTGCCGGGTCTGCCAGAAGCGGTTCTTCCGGAAGGACCACCTGGCCGAGCACTTCACCACCCACACAAAGACGCTGCCCTACCACTGCCCTATCTGCAACCGCGGGTTCCAGCGGCAGATCGCCATGCGCGCGCATTTCCAGAACGAGCACGTGGGTCAGCACGACTTGGTCAAGTCTTGCCCTCTATGTAGCTATCGGGCGGGTTCCATGAAAAGCCTCAGAGTCCACTTCTTCAACAGGTGTGTGAGCCAGCTAGCTGACCCACACGCTTAATAAAAATTAGCTTTTGTGTTTATGTTTAGGCATGGCATTGATCTAGACAATCCAGGCCCAGCGGGCTCTTCTGCGTCACTGCTAGCCGCTGCAGCTCAACAGGGGTATCCCATTGATGGCAACACTTTAAATTCTTTAGGGAACCTCTCAAGCGGATTGTCGGTCAGCGTGACTGCTAACTACAGCGACTCTGGCGACTCCACGGGAGCTCGTTCGACAGATAATGCCACACCACCTATGCATTTTCTAACACCGCACGTTGAAATTTCCATGGCCGATGCTCCTGCTCCTGTGTTTTCACCGACTTTGGTAAGCATAGTAAAAATGCTTAAAAACATGATAATTAAATTTGCCCATTTAACAAAATCATCCCATCATTACTTTTATGATATGCCAATACAAGATACCTCTTACTTAATGAAAGGGCAATAACGTTGTTACCTTCAAACTTTGTAAAACAAATGAGTCTTGCAATTAGTTTGTTTTGAATGTTAATTTTGAAGGTGATTGTTTATTCCTGTTGATTAAGATAAAATAACATTAGTTGAAGTTTGCCATAAACATTTATGGTCTTGCATAAATTATGAATGTATAAAAATGTAATAAAAATTTTAACATATATTTGGAGAATCATCGGAAAGTATTATATGCTCAACAGAGGTCTTAATAAGCTTGAAGAAATAATATGATCTTAGTACTTGCTACCATACCCTTGGTTAACACAGCAATGGCTCAAAATTAAGCTGATTCTTGATAACAAACTTTAAAATAGACTCTTATTAATGGAAATGCCCTTTCTTAATGTCACTTCTCTTTGTCTTTCACGCTCTATTCCAGTACAATTTCAGGACAGCATTCATATTGTGCTTCAGATCGTAATCTTGTTTACCCACAACCATGAATCTCATCACTCATCTTATCTATAATGTTTTTAATTAGCACAAGAAGGTTCATCTCACAGGAAGAAAATAGCTTCAAATCATGAAGGACCTATTGCTATCTGTTCCAAACCAAAAAAACTTGCTTTTGTAGCTTTAAATGAGTCCACATAGATGGCAAATTCACTTGATAAACCCTAATCCCCCAATTTTTATTTAAAATAAACGACTTCTTGTTGTGACAGACTGCAGGTGCGTTTAAGAGGATGGTCGGGTACCGAAGGAAATTTTTTGATAGTCGAACTACGTTATGATCAGTCATATAAACTCCTTTTGGGCTTCTCCTAGGATCTTTCTTCTGATCAGGAATTAAAACAGCACTGGTAATGTTGAACTGCTTGGCGAGGTCAATAATCTTCCTTCTATTCTGGTGTCTTCTACAACTTGCCTTCTGTTATTGAGTCATGAAATTTGGAGAATCTCAAACCACAAAGTTAATAAATACAATGTTTGCATGTGAGGGACAATAAGATCCCATACTTGTTTGTTCTTGTCAGACAATAATAGAGCTAACTTATCTAGATATAATCAAAGCTACTTAAATAAGGACAAAATTGATTTCATGCTACACTAAGATGGCGTTCTCCTTTATTTCCACTTGAGTGTTATAGAAATAGATGCGAAGGCTTTCATGGCCAGTGTTATGGTGCATCGTGTGGTTGGTTCTCGGGTTATAAGCCGTGGTTGGAGTTCAGAAACTCTTGACGTTTCGTCCACAACTGCGGCAGACATCTTCAGAAGAAAATCTAAAAATTAAGTGACTGTCCCGTGCGTTTTCGCTTTTATACTCGTGCGAGTATGGTAGCGATGGTGTTGGGGGTGACGTCACGGGGATGGTAGATGACGTGATCGGGCTAGCTGCTGACTTCAATCGGGATGTTGCAGGTACTATTTCTGACGTCAGTCGCTCTTTCGCCGTATCGCAGTTTGTTTTTTGCCCCTTGAGAGTGATAAACCAAGACCTGGATAGATTGAATCCGTCGTCCCTGTTAAAATTATTTTTATATTTATAAATTTCCACCGCCTCTGTATAATCTCGGATAGTAATTTCTACAGTTGGATAATACTTCTCTTTGCCCGAATTCTATCTCGTGGTTAGGATTTTCCAGAGCATGTTCTGCAACTGCTGATTTATTGGGTTGATTGAGGCATAGATGACGTTTATGTTCCTTGATCCTGGTACATAGTAATCGTTCGGCCCGTAGTCCCAATTTAGACTTGCTCACATGAGCAAAGTATGCAGCATATGCTTGGTGTATCCTGTGGGTTTCTTATATCTTTGGCTGGTCTAAGCAAAGCCTGTATCTTTGTGATGGTAGTGTAAATGGTTTCCAACTTATATAATAATTCTGGCTAGAGGTAAAGTCAAATTGGCGGTTTCTGTGTTATTAACCTGATTGCTGATTAACTATGGTTATTTCATAGAAGGCCAATAGGCTCATCTTTGACCAGATGCTTACCGATTTTAATGTGACAGATTTATCGCAAAAATGAACCAAAAATAATGTTACATTTTTGTTGACCTGTTTTGGCAGCTCTAGTCGACAGGCAGTAGGTCATATAGAAGTGAAAATTGGCCAAACATTTTTTTGGGGGTTGGAATATATTATCGAAAATATTAAATGTCCTGTAATTAAAAAAAAAACATTTTCTTTTGTGCTACCTATTATCTCCTGTGTGCATAACACACAATGAGCACTATCACCCAGGTACGCCACACTCTTGTCTTTTGGGAGAAGAAATTTGTATTTTTTACTTTGAGATCCCCTGTCTCCCAAACCACTTTTAGTCACTCCACCAAGTTTTCCTCAAAGTGGAGGATGACCAAAAATGGCGTCAAATTTAAAACTTTTGCCATAAACTTAATGTTAAAAAATATGACAATGGTAAACGGAAAAAAATGCCTAGAGTTGACTCTTGGATAACTTTGGCTGTTGTATTTGCCAGAAGTTTAAGTTGTAACCTGAATATCTCACTTTTCTTTATCGTTGTCTAAGAAAAGGCCCGGTTGCTTTTTATAATATTGAATCAATCTGCTTATAGTTAGCAGTGGGTTGATATCTTTTGCTGTGACCTGCAGATCATGGTATCAGACTAATGATTTTGTTTTTCCCCCTAAACGGTAATCTTCGCAACAACAGAAATTTGATCCCTTTATTAGTTTTCTAAATCCCTCTACCAGTTCTTTTCTAAAAGTTCTTTACAAGTTGGAATTTCTTTGACTTAAATTTTCTGTTATGTTATATAGTTTGTAACAAATATTTTCAGTATTAAAATCTACGTCTAAGAAGAAGGATAGAGTCGTAGAAAGGAGCTTGCTTAAGAGCAACTTTTGCACAACAAACTTTGTCTATTATTTGCTTGGAATGTGTAGATTCTAATAGATTTACTAAAATCTCTAATCTTATTTCAACACGAGCTAATTGTTTGGAAATCTGCGGATTACTATTATGTAGTAGATTCCCACTCAGTTGTTGGATTACAAGCTAAGCACTTTGAAGGATTCTGTTACTGAAGAAGAAACATCATAAATCACTTGCATGAGAAGTTAACTGGATATTGACTAAAATTGTTGTAGGAGAAGTAATTAATCATCTTTTTGGAAATAATCTGAGATTTGGGAATTCAGTAATGTTTTTCTTCTTTATCGGCTTTCTTTTGTTTTGTAATCTCACTTAAAAAATTTTCTTTCCAACTTTGAACTTAAATCTCAAATTTAAAATTACCCTCTCTGATGTCGGATATGGTATTATGCAAATAGAAATAAATTATTTGGCTGAGCTTTCAACCGACATCAAATAAACCCATTTTATAAAGCAGTCCCAAAGGAAATTTTGAAAAACAATTCTAAACAAATTCTGTTGAAAGTGTATTAACAGCAATGTAATTGAATATTTTTTTCAGTGTGATCAACAACGGTCCAACGTGCAGCCAGCACAAAGCGGTGACTCATCGCAACGAATCAACGGCGAATGCCCCAGCTCACCCCAGTCAGCTGACTCAAATTCAAACGCTCCGTCCAGCAGCCATATCCAACCCAACGCCCTCAGGATAGACCAGGAAACTAACATCACGCCCTCCATTTCTCTAATACCCATCAAGCAAGAGCCAAACGAAGACGTGTATGACACTAAACGAAACGGCCCTGTGAACTTGAGCTCGTCCCCTTCTGCAAACGTCCAAATGCAGACGGCAACCTCAAGCAGCCTGAGCTCACTCATAAAGGTGTCACCGCTGAAGAGTCTGCTCAGAGAGGACCTAAAGCGGAAAATCGTCAGCCGCAACAGCAGCTCTGCCAGAGGAAGGGCCAGCGGATCACCCAATCCCCACCCTGAGAGCTCTCCCAACGACGCTGCCACCACAACAAACGGTACCATCACCTCGACAGGCTCAGAACAGCCGTCGGACTCGTCGGTCTGGAGGTTGGGCAGCAAGCGGGCGCTGTCCAACCTGCAGTGCATCTTCTGTGGCATAGGCTTCCCTGACCAGACGTTATACTTTTTGCACAAGGGCTGTCACTCGGACGCCAACCCATGGAAATGCAACATCTGCGGTGAGCAGTGCTGCAATGTCTATGAATTCAATTCCCATTTGCTTAGCAAGAGTCACCAGTGAAGGCAGCGCGAGTTGATTAGATCGGTTCAGTGCAAAGCAGGTAAACTGTAAGCGACATTCCTATGGTGTCAAATTTGACCAATTTGGTTGTGAGTTGGAATTCCTTTTGAGCACCATCTGATCTCTTTCACATTGTTGTCAAAGAGGCTTTCAATTTCTGAAATTATTGTCATTAACGGTGCTAAGTCTGGTAATTGCTGGCTATTTGGTACGTGTAGTTTGAAATTGTACCTCACCCATCTGCCTCTTTTGCTAGATATTTTTTAAAATGTAATATTTGATACAAATAACTGGGTGATTGAGTGCCTGCTGATATTTACTGATGTATTGAGATTGATGAGGGGCAGATTCGATATTAAATTTGTATATGTTGTACAATTCCTCTATAGTTAAGTGCCTATGTGATGCTACAAGTGAAAAGACCTGTGAAAATATGCTCTAAAAATCCGTCCATTGTTACATTTTAAGAGAAAGCTCTATTTACAATGATGAAGTATGGTAGTCATGCATCCTATATTAATATATACTGTTATTAAGATCATGTGTATAGTTTGCTTTTTAGATCGCTGTTCACTTGATATTTGTGTGCTACTCACAATTTGTTCATGTTCGTCTTCCTCGGTGTCCACTTTTTTAGTTGGAGTCATCAAAAGCCTTATGACCACACTTTGAGTTACGCTATCCCAGTCAGAGTGGCACTACAAAGCTCACGTGAATTTAGACCTTTGCATTGTTGACCTAGTTTGTAACTTAGCGTAAGGAGTCCACATTCCATTGGTGTATTTTATTTTGGTAGAACTACATTTTGTACAGTATTTATTAAATTTTATTATTTATGGCATTATTGAGAAGTGTCGCCGACGCAACATCCAAGTGCAATATTCGTTGGGGCCTTGAGTCGCAGACATTCCATTTACACACATTGCAAACTGTTCACAACGTATGCAGCTCTCCACAGTACCGTTCAAACTGCGTGCATGATTCAAGCGCCTTGTCAAGTGCCTTAGACCCATGGCAGAATCAGGGCGATCCGCGCAAAGTACAATCACATCGCTGACCAGCATGCTGCAACACTTCACGCCGCTCTTGTCCAAGTCCTTGGATGCCGGCCATTCTGCATTGTGATTATGAGACAACTTTGAAGAGGGTACCAAGCTATTTATTGTTATTTATATAAATAGTATATGATGCGCTATATATTTGCATTTACTGGTGAAAGGGGTAAATAAATGTATTAAAATTTTAGTCTTTTGTTTTACTAAGACTAATAAACACGAATTAACTAATTATAAGTCATGGATTAAGTAACAAGTTTTTCAATACTGTTCTGATTCTTGAATAAAAATGAGACTGCTATCAATGTTCACACCTTCCTTGGAATATAAACTTTTTTGTTACAAGATTTTCATATATCACTATTAAGTTACTTCAAATTAATGATAGAGAAAATAGATAGCTAATTCTAAGAATTGTTATACACCGCCTTTCTCCCACTATACTATATTATCTTAAGTTCCTATCTTTAAGTAAGGTTAAGACTTTGTTTGGCTTCCCACTCCCCTCCTTTTGCTTTATTCAATAGTTTCCACATATTTGTCCTTAATTTGGTCAATTCACTGTTTTCTTTTGATTTTCTAGGAAATTTTATTCAAATGCATTTAGTATTACATGTTCAAGTTCTCAATGATTTATTGGGACGTTAGTTATTTTCTCTTCTTCCAAATTCCACTTTAGTACAGAACTAAACAATGTATTTTTCTTGGATTTCTAGAAGAAGTTTTATTAATCCTTTGCGTATCTAAATCAAAGCAATTTTAATATCAGTTAGTCACAGTTTACTAGAAACCCTCCTGGTTTATGCACTTCTTATTTGAGCTACCAAATGTTACATCTAGGACTTTTTCTTGTCCCTTATAGTGAATATGGAAGTATTCCCACCAAAGAGAATTCTAAATTTTCTTCACCAAGAATGTTTTGTTCTTACTACCTCATTCTATATTATGGATATTTGCAGCACTTCCTATTGGAACTTTTTCTTGTTAATGTATATGACTAATTTCTAACTTTTGTTGAGGAAAGAATGTTTCCTTACCAAGAAAATATGTCTATGCATTAACTATAACGGATTGTTCTATTAGTCACTAATTGACAAGGTTCCTTGTTATGAATTATGAAGACAATAATAATTGGTATTATTCCTAACAAATATACAAAAACTTGGCCTGTTCTCTATAGTGTCAGCTCCAGTTTGATTAATGTTCTGGCAATCACTATTCAATTGGGCTATTCTTAACCACTCACTGCTGGATATTAATTTTGGAATAAACCCCCCATACACACACCTCCAAGTAACTAGAGATTTACTATACTTATGGTTGATCATGAGCATTTCTGGTCTAAAGCAAATATCCTCAAACCTGATACTAACCGGTTATTTTGATATTTTTTTCATTTATAGCGTTTTCAAGGAGAGGGTTTTTTTTGGTGTTTGTATCAGGTGTAATGATCCTAGTCTGTTTTATGTTTGATGAATTGCTTTCTACTCCTTTTTGTGCTAACGATCTTTACACTCTGACTGTGTGGAGTTTTCAACCACTTTTAACTCTTCTGTGGAGGATGTTTCTTTCATGAATGATGCTAAATACCTTTTTACCTGTGCTTCACTTAGGTTTTCCTTAAACGAATCGTCCAGGCTACCTGACGGTTAGTTGCGGGAATGCCGAATAAAAGTCGTCTTATCGCTGTTTATTGGAGAATTTGCTAACAGCTGAAATGGGAGTGTTCTTGCCTTCTCTAGAAGCTATACTGAAGAAGTTTCCGTTTTTACCTTCATTGTTCTAGAATTAAGATTTGCATCTGGTTATTGAGATCTTCAGCTTCTGCTGTTTATATTTGGTTTAAATTGAGTGTTTTATGGAGGTCATTTGCCAAGCAATCTCTGACCTGCAGTACTCTTTTAAGCAAATTAACTGTTTATCTCTTGCTCATGTTTCCATGAGTAACTAGAAAAAGGGTTGAATCAGAGCTAAATACCCTCTGAGGTTGGCCAATATCAGAAAAGCTCTGTTAGAGATATAATTTCTCTTGCTCCATTTATTCTTCACTATAAGTTGCAGCTTTGATTAGGGCTCTAGCCTTCTTGACTTAGTTTAATAGTTTGGATGGCATACATCCCTCTGGAATACATCCGCTGCAGTTAGAATAGAACTTTTGTGGTTCTATAAATATCACATGCTAAATATTTTGGTGATATTTTTTTAATTTAATTTTTGATTTATTTTTTCAAGTCAATCAATTGTTTTTTATTGCTTTGATGGCTCACAACCGATGTAAACGCCCTCCCCAAAAAACTGGAAAATTATCCACTAATGAAAATGTTTTTGAAAGGCTTAAGTGCAACCGATAATTAAGTTGGATTTTCATGACATGATTCAACAATGAATTTGATGACACAGTAAATGGGTGCTTTGAGGATTATTAAGATCTCAAACCTTAAGATCCATTTTATATGACTTAAAATAACAGGATGCTTCTATCAAACTGAATCCTTTTTACATAAACAATTTTACTGTTTCTTCACTTTCAAAATGAATTTGGTTATAGTTTGGATATACTTAGCTATTTGATGAAAACTACAGGAAGTTACTTATAATGAAACGTGTCTACATATCGGTCTAGACCATCAACTTATCAAAAACTGCTCTATTGCTTGCCTTGGTTTAATTGTTTATCTTTTATCAGATCTTTTGCTGTTGAAATAACTATTCTTGTTGGAGCGTTAGGTACTTCTCCAGCCACATGTATTTTTGTAAGAAACTCTTAAAAGGTGACTGTATACGAGAAAACGTTCAGATTATTTTTACTTTTTCATGAGGAACCAGTAACTGGAGTTTTCTTTTTCTAACTGGTATCTCTATTTCACTTAGCGCAAATTGCTGTCTTTCTAAAGGCATCTCTAATTTACTTTCCTTTTTCATGAGCACCTCTATTAAAAAAAAGGCGTGTGTTAGAATATACAAAAACAAAAAATACCTGTACTATAACACTATGTGTGTTTTGATATACATGGTATGCGAGTTACCTCTTTGTTTTTGCAGATGAGATTTCTAGCCTATTGAAGGATCTTATCCATCAAGAACCTTAACTCACATAAAGGCAGTTATTGTAATTATAATGTAGTTTTGCTGTATTTTCCAATTTTGCTTGAGGAGACAAATATTTCCGTTTGAAGATTCTCTTACATATGACTTAAAAACAATGACTATCACAGAAGGATGCTTGAAGAGATTTGATTGATGTAAGAAAAATCCTGTAAATATTTTAGTCCTAAACAACCAAATGCTGAGAAGTTAAAAAAATTTAAATTTAGGCCAACATTTAATTCCTCTAAATGAATCAGGTCAGACCTTCCTCATAGTGCGCCATAAAAATGTGTTTTTTGTTTGATTTCAAAGAATTTAAATTTATCTTTATTAATAAGACTGTGTCACAGTCAGATTTAGTTACATAAATACAAACGTTGATTTTTCAATAACTCTTTTCACTAACTCTGAATTATTCCAAGAGACAATTATTTGTGAAGAACACATCTTGCACTTTTATAGCTAGTAGAATTTTGATGAACAGTCATGATAGGAGTTCATTCTATGTGTGAAGTTTTTTCATGCTTCCAGTTTATTTTTGGATTTCTCATCGTGTTAAAAATTTAAATTTTATTCTATCCTTGCAAAAGTCCATATCTCTGCTGTCTGCCATCCCCTCTATCTGCTTTTTTTTGTCTTATCTTCTCACTTTAGTTTAGGTCTTCCTTTAGCCCTTTTCCTTCATATCTCATTTAAAATATCTTTTTCGAGTATCGTTTATTGTTTATTAAGATCGGATGCTCATACCATTATAATTTTACTTTATTATTTCTACAGAAGGTACGAGTTCACATTTCTTACTCTGTCCTATCTTACCTACTACTCATCTTAAGTATTTTATTTCTGCAGGTATTATCTTGAATTTCTGTTTTTAATCCAATTTTCCATCTTTACTGATTAGTACTCCTAGATATTCATATATATGCACATTTTCTATTTGTTATCTACATACATGAAATCTTGTGTTAAGATAGGATTTTGATTGTGGTATCTTGTATGGCTATTCCTGTTTCTATTTGATATATAATTGTGTCAAAGAAGAAAAGTATCTATTAGAGATTATTTAGCATTATCTTTACAATTATATTCTTGTTCATTTTCTTAATTTTAAGATTATTTGCAATGCTTTCTAAATATATTAACATGATATTTGGTTGAAGGCTTCTTTAACTCTAGACAGAATAAATATATGTCCGTTTTCTTTTTTAATAATTTCTCAATTATGTCTTTTACTGTATATCACTAGATGATCTTGTGTTCTTCTAATTTGTTTTCTGTTTTGTCTCTTAATGTTTTCTCTATTATTGACCGACAATAGTTATATCCTGCAGTTATCTCTATTCGTAGTATTTTCTTTTTTTTCTTTGGAGTACTATGATGTTTCATTTTCAGTCTTCTAGTATTTGCTCTGTATTCCATGCCTGTTGTAGTATTGTTTTCGTCCTTTGATTATAATCTCTCCCCCCTTTTAGCATTTCTGGAACTACATTACCTTTCTTTGCTGCCTTTTCATTTTTGGTGTTCTTCAGAGCTTTCTTTATTTTCCTGACAGTTATTTTTTCCTCAATTTATTGGATTTTGTTCTCTTACCGAGACGGTCGTTCTTTTCCTTTTTATTTTTTTTTCATTTCCATCTTTTTTATCTTTAAATTTTATTGTACAATACTCCTCCCATGGTTTCATTATTTTTGATGTTTGTCATTCTCCTGTTTGGTCTTTAATATTTCTTACTATTGGTGCGCGATTCTTTTAGTTGTTTAACTATGTTCCAAAACTGTCTTTAGTTTTATATGTAGCTATGTAGCTTCTATTTTCTGAATTATTTCATGTGTATCTCTTTGCTTGTTTTAGCGCTTTTTTGTTTTATTAGGTACTTTTGTTTATTGTATTTGTATATTTCTTTCAAGCTTTTTTTTTCTAATTTTATTCTTCACTTTTGCCATTTATTCTTTTTTGTGATAGATCTTGTTTTATCTCTTTCTTGCTACATACTTCTCTTGCCGTTTTTATTAGTTTGTTTGAACTTGACTCTACGTTTAGATTTTTGTTAGTTTTTTATGCTCTTGTCTTTTTTCTAGGTTGATTGTTGTATATCTCTTCTTTCGTTCTTTGAATTGTTTTCTAATATTAGTTTGTGTTGTATTTAGCTCCACAACTCTTGTTACCTTTATATCATACATTGCATATTTCATACTTTTGATGTACGGTAATGTCCTAGTTCTTTGGCTTCATATGTGTACTGTTTTGTGGTCAAGCCACGTATTTACTCTCAACAGTTAATTTATTATAAAGTACTTTAATGTAATTTTATCTTTCTATCTTTCTCTTTTTACCCACTTATACCTTTTGGTGTTGGGGTTACTGATTTAGATTCTTTATCCAACTTCGAATAGTCCTTTCTATCTGTTGCCATTTTCAGTACTTGCATGATTGTTTTCCCTCCTTTTCAAGCCAATTCTTTTATGTGCTCCTCCCGTAACTTTCTTGGCCTCGCGTGTCATCATCTTTTTGGGGATCTTTGTATTGTCCGTTCTGGTTAGGTGGCCATACCATTTTAATTAAGTTGTTTTGATTTCGCTCACTAGAGGACTTAGAGTAAATAAAACTATAGAATTTCATAATTAACTAATTTGTTTGGTTTTCTTTGTTATTTATTACTACATAGAACCATACGCAAGGGGTAAAGTTGCGCCATTGGCGCCAAAGTTTTGATAGCGTTTTGTCACACTTTAGCCTCTGTATTATAAATCCTCCGTCTTTCCTTGTTTAAGATTTTAAATATATAATCTAAGATTTAAATATATATATATATATATATATATATATATATATATATATATATATATATATATATATTTATATATATATAAATTCCATTGTCTACGAGTTTTTAGATTATAGTACTTATGGTAAATGTGGTCGATTATTTGCTTTCTAGATCTAAACACTTCCTACTCTTCTTCCAATTGCGGTTTTGCTACTTCTTTTCGTCAGTTTTCTAATATTATGACATATATCTTCATCACGACTGACGATAGACAGATAGCTTGATAGTTATCAAATTTTGTCGTGTCTTTCTTTTTGTAAATGAGTATTATTATGTTGTGTTCCCAGTCCTCTAGTATCTTTTCTGTATCCCATGCTTTCTGAAATATTTTCTATAACCATTTGAGTAGTATGGTTCTTCCGTTTTTTATGATCTCTGGGGCTATTTAATCTCTTTCACCTGCTTTACCCTATTTAAACTTTTTTATGGCTTTCCTCGCTTCCTCTTCACTTGTTTTATCTTCTTCAGTTAATTGATATCTGTTGTTTCTGATTATTGGGATCCATTCAATTTTATTTTTCCTTTAAATTACTCCTGATAATGTTCTTTCCAGGTTTATAATTACTCTTTTGTGTTTGTCATTAATTTACTTTCTTTGTTTCTTATCGGTTTTCCTTTTGTACCTCTAAAATTTCTTAATGGTGTTCCAAAATTATTTTTGATTTATATATGTTTGTTTTCTATTTTTCTTCCTAGTTGTTATCAAGGGCTCCTTTTGGTTTCATTTATATTTGTTCCATGTTTCTTTACTTTTTATGTCTTTATTCCACCATTTCGTTCTCTTCTGCACAGCACTGTAGCTCACTACTTTTGTTCTATATCTAATTTTTGCTGTTTCCAGTATCGTCTCTTAACTCTATTTTATATTTTATTCAGTTCCCGTTCTTGGTTTGTCATTTGCTTTTATTCTTTTAATTCCATTAGTTTTACCTGTAATTGTCTGCCATACTCTTCCTTTAATTCATTATCCTCTAGTGCTTCTATTTTGATCTCCTCATACTTTTTATTAATTCTTCTTGTTGGTCTTTCTATCTGTTACCACCAGTCTATAGTCTATATTCAGTTTTGCTCCCTTTATAACTTGGAAATTTTGCATAGTATATCTTAGCGTTTTTGTATATGTTATGTAGTCTATTGTACTCTTTTGTCCCCGTTTTTCTGCCTCTTATGTAATTTGGTGTACATTTTTATGTTTATAGAATGTTTCTTATTAATAATTGGTTATTAATGTAGAAGTCTATTATCCTCTCGGTGTTATTTCTGATTTACTCTCCTCCATATTTTCTCTTAGATTCGTGTCCTAACTCTTGTTTCCAGTCACTTATTATTTTGATATGTCTATTTGCCTCTTATGTTTTTTCTATTGTGTAGGGTTTCATAAAATTCCGCTTTCTTTCTTGCATTTGGTACTTCTGTAGATACAAGTATCTGGATTATTGCTATTGTTTCACTTAGTTTTAGATTTATATACATAATTCTTGAATTTATAGCTTCTGAGCTAGTTAATTTGGATTCTTTTTCTATGATCGTTATTATCTCCATCACTTTTTTGCTCTATTTTGTGTTGCAATTCCTGAAAATCTTAGTACTCATTCTTTATCTAGTGTTATATCTCATAGTACTTTCTTTTTAACTTGATTTACGGCAAGAATTTGTATTTTGTACTTTTTACTTTCTGCCCAGCTAATGTTTTAATACTCCATGTCTCAAGCCTTGTCTGTTTTGTCGTCTATTCATTCCGTTTAGTCCGTCCATAACTGAGGTCCGTATTATTTCTTTGAATTGTTTTATTTCATATGGGTAACTGGCCCAACAACGTAGGCTCCGTTACCTCGGGACAACGGGACTTTGGTCTACGGCTACTTATTGTGGTTATTCGTAACAATCCTGTTTCCAAGACTTCCTTCATTCATAGAATTAATAGGTGTATAAATAAGTTCTCAGCTTTTTTCTGCAAAATTGGTTTTATTTAAAAACAAACAAAAAAAAGCTTAGGTATCAAAGTATTCCCCGTTGGAATCGATGACCTTTTGCCATCTTTCGAGTAGCTTGCGAATTCCCTGGTGATAGAAGCTCACCGACTTCGAGACGATAAAGTTATCGACACATTTTCGGACTTCTTCTGTTTTGAAGTGCGTATCAGCCAAGTGATGCTGTAACGACCTGAATAAATGATAATCGGAAGGGGCCATGTCTGGGCTGTACGCCGCATGTGGGAGAAGTTCCCAGCCGTGTCAAATGTTTGAGGGCGTCCAGCGCGTGGTTGATCTTTAAAACTAAACTCTCCTCCGCGGAATCTTTGGTACCACTTTTTGCACGTTGCATGACTTACAGCATTCTCACCACATGCAGCACAAATCATTTCGGTGGCTTCAGCAGCGTTTTTCTTAAGATGAAACGCGAAGTGGATAGAAAATCGAATATGCTCTTTTGTGATTGCCATCGTGAACACAGCTGATTATTGAGGTTATGTGCATCAAACGCCAAATCGCATGATGTTTCGAAAGACCAAATGTCACTGCTTTAAAACCGCAAGAGCGCGGACTAATACGTTACAAGTAAACTGTGATTTGCGTCCTGTGAAATCTAAAGCTGAGAACTTATTTATACACCTATAAATTGTTTGACAGTTAAGAAATTTGCGAATATTGGCTTTAATTTGCGATATTATGCTTGTTTTTACCTACGGTCGATAGCTTAAAATCAGCCGTACTAAAAGATTTTGCACCATAGTACTTGAGTGAAGGTAAGTTATTTTGAATTTAAGCTTAATATTACATTCATAATACTGTAAGATGTAAAATAAGAGTTGCTTCTAATACTTAATCTTCAGATTGCTCTCACCATATTGTTGCTTTCTCAAGTGTTTAGCATTTCTATCTAATATTCTATTTATGATTCAAGTTTTTCTAAACAATGGTCTATTACAGCTAACAACAACTTTAGACAGAAACTAAAGTTTGACAATTAAACTAAAATTGTAGATTATGAATTTAGGCCGTAGTAATCAAAATAGGTTAGGTTCCTCTGATACTCTCTGCGTTTCCCCGCCGTATTGCAAGGAATATTCAACGAACTTAAAAAAAGTTCGTTACTGAATTCTATGTCTGTCAGTCTGTCGGTCCGTCACAAAATTTGAAAATGGATTCTTATAGGAAATATTACGACGATTTCGAATTCGAAATTAAAAAATTTCTATCTCGAATAATTTTCGAGATATTCGACTTCGAATTTCGGGAACATTTTCGACATTACGATTTTAAATGTGCTTCTTATAGGAAATTTTACGCTGAATTCGAAAATGAAGTCGAAAAAATTTTATGTCGAATAATTTTCGAGATATTCGATTTCGAATTTTCCCGAAATTCGAAATCGAAATCGAAAGGTCTTTTTAAGTTCGTTCTGGGATTGCTTACAGAGCAATCTCTTCGCCGGCCCCATGTTTTTTGATATAGATAGTGTTTGGCTTTGGTGTCTTCAGATTCCTTAAGATTGAACCAACACTATCGATGAAAGAAATCGACTCTTCACACCACGAGCTAGAGTCTCAAACGCTAGCGTTTTAAAGATGAAGTTTGATGATTTTTTAAACGCAAATAAAAGCCGCATGTGCTCAAGTGTTTCTTTTTATTTCATTAAGTTTGTTTTGTTCTCAATAAAATAAAAAATTGAAAAAGCAACATATAAAAATAAACGGAAGGTCCGGAAAAGCTTTAGTACCTTAACTAGTCATGTTATCAGAGCTCATTTTAGATTAATACGTTGTCTACTCAATGCAGTTGTTGAGCGTGAACTACCATCATAGTGGTTTCTCAAAATTCTACGAGGGTGGTCCCATAAGTACCCGGCCTGACCTAGAGATGGCGGTAGTTGTTTGAAAAATATCACTATATTAGAAAGTACACAATCTATAAAGCATATGTTTCAAGTTTGATGACGCCACGTTGTTTAGTATTTGTTTGGCAGCCATCAACAGTGAATGTTGTCAGTGAATTTGTGAAAATGGAGAAAATTGTTTATCGTTATGTGATACAATACTTTTATTTGAAAGGCCTCAGCCCAACCAATATAAAAGCTGAACTGGATTCTACTCTGGGTGAGTCTGCTCCTGTAAAATATTGGGTAGCAGAGTTTAAACGAGGCCGTACGAGCTGCCAAGACGAGCATCGCAGTGGTCGACCAAATGAGATGACGACTCCAGAAATGGTGAAGAAAATCCACAAAGCGGTACCGGATGATCGTCGACTGAAAGTGCGCGAGCTAGCAGACATAGTAGCCATTTCAAAAATTGCGGTACATCGCATATTATCTGAAAATTTGGACATGAGAAAGCTGTGCGCAAGTTGGGTGCCGCGTTTGCTCACACTCGAGCAAAAACAGTGTCGTGAAGATGTTTCAATTGAGTGTTTAGCGAAGTTTCACACCAACAAAGCAGAATTTTTGCGCCGTTTCATAACCATGGATGAAACATGGGTCCATCACTTCACACCCGAGACAAAAGAACAATCAAAACAATGGACTCAAAAGGGAGAACCGGATCCAAAGAAGGCGAAAACCGTTTCATCTGCAGGCAGGGTCATGGCGTCGGTTTTTTGGGATGCGCGTGGGATAATTTTCATTGACTATCTTGAAAAACGTAAAACTATCAACGGCGAGTATTATGCGAACTTATTGCAACGTTTGAGCGAAGAAATCAAGCAACAACGGCCGCATTTTGGTTAAGAAGAAAGACAATCCACCAGCTCACAAATCCGTTATTGCAATGGCCAAAATTAATGAATTAAAGTTTGAATTGTTACCACATGCACCCTATTCGCCAGATTTAGCCCCTCGGATTATTTTCTGTTCTCAAACTTGAAAAAATGACTCAGTAGTCAAAGATTTTCCAACTATGAAGAAGTGATGTCGGCAGTTAATGGCTATTTTGAGGAGCAAGACAGTTCTTATTATAAAAATAGTATTAAACTTATTGAACATCGCTGGAAAAAATATATAGAGCTGAAAGGAGACTATGTTGAAAAATAAATATATTTTTTTCCAAAATTTGTGTTTTTTTTTATTGGGTCGGGTACTTCTGGGACCACCTTCATACTAGATGCATAACCATGGGATGAAATCTTAAAAAAATGATTTCCTCTGACTGTAGATTTTGATTTGCTAGGATAGTTCCAAAAGTGTTAATCATTAAAAAAGAATTGGTTAAAATGTTGCTTACGGATCAACTGGAAATTGCGCCAGAGTGGAATAAAATTTCGTTTTTTGGGGGTTAATGGTGTTTATAAAATATTTCAGCTATTAGTTTTTATAACACGTTATCCATTACACATATTGCGCTTGTTATTCCTCTTTATACGCTTTACTATTGAGTATGCATTAAGGACTTTTGGTGTGTTTTTAATGTTCCACAAGATAATAGAATAGTCCAATGAAAATTAGTACCTACAAAAGTAAAAAGACGAAGTTTTGGCATAATTAAATATGCCGACTCTCCTCGTCAAAAACATTTTGAAATTTTTATTATATATATACTCAATCTTCAAGGGAGTACTTGTAAAATATTCATGTTGCGTCATTTTTTTTAATGGCGTTTAAATGTACACTACAATATTTGATAAGAGGGAGAACTTTAGATTTCTGTTTACCAATAATGAAGGTTTTAACTTAATGGTTGGTCGCTTTATTCATTAAAGATAAATTACTAATTAAAATGATGAGTTATTGTTATATCTAATAATAAAAATGTACGCTATTTTGGACCATAATAATTGTTACTCCTATTGTTGTTTTTTTTAATAATAATAGTAGTTCCCCGTAATAGGCCTCGAAGGCCCTTTGAGGTCGTAACAGGATAGATCTGTTACAATCTAGAGCCTACGGTACACAAGGGTAGTAACGTGGCCAGCGCTACGTACCGACCGCCTATTATTACCCCAGAGTTTGGCCTTCAGGTACTCATTTATTGCAGCCTGAGTCGAGCTGGATCGTAAAAATGCCAGCGATCGAATTGGCGAGAGCGGGATTCGAACCCGCAACTCCTGGTTTCGTAGTCTAGCGATCTATCCACTAAGCCACCACGGCACTTTTTTCTTTCTTTTTTTTTTCTGTTATATTTTTTTACACATTATTTATTTGAACGCATCCTATACAACCTATTATAGCAAATATATTACAATTATATAATTTCTAAAAATAATTTGGTAACAGTTTTATTATTACTGCAAATAATAAAAACTATTACAATTGTTCAAGTAAAATTAGAAAGAAAAGGTATTGTTGCCTTAAATCAATTTTGAATCAGCCAGGCAAACGCGCGCGCGCTTCACCGACGTGAACCAGCCATTAGCAGCTTGCTGTGCGTTTGACATTCCGGACGTTTCCATAATAGCGTGGTTTTGGCGCACGTTTTTGTTTTTAATGCCCGGTAATTTTCCCGGCGAGTCCCTTCATTTCAGTTTGTTGCAGGTAGGATGCAATTGCTCACGCCAATATTTCAGAGCCACTTTTAGGGCCTTTTCCGAATCCAACAGGTTGCTTGTTTACATAACCTAGCCGCTGAGAGCTCCTTTAAATGGCAGGGAAGCGCGTGGCCTCCAGCGAGCTGAACCACGAGAACTGGGCCAATGAGGACGAGCCCGACGACGCTGGCAACTTCACGAAGGCGCCCGAGGACGTTTTGAAGAACCGCGTAATAAAGGTCGCCAAACGAAGGAACCCCATCGGGAGTTTGGCCGCTGTAATATAGCTACAGCCCGCATTGGCGCGCTGAATTATCTGATGCATGTTTTAGTCCGAGGGAGAAAAGAAGGTTCCATTCTCAAACTTCTCTGGATTTGCAAGCACTACAGCCTCTGCGGCGGCGTCGCAGTTTAGTTTTTTGTCTAACTTGGGCAGCAAGGCAGAAGATAAGCCTAAAGCAAACGGTCTTGGCGATGCTTCTGTGAAGACGATGGCGACGGCGACTACTGCTTCAAGTGCATTATTCCAGTTACCGACTAGCAAAACAGTGACATCATCACCTTTCACAATAAATCAAACACAAAGTTCAAATAAATCTAAGGAATACTATGCAAAGTTAAAGGGGTTAAACGAAAGTGTAGCCAAGTGGATCAAACAGCATGTAGACTCTAATCCATTTATAAGCTTAACTCCGGTGTTTCGCGATTATGAAAATATATTGAAGAAATAGAGAAATTGAAGGATGAAGCAGGAACGGAAAAACCCTATTTCACACAGAAAATCGGAGAAAAATCTGTGAGCACAACCACTACAAAGCTAGAAATGCAAAAGGCGTCTAGTCCATTTGGTTTAAAACCAAGTGAGGAGTCCTCTACCAACAAAAGTACAAGTACATTTACAACCATTTTTACAAACACTAAATCGTCAAAACAATTGGAAGTGGAAGAGCCAGCAGAGCAGCAAAAGGAGCCCAAATATAGCTTTGGGGCCAGTGCTAGTGATGTATCATCACCATTTAGCTTTGGGAAGGCAAGTCCTCAGCCGACTTCAACTGCTGGCTTTAGCTTTGGTGGTGATTCATCAAAGCCCTTTACATTCACAAATGTAGCGAAGCCTGCCGAAACTGAAGAGTCCAAAAACGAGGACGAAGATGAGGATGAGCCTCCGAAGGAGGAGTTCGCCCCGGTCATGGAGGATGGCCACATCTACACAATACACTGCAAGGTGTTTGTCAAGAAGAATGACAAATTTGATACACTTGGCGTCGGTAACCTCTTTCTCAAGCCAGTGTCTGATTCTGACAAGGTGCAATTGATTGTGCGGGCAGACACCAAGCTGGGGAAGCTGCTGTGCAACCTTATTCTCTCAACGAACATACCCATGCGGCGCATCGGCAACAAGGACGTCATGCTGGTCTGCATACCCTCACCGGAGAGCAAGCCGACGCCAGTTCCAGTTTTGTTCAGGGTGAAGTCGTCTGAGGACGCGGATGAACTGCTAAGAACATTGGAAAAGCACAAGAAGTGACGATTTTAGGCCATAGGAGGTTCCGTGTTTATTCCCTAGAACTCACTTAATTATGTTTGTTATTGTCTACTAATAATAAATTTGTGCTCAACGCAAAGGTTTGTTTTGTAATTTTAGCCTTGATATTGCATGACAATATGTGCATTTTATCTTTACATCAAGATCTAATGTAATGTTTATGTCAATATTGTGTTTGAATAGGAAAAGAAAATGAAGAAGAACAAAGTAGAGACATGTCAATTTTTATTGATAAACTTCAAATAGAAGAATAGTAGGACAGGTCATTTATGCAAAAATGATTGGCACTTGTTTTTAAAATTACCCTTTTTCTTTTTACATGTCTGTTTTACAATAAACCAATAATCTTTGTGCGTCTCTAGGTTGCCTGCTGATAAATTTCTGCTAAATATTGGATGGTAATCTTTGTCAGTGGTGGTGATTTGATAAAACAACTACTGCTTTGTCAATATGGCTCAAGTTACCTTGTAATGTCTATAAGCATTACAGAAATCTAATATGGTTACTCTAAGAATTTACCCCCACCACATTTGGGTGATTATATACAAAAAATTTTTGCTTTAAATAAAATTATGATTTTACTCTGAAAATTTAATTCAATATCTAAATTCTACAGTTTTGTGCAACTTGTGGCCTAAAAATTATGACACTAAAAAAATTTAAAAGCTAAGAACAATGTAATATGTTGTGGAGGAATCTATACTTACATAAATTCAGAAATTAGAAGTCATATCAGGGCAATTAGTATTGTGCAACAAAAAAACTAATATACAGAAATATTAAAAGACTACAAAAGAGGTGAATTGATGATAGAAAATGATGGCATCAAACTATATAAAGTAAAACAATTTAGACAGTGTTGAAGAAGGGGAACAATTTTTTCTCAAAATGCTTGTATGTGTTCCAACAATTCTTGGATAAAACAGTTTCTGTATTGGGGTGAAATTTAGAGAAGGCTTACGTTCAGCAGATGAATAAAAACTAAAAAGGATGAAGAAAGTAACGTGACATAAAAATTTTAATTTCTTTCTGCTTTTGTATTCTTACACCTTAGTGCTGTTGAACGTATCTGCACAGACTGATCCAGTTTATTTCAAGAAACAAAGTTTTACTAGAAAATGTTTAAAATGGCGTTTTTGGTGTACAGAATAGTTTAAAAGAAGGAGATGGAGAGTAAAACATTGAATATTTCCTAAAAGACTTTCAGTTAAGAGAAAATGGTGTCTTTAAGTAGATTTTGCTTTCTAAATGGTGGGACCATATTTGATTCTCTTTCGGCTATTAAAATTTACTGATCTTGAAGGTAATAGATGTTTTTTCTGGTTTACTCCAAAGGTTGAAAGAGTAGCACCTATATGTGGGTCTAGCAAAGATATTTGTACTTAATTTATTTATAAAAGTAGTTGGTTATACTTTGGTTGATATTTTTTTTTTTCTTGCAGCAGATATTGAGCATGTATTGTGGCCAAAGTTTTAAGATTGAATACCACCCCCCTTATATTTGTACTTTTGCTATCTCTGTTTATATCCAAAAATTTCCTTTTACTCTTAAAAAACCTGAATACCTATTGTGCTTGTATTCCCTCCGTCAATGTTGGCCAGAAGGTTGTTGCCATCTTTATTCTAAGTACTTACCTGAAGAAAATCTCTTTGAAGAGAGAGCTTTCAAAATACTAGTATTGATTGAGAACAATGATAAGCCTGAAAACTTAAAAGATGATATTTATCTGTATGCATAAAAAATGATGGCAAAATTTCAGGATTTGTAATGAAAACTTGTCATTCATCATGCATGATAGAAAATGATCCATCTAATTACTATTCTTTCTTGCATTTGTAATTATTTTAAACTGATAAAAATAATTAGTTTAATAATGTCAAACGTTAAAATTGAATTTATTGAATCAATATTTAGTATTGTAGTGATTATGAAGTAACACGGATTGTCTCTAGAAGTGTGTGTGTGTGTGGGGGGGGGTTGATATAATTGTAAAACAATCGAAGAAGAGTAAATATATATGAAAGAAAACGGGTAGCGTTACATCAACGCCAAATGAGCTGGGGTGGGGGTTCCAGAAGAGACACTACTGCTGCTAGTTGGAACAAATAATTGATATTAATTTCAGTTTTGTGCAATTTTATTTTTACATTAATCGTTCGATTTTAGAGTTGCTTTTGTCATAGCATTTTAAGCTTAAAGTATGTCGTAGGTGACAATAATATTTATTCCTACTAAACTTATTTGCGCTATACTCATACCGAACATCATTTATGTTTGCTAATTCTTCAGCAAAATCATTTGGTTGATCTTCAAAACAAAGTTCCATTGAAGCATCTAACTTTGCATTTATATTTTTTATTGTTTTTTCTTCCTGGTTTGTTGTGGACAAATGATCAGAATGAAGATTTTTTGAAAACAGGGAAATTAAAGAAGGGCAAAGAGTGCACGCATCTTACATTCTTAATTATTCCAACCAGTAAAGCCTCGACTCAAAGGGTTGATCTTATCTTTGCTGTGGATCATAACCTTAAACGGCTTATAAATACACAGTCTTTTTTTTTATTTAATCAAGAACCCTTTACCAATTGGTGTAGGGTTAAATAATTAGAATTCTTGACTTAATTACTCACTTGTGTGTTTTCATCTACCTCTATCAGTTACCTCATTTACGTTGTTCACGATACACAAATTTCCGCCACTGTTTTCTTTCTTGGGCTAACGCTTTTGCTTCCGTCCATGTTTTGCCTCTTTTTTCCAGTATCTTCTCTATCGTCTTATCCCACTTCTGTTGTAGCCTACCCCTATTTCTTTTCCCGGTGGTCTTTGCCTTCCATATTTGTTTCAGCTTTCTTTTTTCATCCATTCTCTGCATGTGTCCCCACTAGCTGAGTTGTCGGTTTTCTATAAATTTTGCCACCGGGTTTATTTTCAGCTCTTCTCTAATTTGCGTACTCCTTACCCTATCTCTACGTGTCACTCCCCTTATTCTCCTCAAAAATTTCATTTCGACTGCTTCCACTTTTCTCTTCATCCTTTTCGACATTACCCATGATTCAGCTCCATATGTCAATATTGTTTTAAACACTCTCACTTTTGTTTCTCGCGCCACTTCCCTCTTACTTATAAACGACTTGTTCATCATTTGGAATAGTTTGTTTGTTTTCTCTATTCTTTCTGTTACTTCGACTTCTTGTTTGCATTGTTCGTCTATAGTCACTCCCAGGTAATTAAAATTTCTGTGTTTGTTCTATTTGTCTGTCATTAATTTTTATCTCTGTTTTGCCTTTCTTTGCTTATCACTTGTATTTTTGTTTTATCCGCATTTATTTCCATCTTGTTTTCTGTCAGTATTTTATTCCATGTGTTTAGGTTCCTCTGTAGGTTTACTTAATTTTCCGTTATGAGTAGCACGTCGTCTGCGAACGCGTACTCTGATAGATCTCTGAAATAATAAAGAAATGCCAACTAGAATCCAAGAGAATGCTAGTGGGATATAGAAAACTTCAGCCATATATATATACTTATGAGTATATTTCTAGTGTTGTTATATAAACTTTTGATTACTCTCCACAGCTTCGGCTCTACCCCTTTGTTCTTTAAGCTTTTCCATACTTATTTTCTGGGGACTTTGTCAAGGAATGCTAAGAATGTTTTTTTATTGTATTGTAATCTTTTTGCACTTATTTCTTTGATGGTAAATATATGATCTTGTGTGCCTCTTCCTTTGCGAAAGCCGCTCTGTGCCTCTTCCAGTGTTTGTTCTGTTATTCTTCTAAGTTTTGATTCCAATATCCGCTCTTAGACTTTAAGTGGGGTACTAAGCACTTATGCCCCTGTACTTGTCACACTGTTATCACCTTGTTTGTGTATGAGCACTATTTGAGCTATTTCCCAGTCTTGCGATTTTTTCCTCTCTCCAAGCTTTGTTATATATTTCCAGCAACCATTTCTTTCCCCTTTCACCCATTTCATTAACCATTTCTGATGTAACCTTATCGTAACCCGGGGTTTTCCCATTCTTTAACTTTTTTATAGCTTCTTCCATCTCTTCTCTAGTGATCATGTCTTCATCTTAGGTCTGTTCATTTCTGGTACTTTCTTCTTTGCTTTCTATATTTGTATTGTCTTCTTCTGTTCCTGCTTCCAGTAACCCCTTAAAGTACTCCTTCCATCTGTCCATCGTTTCTTTACTGGTTTTCGTTAGTTCCCCTGCTTGTTTTTCACTCTTGTTACTCTTTTTGTTGTCCCTTTTTTTAATGTTTTTAGTACTTTGTAAAAGAGTTTTTGGTTTTGTCTACTCTCTTCTTCCATCGTCTTTCCGAATTTTTTCCATGCTTTCTCCTTAGCCTCCATTACCACATTCTTCACTTTTCTTCTTTGTTCTTTGTATATATTGTATTTGTTTTCTATTCTGTTTGCCAAGTATTCTTTCCATACTTTTTTTCTTTATTTGTACCTGTGTTTGTATTTCTTTGGTCTACCAGCTCGTCTTTTTGTTTTGGTCATTTCTTTGTTTACTAGTTCCACATATTTTTATCACTGCTTGTGTAAGTATTTCTTTAAGTTTCCGCCATGATTGTTCTACTCTCTTCTGTTCTGTATTTGTCATTTTCTCTTCTATTAGTCTGTCTACCATTTATGCATATTATCGTGCCACCTCTTTGTCCCTCAATTTGTACGTTCTTAATATTTCTTGGTTTTGGTTGCTTTCTCCTTGATCTAAATTTTCAGTCCTCGAATTTTTAATTTTTGCCTCCAGTAGAAAGCGATCACTGTATATTTCCGCCCCTCTTTTAACTCTCACGTCTTTAATGAACTTCCTGTTCTGCTTCTCTACTAACACATAGTCTATTATAGATTTTTCTCTTGTCGATGGTTTTTGTCTGGTATATTTATGTATATCTTTGTGTTCAAAAAATGTATTTGTTACTATTAGGTTGTATACTGTGCAGAAGTCTATTAATCTATCTCCGTTATTATTTCTTACGTTTTCACCGTATTTTCCTATTATTTTTTCCGTCCCATTTTTTCTTCTCCCTACTCTTTCGTTAAAATCTCCCGCGATATATATTCCTCCTTTACTGTTATCTGTTACCCTTCCTAAGTCTTCCCAGAATTTATCTTTTTCTGCTTTAGTATTGTCGTCGTTGGGTCCGTACACCCCTATTACCGTTATTTTGTCTTCTTTACCAACCGTAATGTCTATTGCGAGTATTCTTTCGGACCATCTCTTCCAGTTATCTGTTTTATTTGCTAGTTCTTTTTTGAGCATGCATCCTATCCCTGCTGCTGCTCTTTCGTGTTCTGGTACTCCGCTGTAGATTATCACATTCCCGTCCTGCAGTTTCATTTCTCCTTTCCCTTTTTTCTTAGTCTCCGGTAAGAGTAGTATATCTATTTTTGCTCGATTGAATTCGTCGTTTATCTCTTGTTCTTTGCCTCTTATACTTTTTGTATTCCATGTTCCTAGTTTCCATATTTTGTTGTTCCGGTGTTTGTGTATGTCTCTTTCCTCTTGCTCTCTACTTTTTAAATCTTGTCCGTTTTCATTGCCAGTTCCGTCATCGTTATCACTCAGCCTATCTTTTTTTTATTAGTTTTTTCGTGTCGAACGTGTTATTTTCCTCGTCTGTTCTTCTAAGCTGCCTCCCTCTGGTGACCTATCTGCTATTGTTCTGTTTTGTGAGTTACTTCCACTGCTGTCCTCATTTCCTGATTCTGCCACTCTTTATATATCGCTTACTTTATATGCTATGTCCTCGACTATTAATGTGTTGTATTTTATGAAAGCCCTGCGTCCTTTGCTACGCGCTTCTTTCATGTGTGGTATTAACGTTTTCCTTTCCTCTTGGACTTCCTTGCTGTAGTCTTTGTCTATCCATACATCCGTACCTTTGAGTTTTTCGCGTTTTTTAGCATTGCATATTTCGTAGATTCTTTGTTTAGTTTCATAAATATAGGTCTTATCTTGGCCTCTGCGAATATTCCCATTCTTCTTATTTGGTCAATGTCCTCTGTCATATCTACGTTCGCTTCTATTTTCTGCATTATTGTAGCTATTTTTCTTTTGGTCTCTTTGTCGTTTTCCTTCTCCTAGTCTTTTACTCCTTTTATTATGACATTATTTTTTCTTGTCCGGGCTTGCGCGCGTGCCCCCCGCCGTTGGAGGTCACTCTCGTTTAAAAAAGAAGCTACATTTATCTGGTAATCATATAATGATAATTGTTATGTTAAGAAGTTAGACCTGTGATCTGAAAGCTTTTCTCTAAGTTACCAGTACTCCTAATATCATGGTTTATAGAGATTTTTCTAAATACTATCTATCTTATGACTACTCTGATATCAGCAGCTCAGTTACTTATCAAATCTATAAGGTGTTTTATTTTTATAAGGTTTGTTTATCACTAATTAAATTTTATCGAAAACAAGATCTTATTAGAAATTTCTAGTTCGTGTAGCCCACATCCACTTTTATGACTGTTCTCGTCTTTATTTTTTAATAAGCGTAAGCTTTTATCTAAACTAAAAGAGGTTTCGCTATATTACTAAAATTCCTCCCTTCATTGAGGACCATGCACGCACGTGTACTTTAGTTATACCCAAACAGTCTATCTCTATATCGCTACTATTATTTCGAGTACTGAAAGGAATGAAGCTTTCTCTGACTGTCATTATTTGTATAGAATAGCAGCGATATTAACTTCTCTAACGCTGTTGTGTACAGATATATTTTCCCCATTTTGATAATATCACGTCTGATAGTTGTGGTTATCCACTTAGCTATATGGCAACCCAAATGTTTACGGATCCTCAAAAATTACACACCTAAGACAATAAACTTTAATGCCGTCAAGGGCAAAAATTGTCAGGCACAACACAACAACACTGAGATCAGATCATGCAATATCTTTCTTATTGAATGAAGTTAATGGGAAAATCACTGAAGGTAATGAGCTTGAGAAGCTTCAACAGCTTTAAGTTAAGCAGTTCCAGTTAATTTACAGATTTTATTAGTAGTAGAAACTATTGCAGAACATTATGAGGAATTTAAAGTACAGCGAATTTGGTAATTAGGACGTATGATGAGGATGGGCGAGGAGAAAAGGAGATAACAAAATGGCAACCAGTATAAATAAAGAAGAAAAGAAGTTTGAAAGTTGTTTGGTGGAATTAAGTTATGGAAGTAGCAAAGAATTGTTGCTGAGAAGGATAGAAGAGTAAAAGGGAAATATTTTTGAACCGTGTGTTGCATCAGTAAGCCTGTAAGCAACTCTTCACCGATTTTGCAGTTTCAGTTCACAATATGCCTGTACAGGAAAAACATATTGCCAACACTGTAGAAAACAATAAATGTTAGTTGATATTGTTGTTTTAGTTATGTTTTAGTTGATGGCTAAGTTTATGAATTGAAGAAATGTTCCACCAGCAGAAATTTGTTGACAATTTCATGAATATGCAATAGTGTTAAAATTAATCAAAATAGTGAGATGGTCTGAACAGTTTAATAAGAGGAAGATAAATCTACAGAACAAAGAACATAGTGATAAACTATCGTTAATTACTGTCAAGTTGTGGACGTACCAGTTAATCAATTTCACAATTATTACAATATAAAGTTATTTATCAATTCGATTATCGGGATAAGTGTTTAAAATGTCTATTGTGGACTGTGATAAATGCCGTACCATGTGTTTTTGTAAATTTACAGCAGTAATGGGTATCCAAAGTAATGTATATTACGGGAAGAGTAAACAATCATGTAATAGTATGGTGAATCACTAAGGCTAAGGAACCTAAAAACTCTACTTACAAAAACCCAATGGAATTAATGTATTTTTTTTTAGAAGTCAATGATGAGACCCTAGCTATATGTATGTTACATCCCAGAACAGACATTTTTATTTGCTCCAGAGAATCAAGGTCTTGCGATCCAGCCGTTTTCTATCATCGCTTGGAGGTCTAGTGGAGCAAACTGATTTAATTAGGAGGTCTTGAATATTTTGATTTACTTCTCAGAGTAATCTGTGAATAACAGCATCACTAACATTAGTTATACAATGATGTTTCTGTGGTTTAATGAAATTGCATCCTAATCGGAGGGCAGTGCAAATCTGAAAGTCTTGATTAACATAGACAGCCATCCTTTGGGCTCTTGACGCTGGGAGCTTTAAAATAGGCGTAATGTGAAAGTAATTGTAGGCATTATAGGTATGTGTCTCATTCTAATTTTTCTGAAAGAAAGGGTCGGGAGGATTCAGGTTGTTATATAGTAGAGTGCTTCATCATTCCAAATCTTACTCTTCAAGGTGGAAAGTGACTTGGCCATCCGTGATTGGGAGAAGGAAAGATAGAAGTACGTAAGCTAAGACCTAAGAAATACAAGGACGCAAATGTCAGATTTTTCGTATACTTAGTTCTGCTTTAGATATCGGGATATTTCATCCATATTAAGTTTCAAAATGGATTGCAAACAATCGTGAAGACCATTAATTTTTTCGAAATTGGAAAATTTTTATAAAATGGCGGTTCATTTTGGAGATAAATAAACAATTCTTTAAAAGAAAGTAAGCTGTGTGAGAATTCAAAGTTTCTAAATGTTAAGGTAGGAGTTTCAACTTTTCCAATTCTGAGTGGAACATATTTCTTCTTTAAAGGTTGAATTTCTAAGGATTTCAATAGTTTTTATTTTTTATTTGCAACTTTGAAACACGTCAGCGTCACTGTTTCTGAAAATTAAGTAAATTTTGTATTTGTTTAAGTCTACAGTTCCAACCACTTCTATGATAGTCTTCTAACCAAATACCAAAGATGAAGTTCGTAAAACATAAACACCACAATTGGATGTATGGTCAAATTGAAGCCCATGAACCACACGTATCTCCTTGCATTCCCGTTACTGATGAAATAATATTTTCTCTGAAGAATAAGTAGGAGAGTTCTTTGTAATACTGAACTAAGATAAGGCAAATTTGTGGAGAGTTTTTGTATACTTTGGTTAACATATCGTTACGCTTGATCAAGATGAAGGTATTAGCGAAATATATTTTTAGTAAGATTTTGTCTGTTGTGATCAGTAATGTCCTTTACGCATTATCTGACAACATGGACAGCACTTTCACATCCAAGTTTAGTAGTATGAGAATAGTTTTTGTTGTAATTTTATATAAGCAATTTAGTAAATCGTCCAAAATCATTCCAAACAACGATGAGATGAGTTCCTCCATCTTTCTTTAAGGTCAGATCCAAAAGCTCGCCTAAATAAATCGGCGATACCTTAGTATTCAGATGATTAGTCATGAAAAAGTTACGCAACCTCGTCATTGATGCCAACAATCTATTTCCAATTTAGCTTGCAAATTTGGAGATCAAGTCTTTTAGATACCGTGGTTTCATTTCATTAATTCCTGGAGCTGATCCACATGACAAAAAACTGATTTTTTTTAACAACTTGCTCGTTAAAAAGTGATGTAAGATGGTCTTCCACAAGCAAGGGTAGAGAAACAGGATCTTCAGCAAAAGGATGTTTCTCCTGTAGTTTTTATAATGTACCGACATCGTAAGCTGTTAAAGTGTCGTTTGAACTCAGGATGCCCCATGAATGTTGAAATCGCTAACTTTTACTTTTACACGATTGGTAAAAGAAAAATCTGTATTTTCTAATTTGGTTAATAGTGGTATTTGACGATAATAACTAAGTAAAAAATAATTTTTGCTACTTGTATGACCACTTCAAATTTGTTTTTTTCTTGAGGTTTCTGCTTGCTCTTTGCATTATATACACTAAGGTGCTAGAACAAAATAAATAGACAAAAAATGTAAACGATGTATTTTGTTAATGTAACACTTGACTTTATTTTGTTCATTAATGCAGCACAGACTTTCCAGAATGTCCTGATTACCTATGGCAAAATTCAATTTTGTTACTTCTTTTTTTACATGATACTTGTACATACTCAGTAACAAGGAGCGCCATCTCCCATAAAAACACTTAACAAGAATGTTATTACTAAAGACAGTAAAAGTTTAATGAATTTAGCGCTATTTATTTATGGTGCTCTCATCTAAATTGGACTCCTCCACATTTTATAGTCTGGTAAAAGAATTTATCATTCAATGCAGTGTCAGATTTTGATAGAACTGATTGCCAAAAGCCATCTGGTCGTTTGTTTTGAATTTTTTCGCTACATCTGAAAGGGTGTCAGCAAAGATTTTTTCTTGGTGACGCGTATGTATAGCCCCACACTATATAAATAGTGCTGAATGATGTTTCTGCTTTTTTCTGATATCCGATCCAGTTTGACAAATGTGTCTGGGGGATCATTAATATTATGTGTTTGTTTGGATGATTTTAGGAAATTGAGCCTCGGCAGTTTTAATCGTTTATTGCTTCTTTTAAATTCAGTAGTAACCCGAGTTACTGTTGGCAAAGGTATTTTTAAACATGTACCTATATCTTGATGTGACTTATGATGGGCTCACGTCTGAAATCCTTTAGATCTTTGAAACCACTGCTAGCTAGCTGCAGGTAGTTACCTTTCTTCCTAGAATTTACTTTACCATTTTGAATCGTCGACTTTCACTTAGTGTTTATTTTACTTAGTGCAACTTCTAAAAGCAAAAAATGTTTAAGAGTCGCCTAAAATTAAAATCAATATAATTATCACTTTCATTACTTACTTGATATGTAAAGTTTAAACAATCTTCTCCACCAACAAATGAATGTTAACTAAGAATCTTAAAAACTCTACTGCATCTTTCCTTTAAACTTAAATTTCAGGTGGGGTTTTCTTCTTTATTCCATCTTGGTTAACTCCATTTCTGTTCACTTTATATGTTTCTCAATTTCTTACTTTTCGTCTTCTTCGATTCTCTTAATTTATAATTTTTCTATTGCATCTTCTATTATGTCATACACCTCTAATGCTTCTTTGCAAGGGTTATTCCTTAATTTTTGCCGTCTGACATTTTTAAGCTTCCTTTTATCTCATCATATGAAAAAAGAAAACTTTATAAATGGAATCTCACAACTCTTTAAATTTCTTACAAAATTATGTTTCGTATTATATATCTGCACTTATTGAAGTGCACTCTGATTTCGTCATCTTCAGTGATGTATTTAATTATGGAAGAAAGAATTATTCAATTTTTAAACAAGTGATATGACGCATGCTAGGGTTTTAGTTTTCATACCTCATGCTTGGCTCAACCACCCTAACAATCGATTACTAGATAAAGGAAAAAGTATCTTTTATTTTCTTTACTATGATGTGCTACATACCTTGAGTTTCTTGTTTGCAATACCTAGTCCCCACTTTACACTCTTAGGGGATCAATCGAGTAACGAAAATTTGAACAATAAAGAAATATATTGTTCCATTTCCTGTTCAATATGTTGGATGCTAGATTTCTTCAATTTTACTACTCAGGGTTTTTTCGTCTTCTTACCCTTGCTGCAACCTTCCCAACAACCGCCAAATACGGAAATGAAAACTTCGTTATGTTCGGCATCCAATGACGTGTCGTAAGCCTATTGTTTCTGGATTTTCCTGTATTTTGAGTCTTATTGTCCATATCAAACTCAATACAGATATATCAAGACAAATCATTTTTGAAACATTTTTAAGTCCTATCTGTGTTTAACAAAAACTTCCACTTAAATTATGATGAAATACGGCAACACATCATAATTATTTTCAAGATTTTTAAGTGATTACAGTTAAGTAATTACAAATGGAATACTTAAAAGATAATAATCATGGTCTATGTTCAATCTTGACTGTATATCCATTCATTTGTTTCATAAACACAAAATTAGGTTGTAATTGTTTAGATCACATGGAATGCATTTAATATTAATCACAATAAATGCATGTTGATGTGATTTGATGGAACAATGTTTTTAATAAACTTTAGAATTTGCTTTCATAACCCCCGCAATGTGGAGAACATTGATATAGGTATATATGAACGTCCGTTAATACACAAAACTGAAATGCACACATCTTAAAGGTGATTGCAAAAACGCCCCTTTGATCTTATACAACTATGTGTATGTTCACAATTTTGTAACATCTTGTATAGCATTGCTATAAAGTTACCGTGGTAACAGATGCATTACATTAGCAATTGGCAATTTCGTTTATTTTTTTCAATTTTTTTATTTTTATTTATTAAGACACACGTTTTATAAATTAAACCAAAACTGGTGCTAATTTCAATTTTTACAGAGATAGTGACAATACAAAGAAAAATATTAATCACAAATGGCATATGTAATTCTCCATCTTTTCAACTTTTTAGTTATCAGGCATCATAACAATTATGTGGTATTATAACAAAAGAAAAACACCGTTAGAGGAAACGTTTTTAATTAAATAACACATACAAATTATCAATTTATATTAAATATTATATATATATTCAACTATACTTTTTACAAATTGGCCTGATCACACCATAATGTACACTATTTCGTTTTAATTTAATAAAAGCAATCGGTGGCATCTCCATTGTTCAAGCCCGCAAAAGGCCAACTATGTACATATTGCATAAAATTAAAGTACATACAACATTGCCATGGTCAGTCCAATAAAAATCCTCACGCCAAACCATAAAAACTGCCAGACTTACACTTAAAATACACAAGATAAAATGTATTGCACCGCACATGCTATCCTTAAGAGTCCAAAGTAACTGAGCTTGCACGAGGAGACACCACAGTATCATTGCTTCGTTACGCTTGTTGACAGCACCTTTTGCGAGGCCTGCCCAAGGCCAACTTGTATGTGCTTCATATGAACCTCAACATGGTTCTGAAACGCCACCTGGTTGCCGAGGCTGAGCTTGCGCTTCACAGATTCCATGGTGCCCTGTAGCACATGCAGCTCATAGGCATTCTGGTCGGAGTCGGACAAGCTCTTCACTTGCAGCATAAGAGCAGTGAGGTCCGTGATGAGCTCGAGGACAGACTCATTCGTGACAGGACCTTTGTCTGCAGCGATGACCGTGTTGTTCCTCTGCACGATTTCAGTGGCTTCCTCTTTACACTTCTCCCGCAAAAAGCTCGGGACCAGCATTGCAGCCATGCTGGGCTCGGGGGCAATTTCCTGGCAGTACGTTTGCATTTCACCTAAAAATTGCTGGAGATCATGGTTGAGTTTCTCTAAGTCGATCAGGATGCTGGCATATTTTCGCTCAAAATCATCTGGCATCACGAGTTCAAACGAAAATAGCTTTTCAGCATCGGTGTTCATGCTTTTTAATAATTTGATTTTTGCTTTTTTGACTGTTAATATTTTGGTGACCAACACCATTTTCTCTAGAAGCTTAATAGGAAAGCCACCCAGGCGTCCATCTACATTAGTAAGCAGCGGCTTGTTGACTGCAGATCCGGCAAGTAGCGGGTCTCGTTTATGTTTCAAATTTCCATATGTAGGGCTTTTACTTGCACTAGAGAAAGGAGATATCCCATTACGTGGCCGGTGTTTATTCTGAAAATTGCTGAGAGTCATTGTTTCTGGAGGTTCGTTTGATAGAACCTCGTAATCAGGTACTGAGTGTGTCCCAAGTCCATGCCGTTCAAACGTTATCCTGTATGTGTTATTTGAAGTGTCTACGGCATCTATACTGCCAGTAAATAATCCATCTTGAGGTTTCCGCAAACGTGCAGTGACTTTAGTACCAATGACTAGTTGCATGGGTATCTCCAAAGGCAAGTCTTTCAAGTTAGCTATGTCTGTTACCTTCCGCTGCTGCAGGGCACGGATTCTATTTCGCTTCCTTTCCAGTTCCATGCGTTCCTCATTGAAGAAAGCCTGAGAGCAGCGTCTTGGTTTTCCCATCATTCGTCGAATTTTAGTCCATTCAATCCTAGTGAGATCACGAGTCTTTAGCTCAGGAAACGATTCCCTTAGACATATGCTAAAGTCATTTTCACCAGCAAACAAACAGCGGTCAATGTTGCTATAGAACCACTCGTAGCACACCCACTTATGAGCCTTCGGCAATTTCAATAAGTTCCTTAACCTCATTCCAATCTTCTGGCCGATCTTCCTGTCAGGTGATTGCTGTGGCACTGGAGAAATGCTGTGAGGCTTGCCTTCCTTGCCGATGGCAAGCCTTTTGGGGGAAGGCTTGGGCACTTCCTTGGGAGTGCGGGCGGGCGTCGTCGTCTTAGGTTTTTTGCTGGACTGCGGCGTCTGTTTCTTGGTAGATGGGACACGGTGGTGCGGAGTGTTGATGATGTCGTCGTCATAATACAACCGATTCTTCTTGCGGATGCGAGCCGGCATCCCGCGCGCGTTCAGTACCTGCGCCGGCTGCGAGGAGCTCTGCTTTGGCGTGGCAGGCGTCCCCACGCGTTGCAGACCCAGCACGGCTGGGCCCAATTTGGGGATGTCTTCGTCATCTACTTCCATCGCGCTGTCGTCATCGTCATCCATCGTCTCCTGCTTCACGTTTACCTCCTCGCTGGCGATTTTCCTGCCATTCTTGAACTCCAGCAGAGCTGCTGCAGACTCGCCTGCAAATAACCAAACTTTAGTAACGACGACGATGTAAACAAACACGCGCAGCGCTCAGCGCCGCGCGGGGCGGGCAGAGCCCGCACGACAGTCGTACGTTTCGACGTTTCACGTTCTCACATTTGAATTTGGCATTCATTTTCAAATTTGAACCTGCATTTCCCACGAATTTCATTGGCGGATTGCGGGGCCGCGGCGGTGCGTGGCCAGGACGCGCGGCCAGGGCGCGCCCCACGTGGCCGCAGTTCCACGCACGGGGGCCCCGCGCACCTGCAGCCGCCGCGAATTCGCAATTAGGACCGAATTTCAATCAACGAAACTCACTTTCAAGTTCGTCCGCCATGTTGACGTAGACTTTGGAATTCTGGGAGAGCGCCGCGCGCTCCGCCTGACTTTTCGGCGCTCCGAAATAGCTTTTGCGGGAAGCACGCAGGGGCCGTAGTTGGCGGGAGGCTTCGCCGCGGGGACGCGCCCCGTACCTGGGTTACGGGCGGCGTATGGCGGCCGCGGGCTGCTTTATCACAGCGAGGTGCATTTTTAAATTCGAAAAGTGGAGAGCGGCTGTTGCGCAAGTTCGTGTGCGTCCCGCCTCGCAAACAACTGAAAATCGAATCGATGCGGCGTCGTGTCAAACGGCTTTGAATCGATGGTTTCCCGCCTCGTCGAGTGGGCCAACTTGCTCGTGCTGCTCGCCGCCTGCCGCGGCCAGGAGCAGCTTGACAACGCCGTGGGACACGAAAGAAACTGCAGAGAGCGGAGCAGGCTGGTCACGACGGACAAAGGCGACATCTATATGCTGGTGGATGCAGTTCCTGGCCAAAAATTAATTCTCCAATGTCATTACTGGTACGTGGAATAAATTTGGACGATTGAGCCGCAATTAGGTGGTTAATTGGACCGATTTCACCGCCAGGTATTTCCTGTTTCGGCCAAATTTATCACCGGAGAGGTTATTTCTAGCACCTTGCACGTTTTCACTGAAATAACGGATTTGGTGCAATAACAAAACACGGATTTTTCAATTGGAAAACAACTTGCTGTCATTAAAACTGCGCATTAACGGTCGTCCAGTGGCGTAACGGTGTTATTTTCTCAGGGGTATTTTATAAATTCAGAAAATACTGTTTTCCCATTCATTGGAAAACGTTTTTGAAGATTAGTTTGCGTTTTTTTTCTATCAATAATTAAATTGAATATTAAAAATATAAAATAATTATTTTTCCAAATAGTAAGTCCTAAAAATGTCAGCGTTTATATTTTTTGAATTTCCTAGAACGCACTGCGATTGGCTAATCTAAATATAACATCACACGTGTAGTAATGTACAAGGTTATGTTTGTTTATTAACGTGAGCTTTGGTATCTCTATTGAACATAAATTAAGAATTAAATTGTAAAGTGATATTTTAAGTGATACCTGATTCATTCATACTGTAGCAGTAAAATTTCTTATATTTACCCAGAAATCATTTCCCGCCATTTTCCATATGTATGGTTTAACGGAGTGAATCAGTTTTGAAATGAAGAAAACGCAAAAAGTAAATATTCACATTATAATTTTAGTTTTAGATTACTGTATTACCAAGGTTTTAAATGTAAGACTTGGAGGAAGTGGTCAATGTTGTTAATTGATGATATATTCTTTGATTCATTGTAAAATGTAAAGGTTGGGGTATGATTAAATACAGGGTGTTTTAAAACAACGTTTAAAGAATTACCGGGCGTGTAGTAAACAAGTTAAAAATTTTGGATATTTGTTTCTGAGACAACAGCCATTCCATTGCAATAACATAATAATTTGTTTTATTGGTTTATATAATAAAGAAGATTGCAATTAAAGACGTTCAGATAGTTGTCCTTCCATATGTGGGCTGCACGGTGTCTATTGCGAAAAAGTAACAAAAACAAATGTTTAATGTTGGAAACTTTTTTATTGTTTTTCTAAATATTCTTCCTGACAGTCAGTTTTGAACGCATCAACCGCCTCTTCCAGTGTTGAAAATCTTTGTCCACGCGATTTATTTTTCATGTGTGGGAGCAAAAAGAAACCCTTAGGGGCTAAATTAGGACTGTACGACAGATGACCAATTAATTCCACGTTTTGAGTGCTCAAAAAGCCAGTTGTTTGCGTCGATGTGTGTGAGCTCGCATTGTCCTGGTGGAGAATAATCGGGCATCGGGCGTGATTTTTCTTATTGCTACGAAGACTTCTGGCATACAAATGGTTGTGTACCATTAAGAAGTGACCTCTTTATGATCGTCTAAAACCATGGTTGTCACAAGTCCAGTTAAAAAAAAGCAGGCTACCATTTGCTTCGAAGTGCTTCGAGGGCAAACGACTTTTGTTGGGTTTGGCTTATCTTATAAAACCCATATAGTCGACTGCTGTTTACTTTCTGGGTCATACGCATAAATTCAAGATTCGTCACTTGTGACGATGTTGTAAACGATATTTAAAGCACAGCGATTGTATATCTTGAGCATTTGTTTCGATCAATCGACACGAGCCTTTTTTGAGTGATCGTTAACGTATGCGCAATCAAACAAGTACACAATATCGAATGTATACTAGTCGTGCTAAACCATAAGGATGCCTGAATTTCACGATAAATTAGATGACGATATTGCTTTATCAGTTCGCGTACCTCATCGATGTTTGTTGGCACCACAGCCAATTTTGGTCGCCCTTTAAGTTGATTTATCAGTGAACTACGACCATGATTAAATTTATTGAACCAACGATATACAATGACTCTGTATGGGGCTTCATCATCAAAAGTCAAAGTGAGTTGATCGACTCATTGTTGGGATAAACCACGTCGACAGTCGTAAAAAATCATTGACCAAGAGGAAAGGCGGCGGTTTCCTATACCCGGACATGTGACTTCTCGGGATTGTAAGATAAGGGTGATCTCCACTAATTAGGACACGCTAAACACAATGGCACCAAGCATTTTGACCTACGAGGTCAGGAACAGGTTAAAAAGTGACCTTGTTTATGAATATTCATTCATTTTAGACGTCGAGCAAATTGCATTTACGCATCATGCATTAGGTGTCCGTTATTTAAATCGAGAATTTGAGAGGACTAGTTAAATGTCTTCATGGTAAATAACTATTTTGAAAACTAGTACGTGCCGAAATCAAATTTCCATTTGATAAACATGGGAAAATCGTTTAAACGCTCAATTATTTTCAAATTATAGGTGTTCAATATCAGATACGCAAAACTTCAAAATGTATTGAATATAGGAAATTTTTGCAAAAACCATTTTGGTCACTAAATTGAAACCAACAGATCATTAACCATGCATGCGAGTTTTTGCCTCCCAAAGCCATCTCGATCGGTATCATTTCTCACGGTATTTGCACGTTAGTGCAATTAAGAAAATTTTAAGCCCAACGTGTCTAGAAATTGATCTCCACTAATTAGAGACATTGAACACAATCGCCTTTCAAAGTCGATTTTGAACTATAAGGTTTTCATTTGAACAGTACTTTTATTTTACTCAAGAGCTGACACTTGACCAATTTTAGTTGAAATAATTATTTTCATTACGATACAGGTGTTTGAGAATTAGCGATTTAAGCGAGTTTTCAAAATTGTACATTTGTTTATCGATCGAAACCGGTTTGCGCATTATTCAATCCGATTATAAATTCCTACAATTTTATCTGAACCTTTTTTGAAACTAGTTTTTCAACTGTAAAACTTTTTTGTCCAAGTTTGGCCACCATTTTAAAAGTAAAGCGGATGTTGAAAGTTTTAGAAAAGTATTCCCTTCAATTCTACGGATTTTTTTCGATTTTTTAGATATTTTTTCAAGCTGCATTTAATTTTTGCACGTAAAAATCTAATTTGACTGGACTAATAGTAAGAAGTTACTCTGGGCGAGATTCGGTGAGCCGGCTGCCCAAACGATGTCACCGCGATTAGAGATGTGCATTGTGGCGTCATCTTGTTGGAACCGAACGATGTCAGCTAAAGAGTATTCAAATTCGGTGCGAAAAATTGTGGAATAATTTCTGTATATCGATTGGAAGTGATAACACATTGGTCTCACGTATAAAAAAATATTGGCCAATGAATCGAAATTTACTCACCATATGTCAAATAGTGATATGTTTGCTATACAGAAGCCTCCAATAATAAAAGTTTGGTTTATTCATGCATCATACCGAGAAGTAGAGATGAGTTTCGTTGGTAAAAAACCAACTGCGCCATATGTTTTACACATTTTCAGGCAATTTTATCAATCAAATTCGGAATGTGTACAACAATCATCTTGTATGGATGAAAGCGAAAGTCTTGTTGCAAAGTTTACCACCTAATATGAGTAAACAAGACATTTTGTGGTAGATGAAGAGAGCGAAAGTGGCAAGTGTTATTACTCTGATATTACAGTTCAAAATTGAACCATAGCGAGCGAATAAAATTATAAAAATCGATTAGAGAACCACAGTGAAAAACAGGAAAAGGAGAAGAAAGACCACAATAGACGAAACTGTGATTAAAAACCCTTACAATTAATAATATTATAGGTTATGGGAAAGTAGTATCATATTTGCATTTTTGCATGCTCAAAAATATTTATTTTGATGACAACTAGATAGGCAACCTAAAATACAAAGAAAATTATAAAGGGTTGCATAAATACAAACCAGAAAATTATAATTAGCAAACTAAACATAAAAAATGTAGCGAAACTAATAGGCCTGCCTTCGAGGAGTTGATTCGGGCGGTCCGATTTCTGCAGTTTTAAGATAATCGCTAAATAAAACAAATAAAAATCCACAGTAGAACAAAATGAATTCAGACGAGTATTTGACGGATGAGGGGAAGAGAAAAAAAGATAATACCGACAGTCTATTCAAGAAGTCTAAAAATACACACAGAACCCCGCCAAAAGGGAAGGGCCCCAAAGATAGCATGAAAGAACAAATGAAGGAAATGATGGATGTAATGAGAAACCTGACAGGGAACATAAAGGAGATTAAAAAATAACAAAATAACAATGAAGAAACAAAAATACTACAGGAAGAGATAAGAAAGCTAAGAGATGGACAAGGAAATTTTAATGCAAAGATTATAGAATTAAAGGATATCAACGAAAACGTTATGAAAGAAATTGATAGACTAAAACAGAAGCGAAGATAGCAAATGAGAAAATATAGACATTGGAGGAGAAAAGAGGAGAAAAAAATATAGTGCTCCAAGGGATGAAAATGGAGCTAAGCGATTTAAAAATGATAAAATAAGAAATGAAAGGGTTTACAGAGAGAAACTTGGGCGTAACATTGAAAGCAGAAACTGCAAGAAAACTAGGAGAAAAAACTTGTTTAATTGAGGTAAACAACACGGGAGACAAGAGCATGGTAATGAGTAATAAGAACAAATTACGAAGCCACAGAGAAAAGCATACATGAACGATGACCTCACAGTAGAAGACATAAGAAAGATATCCAGAAATGTGCCAAAGAGACATTAACCAGAGGCAAAAAAGGCAAAGTGGGCTACCAGAAGTTGATAAGCGAAGAGGGAAACTGGAACAAGGAAACCCAAAAACTGGAGAAATACAATAAGGAGCGAAGTAACCCCCCCAAAAAAATGATTATTGGAAAATGTAAAGGACGGAAAAATTGAAAACGACTGATGGAAAAAATAAAATACTAACAGACTAAATCAAAAAGGCTAAGGAAGGAGACGACGTAGGATCTGAAAAAGAACAAAAAAAAATACACTAAAGAAAAGAGATACTTAAATTAGTAACATGGATTATTAAGAGCATAAGTAGCAAAGAAAACGAATTAATACAGGAATTTGAAAACTGGCCTAGATATAGTAGCGATAACAGAAACTAAAAAGAAAGTTAAACAGAGCATCGAATAGATGGTGGACGTTTAATGATACTGAGTGAGCCAGAGGAGGAGTGGGCTGCCTAATTAATAATATATGGAGTAAACATGTAAATGACTGGGAGTGTATTTTACATAGAATTTTGAAAATAGAATTTAAAATAGGAAACAAGGAAATTAATCACATCCTGGTACTATATGGCTCAAATGAAGACGAAGTGGTGGTCAAGAGGAATTCTGGGAAAGATCTACAGAGATAGTAAAAGAAATGGAAGGGAGAATAACTATACTAGGAGACTTAAATGGCAGAGTAGGTAGACAGGACGGCAGTTTCAAGAGATGTCATTGGAAAGCATGGAGGAGATACAAAATAGTAATGGAAAGAGGATAATAGACTTTTGCATCCAAAACAATTTCTTAGTAATAAATGGATTTTTTCAACATAAAGATGTACATAAATACACAAGAGACGTTAAAAGTAGGCGCAAAAGATCAATCATAGATTATATAGTAAGCCAGAGAAACGACAGGAGCAAAGTAAAGGACGTGAGAGTTAGAAGAGGGGCAGAGATCGGCAGTCACTACTACGTACTAGAAAGTAAAAAAAGTATGATAACATCAACACAAGAGACTAATAAAGGAAGCAGGTTAGATAACAAAACAACACACAAGACCCAATAAAATTGTACAAGTTAGCTGATAGAGAAGTAGCACAAAAATATAGAGACAAAGTAGAAAAAATGTTGTCAGAAGATGTCGAATATAGATGGGGATGGTACAAAGGGATATTAGTAGATACAGCCAATGAGGTGTGTGGTACAACCCGAATAAACCAAAAAGACCAAAGGCGATAATTGAAAAGGCACGCAGAATAGATACGGAGAATATAAGGAACAAAGAAAGAAGGTCAAAAATGTCGTAAAGTTAGCAAAGGAGAAGTTATGGGAAGATTTTGGGACAAAAAAGGAAACAGACTTTCATTCAAATCAAAAGCTCTTCTATAAGATTTTAAAGAACACAAGAGTGGGAGGTAAACACGCTGAGACTAAACAAGTCAAAGACAAAAACGGGGTTGTACTTACAGAAGGAAAACAAATAATGGGCAGATGAAGGCAGTACTTCGAAGAACTCCTATTTTCGGGAGGGGGCGAGGAGTAGAAAATGAAAATATAGGCGAAGCCCAAGCAGGAGACCAAATGGTGGAAGAGATACAAACAGATGAAGTGATAGAAGCCCAAAGCAAATAGAGTTGTTGACTTCAATATACAACCAAGCTTGGATAGAAGGGAGAGTGCCATTAGAATGTAATATTGGTGTTACAGTACCAATTTTCAAGAAAGGAAATAAGGGAGTGTAAAACTACAGAGGAATCACCATATTGAGCATACCATTGAAGGTCTACGAACGGTTCTTGGAAATGAAACTAGTAAGACAAATTGATAAATTACTAGAGCAGTCATAGGTGGCTTTAGAAAGAGGCATAGTATCAATGAGCACATATTCAAACTCAAACAAATCACAGAATAGTCTTTAGAAAGAAATATTGAAGGCGTTTATAGATCTGGAAAAAGCTTTCGATTCAGAGATCCAAAGTCTGGAAAATATTAGAAGAAAGAAAGGTGAAGAAAAATGTAATAGCAGCTCTACGAAGAAAATAAGAACTATGTAAGGAGGGACAACAGGCAATCTTAAAAATTCCCACTAAACAGTGGCCTAAGATAGGGAGGAGTACTGAGTCCTATATTCTTTAACTTGGTTTTGGACGACACAATGAAAGATGTAAGAGAAAAATGACAAAGTTGTCCATTTGACATGACACATGAAACCAGTGTACATAAATGAATGCCCTTTCATATATGACGTAGTAATATTCGGTAAAAACGAAAAAAATTAACGAGGAAAAAACAAAAATAATTGTAAGGGCAGAGGAAGCGTTCAAGTAGATTTCAAGTTAAATGGAAAGACACTAGAGCAAGTAGTTAAAAAACCATGGGGTAAATCTAAATAACAAAGGGTACTACGATGCAGAAATTAATATAATGAGAGATTGGATAAGACGTCTAGGGTACTCCAAGCCCCATAAAAGCATTTATAGCGAAAAGGAAACATCAGAAAAGACCAAAATAACAGTATATAAAACAGTGTTTGTACCAATATTCACTTTCGGATGTGAAACGTGGGTCCTGACGCAAACCATGCAAAACTACTAAAAGTGGAACCCATATTAAAAACAACAGAAGACCAAAAACTCCAATGGCTTGCCCACTTAAGCAGGCTAAGAATGAAAGTTTGTAAAACAAACTTGGGAGGCAAGAGAGGAAATCAAAAGGAAGACCTCGTAAAACGTGGGATGACAGTGTAAGAGATACTGAAAGACAGAGGGATAAATTTGATATATATATATTTTTTCTTTATTTTGCAGTCTTAGAGGTGATCTATGCGTAATCATGCCTTTGCTCTTCACTTATGTAGTATATATATATATATATATATATATATATATATATATATATATATATATAACTACATAAGTGAAGAGCAAAGGCATGTTTGCGCGTAGATCACCTCTAAGACTGCAAAATGGCACGTCTTATTGCATTAATATTTTTTGGTGTTTGCGCACTCTTAAGTTGCTGCTCACCCCACTACAGAACCAGAATTTCTGAAGTTCTCCACCTATAACAAAACCTACTTTAGATCAGGAACGGAGGCCCGAGGCACAAGTTGAAAGCGTGTCTCAAAAGCACATTGTGGGATTGCAACATAGTCAAGTCATTGATTTAAAACATATGCTTCGACGGCAAAAGCTTTCTGTTTTTTTGTCTATGACATGCTGACTACCAAGGACTTTTCTAGGGGAAAATTTCCGACTATCTGCATCTCATTAAATTGCTTTCCCCATTTTTGGATGACCACTTTTCGCTTTATAACTTTCATTTGTAATTAAAAGAGAGTGTGTTTTGTTTTAGTCTGTATTTGGAGCTTTTTGAGCTTAAATTTGGAAGAATTATTTTTTTAACCGTTTAACTGATATGCGTAACGAGCTATCAGATCTCTATAATTAACTTGACCGTGGAACTTTCGCGACGATGAAACGATAATCGGAGACAGATCAGGAAGTGGTCACCTTTCCATTAAATAAATACTAATGCTACTTTTTAGTCGGGTAGAAATTTGGCAAAAATATTTAAAATTTCAGAAAAATAGATTTTTTAGCACTGTTGTTTGTAATTAGGAAGGTGAGAACTAATCTAATGAATGTAATATAGTGGACCATTTTCTTTAAAAAAACAAACACTCAAAATCACCAAATTTTATCAGAAATTAGTGTTGTGTTAATGAAAATTCTGTTACCCTGGAGGAAACAATCGAAGTCATCAAAAATATGAAGACTGGCAAAACAAGTGGGGAAGAGGGAATAAGCCCAGAAATAATTAAATATGAAGGCGAAAAAGTGAAGAGTTGAATACAAAAACTTTTCGAGCTAGGCTGGAAGGGAGAGCAAATATCGCAGGATTGGAAAATGAACATAACCCAATACATAAAAAAGGAAGCACTATACTATGCGAAAACTATAGAGCTATATGCCTATCCTCAGTAATACTCAAAATATAGAGTACTGGAAAAAAGACTAAGACAGGAAATAGAAGGAAAACTCGAAGAAGAACAAACAGCTTTCAGACCAGCTTTTTGATGAAATAAGGGAATGAGAAAAAATGGAATCAAAAGCTATATATAATGTAAATTATTTGCATACAGTCCGCTTAAAATGTATGCTTTAATGTGAATTAAACTGAATTGTTAAAGTTTTTTTTCTTCCAATTTTGGTGCAAGATTTGACAAACACGAGACTTGTTAGGTGATATTTTTAAAACTAGAATACTTATCAACAGAAAGAATTAGGAGTATAAAGGGAAGAATTTGAAAACAACACATTCATTTGGTACAGCTTTCTCTCCGCATATGTTATTTTCTATTTCGCTTTAGATTATTATCAGATTGTGTTTGAGCCAACCCATAAAAAATAAATCACATAAAATAAAGTTCAACAAATGAGTGAAACTGAGTCGGCTTCAAACTTATGTGATTGAATGTATGTGGTCTGTTCCAAATATATCAAACCATGTAATACAAAGTAAGCAAATGAGATTTCACATACTTCTCCCAGCGACGTTTCTACTGATTAGAAGATTTTATAAAGACTTGTGTTGGAATCGTGAATACTTGTGTTGGCGTATTGGCCTGAATTTAGTGGGCGGTCTAAAATCTTTTTTCTTTCAAATGCGATTTTAGTTTGAAGAACAGCCAGAAGTCGCAGGGTAACACATCTGAACTGTAGGGTGGTTGGGTTACCTGCGCGATTTGATGTTCTATCAAAAATTCTGTATGACACGTGATGAATGGGTGGGTGTGTTATCATGATGAAGCTACCAATCACCAGTTGCTCAGAACGGGGAAGAACATTGAAGACTTGGTGAACCAGGAAAGTTTCATTGGCGCGACTATTTCTGATCCGTAGTCACATCTCTGGTTGTGACCTTTTCGGCATTATTTGATTTATTGGTAACAGTTTAAAGCAAGACATTAGCAACCTGCAGCACATTATACCATCTGGTAACGGCAACCGCTAGAAAAAATTATTGCCACACGTTTCATTCTAAGACCTTTCGTCAAAATTTCACACACTTTAGTTTTTGCAATTTCAAGCGCATCTCCTAGTTGTTATATACCTAGCCTATGCTTATCACTTTTAACAGATACCTAGCCATGTCTGAATCATTTGTACCATGTCTTTATTCATGGTGTGCCCTGAACACTTTTGGAATTAGCTGAATAATTTTTGAGAGCAAAATTTGATGCAGATGCTCCTTCTACTCGCCTAGTCATTCCAAATGCGACGATCACACAATGCATGTGCTCAGTCACTCGGGCAATGAAATAATTCTCATTCATTGTGTTAACATGAGCTCTATATTTTCAAGACAGACCTCGTATACTAACATGATGTACTATTTGATACACCTTTGTATAATTAATATAATTAAATAAACAATTTTGCAAAACTGTAATAATATTAATTATAAACAAATATTACTGGATAAATTTAGATAAAACAAAGATAAAATATCACCCAATTAGTGACACAATGAGATTAAATGCAAACGTTATCGCCAATTTGTAAGGATGATTCAGGGTTTGACAAAGGCAGCATTATTTTATCATCAGATGTGGACATTATATACTTAAACAATTGTATTAGTATTATTATGCCTTTTAGTTTAAAATTTCAGAAGATCTATGTACGTCCGCATTTGATGTGCTACGCCAAACAACAGATTCTCCTGTAGGTATTATTCTTCTTTGCTTATTTATTTTTTCAACTCTATTTTAGTTGAACTTTTGAACTTTTGAAAATATCAAGGACAGCTTCTGTTAGACCTAAAGTTCATCTATATTCTTTAAAATGGCTGAACACGAGTGTGGGAATGAGTACCCGAAATAATATTTTTACCTAATTGGATTGCTAATATAAAGTTTTGAGTTAAATTTGTACAAGTACTCACGCATCTCTGCGTCTATTTCACCCATATCGACACATGTAACTGAAGCCGCAGTGTGAAGTGCACTGGGCTGCTTTATCGTCTAGTGATTCATAGGGAATCAGATTCACAGCAGGTGTGCCAATTCTGTTCGGTATTTAATCTTCCACATTCAAAGTTTAAATACCACATTATTGGAATCTCGGGAAGACCACGCATAGACATGAGAAAAATAAGATGTCAGTAAATTTTAGAAAATTTGTCTTAGATATTCAAGAAGGATTTGTATTAAAAATCTAAAGTCAGTTTAATATTTACAATTAATTTTTATTAACCTTTTTACGTCAAAAATGAGGATAGGTGGCTTATTTGAGTCAACTGCTGCTCCATAATGTACTTTTAGTAATTATTTTGTCCTTATCAATTTAATATCCTCGCAACAGGTTTCGACTATGGAAAAATTATCTAATTATTCGAATACGTCCTGTTTCTTTTGGTACCGTTATATTTTTGAAATCTATCGCCTGCAACGAACGATGAACTTTCTGTTCTTACTATAACTTTTGATCATTACAATAAATTTGATAACGTGATTTTAATTTTAAATTTTGGTAAATTTATTAATACTTTTTGTTTGAAGGTTATTTATCTTATAATAATGTATATATATATATATATATATATATATATATATATATATATATATATATATATATGTATATATGCTTTACAGGCCTTTGAGGCCCAGAGCTTTATTGGAGATTTCTCTCCATTTCTTCCTATCTCTTGCTTGTTTTTCCCACTCTTTTACTTCTAACTCTTCCACATCTTCCTTAACACACTCCAGCCATCGTCTTTTTGGTCTGCCTCTTCCATTTATTCCTTCTGCTTCTTTATGTAGTAGCGTTTTGGGGATTCTATTGGTTGGCATGCGTACTATATGCCCTAGCCATCTAATTCGGTTTTGCTTGACTATGTGTACTATGCTTGGATTCTTGTATTGTTCCTCTAGCTCCGTATTCGCCCTGCTCCTCCATAGCTTATTTATGTCTTTTTGCCTTAACACCCAGGTTTCACTACCGAATGTTACTGTTGGTCTTATTATAGTTCTGTACACTTTCACACACCGGGAGATATTTTTTGATGTTACCACTCTGTTTAGGACCGCTGCACTTCTCATACCGCATGTTATTCTCTTTTCTATTTCGCTGGCTTGATCCCCATCACTCGTGATTTCTGTTCCTAGATAGGTCACTGTATCTGTTCTTTTAAAACTGAGTTGGTTATTTGCACTTTCACATTGTATTTTTAGATGTTGTTTTAACTGTTGTTTTGTTGCACCACTAATTAGGTAGGATGATTTCTTTTTATCATTGATTATAAGACCGAACTTGTTTGCTTCTATGTGTATCTTCTTTACTAGATTTTTTAATCCTTCTTGAGTTCTAGCTATTACAGTTAAGTCGTTGACATAGGCCAGTACTTGGTATGCGTAGTTAATTATAGTGCTACTTTGTTTAATTTTGCACCTTCTAATTACTACTTCTAGAACAATGTTAAATAATACCGATGACATAGGATCTTCTTGTCTTAAGCCGTTCGTTGTTGTAAATTTTTCTGAACACTGGTTATTAACTTTGACTTGATTTATTGTTTGACTTAGCGTCATTTTCACTAACTCTATTAGTTCGCCAGGAAAGTTTAACTCTTCCATTGCTTGTAGCATACAATTTCTGTTTATTTTGTCGTATGCTTGTTTAAAATCTAAGAAAAGCATGTGTAATTGTATGTTCCTTTTTTCACATTTTTCTTGCACTTGTCGCAAAATATGGATTTGGTCGACAACTGATCGGTTTTGCCGGAAACCACACTGATATTCTCCTATAACTTTTTCTGCATACTCTTTCAGCCTGCTATTTATTAACGTTGCTAATATTTTATATGTTACATTTAGCAATGTTATTGGTCTGTAATTTTCGCACCTTAATCGATCCCCTTTCTTGTGTATAGGTATTATAATTCTCTCTTTTCATTCTACTGGGATGGTTTTCTTTTCCCAGACGTTGTTTAGAAGATTCCAAAGCCTTTCTGTTAACTTTGTTTCTCCGTTTTTTATTAGCTCGGCTTGTATTTGATTACTACCTGGACTCTTATTGTTCCTCATCATCCTTATTATTTCTTCTAGTTCTTTTCTGGAAGGTGGGGGTATTTTTTCTTTTTTTCCTGTTCTCTTTTGTTCATTTTCTATTCCTGTCTCCTCCGTTTCGCCATCTGTTGTGGATAAAATTTCTGTGAAATATCTTTCTGCGACTTTTTTCTCTTCTCCCACAAGTTCCCCACTCTTCTTCCGGTATAGAGATGTTTTTGGTTGGTAGCCCTTTTTGCATGATCTAACCTTCCCATAGAATGTTCTTATTTGCTGTTTATTATGTGAATCTTCTATTTCTTCAAGGATACGCATTTGATGTTCCCTTTTCTTATTTCTACATATCTTATTTGCTTTTCTTCTTATTTCTTTATAGGCTTCTTGATTTTCTCTCGTTTCTCTTCTATACATTTTCAGCTTGGCTTCTTTCCTCTTCTCCAATATTTCTTCGCATTCTTGATCAAACCATGTTCTTTTGGGTGCTCTCTTTTCTACTTTAAGCTCTTGTTGAGCTGCCTGTATAACTGATTCTTTTATTGTTTTCCACTCTTCTTCGATGTCTATTTTCTCTTCACTGTTTTGTAGTTGCTTTTCTAGTTCTTGAATATACTTTTCTTTTGTTTCTTGCTCCTTGAGCTTTTGTAAATTCCACCTTCTTTTCTGTTCTGAGCTTCTTGTTATCCGTTCGTTTGGCATTCATTGCTTTAGCTTTACTCGGACCATAAAATGATCTGAGTTCATGTCAGCTCCTCTGCAGCTCCTTATATCTTTAATACATGATGCGTGTATTTCCTCGATGAGAACATGATCTATTTGTTTTACTGTTTTTCCGTTAGGACTTCTCCACGTGCCTTTGTGGATATTTTTGTGGTTTAAGCAGGTTGCTCTTACTACCAAACCTTTATCAGCCGCAAAATTTATCAAAAGCTGTCAGTTGTTATTCGTTTTTACATGTTTACTAAAATTTCCTATTATTGGTTTATTTCTGTTTTCTCTTCCTAGCTTTGCATTAAAATCGCCGAGCAGTAGCTTTATGTCATACTTTGGTATTTTTTCATATTTGTCATTCAATTTCTCATAATATTATTGTTTTTCTGCGTCTTCTGCTTCTTCTGTAGGTGTGTGTGCGTTAAGTATGCTGATTTTCCTGTGTTTTACTTGTAGTTTCAAGTAGCACATTCTATCGTTTATTTCTCTAAAATCTATTACCGCGTTTCTTAACCTTTTCTTTATTAAGAATCCATTTCCTAATCTTGCCTGCGTTCCACTACTAATGAACATTGTATAATCGTTTATGTCCATTATTTGATTCTCTTTGATGTTCGTTTCTTGCAGTGCGACTAAATCGATTTTATATCGTGTTGTTTCTCTTATTAATTGCTTTAGTGCACCCACCTCATTTAAACTTTGTAGATTCCAAGTTGCAAATGTTAGGCCGCTTGTTTCTGCCTCGGTTTTTATTTTCTTTCTTTCTCTTCTGATTCCTAATTGATCTAGTTTAACTAGCAATTCTCCTGCTTTAGTTTCTTTTGTTATTGTTTTTGGTATCTGCTTGAGTTTATAGGGCGTATAGCGTACTCTTTTTTGTGCATTACTCACTACTTGTTTTTGAATTTTCCTATTTAATTTTTTAACTTGTAACAATAGCAGTTTTCGTTCCTGATTCCTTTCTTTTTCTCTCCTTAATAGCTCAGCTTTTAATTTTAAAAATTTGTCTGTACTTGTAAGTAATTCTTCTCTACTCTGTTGTTCCATTTTATTATTCTCAATGATGTGTGGTTTTACTGTTATGCTAGGTGCTGTTTTGGTTGCCTACCTCATCGTTAAATACTGCGTTGTTATTGCCGACCTTGGTTATTTGCGCGCGCTCATTTCTCCACTATTATCGCCGTGTAACTTTTGACGTCTCTATCTATTATTATCACGTTTTTCTTGTAATATTCTTTGTCTTTGCCCACTTTTTGCACTTTGTTTTCAAAAGGCACGTCTAGGTTAGTATATACTCACTGCTTCTTTTTCGCTATTTATTTTACACTTTAACCCTTCTATTTTTACTTTTATTTTCACCGCGGAATGGAGCTGTGCTTACAGTTATCGCATTGCCGCATCAATCTCTTCTTCTTTTATAGTCCAGTAAAAATAAGTCGGAACCTCGGATTTTCCCATGGGAGGCAAATAAAAGCACTGCTTTTTGTTATGGAGTGCGCTGATTAGGGGAAAAATTCTAAAAAAATTCGCAAAAGCCGGGATGAGTGCGAAAATCGCGATGCAAAGTTTTGTTTTGCTTATATCTCCGAAACGGCAATAGTTTGCACCAATCGAAAGGGCTTGGAAAAATGCATAAAATATGATACTTTGTAGAATTTCGATGAGTGTGAAATGGAGAGAAAAATAGCCCTAAAGGTAACTTGATAAAATTCATCGATGAGTCGTGTAATGGAGAGCAGCTGCTCCACCACCTAAGCGCTGCGAAGCGAGAGAGACGGACGTGGCGATAAGATACGGTTCGATACGAGATCGCGGTGAAGGAGGGAAGAACAACAAGCTCGAGCTGCTCGCGTGGCTTTTTCATCTCCGCCGTCGCTGGGCACGTCTTGAGAGAGATTTTAAAGCTCAAATATACTGAATGGCGAGAAAGTATTTTAACATAGTGAATTATCCGATTTAATTCTCTATCGATTGACAGGTCTCAAGGATATGGGACCAGAACAACATTTAGCTCAAGCAAATCTCGCGATGAATTTTACTTAAATCCGTCCCTTCAGCACGTCTTGAATGATTATATTTAAAGCTTCTTAAATATTTATTACTTTGTATGGTTTTAATTGAAATACGACAGATTCTAGTCTACTTTTAAATTTCCGATAGTGAACGTTTATCACGTTGATTTTATAAATCGGTAGCATCGATTGAACAGTCTCAAATATGACTGCATGAAAAATTTAGTAAAACTATAAAAATGAATTTTTACATAATATGTATATATATCATATGATATATATATATATATATATATATCATATTAACAATTATTCTTCTTAAATATTTATTACTTTGTATGTTTTTTTAAATTAAATACGACAGATTCTACGTCTCTGTAGTTGCCTGCACTCACGTGGCAGTAATATCTAATTTTATTTATTTCGGAGCATTATCGTTTTTACAATTTGAAAATTATACTAACGTCAATTGAAAGTAATAATTTTTTCAGTGCGTGTTTCTATCATTTTTTACAAGTGATAAAAAAAAGTGTTGTAATCATTTTTGAGTGGATTGTTCTTTGGGGGTTATGTGCTGATTATTTGCTGCAAAACAAAAGGTAAATACATCGCAAAAAAATGTATAACGTAAAATATATTTATATCTGTTGCCTACAAAAAATGCACGTCTATATAGAAACTATTAAAAACATCACGTTGAAAGGTATTCTGTGACATTATTTATTTAATCTAATTACAGGATGTGATTATAATTTCTTTCATCACCTGATCAAATACTCGAAACTTTCGGCTGTTGACTTCGATTGAAGATTATTATCGTTTTTTTTTTATAAAAACGGCCACTGATAGGTAAATAAAATATTGCATTTTATTCTTGTCTCTCACCGTTAGCTCACCCTGGAAAGATATCATGTGCGTTTTCTCGTTGACAGAGCGAACTGGTACTGAAATATTGTTAAAAATTAAAAAGTTTGCACAAATGGAATATTGGCAGCTCAATAATGTAGTACTTTTTAATTTTTATAAATATTCCAATAATTGTTGCTAACGTTCAGTCAACGAAAGAAAAAATTTTATTTTACATTTTATATTTTTTTGCCTCGAACAAATCTTATTGTTGTACGTTGCAATAAAAGATATTTTTTTCAGTATATTCAGCGAGAATGAACGTCGACGAGGATGACGTGTGCTCCTTCTGCAATCCGCGTTTACATGAAGGGAAGAAGACGGTCGTGAGGATGAAAGCAAAAGGCTTACTTTCGGCTATCGCGAAAAGCAAAACGTTGAATGACGACACGTGGAAAGCATGGAATGGTAAAACGTCAATTGCAGTGCACTATTTATGTCGAAAAAGGTACATGTTAAAAACTGTAACTGCGTCACCCGACGTTGCCGTCGCCGCCAAAAAAGCTGCACGTGTCGCTGTGCCTCATTCGTCTTCCGCGGCTTTTGATGTTAATCTGTCGCCATCACCTTCCGCTATTGGACACGATTCGACACCACCTTTGCCCTCGAGCACAATAGATTACACAAACAATTGTTTATTCTGTAATCAACAGCTCGATAAAAAGCATAAGAAAGTACGCGTTTTGATAAAAGAAATCGCAGACCATAGAATTTTAGAAATAGCAGCTCGCGAAGAGGAAGCTAATGAAGGCTTGATAAGTCGATTACAAGCAGCTCCGATATCCAGTAATACGAGGATAAGCTATCATGACAGCTGTTACAAACAATTTTTTTCAAAAGCTACTCCAGATCCTCGAGCTTCGGTGCCTGATCTACAGTTTGAAAATGGATTTTTAGATATTTGTACATACATTGAAGGTAGTGATCAGCATGAATTTAAAGTGTCCGATGTGCGATCGAAGCTCGGTAATATCAATGTCAGTAATAATATTTTATATAAACGTTTGAAAGAAAAGTACGGAGAAGATACTTTCATTTTTAACATTCTGGCAAAAAACTGGTTATTTACTACAAAACGTACGGCATTGCTGAAATATGTGGAAACTGGAGTACCAAAAAATTGGCGAATATTGACACAACGCTACTCTTTTCACGGATCGCTCTTTTCTGTGAAGGCAATGTACAAAAAACCAAAGAAGCTTTTACGCATGAGCTTGCACCGTATCCGTTATCTTTGTTTGATAACAATGGGTACATGCGGAAAGCCAAAAAATCCGAGTTGTATAAAATTTTTACGTCTTGCCTTTACGTTTTTGCAAGCTTTCACGTATGTAATTGATGGCGGATGGCTGTTGCATCACGTTATTTGGTCGCATAGCAAAACATTCCAACAAATTTTTAAGATATACGTCGAGTATGTGATTAAGCACTTTGGAAAAAATTATACGGTAGTTTTTGACGGTTATAACAGCGATATAATCGGTATAAAGTCGTATGAAAGATTTTGCCGTAAAGAAAGGTGTGTTGCCCCAGATATGGAAATCGAATTGGAAAATCTCGTCACGTTTAACCAAACGAAGTTTCTATCAAATATCGCTAATAAATATAAATTTGTCAGTTTGTTAGCTGAATATCTGAACAGAAATGAAATCGCAACGAGAAGAGATTGTAAGAGGATCAATTGAAATGCTGGAAGCTATTGATACACCTGTAGCTGTGGTCGATACAGACATTGATTTGCTTATTCTGAGGATCGCTTTGACTCCGATTTCGAAAAAATTGTACTTTGTTAAAATGAACACAGGAAAAAACCGAAAACGGTGTACTGTAGTGCAGATCATCGAGTTTACCAACAATTTATTTTATTTGCACATGCGTTTTGCGGTTGCGACTCCACTAATTGTTTTTTCAACAAAGAAAAAAAAAGTATTTTTTCAATGCTAAAGAAGAATAGAGATCTACAGTCAGTTGTTAATGTATTTGTATATCTTGGAAGCAGCGACGACAATAAAAAAGTTATACAAGGACAAAACAAACGTTACGTTAGGCGAGCTTCGATATAGTATGTTTAAATCTTTAGCTGCTACGAAAAAAAATGCTGTCATGTTATCCACACTTCCTCCGACTGCTGGAGCTTTGCGAGAGCATGCCAAGCGAACCTACTTACAAATACAAATTTGGTTGGCTAATTCGCATCTTAATCCCGAGGAATGGGGGGTGGAAACGCACGAATTTAATGTCGCTGCCCAACACGACAACAGAACGGGCAGCCCCTAATCATTTGCTGGAAATGGTACGATAATACATATACTTTTAAAAAATCTTGATTAATAAAATTCGGTAGTAGCTGCATGTAATTGTATAAAATGTAATTGTATACAATAATTTTGATACCGAAAATTTGATGGCTGAAATGCAGGGACTTCTACGAAACTATTTCGTTCTTTCTTGTTTTCTTTAATTTAAGCCAAAAGTGCGCAATTATTCCGAAACTTGCTGTAAACTTTATACTTTAATTTATCATTTCATTTCTTTTTAACAACCAAAAAACAACGAAACTAAAAAAAAATATTTACTTTTGTTTTCGATTGAAAAAAAAAAATAAATAAAAATGAAACAGTAGATTACAGTATAAAGTTCACAGTGTTTCGGAATATTTTTTTACAATTTTACAATATCTTTTGGACCAGTTTTTTAGCGTACTTTTGGCGCAAATTAAAGAAGTTTCGTAGAAGTCCCTGCTAAAATGTGTACGAAAAACGATAATTGCCCTACACGAGAATTGATATATTTTCTACATTTCTTCGAGAGTAATATAGAGAATGCATAAGAATATTTTCCCGAATATTCAAGTTAATGTTAACAATCCATAGATAATTCATGGATGTTTTGAATTTTGTTGCGTTGTTTTAATATTACATTATTTTAATGACGATAAGATTTAACATATATCTTTAAAATATCAATCGTTATACATAATACGCTTGGCATCTTAAAAAAAAACTTGTATCTTTTGTATCGGTAATAAATAAATATTGTTTTGTATATTTTATGATGTACCAAATATATTTGTCATTGAAAAAGAATAATTTAAGTAATGTTGAAAAAATATTTTTTTTATGTTATAGATATTTTGCAGTTGTAAAGGACAGTGCAATAACAACGTGTGCACGTGCAAAAAAGCTGGTTTGTTTATTACTGTAATTTGCACAAACTCCAATGGTAAGAGTTGCGAGAATGGTAATCCGAAGCGAAATACGTATGAACACGAAGATGAGGATTATATTAATATACAGGAAAACCCAGAACAGTCAATAAATCCAGATACTTTAGAAGAAGAAGCGGAAAATGATTTCGAAATGATGGATGTATATGAATAATCTATTTTATCGCGCTACGATGTTGTAAGATGTTGCAAGTGCTGGTACATTACATTAAAATTTTCATAACGTTGCTGAACTGAATCGTAAATTTATTTTTATGCGTTATTATAAATTATTTTTTATTGTACAATATCAATAAAAAACAAAGAAAATATAAAATAGTGGTTTTCATATACCAGACAATTTTTTGTCTAGTAATTATTTGCATAATACAAAAAAAAATTTCTAGTTCATATTGGTAAAAAAGTTCTTTAAAAAGTATTGTTAAATGATCAAAAATCATTAAAATCATTGAAAAACATTTATGTAAAATTCATTTTTTTATAATTTTTACGATTTACTAAATTTTTCTGGTCATATTTGAGACTCTGCTCAATCGATAGAGAATTAAAAATCACGAGATAATTCACTATCGTTAAAATACTTTTTTCATCCCATTCGAAGTATATTTGAAACTTTAAAATTTTCAAGACGTGCCCGAGCGGCGGAGATAAGAAAAAAGCCACGCGAGCAGCTCGAGCTTGTTGTTCTTCCCCCTTCCTTCACCCCGCGCGTGCGTACCGCCGTATCTCTCTCGCCACGCGCTCCGTCTCTCTCGCTCTCGCAGCGCTTACGGCCGCGTGGTGGGGAGAGCAGCTGCTCTCCCTACGCGATCATCGATGAATTTTATCACGTTACCTTTAGGGCTATTTTTCTCTCGATTTCACACTCATCGAAATTCTACAAAGTATCATATTTTATGCATTTTTTAACTATTGCCGTTTCGGAGATATAAGCAAAACAAAACTTTGCACGCGATTTTCGCACTGATCCCGGAGTTTGCGAATTTTTTTAGTTTTTTTCCCGTAATCAGCGCACTCGAAAACAAAAGCAGTGCTTTTATTTGCCCCCCATGGGAAAATCCGAGGTTCCGACCTATTTTTACTGGACTACTAATATTTATTATTTGATAACGTTTTTTTTTAATTTTTCCACTTATTGAAGTAAATATAATACCCTAAAGTCATAAAAATTTAGTTTGTAAATCGCTTTGAAGCAATACTAAAAATAAAAATAATTCTTAAAAAAATACTATAAAACATAAAAAACGCAGCTTATACCATGCTATAACAAGAACGGTGTAATACCTTAAAGTAGAAACTTTCTACAGCGGTGCGAAATTATGACGGTCACTTCCGGTTGCCGTTAACCGATTTGGCTGAAAATCAAGCCCATGAAAAGTACTGACCTAAGATGTGTGTATGCCAAGTTTGAATTGAATCCGTTGGATAGATCGGAAATTATCTTGTCTCCAGACACACAGACAGACAGACAGACAGACAGGATTATAATCTCAATAACTTTCTACTATAAGCTTCGCTGTAGAAAGTTAATAAAAGACAATTACAATGTGCAAAAAGTTAAGACCTTGCAAAATTGGAAATTTGTCTAAAGATACGTAGTTATCATATAACACTCTCATAATAACTTAAATCTGATTTCTTGAACTTCTTGAGCTGAGACTTTTCTTTGTTTTTTCACTAAAAGTTTGACCAAACCAGACATTGTTTTGTTCTATTTTTTCATTAATGGACGGCATATCAAGATCACTGTATGACCTCGTTGGGTGCATATTATGGTGCATTTATTATAGATTTAAGCGTCTTAGTTTTAAAATTTCGATGTTAAAATTGCTCGCTGTACCCCACAGCTGTATGCCACAGGTCTAGATCTATTTGAGGATGTTCTTGTAAAGCCATACTTTATTTTCTAGAGCTAGTTGCGATTTGCAACTTAGAAGCTAGTACACTTTCCGATATACTTCACCCATTTATTTGTGTTTTGTCCGGATATGTTTTTTCCACATTAGTTATCTACCCAGACGAATTCCAATATATTTAGCGCTCTCTGCTTGTTGTTTAATAAGGAAGATGAACAAAAATCTCTTCTGGTTGTGAAGGTGACTTATGCTGATTTTGTTTTGTTCATCCTGATGCGCCATTTTTTAAACCACAGTTGCAGTTATATTCAGTGTACTTGGAGATTATTGGATGGCATAACCGGGTCAGGGTGCGATGATAATATTGTCGTGTTGTCAATGAACGTTGCAGTCATTGTTTTTCTGGTAGCTGGCAGATCAGCAACAAAAACATATATTGGTCCCAATACACGTTACTGTGGAATTTCGTTGTTTATAAGATTTGATGTTATTTGATAATGTTCGAACCTGACGGGGAAGTGTTTATTGACAAGATATGATTTGAAAATTTTTAATAATCTGGAAAAAGTTTACTCTTGATTTTAAAAAGCAGCTCATCATACTTTTACATATGGATATACTTGAGCAGTATCTTTTTGGCCCGAAAGCGTTTTTAAGAAACTAATTAGATTTGGTTATGCATCCGCCAAAGCCATTGAGACCATTATTAGCCCAAAATTAGTCGCTCTTTTATGAAAATCAAGCAAGGGGTCAAAAATGAACAATCAATTTATAAGAATTGAGTATCTGATAAACAATAAAGAGAAAAACTAAAAAATATAATACACCAGTTACAGATACAAATGAAAATGTTGGAATAAAGCAATAAACACTAATTTCAGCAGAATGTTCAAATAAAAACTTAACCATTACTAGTGATCATTAACAAGATAGTGAATTATAAAAGCTGGTAGATTACTTTATGAAAAAGGGATACGAACTGGAGAAAAATTTTGTTGCATGAAAAAGAATTCAGAACTTTGATCAGCTCACTTAATAAACTAAAGTAAGAATGATACGCCTTCGAAGACAAACAAGACCAATTTAAGTTGTCAAAAAGTTACATCAGACTTGTAAAGCAGACTACATCTTAGTTGATTTTTAGTAAAAATAGATTAGTGAATATATCAGCTTTTGAAACCGATGAATAAAACTCCGATTTAACAAAGCTGAAAATTTTTTCTTTATAAAATAATAGAAATATGCATTATAGTGAATATTGGGGTGCTTAAAAACCAAAATTGATACTATAATGTGGAAGCTGTATGAATATATGTATATTCAAATTTTTGAAAAAAACTAAGATTCGTCAAATATGCAGGGAAGCATTATACAAAATAATGCAAAAAAAAACAGATAAGCAAAGTGTATATATTGTGGAGAGCAAGCTGTAGAGGCTGCATCATATCGGTAGGTTTATAGAAATTAAGAAACAAAAATACTGATAAGAAAAGACTAGAAAAATGAAATTCTAACGTTGAAGCAACTAGTAACAGATCTATAGAACATAGGTAGGCAAAAGCCATTCTAGCATACGTAAGTACAAATAAAAAAAGTAGTTTTAGCAGGAATAACAACCTGAATGATTGAATGGATTAGAACATCAAGAAAAAAGAAAGAGTTTAATAAAATGATTCTTGGAAGAGTAAATAAGCTTGAAAAATATCGTTTTAGATGATACAGTGCTCCACTTTTTCTGTAGGACCTCTTTATAAAGATATTTTGATGTCGAACACTGTATTTGCGTAGGTCGATCGAGCTCATTCCACAAGAGATCGCTAAGATTATGATCGGGTGATTGCGGTGGCTACACCACATTTTTATGGTTTTGACGGTTTCTTTTTTGCTGCATAGATTTGATAAACCAACCTTAGACGAATGCTTGGGGTCATTATCATGTAATATAAACGGTTTTCTATTAATCGCAGTCCAAAAGAAATTCTACGTTTTTCTAAAATAGGTTTGTATTGCTCTTTCTTGGGAATACTGCCAATTTTGATTATTTCGTCATCTTCTACAGCTCTCACGCGATAATTTAGGCAACACCATGTTTTTGTTTGATACCACAAAGTTTGACAACATTTTGGACTTTTGGAACCATAAATATCAAAATTTAACTATTCTATAGTCTTTATATGAGTATTTGTAATACTTCTTACCCCACTCTAATAGTTCAACTTTCTAATTGCAACATGTTCACGAATACTCTGTTCAATTAGCGTTTCTTTACCGACGTTACATCATAGGAGTGTTTTTAGTTTTCGGTGTTACTAGGACGATTTAGCTATCAATCGATCACGGACCTCGTTTCTCAGTAGTTCCCTACAGTATTTTCGATACATATGTCGCTTAAAAACCCTATTCTTGATGGGCAACTGATAATTCAGATCTTAGATCAATACTTGTTAATATTTGTTAATTTTGTTTGGAAACTATTGTTGTTTCATTTCTTTGATAACTGTGAGTAATCTCTTGATATGTTGAGCTGAATTACTGACAAAAAAATATATTTAATTGTCTCGGTTCAATTGTTAAAAAATAAACAACAATCAGTTCAATTCAGCTTGCAAAAACTATTCATATTATGTTAAATTTTAACATTCTTAAAAGTCTTACTCACGTATTTGGCACTTTTATTATTATTTGTTTAAGAAACGCAAATTTTTCTGTTTATTTTACACAAGATCAGGGGGCGAAACGGTAATATATACAAATGTTGAAACTCATAAACACCTTGGAAACTCAAACTTAGACCAACCAATCAACTATGAAGGTCTCAGCACTCTATATATTATCGTTCATGAGATATGTCACTTTAAAATAAAAAAAGTAGGAAAGCCCCCCTTAGGGGTGTTTCAATGGGTCGGGTTTATGAGACATTCCTATTCTACTTTTTAATGGGGAGTTCAAAAAAGGTGGTCAGAAGTTTCGACCTAATTGTACAATTGATCACTATACTCAATTGTATATATTACCTCTAAATACCATTATATGACGCATTGCTATTTTATAATCTTACTATAATGTAGTGTTTTAAAAATAAATAATATTAGTTTTAAATGTTATGATATAGCGTATATTAAATTTTGGGGGATATCAAGCTTATATTTTGCATGTACAAATTACGGCAATAGGAAGAGCAAAAATTATAGTAAAAAAAATTATATTATAAAAGAAAAATGTGAAACAAAAATATGTATCAAACTAAAGTTTGAAATTACTGTGGAAGTTATGTACTCTTTAACAAAATATCAAATACAAAAAAGAGTACATCAGTGCTCTTAATATACTATGTGAATTTTTTATTGGAGGAGACCTCAATGATGATTAAAAAAAAAAGGAAAAGAAATTTATTAAGCAATAATCGAGATAAATGGAGATTGTTATTCAACTGGAAAACTCATGTAATGTGATGTATTTCAAGTAAAATAACTGCAAAATATAAAAAAGCGAGAAAGCCCATCATCTGATTCACTCACAAATTTTAGTAAAACTATGCGAGAACAATAAGCAAAGAACACTAACTAACAAGAGAATTGACTAGAAAATCTTGCTGTGGGCTGGAGGGGCTGAAAATAGGTCCACAGTATCCCGTACTTATTGTAAGAGGCGATTAAAAGGGGTTGAGCATAGGGTTAACGGTCCTAGCTTATAAAATAGTTATCATTACAAAAGCCGGACTGATTTTTAAAGACAATCTTAGCGAAAGAAACGGAACAATGATATAATAATAGCGAAAATTAACAGCGACAAGAAAGGAAGATATGATAATAAAAAATTAAAACAAGAGAAACAAGCCAATTTTTAACAAAGAATTGCAGTATTCCTAAATGGAAATGCAGACACCACGAACATTTAAGAAAAATGAAATAACATACTGACAGCCCGACATAGAATAGCAAAAGAAACTATAGGAGAAAGAAACGAAGCTAGAAATAAATTGTTGCAAAGGAGAACTACAGCGAATGCAGAGAAAACTAAAACAAGAGAAGGTATTCACAAAATTTAGAAGTAAGAAAGAAGCAAGAGCTGAAAAAATAGAGGAAACTGAAGAAAGTATAGACACAAAGTTAAAACACAAAAAGAAGGATTTTAAGTTAAAACATATATTTGTAAAAAAACATGGTGACTTAGTGACGGATGAAAAGGAATACTTTCGAAGAACTACTAGAACAAAACGATGATGAACATCAAGATGAAATAACAAAAAAATTATACAAAATATATCAGTATTATGGTACATATCACTGTTCACAAGAGACGAATTATACCAACAAGTGAAAAAACTAAAGAACCGAAAATCGCGAGGAGAAGATAATGCAACAACTGAATTAATAAGAAACGGAGGGAAGAGTTAATTATAAAAATATACTTAATTGTATTGTTACAAGATATACGGGAAAAAATGTCAGATGGTTAGACACATGCAATAATATGCCCCTTATACAAGAAGAATATGACAGGTATAGCTCCTTTAGGAATTGTTTACAAAGTTATGACATAATAGTGAAAAATAGTGAAAAAATCAAACCGTATGCAGAACAAATACCGAGCGAATTTCAGTCAGACTTTAGATATGAAATATCGCCCACATACTATACATTAAAGTAAAATAATAGCTAACCTGGAAATATGCTCTGAATATAACATTGATGCCCACCAACTATATACAGACTACAAACAGCCATACGATAGCATAAAGAGAAATTGTGCTGGAGAGACAATGAGAATTTAGAGTTCCAGAAAATGACAATGTGGCAAACTAATAAAAAAAGTAAGGAAACAAAGGAATCTATCTAGGTAGTATGAATGGATAGAGGGAATAAACAAGGCTATCCGTTATCCTCAAGACCATTTTATTTAGCATTAGAGAGATGTATAAGAAAGGCACATCTAGTTGCTATTATATGCAGACAATATGGTAATTCTAGCAAGAACCAAAGAAAACAGACTAAGAAGTATAAGTTTATGGCAACAGACACAAGAAATACTTAGAGAAAGTTTAAGAAACTTAAAAATAGGAGATTATATCTTTGATGAAACCTAAAAACTTTAATACTTGTCCAGCATGATCATAAGATACAATGAAACTAGTGAAGAAAGAAGAACAAGAATAGCAGCATAAACAGAAGCTATGAGATATTAAAAGACATTTTAATCAAGAAATATTTTTAGAAATATTACGAAAAGTATATCACTATACTGAGAGCCGTAGTGGTCTAGTAGATAGGTCACTAGACTACGAAACCTAGAAATGCAGGTTCGAATCCTGCTCTCGCCAATTCGACCACTGGCGCATTTTTACGGCCCAGCTCGACTCGGGCTGCAATAAATGAGTACCTGGAGGTCAAACTCTAGGGTAGTAATAGACGGTCGGTGCGTAGCGCTAGCCACGTTACTACCCTCGTGTACCGTAGGCTCTAGATTGTAGCAGACCTATCCTATTACGACCCCAATGGTCCTTCGTGGCCTATTACGGGAAACTATTACTATTATTATATAACACTGTAGTGAAATCATTAGCAATATCACAAGCGAAGTGTGGATTATAAAAATAGAAGACAACAAAACTTTGTGTATTTTGAAAAGGATAATACCAAGACGAATATATGGGCCTGTAAGAGACAACGGTGGATGGAGAATACGAATGAATTATGAATTAATGCAAATATTTGAAGATCTGGACATACTTACCACAATAAGAACTCACAGGTTAAGATGACCAGGACAAGTAATTCAGATGAAAAATGATCGTGGTCTGAAAATAGCGCGTTACAAAAAACGAAGCAAACGAAGTCGACCAAGCAAAAGATGGAATAAAGTCGCGGAAGACAATATAAGGGAATCGAAACTGAAAACATGGAGAAGGAAGGTTGTGGACAGCCAAAAACAAAAAAATGTAATTGAGTCAAGAGGTCAAGATTTATCATGGATCGTAGAGCCAAAGTAAGAAGTATTTATCAAAACGAAAGAACTAAAACAATTTTCTCAAAAAATTCGTAATAGATATTCAGCAGACAGCATGAAATAACACACTGTAAATAAAAGGGAAAACAAATAGTAACAATTATCCAACAGAAATGAGAGAATTAGTAAATGAATAGAGGAAAATAATAAAAAAGTGGCAACGTTGAATATTATTTAAAAATAAATTAAATAACATAATTTTTGACAATTGAAAAGAGAAATGCAGTAAATCCAAAACCATTTAATTAAAAGTTATTTAAGTTTGTTAATATAGACTATACTAAATAGATTAATTTTGCAAATCCCACCTATACGTGAATAAAAGGCAGATATGTTTGCCTCCTATTTAGAAAATTCCAACCAAACGAAGAACTGATAGAAATTGGACAGATAAACAAGAACAAAAGAAATAGAGTTGGTTACACCTAAAGCACTAACTTGGGAAAATACTAAAAAAAATGCCAAAAAGGCACTGCGAAACCAACATATCTAATAAATACATTTTTGGACTCAAATCTGTACTAATTTTGTGCAATAATTCTAAAGTAGGAAATCTTATAAATAAAATAGAATAATATAGGCCTATTCCACTGTTGTCCATGCTATCCAAACTATTTTAAAATTTATGTTTGAAACGTCGTACAGGGTAGTTGAAGATAAACAATTGATGCTCGATTTTTCGTTTGGATTCTGTAATACACATGCCATGATCGATCAAGTACATCGTATAACAGATGTCATTAAAAAAGAAAAGAAAATATATTCAGCTATTTTCTTAGATATTGCTGAAGCATTTGGTGAAGTTTGTTATGAAACTAAAAAGATATATATCTGGAGAATATCTGCAAGCGAATGTTGAGAGTTGAAATAGGAAGACGAATACTCTGAACTTAAAAGAATGAATGTAGGAGTGCCTCAAGAAATCATACTTGGGTCAGATTTATACTTTTATATACATGTAACATTGTAATAGCAGAAAACAGCAAACTAGCCACATTGGATTATGATATTATAATTTAGAAGAAGTAACAGCTAATCTTTAAAGGCTAATTGTTAACATAAATTTTTGGTTAGAAAACTGGATATAAAAATTGACGAAGGAAAATCTACACATATCAATTTCACGAATATAAAATGAACTACCATTCAGGTAGAATTGAGCAATAAGACAATTCTTAGTAAAAACAAATTCTCAGATCCTTCAAATGTGAGGTAGTATCAAAAAATTATGGTTACCTTTAAAAATTCCAAAATCTACTACTAGGGACTATATTAAGTGCTTTTTTTCTATCTAAAGAATAGTGACTTGTACCGAGAACTTCTGGTAAGGACAGAAGAAGTGAAGATCACCAGAAGATACGAAGAGAGGGTCTATAAATATCGTAACGTTGAAGTGCTTCAACTTCTAGATAATCAAGATAAGTTGTGTCGGATCACTAGCACAGAATCCTTTGAGCTGGTGTGATAGTGAATTTAAGTGTAGCGAACAAGAATAAGACACTTGGATGGACCAATAGGAAAATTCAGACTTAAAAGTAACAAAGTAAATTAGTTTAAATTCCAAATGTTAATCAACTTTATGATTTAGTAATATTGTAAGTTTTAAAAAAGTCAATCGTCAGATTTGGAATAAACTAAAATAATGGCTCTGTTATTATAATGATAATATAAAATACAAAACATAGTTTTGTTTTCTTGAGTTAAGAAAATAATTAAGGTTACATCTGAGAATTTTTAGATTTTTTAAATTTCTAATTTAATTAATTCAATTCTGTTAAACTTTTCTCTATAGAAATTATTGTATTAAGCCATAATAGCATCTACACCATAAATATTGCATCTATATGTAAATATTTAATTTGTACGTTAAGTTATTTTAATTTACTAATGCACGATGTTGGTTAGCCGAGAAAACGACGACGAGCAACCCAAGGTCTGGTATAAAGTGGGCAAGATGCTGAACGGGACTGCCCAAGAGGTTAAGCTGGGGATGGAGACCAACATAACCTTAAATAGGGTGCGTGTGAACGAAGAGCATTCGCTGATATTTCGAAACATAACTGCAGACGATGTCGGGTTTTACTACTGCCTAGGTTTAGAAGGACAGGAGTCGAATAATAAATACAACTATTTTGTCGACAGTAAGTATGATGTTAGAATTAATAGTTCCGAAGATTATAAGTTTTAAGAAATTGGACAGGGTGGAGTATTGTTTTATATATTCCCTTTTTCAAAATTTTATTTTGAATTGGATGAATAATTAAGGTTAATGTAGAATTGTTCAAAACATTTGGAAAATTGCCTACGAGGATATTGTACCCACATTTTGAGTGATTTAAAAAATTTAACGGGAAACGAGAAACAAAGATGGTACTAACGTTAAACACATCTGATACTAGTAGCAATTACAGAATAGTGCATGCTAAAACTAGTAATTAATACGTGATCAGAAAGAAATAAGACAATTGGAATTAAAAAAAATTAGGGAACAATTAAGAAATAACATAAGTGAATCAAGAAAAGTTAAAGAAAACACTAGAAAAAGAGAAAGAACTAAACCAATGAAGTGTAGATGAAGTTAACAAAACAGTGAAAGACACAATATTAACGGTAGGCCATAAGGCAGTAAGAATAAAGAAATACAAACAAAGGAAATATGGAGTTAGAAAACGAGAAAATTGTTGAAGAAAGAAGAAAACTATTAAAAAATAATCAACGAAGTACTGCAACTTATACGAATACTAATAAAACTCAAAATAAATTACTAAATAAGATTAAAGAAAAAAAAGTACAAATAGAAAAAGTAATAGAAGAAGACAAAAAGGAAAGTATAAAAGATTATTAGGAAGTTAAAGATAATAATAAAAATCAATAATAGAAGAGTTCTGTAGATCTGCATGGAAGAAAAACACGAGAAAGAAAAATTGAAAATAAAAGTAAAACATATAAACTGTGAAAATATCTCGGAAATAGATGAAAAAGAGATATTGGTAGCCTTAAATAATACGAAGAAAAATAAGACACCAGAAGAAGACCGAGTAATAATCGAATTACCACATAATTGAAGATAAATACTACTTAACAAAGAAGGAAAGAGTATAACATCTCTAATAGTACTGCTATATAAGAAGGCGATGAAAGTAGGTTAGAAAATTACAGTCTAATATCACTGTTATTACAATTATAAAAATTAATGACTATAATAATAATTACTAAACTTAACAACAAATCGTAAAGTTATCAACCGATCAAATAAGCACCTACTAATCATAAGGACGTTTATAGAAAAATCAAAATAGTGCAGGTTACTACTGTACCTAGCCTTTATAGACTACAAGAAGATATTTGATACTATAAAATTATGGACAGTGGATAAGCCAATGTAGAATATTTGAGTGGATTATAGATGTGCTCAAACTTATTCGTAACAACTTTGAAAGACGTGTTTAAGAAGTTAGATTGAGATAAGAAAGATTCAGATAAAAGGAAAAATAAATGATCAAGCATTTGAGGTTTGCAGATGATATTGTGTTGATATTACAGAGTACTGCAACAGTAAAAACAAATAGGCATCACAATGAATTTGCCAAAAAGCAAAATAATGACCAACCAAAGTACATTATGTAGACGAATATACGTGGGAAATCTAAAAAGTATTGTGCCTAATATAGAAACAAGTATTTTTTCCGTCAAATCCAATTTTATTTTTCGACATAGCCTCCTCCTTTTAAGTCAATACATTTTTTCCAGCAATGCTCCAACCTATTTATCTCGCTCAAATAGCAGTTGACGTTTTGCTCTGTAAAATAGACATCTACTGTTGCGATGACTTCCTCTTTTGATGAAAATTTCTGTCTTTCGAGCCAAACTTTGAGCTTAGGAAACAGGAAATAGTCGCTGGTAGCTAGATCTTGTGAATACGCTGGGTGGTCAATTAATTCAAACTGCAATTCGTGAATTTTGGTTATGGCGACTGCCGAAGTGTAAGCTAGTGCATTGTCCTAAGGGAAAAGCACTTTCTTTTATTTTAAATGGGGTCGTTTTTTAGCAATTGCTGCTTTCAACTACCCAATAGCGATGCGTAGTATGACTCCGTTATTGTTTTCTTGTTTTCTAAATAGTTGATGAATAGAATTCTCCGACTATCCCAAAAAAACAGTCGCCATCACCTTTCCGGCCTATGAAACCGTCTTTGCCTTTTTTGGAGCAAGTTTACTCTTCTCACTCTATTGTTTTGACTGTTCCTTCACCCCAAGAGTGAACCCAAGATTCATCGACAGTGATAAATAAACGCAACAAGTCCGACTCGTTTCGCCGAAACCGCTTAGATAGAGTCTTGGAAATGTTCATTCAAATGAATTTTTGGTTCAAAGTGAGCAAGCCTGGGGCTCAACGCGCGAACAGCTTTATCATGCCCAACTCTTTAGTTAGTATATGACAAACGTATTCTTTCATATATCCACAGCTTTGCTATCTCTCTAACCTTGATTCGATGGTCGTCCAGTACCATTTGGTGAATTTTTTTTTTTATGTTATCGGTGTAGGTCGCAGTTGTTGGCCGTCCTGAACGCTCAGCATTATCCAAGCTGATACGATCACGTTTAAATTCAGCTGCCCATTTTTTACGGTGGCAAATGATGGGGACAGAGTCTCCGTAAACGGCGTTTGACTTGGTTTTAATTTGAGTAGGCGTGTTGCCTTTTAAATGCAAGTACTTAATTACGGCACAGCATTTGATTTTTTTCATTTTTACAAAAGCACTGATATTGACCGATACAAACGACTGTCAAACAACAACTAAGCGTCCAAAATGACTGAAATATTATTTACAGGTATCTTTCAAAGCGTGTACGATTGTAGTAGCAGAATGGTTTTGACGAGTGGGGTAATTTTTATGTTCAGGCTCAAAACTTTTTATATTTCTTGCGTACATATATACTTGAAACAGATGGTAAAATATGCAAAACAAAACCAAAGAGCAAAAATTGAAAGAAGGATACTGCTGCCAAGAGAAATATTTGCTGGACAAAGAAAAATACTTGGTAACCGTTGCGTCTTTTTAGTAAACACATAGGGAGCACAAACACAAAGACAGTGGAAAAGAAAATGCTATACATAAAGCTAAAATAAGAAGAACTAAAGTAAGAAATGTTATAGAACACACAATATCTCTGAAATACAGATGGACTGGTCACACTATGTTACAGAGAGATAACAGGAAGATTTTCGGATTTGGTTGGATAAGAGAAACTATAGTTCGAAAAAGCTGTAGGCATCTTGGAAAGGTCTATATCCGTTATTGGATGGAAATTGGATAAATAAATAGGAGTGAACGGAAAGGGGTGAAGCTTTTGTATATTGTAGGTAGGAATTCCTGAAGAGGATTTTCCATAGGGTACCTTTTACGACTGTTTCTTTAGTCAGTATTACGATTTTAGAGTAAGATGCACACTTGTTTATGAAGTCTCTCAAGATAGAGAGAGTAAAAATGTTTTATTGAGAAGACATAAGGAACAGTTCGGAATCACCACCCTCGAGAAGACTCAAGTATACCTACGTGAAGCATAAATAGTTTTTGGGAAGACAAGAAGCAGTTGAAAATGAAGGTGTCGCTCGAGGATCAGCGTGAGCGAAGAAAATATTTGCGTTGTTAATGGTGTTGAAATCATGTACTTACTAGGTCGAAATAAGTTATTGCAATGCAATTAGAGCCATTAATTCTGCAAATTGAGAATACAGTCCGGACTTATCGCTCTACAATTATCATTTGCAGTTGGTGTCATAACCATCTTCATTTTGTAATAGCACAATCAAAAAAACTACTTATCCGTTGGAAAAAATGCGTGTTAAAGCCAGGAGATTATGAACAAAAATAACTTTATCTGTTTGTCTTTCTGTGATGCTTCAAAAATTTAAGAACAAGATCGGTTTATATTTGATTCACTCGTAATATAAAGAGCAGTCAATTAAAAGTGAACTACTAAACATGATTCAAGGCTGCAAATAACCGCTGCTTGTCGGCTTTTCGAACATTGTGGTTTCGTATTTGAAACATGCGATGCGTTATGAAGATATCTTGCAGAATACATATGAGTGGCGTCGTACAGTTGAAACTCCCTGGAGCTCTATTGAAGGATGTCATCCTTGTTCCTAATAATGGTCGCTCATCCATATATTATCCACTTGATGACAGATAAGTTTCATATATTTGGTTGGGAAATATGTCAAAATCTCGCTACAACCCAGATCCATATGATTTTCATATTTTTGGAGAATTGAAATAAGACACTCGCGAAGATCAGTCTATAGTATAGGCAAACTTAGAAATTTTACAATGAAGTATTGGTATAGCAAACAATCTGTTAGTGTATATTTGCCAAAGAAAATATATTTAAAAGCGTTCGGTGCCGTGCTATGAAAGGCCATACTAGCGTACATCAGGTATATTTTGTTGAAAAATACGTCAATATCTATAAGTGCGTAAAACTTTTTTTAGTTCGCATTATTAACTCATATCTATATTCTAAACTTAAATCTGCAAAAAAATATCCATAAGAAAAGTGGTACTCTTTTTTTTCCTTTTATTTGTACAATCAGTCTCGGTGGAGACTATAAATACAATTGATGTGTGCTTAATCTAAGACTATTCTAGGAATAACATGTCATGTAGAGTAATGTCCCAGTGGCTATCCTCTGTAGTATTTTAGAGATATGGCAATTTAGTGCTAGGCAAGTGACTAAAATCTGGTGGGAAGATCAGAAGGTTTGAATCGTTTAAGTTGTCTTGGCTCGTCTTCTTCTTGCAACAGGTTGTTTGCTAGCTCATTGGGATGAAAGGTCAGCTTCTTTCTATAATTAGTGCTGAATCGAGTGATTTCTTCACGAACTGCAGGCAGTTTTAAATCAGCATGGAGTAAGGCATTAGGCACGTACCATGGGGCGTTGACAATAGATCTCTATATTTGAGGTGCAGGCGGAGCCCCAAATAGGGATCCCGTATGTCCAAATGGGTTTTAGGATAATTTTGTACAATAAGAGTTTATTTTCGATGGATAAGTTCGATTTCCTTCCAAGCATCCAGTACATTTAATGAAATTTAGAACCCAGTTGTTTTCTCTTAGTTAAAATGTGAGTAAGCCAAGTTAATCTTCGATCTAAATGTAGTCCGAGGTATTTGACTACATCATTTTGGGGTATTGCAGCTCCATTAAGTGTAACTGCAGGGCAGGTTTCTTTGCGAAGGGTGAAGGTGATATGAGTAGATTTAGTTGTATTAGCTTCCATTTTCCATTTTTTAGCCAGTTTTCAAATAGATTCAGATGGCTTTGCAGATTTCTAGATGCAGAAATAGGGTCCTGATGTGATGCTAAAAGAGTCGTGTCATCTGCATATGTAGCCGTGATTGTATAATTTGTTTGAGGTAGGTCTGCTGTGTACGGTGACTAAGTGTGGGTCCTAAGATACTTCCTTGAGGAACTCCGGATTGCACAGGATAGAGATCCGTGTAGGCTTCTTGATACTTTGCTTGAAATGTTCTGTCGGAAAGGTAGGATGCTAGGAGTGAGTAGTACGGATGTGGGAGCAAGAGTTTAAGTTTGTATTTCAGTCCGAGGTGCCAAATTTTATCAAATGACCGGCGGTCTTCCATATCAGTACGGATTTGCCTAGTTATTCGATGGACTTGTTCCGTAGTTCCGTGTTGTGCTCTAAAACCAAACTGGTGTGGGGGTATAAGTTTATGTTCTTCTATGATGTCGGTCAGTCGTTTAAGTATGAGTTTTTCGAGTACTTTGGAGAGGACTGGAAGAAGACTTATTGGTCGGTAGGACGTCGCTTCATTTGGATTTTTGCCAGGTTTAAGGATCACTAAGAGCTGATTTTCAATTGCATGGGAAGTACTGAAGTCTGAGAACAGCATTAAATATTTGTACCAATACATTTTTTGGGTAGATTTTTAATAATTTCACCAGTAATGAGATCATACCCGGGTGTTGTTTTAGTGCTAACCTCGTGGTGTATGATTGCTTCAGCCTCACTATATGAAACTTTAGGAGCAGGCAGAGACATCTGAAAGGGAGCATCGAACTGGTTCAGTAACTCTTTTTCTTCAGCAGTAGTTAACTGAGATGGATATGGTTGAAAAACTGGGGCAAGGTGTTCGGCAAAAACAGTGGCCTTTTCCTGATCCGTTCTTGCCCATGTGTTATAATTGGTTCGTATTGGAGGTAGAAAATGTTGTTGATATTTTAGTTTACGAGTGAGTCGCCACAAAGAGTAATCGGTTGCGTTTGTTGGTGTTAGTTCTTTAAGATAATTTTGTATGGAATCATTGCGTATCCTACACAGTAGTTTTTGGAGTCTTTTGCTAGGGTATTATACCGTTGTCTGTCTGCCGGAGCTCTCGTAATCTGCCATCGTTTACGAGCTTTCGTTTCTCGGAGATTTTTTGCTGTAATAGTACTGGGGGTTCTTCTCGAATTCGTTCTTCGTTTATGTCTGGGAAGTGGTACTCAAACATGTTTGGTACCAGTTTCAATCCATAATCAACCTAAAACTTGGGTCGATATAACATTATTGGGAATTTATCAAGAGTTGCGTATAAATTTCTAGTAATAAAAAATATGAAAGCTTAAATGACTCTTAGCAAAACTGTTTACATCTGTTGTACAAAATCTTATGAGACGTGTCTTAAAAATGAGAAATTTTATTTTCTAGATTTTAAAATACATACGCAAGTCATAGAAAATAGTACAATTATACGGCTTATTAAATATAGGTTCTCTTTGTTCTCTACAATTACAAGTGAACATTTTTTGCTTAGCCAGTACTTAAATGAATGGCGCAGTGCTTGTGATAAGTTAGCGGACATATTCAGTTTTCATCTTGATACTATTAAAATAAGTAGATTCTTAAAATGAATACTTGTCTCGAGAAATACGATATATATGTATGGAAAAACGACATTTGAGAGTAAGGGAAAATTTAGAAATCGTACAGAGCAATGTCATATTTACTGTAATGAAACGTCTTTTTGTGCTTCGTCTCCTTTATAATGGTCTTGGTCTGTGCACAGAAGAAACTATTACAGCGCTTTAGTAAATACCCCGTTAAGTTGCATATTTGAATTATTTTTATGAATGGAGATCTAGAACACCTCTTTACATAGACGTTAAATGCAGAAAAGATGGTTAAAATATATGGAAAATACTAGTTAAAATCTATTTCAAAATAGTGGAAAGCCGATAATAAAGCGTGTTTGTCGTGTTTTACATTGTTAAATGCCTTACTGAAATCTGTAAAACATATGTAAACAGCTTTGTTGGTATGTAAACATATCTGAATCAAGACATTATACACAAAAAGTGATGTCTGTATCCCCATACAATTTCTGAAGCCGAACTGAATTTCGCTAAGTCGAATTCGCATTTTTGGCAGATTTTTCAGTGGATGATTTTTTTATTGAATCTGCGTATTTACAATCTACTAAGTTACAAGTAATAAGTAATGTTATGTAATTTACGAGACATAAAGGAGTCTGTCTAATGACAGTTTTCCCGTGATTTTACACTACACCTGGTTGGTTTCAAGATTAGGTTAAGTGGAGATTTTTTTTTTAGTATTTTGATGATGGTCGGCTGGTTGTTGAGCTGATCAATGAGATGATTTGCATGTCCTTGCTGATATATTGTTTCATAAGTCATTGGCTACATATGGTATCCCTAGATCGTTATGTAGAGTTTCATTTGTAACATACCATGGAGCATTTGTTATTGATCTAAGAATCTTCAATTGACATCTTTGTAGTATTTTGGTATGGAAAGCCTTTGCGCAGTCCCACAGGTAGATCACAAATGTCCAAATAAGTTTAATAATGATTTTATATACGAGTAATTTGTTAGACAAAGATAGTTGGGATCGTATGCCTACTAGCTAGTTTATTTTTTTAATCTTTAGGTCCATTTATTTTATTTTGGCTTTGATATGTGCACTTCATATTAGTTTCTGATCCAGATGTAGTTCGAGATACTTGATTTCGGTTTCTTGGTGTATTAGAGTATTGTTAACTCAGACTTGTGGGCAAATAGTACGCCTGTTGGTGAATGTGACATGAGCAGATTTGTCACTACTGTTATTCACCATTTGTGAAACCAATTTTGCAGAGTATTTAGGGGGAGGGGGGGCTTGTAAATGAGCGGCTGCTGATTCTGGTCTTTCGTTAGCAGAGAGGATAGCCGGGTCATCAGCGAACAAGGCTATTGAAGTATTAGTTGTAGTTGGTGTATAATAAATAGAGTAACGGATTAAGTACACTTCCCTATGGTACTCTGGAGGTGATTTTATGATTATTGATTTTGACTTGGTAGGCCCTCTAGGTCAGGTATGATTTTAGGACCAGACTTGGAAAGTTTAGTTTAATCTTATGTAGCAGTCCCTCATGCCATACCTTATCAAAAGCCTGGTTAATGTCTAAAAATGTGGCTGTACATATTTTGTTTCTAAACACTTCATGATATGAGTAACAACCCTATGACTTTGGTGAGTTGCCGAATGATGTCGGAAGCCGAATTGATAGGATGGGATTATACTATCGAGGTCTTTTTGAAAATCTTGTAAGGGCAGGAGAGGTCTATAAGAGGAAAGTTGTGTGGATGGTTTATCAGGCTTAGCAATCATGATGATCTGGGCGTATTTTTAATGAGCAGGGAAATAGCATAATCGTAGATTGTTATAGCAAATGGTAAACAACACTACAGCTTTACGAGGATGATTCTGTAACACTTCACTCATTATCAGGTCATATCCAGGAGCTTTTCGAATATTGGTTTATGTATTTCGGCTGGCGTAAAATGTTTAACTGGTAGTGTCATCTGACATGGTGTTGTGAGAAATGATTCAACTTCAGTATCATCAATGAGTACTTTGGGGCTACAATGTTGTGAAAACGGTAGCAAGATGCTCGGCGAAGGTATCTGCTTTTTCTTTTTTAGATTTGAGCTAGTTGACGTCAGGCTTTTTGATTGGGGGTATCATGGCTATCGGTTGTTTAAACTTTTTCGTTGCTTTTCATATAGTTTGGTTATCTGGCGAGAGTTACATGTTGTATTCTTTGAAGCTGTCATTCCATGCTTTTATTGGTGCGTTGTTAAGCTGGTGGGTGAATATATTGTATGAGATTTTATCATGTTTTTAGTTCGTTGCCACTTCTTCCGCACTCTACATTCTTTAACAACGAGATCTTGTATATAATGGGGAATGTTGGTAGTTTTCAAATGGTTGGTTGTTGTATGAGGCGTAATCCAAAACCGATCAGATGTGGCAATTGATCTGCATCGGTAGGCTTGAAAGATAACTGAAGTTGAGATTTTGCATCGCACGCAGGAGATTATCTTTTCTTTGGGTGGTTAGTTGCTATCCCAAAATAGTGAGTTTAGAGTATCAGTCTCCTCCGATGATAAATTTAGTTTCTAGAGGTCGTAAAAGGTCTTCATATGCTTGAGTGGGCCATAGACTGCTGTAATTGTTAGTGGATAAGGAAGAACTCTTATGATAGAACTTTGCATTTTATTAGTTTGATGAAATTTTGTTGTCTGGATGGTTGCAAAGGTATACAATATAGTGTGGGATTTTGATTACTGCTCTAGGTGTAGCGTGGGTTTCGGATACAAGTAAGGTGTTAATATCTTAAATTTGTCAGAAGACTATTATTTTGGGAATATGATATGAAATGGCGTTGACCTTCCAAGGGGCAATGCGTAAAGAAGTCACCATTTTAAGATAGTTTGTTTATTATAGTTGAGAACATGTTTATAACTAACTATGCTATTTTGGATGATGAATTCGGCGAACATTGCTTTAAATTCCATGAGGAAGTCAGAAAGCATGTGGTTGATGTTTCTCTGTTGTTCATTGTTTAGGTGGTTACTAGGTTATCCTTCAGTTGCTTATAAATAGTTTGATCGGTGTTGAATAATATTTGTGACTTATTTGTTTATGTTGTGCGTCTGTGAGCCAATCGGTGGGAAATATCTTACATTTAATATGACTTGTTGTGCAGGCTTTTATTTGTAAATTCCCTAAATGGTATGTTTTTAGCTTTCTGTGTGTCTTGGTATACCGAGTATCCTTTATAGTTAGCCGGGTGGCTTTCACAACAGAGAGAATTTAGCTGAAGTGTCGAGGATTGCTTGCATGTCCTCCACCACACTTTAAACAGGCAAATAGTTTGTTTTCCTGGGTGATTCTATTGAGACAATTATGTTACTTATATGTTTTACATCAAATATCGTTTTATTGTTTTTCTTAGATTCTAAATCAACTATAAATAGCGGTAGTGGTTTCTTAGTTACACGATGATGTATATTAATAATGTTACGTATTGTGTGACCGAGCTCGCCCAATTCTTTAATGATTTCTCCCGTTGGTAAAGCGTAATGGAGATTTCGGATACCCACCCTATATGCTCTCTGTTGCTTCAACTGGTAGGTATGATATATTATGTTTTTATGTTTAAGATGTTTAGTAAGTTTTCTCTACAAATCGTGATCGTATTGATTTTAACGGTATTATTCGCTAACGTCGTTGTATAATATTGTTCTTTTTCTAATATATTGTCTATGTTGCTAATCATTTCGTTTTATTTACTCCATAGATATAGATTGGCGGATGTTTGGCAATTGATTATTAGGTGTTTGTTCAGTGTTTGTGTTGCTACTTTGTGCTAAGATCTTGTGTCTATTCTAAACGCTTGTTTGGGAAAATTATTGTTGATTCGGGTGCAGTTGAGAGTGACTGAATTTTTCTTTTTTTTGATTATTTGCCGTTCATGTTTTGGTTTTCATGATTTGTCTCGTGTGGTTTCGTTCTCTAAATTGATAGAATTTCTTTCGAATTCTTCGCTAGACTGGTTATTCTCGTTTGCATTCGTATCATCGTGTTGATGACAGCTTGTAGAATTCATTGCGTGTTGATTAGTTTTGTTTTACATAGCCTGGGAGAATGGGGCTGCATGAGGATTTATTACATAGGAAGGTGGTATTAATGTTTGATTTTGTGTTACATATGGAAGTTGTGAATTGGGTTGGATACTAGACTGGCTTTGTTATAATTGGTATTGACATCCTTGAGTACTAGGTAAGTTAAAAGTAAACCCGTAGTTTTCTGGGGGAGTTTGGTCCGATGTGTCCGGCGGACCTGGACCGCAGATGGCTAAGCGATTGACTTGCTTATATTCAGTATTATTAATATTGTTAATAGAAGTTAAAAACTAATGTACATACCGAGTAGTGATTTTGCAGTAAATGCGTGTATTGTAGCTGACAGACACACTTATTGAATTGATATCGTGGCACTCGACACTTTCAAAGATAAAAGAACATAAGAAGCGATGTTTACTCTTCGAATGTGAAATAACCACTCAGTGGATGATTTTAAAGAACATCTTGAGTATGTAGTTTATTAGATTAATGATGCGAAAGTAATTACAGTTGGAGATATTTGGGACTTTTGGCAGTGCTATAATTGATAACTTCATTAATTTCTGCAGTACAACACCTGTATTACACAGGCGTGAAAGAAACCAACAGATTTGAAAAAATTTGTATTTCTTTTTTTTAAGACTTTGTAGAGGAGATTTGGGAGTGTAATTATGAAAATATTGTCGTGCAACGAAAATCATAGAATCGTATTTTGAAAACAAACCTTTGGTAATAGCGACACAACCAGCGTCATTTAAATCTTAGAGATCCGCCTTCCGTTTCAATGATTAGACGCTTAGTGGGTCATTTTCGACAAGAGGTTCAGTAAAGAATTTGCGAATATCTGAAGATTTAATTCAGTCAGAAGTGAAGCAAATATTCAGCGAACACAAGAAAGTATTTAAGAGAACCCAGGAACATTAACTTGAAGACGTTCTTTTCAGTTAAGAATTACTTGGAAATCATTGCAGTGGATATTATAGAAAGATTTAAGACTGATCTCGTACAAAATTCAACTTGTTCAAGAATTGAAGCCGAGATACTTTGAGTAACGCTTAAATTACACGGTATAGTTTCACGAATTGGGCCAATATAACTAGTAGCAAAAATTTAAAGATAGAAGTGCAAGCGCAGACAATCGAAGCGGCTAGGATGTTACGTAACATAATCTGAAGGAATAAGCGTATGAGTACAAAAAACAAAGTCAAAATTTATGACGTATGTAAGACTCGTCATGTCATACGCTAGTGAAACAAGAGCAGAAAATTGAACCATAAAATGCCTTCTAAGAACAACCGAGATGAAAATATTGAGATCTATAATAGGTTATACTTTAAGAAATAGACAGAGAAACAAAGACACCAGATACACATGCGACATCGACGATGTTGTCAGCTGGTCAAAAAAAGGTGAAGAGGATGGCTGATTTCTGTCAAAAATAGCTAAAGAGGGCAAACCTAATACCAAAAGGGAGCCACCAAAGCGTTGGTACGGAAACTGAACATTAGTCTCACAATATTTATTATAACGAGCATTTAACTTCTAATTTAAAAAGAAGTTTTAAGAATTGGTCCGAGAAAATGAAGACTATCTATAATTTGATAAAGAGTGACGAACCTCATTTTTACATTAATGGCTTTGCTAATAAGCAGAGCTGTCGAATATGGGGAAGCGAAAATCCCAGGATTACTCATGAAAGGGAATACATTCGCTCAAATTTGGTGTAGTGTGATATTCCAAGAGATTTTGGCGTTCTATTTTTTTAAGACCATGAGAGGAATGCGGTAACTAACTGTCGAGTGATACCGGCATATTATTCAAACTTTTCTGCGACCTACTCTCAATGATAATAAAATGATGTGGTTCTAACAAGACGGAGCCACTGCACATACTGCCCGAATTGCTATGGACCCTTTAAAGGAGATTTTTGACAAAGGATTAATTTCAGGAAATTTTGTGATCAACTGGTTTGTACAATCGTCGAATTTAACAGCTCCAGACTATTTTCTGTTGGGTTATTTAAAGAATACAGTTTGTTAATAACGCAAAAACGCTCAAGTGTTAAAAGGCAGGCAATACTCGTGCGGAAACTGAGGTGCTAACTGCTGATGTTTTAACCAAAGTTATAGAAAAATGCGTTAAAAAGAACAAAACTTTGTAAGAAAGCAAAATGTAGGTCAGTTGTGCTACATAATACCACAAGTAGCTCTAAAAAATCTTCATAAATGCTAGTTTATATTTTTAGTTTTAAATAAATAATAACATGAAATAGGAATGTAGATAAGAGAAATGTTTAAAAACAGTTTGCTTTATTTGCGACACTCTGTATATAGTATTAAAATGGTTTACTAGAATATCCATTTCAGAGTCGTCAAGTAATATTAAAATTTTCACGTATACTACATTTGGGCGTATGAGCTTTCCTGTCTTGATGTTTTTTTGCTTATTCAATTTTTCTACCTAAAATATTTTTTCTTGTGTCTAGTGTTTTAAATTTTCAGTTTCTCATTCTATTATCGTTAAATAATTTACACACATACTTTGCCATGTTTTAGCAGAACGCACTACTTTCTTGCAAAGAATCACATAGAAATGAGACCTCCAATAGTTTCTGCTAAATAAGAAAAATTTCTTTTTAGTTGTTTTTGAAAACTTAACTAGTCCAGAAACGGGCAACCTGACCACCTGGAAGAAATACCACGATGAAAATATTACTCCGATTAATAAGTTGTTTGAAACTTCTATAAACCCTGATTATACGTACATCCGAAATCACTTGCTTCTGAAGATCGAAGTTGTCACGGAATGGGAGCCGTGGGGCCCCTGCGAGATATGTGGTCGCCCCCAAGGTGAGGGCCGAAAGAGAAAATGGGGATTCTGTAGATTGAAGATGACCTCTTTGTTTAATGTAGAACATTTGCGTTTCTGAGGGGTATTGTCGTTATTAATTTTTGTTTATATTTGCAGGACACTAGCAAACCGGCAGCTCAGCCACAGAATAACGATGAAGCTTTGCTGTTGCAGGCGTACGTTTTGTCTTGTGCGACGAAGGTGATGGCTAAACTGTTTCCTACCATTAGCAACGTCACCAGCTATTTACCTCATTTCGTTCAGACGGAACATTGTGAAGGAACGTGCAATCCTGGTAATACATTTTTGATATTACTTGGGCTCCGTTGCTGGTATATTTTTAGCAAAAGGATAACCGTGCCTTTGATTTTTAAATGTATGTGTATATGAGTGGATAAATCACATATTATGACATAAATGTACTAGATTCAATGTAACCGTTGGGAGAATACATTAAAAACAGTAGCATACACTATGCTTTCGTCTTGTCTAAAATAACGTCGCACGTGGTGCTTTATATGCCGTACTTAAGATACTAATAATACTAATAATGGAGGATGTGCAGTTAACTAGATTTTGCATAACCCCATAAGTTAGTGACGCGTTGAGCAAAATTATTTACCTCTGCTGTCAAGCTTCTTTCGCTAGTAATTTTAATTTCTATGTAGTTAAATATCATTACCTGTTCTATGTTTTTTTCCTTTATTTTCAGTTTACATTTACGTGGTTTCTTATTGATTATCATACTTTTACGCTGAAATCTTCATTTTGTATGTCCCTGCTGTCACATTGAAGGTATGGAGTTGTCTTTATTGTTGGCTATCAGTACCGCGTCATCAGCATAGCATACTGTAGTGATTTTATGAGTTTCCATTCTGTAATATTCTCGTTCTTTCCCTTGTTGTGTTCTTCGCTTTACATCTATATATTCTGTTTCTCCTCTTGGCATTATGACTTTTGCTTTATTATTCACGTTTATTTCTTTAATTAATTTTAGTATATGTTGTTCTATTTTCTATATTTGTAGTAGGTTTATGATATGATTCCGTCTCACCCTGTCGAAGGCGCTTTTTTGGGTCCACAAAGCACATATGTGCAAGCTTGTTGTATTCGATGGACTTTTCTACTATTTGTAGGATAATAAAAGTAGCGTCAATAGTGCTGCGGTTCTTTCTAAAACCTTGTTGTTTTTCCGTCATATTTATTTGTTTTTCTTTGTTATCCTTTATTATTGCTGTTAATAGTTTAAGTGTGCTATTCATTAAGCTGATTCCCCGCTAAATTTTGGCTTTTTCCTGTCCTTTTTCTTGAGTATTGGTATTAGGAGATCTTTTTTCCATTCTTTTGACATCTTTCCTTTGTTTATTATGATGGTGAATAGTTTTTGGAGTCATAGACCTAGTGTTGTTTCTTCATTATGACGTTTGGTCTCAAGGTCGCAAAATCGGTCGCAAAGCGGTCGCGAATCTAAACGGTTGAAGATACAAAAAATTCATGAGAATAAAAATGATTTGTTATCACGAGATAAACATGAATTTAAAGTAAAAGTTGGTAAAATAAAAACTCGAAAAAAAATTGAAGTCCAGGATTTTTGCCAGAATTGCCCAAATAATAGGATAAGGAAAGTCGTGTGATCTTCACACCAGATTTTTTGATACTTGCACTCTATCTCTGTTTTCCTCGTTATTTATTTCTCTGTTTCTCAATATAGTTTTGTGAAGTATTCGATGCATTTTACTTCTGTGATATCATTTATTCGTATGAATTCGTGCAGGTCTTTTCTAGATGAGCTTCTCTCAGTGCTCGTTTTTGATATTGTCTATTTCTTGAGCGACTATTTCTTATTCTCAAGTGTTCTTTTCTAGGTTCGGGCGTTTTTTTAGGTTAAAAACGCTTGTTTCTTTTCTTTTGCTAATATATTAACCCTTTTATCATACTATAGCGATTTATATTATCTTTTTTTTTACTTAAGGCTTCTACTGCTTACTGTTTCTGAATTGTATGTTTAATATCTCTGTTAGTTTGTTCCAGTACAGGTTTTTAGTTCCTTTATTTTTGAGGCTTTCTATATTTAGTCGTTCTTCAATTTTTGTATTCCTTGAGTTCATAAGCTGATTGATACATTTATTTGCCCTAATAGAAGCCCATGATCTGATCCTATGTTTGCTGATAGGGTGCGCACGTCTATTATATTTGTGGGGTGTATTTTTCTGTTTGTTATAATATAGTCATTCATGACCATGTGATTTTGTGTTGTATAGGATGTTCGAAGTATGAATTATTAATTCGGATGTCGTTTGGTAGGCAAATTTATATGAGTCTTTCTGCGTTTTCGTTAAGAGTTTCTTTGTTAAATTTTTTCACTTTATTAATAGGTGCGCTACCTACTTTTGCGTTAAGGTCTCCAAGGATGATTGTTTTACTGCTAGTTGTTGTAGTGTCTAAAAGGTCTTGTAGATTTTTATAGAAAGTGACTTTCTCGTCTTTATTTTTAGTAATGTCTGGTTTATAGACATGGATATTTAGTGTAGTGTTTCCTAGCTTCAAAGTGACGAGCATCATCTGTTCGTCAATATATTATTTTCATATTTTTTGTGTATCAGCAGGCTTACACCTCCCTCAGCTCTTTTGTTCTTCCCTACTCCGTTGTAAAATAGTACAAACTTGTTGTATTAATACTTTCGTTTCCTTTTTCGCTCAAAGCGCATGTTTCAATTTTGTGAGATTCCAATTTTTGCACGATTTCCTGATCTTTTCTGTTCCACGAGCCAATGTTTCATGCACTAATCCTTAAAAATTCTTTTTCATTATCCTTTTTTTCCCTTGTCCGCCATCTTTGTATCCGTCCTATCCCGAATTTACATTTGTTTAATTATTTGGTTGTCACAGGTGTGATAGCTATCATAGGGCAATTGTAATAAATCAACGTTGTGAACTTTTCCCCATTCTTGTCGGAAATAATTATTTGGGTTGGCTAATAAGAAATATTGTAATAATACATCTTTTAAAAGTATACTACTCTCATGATCTTGATAGTCACTACAGGGAGATTTAACTTATTTTTTTTAATATTTACGCGATTTAAAGTTGTTTTTTATTTTTTATTGTCGCTAATTTTTTATTTTCTATCTTTCCTATGCTGCTGATTTTATTTTTTTGTCTACTTTTTTTTCATATTTCTATCTGAGCAGGAAATATGTAAATGAGTAATCTATGTTTATATTGTGTATTCTGGATTATTTTATTGAATTTTCTAGTTTTGTTTGAGATTAGATTATTCATCAATTTTTTTATTTCCATTTCATTCTTTCTTTGTTTTTTAAATATTTTCTGTATACCTATATTATCTTCATTATTGCAGATCTTTTTTTATAATGTACGGGATTTTTAAAAAAGATTGGTACGGTTTAGTTAGGTTAATTTGAATGATATTTTACAAAGTATGCAGGTAAATAAACATTTTTTTAACAACTCATTCAGTTTCTGTAGTGAGATAAATTATTTAATAATAGAATATTTTAAAATAGTATAGTAAATAGTAATATAGTAAAATTAATTTTTGTAGATTTTTAAATGTGTATCAGATGCGGTAGTACAAAATCTCTAATTCAACAACTATGACGATTGATAATTGTTCACATAGAATGTTTTTCATCGAAGAAAAAGTAAAAAAAATTATGACTTATAATCTAGTCTTTGTAGCATGTTCTTAACAAGTCCAATTTGTTAATATTAATGGTTTTTGCTTTATTTTATGCTACAATTGGATTTCTAGCCTTGTATTAACCTTTTTTGTAGCACGTTTTGTATAGTTGAAAGAAAAAGTTGAATTTGTAAATTTCGACATGCAAGGTATTTCTTTGGAGTTCAAATATAGGAATGATGGGGTTTTAACTGAAGTTTTTACTCTTACAAACGATATTTTTTCTTTGCACTATGAGTTTCTAGAAGCTGTGTGAATGATCGGCGGATATTAATTTCATATGGAGGATCTTTACGATACTCGTGTCAAAATTGACGTTGCATTTGCATTACGGATTTATGTTTTGTTAGCAGAACTCTATTTTAAAATAATTGATTGTCAAATAAATAAAGATACTCTTTGAAGTTTTGTACTTACAAGAAACACTTCTCAAATGATAAACTCCGATTTTAATGAAACTTATCATTGAAAGTACTTTGAAAATGAGGAAGATTTTTTTTTATTACGCACTTGGCGCATACATTGCAATTAGCTAATAACTATCTAGCAATTTTATTTTAACAATTGTTTACTTAAATCTAAGTTACCTTACGTCTAAGCAAGTCTTAGCGTTTGATGGATGTGTTACCACTGGCGCACTCCACATATGGTTTAAAACATTCTTTTCACATGTTTTAGATTGCCCTTAATTCACTTAACTTCACTTACACTAGCTCGAAGGGTTTTAGCCTTTTTAGTTTCCGAGTAAGCTCATTGTTGTCGAGTAGTTGTAGCACTTTGACGTTTTCGTATTCGTGGAGTCTTGCTTCATGTTTTTTCGCGAACCTTTTTATTTCCGCACTGACCGTTGGCACTTGTAGGTCCTTGTGGATGTCATCATTTCTGATGTACCAAAGAGCATTAACAATGTTACGAAGTACTTTGTTTTGGAAGGTTTGTATAATTTTGACATTAGATTTCTTCGTGCATCCCCAAAGTTGCACGCCGTAGACCCAAACGGGTTTTAGAATGTGTTTATGCAACAGTAACTTATTATGCAGGGATAGCTCGGAGTGCCTTCCAAGTAACCACCACATCTTTTTAAATCTAATGCGTTTTTCTTGAAGTGTTCTTTCCACCTGAGCTTGGTGTCGAGTGTCATGCCCAGGTATTTTGCTGTGTTAGTGTGTGGAATTGTCTGCTGATTGATCACTATGGGTAAGTAATCAACTCTTTTGTTGGTGAAGTTATGTGAGTAGACTTCGCCTCATTTAATTTAATCCGCCATTTCTTGGTCCAACTAGTGACGTTGTTGACGGCTGTTTGCAGTTTGTTTGTCGCTGCTTCTATCTCGTTGCTTGTAGCCAACAATGCAGTGTCGTCAGCAAATGTAGCTGTCTTCACTCCATCGCTCATAGGGATATCGCTGGTGTAGAGCAAGTACAAGATTGATCCAAGGACACTTCCTTGCGGTACTCCTGCACCGATGTCTTTTAATTCCGAGTATTCTTCGCCGTATCTTACCCTGAAGTGACGGTCGGAGATGTATGATTTGAGAATCTGACTCATTTGCATGGGTAGATTCTTTTCCACCTTATATTGTAGACCCTCGTGCCACACTTTATCAAAAGCTTGGGCTACGTCAAGAAATATTGCTGAACAAACTTCTTTTTCTTCTAGGGATTTTTCAATTACATCAGTGATGCGATACTTGGTCGATTGTCGAATGCTTGTTTCGAAATCCAAATTGATGGTTCGGGATAAGTTGCTTCTCCTCAATAATTGATTTGAGACGTTTTAAGAGCAGCTTCTCAAACAATTTGGATACGATTGGTAATAGCGAGATGGTATGATGTTTTCTCATTGGGTGGTTTCCCTGGTTTCGGAATCATAACTTCCGCTACCTTCCACTGCATCGGTACATATTGTAATCGCAGAGCAGCGTTGAATAGGTGCGTAAGTTTCATTATGCCCTTTCTTGGTAGTTCTTTAAGCACATGCGCACTAATTAAATCATAGCCAGGTGCTTTTTTGGCGCTCAGGTTCTTTCGAATGTTCGTGGCAATTTCGTTCGGGGTTATTGGATCAATGACCCTATTTTCCCAGGTGTCAATCGCGGGTAGCGGTTCGTTGTCATTAGCAGGGTGAGGTTGGAAAGTATTTGCTAAATGTTCAGCAAATATTTTCGCCTTTTCACTATCTTTCCTTGCCCATTCACCGTTTTCCTTGCGAATAGGTGGGTTTTGGTTTTGTGGTCGGTTTAACCTCTTAGTCGCCTTCCACAGAGAGTACTCAGTATATTTATCGTCTGATAAATCTCTTAGGAATTCAGAGAGTGTTTCGTTTTTAACTGTACGGATTTCCTGTTTAAGTTGCTGCCTTAGTCGATTTAGCACTGTTTTATCTGCAGGTGCTCTGCTTTGTTGTCATTTTTTTCGTGCTTTGCGTTTCGCTGATACGAGATCTCTAATTTCTTTTGGGTAGTTTAGCCCAGTTGTTTTCTGTTTTGGCGCCGGAGTACTGTTCCATGCTGCTTGTTGTAGATTAGCAATGAACAATTCTGCTTCCGCATCTAATTGATCGGTAGTTTTTAGTGGGACATTTAACTGGATACGTTCTTCTACTTCTGTTCTGAATACGTCCCAGTCTGTTCCTTTGTTTGTTAGTGATGGTGGGCGTGATTTATTAATGATCGTCTCACTTAACGTGAAGATAATCGGAGAGTGGTCTGATGACAGGTTGTAATTGTCTAATAAGACAATTATGATGAAGAATAATACTAATTTTAGTGGCCATCATAAACATGGAATAACAATGAAAAATATTTTTAAATGTTTTTACGGGAACTTATAAAAATCTGAATAAATATTATTTTAAATAATTTTTACTTATTTTATGCTATGTAATGATAATCAACATAGAAATGTGTGAAACACAACGATTTTTTACACCTACCACAAATTATAAAATAAACTTCATCACATTCATGACATTCGGATCCATTACTTGCGAAACTAAATTCAGTTGGATTATAAAATCTCAGTGGCATTTATTTTTTTTATTAACCATTTTAATTTATTTTAAAATTTACACGTGTGATTAAAAGCAAAGAAAACTGTTAATTAAGAAATAAAAAAATTTAATTTTGACCTACTTAATCTCAATAATGGCCCACAAAACTAGTATCATTTATCATCATGTTAAAAGCTCTTTCAATGATAAAAGTTTCATTAAAATCGGAGTGTATCGTTTGGGAAGTGTTCCTTGTTAGTACAGTCAGTTTCAAAACAACTTTGCCAAACTTCAACATTCTTTTTTGGAGGCTCCGTATGTCACGCACTTTGGTTGGAACTTGGTAAACTCGTCCGTTTATTTAATTTATTTCACTACAACTTTGTTGTACTTTATTCCTATTTACATTTAGATTTTTAACTAAAACCAAAACTACAATTTCTTAAATTTCTAACATTTTTCTGCATCGTCATTAGATCAAACTTATCAATGTTATGTCAATTTAAAAATATGTATGTTACTTTAAAGACGCCGAAGGTCTGAACAAAGGCTGGAAATCTGGGAAGACCCTCGATTTCAAATACAAGAAGTCGTTCGTCCTCGCCCAAGGCGCCCATTTGACTCTAGTTTGTCCAGAGTAGGCAAGTGCAAATGTTTTTGGGCCATATTTTAACTTAAGTTACGAAATCAGATCGAGTTTGGAAAACGTGGTGCGGTGGAGTAGAAATGGAAAGAATTTACGGCCCGGAGAGAGCGTGCAGCCGTCTAACCCGGACGCTGACCCAAGGATAATCGTCGACACCTTCAACACCCTCTATTTTCATGGTGTTACGAGCGAGGAGGAGGGAAATTACACCTGCCAGGTTGACGATATCAGGATGCAGCAAGTCAGAATTTACGTTGTGTCCAAGTCGCGCCTTCTCACTCAGGGTAAGTTTTACCTCATTCCATTGTCAATAAGAAAATCGGTTACCCTGCATGGAAATGCATTTTAAACCGTAAATAAAAAATGATTTTTTTTTTATTAAAGTACGGGGTTGTCAATTGTATAAAACGTATAAATAATTAATATTGTAAAGAAAGCTGATAAATGAAGCATAACACATGTCTGCAAAGTAAGGGTCATTTTTATTAAACGACCTACAGTTAATCGATTTTAAATTTTTTTATGGAAAAGGAAAAACAATTAATTTTTTTAAAAATAATTAGCCGTTTTAAAGATAATTTCTGTTAAAAATCTTGAAAGTCAAAGTTTAAGGAATTTTTGTAACGATAACAAAAAAAAATGCAGTAGCTGTGTCATTATTTAAAAGGATTCCTAATGTGCAAAACACAAAAAGAGGGAGTCGATCCATCCATTTCCGAGGCGATTGTTTGTTCTCTGAATCTGTTTACCTTGTGCGGGTGATTAGCCCAGCCACAAGGGCCCCGTTACCTCGGGACAACTGGTATCAGGTTATACCCCCCGATGCTGGGTGGCCAGAGCCTCGTCTGTTATCTAACAGGGGGTACCACGTGTAGGTGAGGTTGGCATTTGGGTGTCTAGATGTTGGCGCCACCCCTTACCCCACAGAGGGAGTCGATATTTATTTTAATACTAGTGTAGTTTCTGAATAATTAAAGTAGAAAAAGATTAAGCCTAACCGCCGTCATTTTTGTAATTAATTTATTTACGCAAGCACTTTGTAATGTTTTTTAAATGTTTTTTGATAAAGTTGTACGACATAAACCGAAAAATATACACTAAAATTGTCAACAGTGTCCCATTTCATCCTTATTCATCTCGTGTTAGATCTAAGCAAGATTTAATTGATGCGCTGCTACGATATTGACAGCTCAGTTATTTCTCATGTAATTTATTGTGCAGTGGATGAAACACTAGTACCAAAGTGTAGCATTCTCTTAGAGGGTGGTCCTTTAAAATTCACACGAGTTTTCTTGACTACTTGATGATTCGCCTATTTGGTCATTTACACTGCCAATATGCAAGGGGAAGTTGTCCAGGTGGGATTTTAACATGTGAACTTTGAGGTTCATGTTCACCTTGATCTGTTTGAGTACCTGAAGGGATGCTAGAACTTTTACTTTGTTATCTTTAGATTGATTGTTTCCTAGAAAGCTGCTTGAAAAGCTACCCAAACATTGCTCTATTTTCCTTCAAGCGACAACCAAAATTTATTGTCTTTGAATAAAAATCAAATCACCGGTCCGTTTAAAATGACTACATGTAACTTGTCCACAGAAAACCTATGAAACTTGGATTCCATAAAATTAAAGCCATTGCTCGATTTGTTCATTGCTTTAATGATCCGTGACACAATACCAAGACGGATATGAAGTTTACGAATGATGGTCTTTTATGGCTAACCAGTGGCTCTCTCACGATACTCGGAACTCCAATTACCGTATTCTCATTTATAGCTTGTTTTCATTGATGATTGACGTAGTGTAAATACTTATCTCGGGATTGAAAACGCAAAGAAAGCATTGAAAAGTTTCATTTCACAGATGACTGCAATTAATTTGAAATTTGCTGAAACGCACCACGGATAAGACTTGCGATATTGCATATTACGTTTCAGGAAGTCTTTCGCAGTATGCAATCATTAATGTTGGTTCTCTCTTCTGAATGTTAATCTCATTGTGTAACAAAACACGCTTAAACCAATCAAGATTTGAGTCCAAATACAATTGCCATTGTTGGTGGTCAGGTACAATATCATGGTCAGTGAACAAGTCATTAATGGAAGTATAGTAGGTTTTTTTGGGAGTCTCTGTGATTGTCGCCTTTCGTCTTTGGTCTGTTTGTCTTTAGTTTTTTTATGGTTAGATGCATCATCGAGAGTGTTATTCTGAAAGAGATGTGTACTAGTCATTGACATTTGAACTCATCTAACACACTTACCTTTCACTTTCCATCAAGCTTGTTATTGTTTTTTTTTGTTCAGTCGTATCTGTACTTTTGTTAATTTGAACAGAAATCGATTTTTCGGTGAACCATTTACTAAATCTGGTATCACAATTTTGCAATTTTAGTCAATTAAATTCATCTGTTTAAAGAATCTGTCTACTTATGTTGCTGATAACTTGGAAAGACCCACTAAACTAACTTTGTTGAAGTTATTTTGATTGGCTATTATTGATTCTTGAGAACTGGTTGGCATAAAATCAGGGCCGCTTTCCTCAAGTTATTTCTCCTTACCATCTCCATCATCATGTCTTTGCTATCGTCAGAGTTCTTTGTCGGTGGTGAAAGCAGTGGATCTTGGTAATGTACTGGCTTGGAAGCTATGGCACAGTAATGATAGTATCTTTTATGTTTTAAAAAATTTGATACTTCACTTACACAGAAGTAACACTGTGATACAGTCAGATTATCCGAACAGATTGAGTGAGCTATAATGTAGCACTTTTGATACCATTGAACCAATTTACTAAAGTCATGCAGCAACTTCGATAAGCTTCAATAGGGTACCAATTCTTTGACTGGTTCTTAATGCCCAAAGTCTATAGTTTTTGAAATGAAGGTGATACGCTTTGCGAAAAGTCTCTGGTACGTTTTGCTTTGACCAGATGAGATCTTTTTCATGCCAACAAATTGACCACAAATTATATAGAAGGTAAGATCGCTTTGTTTTCTTAGATTGTTGTAAAAAGGACATTGGTTTTGGTTTTTGTACTCCTACTCATTCAAACACTTATTTGATTTCTTTGTTCTATTTTGCGTTAAATTTCCAAATGATTAGGCGGTAATACGATTCTCTTTCCAATTTGATGCTGATTTATATATAATGATAGCACTTAATATCTTTGGTATAAAAAATACAAATATATTTTATAAAGTCTAATCTTTTCCTTTACCTATCTTTAAACATCATACAGCTATAAAAATTTTATTTTGAATTTTGAATTTAGCCAAAAACACCTTAGAGCACAAATTTTGGAATTATTTTGCCGACAATCGAGTAACTAGTTTTCAAACAAATTTCACTCAAAAGAATAAAAGGCAGTTAACAAATTTTTAATTTTTTATGTCGATTATTTATGTTTGCAAATAAATTGGGAAAAAGAAATTTAATTTCGAAATATTGAAATATCTCCAGCTTACGAGCGGATCGTTTTGTTTTTGAGCTATTTGAGTAAGATATAGTCAAATAATATATAATATATGAATATATAAAAGGCGTTTTCTTGCAAAGAGCAAAGAGCAAAAGATTGCTGCCAGATATATATCATCACATATAAAAATATAAAACATTCGACATGCCTATCTTTAGTAGTTTTAAACATAATTTTGTATCTGAATATTGTAATTAATAGCAAAACGGAGCTACTCAAAGTTACTGTACATAAAAATTGTCCTTTCTGTTGAGCATTTCCAATTACATTCTGCACACTAATGTTAATTGTATAAAAGAGATATAATGGTGAAGATTTTAAAGATATGAATTTAGATACTGATATTAAATGCTACAATAGTTTCAGCAGTATTTTCTTATGATCTGATAGATAACAAGTGTGCGAAGTATAGTCAAATATTTTTTAGTTGAGGAATACGAAAAGTAGCTGTTTGAGTGTTTTTTAAAAAAACTGATTTTTCACAGATGGCTGTTAACGTGTGTATTCCTGTAGAGAGATGTCAATAATTTTTATAATGTAAATGTTAGTGACTTTCTTGGTAATCTTCATATAGTTGAAAAGCCAGATTTGAAATGTGTGCACGTGAGCACGCGTATTCCCTTGACGGTATGCGTGTGTTCCGGTTTATGATGTATGAACAATTTGGTTTTGCGGGTCTCGCATTGTTTATGAAAATAATTGTGGCGGTTTGGCATCCTCTTTGACTCAATTTTTAAAGCAATTTACCACTTTGTTCCGAACTTCAATCTACCTACTCCTTAAGGAATCTTAGAAAACTTATCTTTTGTGTTCTGTGCTTTCGTGTTTATTGGTTTGAAGTTGAAAGATTTGAAGGAATTTTGTTTGGAGAAGTATGTGCAGGATTCAAGAGTTAGTTTGAATGTGTTGCGTAATTAATGGCGTGCGATAGGTAAGCCTTCGCCATGGACTCTTGTATTCCGGTGTTGAAATGAAAACAATTGTTTTTGAATGGGGGAAATTGATTTTACGGCCTGTTTCTTTATGATGTTTGGTAAGAGCCGAACAGTCATCGTCTTTCCGTACGGTTAGAGAGTGCTCATTCGAAGTTTGTCAGAATATAAGATATATACAACTAATATAATTTTTGGTATTCTGTAGCTTGATATTTTCAGGATATGGGGTCGGCTCTGTGGCAGTAACAAATATAATTTTATCAAATAGTTCTAAAACTAAATCAATTTTGAGTGGTCTCGAACAGTCTGTTTCATATTTGAACTATGTAAGTGACAAATTGGTGTATATAATAATTTAGTAGTGCAATTAAAGACACAAGGTAGGACACGAATTATAATTAAAGGCAAAAAATATAATGGTCACGTACAGATGCGATAGCTAAGCTTCGAACCGTTGAGCTGGATTGCTGAGATTATCTTATCTGAAGTTAAACAGAACAGAGCAGTATCTAAATAATTTGCAGTTTTAGATGGATAGTGACAGAAACACTACGGATGAACGAAAATGCTGAAGAATTACAGCAAAATATGCAGAAATTTTTACAAAAAAAAATTCCGACTAGAACCTAAAGACAAAACGAAAGCAAAATTTAAAGATAAATTGGAATTAATAATAAAATATTAAGTACAATTAACCAAAAAATTAAAGAAATAAAGAATGAACAGAAAGAATATAGAGAAGAACTTAAACAAATAAAAATCAAAAATAAAATTATTAAAACAAGTTCGAGTTAAATAAAGAAATTGAGATAAAAGAAAAACTTCTTACACTTGAAAATAAAAACGTTGAGCGGATGCAGAATTTAGAAGAAAGGTTAAGCTTATTAAGGACAATTAAATTCCTTCCTTTAAAAAAATAGGGGAGAAACCTATCTAATTGGGTTTCCTAACTGAAATGTAAAAGATCAAGTTGGAAAATAAAAATAAGCTGAGAAATATAAATGAAGATAACATTTATATTAACGACAACATGAGAAAAAATGATAGACAAATCTAGAATAAAATAAAAAATATGCTAACAGCATTAAAAAGGAAGAGCATAGGTAAAAGTTGGTTTTCAAAAACTAATAATTAATGATGAAGTATGGAAATAGAATGAAAAAGCTAGAAGAAATTCAAAAAAAATACTAAGTGCCGAGGAAATGATAATATGACTGGAAAATGGATTAAGAGATAGAATAAACCTGCAAAGCTTGCAACGCATAGCGAAGTGGCGAAGCAGTCTCCCAAATTTGAAAACCCTCTAGTCTAGCTGACCTTCAAAATTCCCAGCTGTTCTCGAGTATTGCTCGGGCGGACGCACGGACAGACAGACAACATGAAGTTAGTAAGTGACGAAGCGAAGCGGAGTCACTTAATAATTTATAGGCAAGAAGACGGGAATAAAAGTAATACAAAAAATTTATTTAAATTGGGAACATGGAAAATCAGAAGTTTGAGCGGAAAAGAAATTGAATTAAGTAATGAATTTGACAAAGCAAGTTTAGATATTTTAGTGATACCTGAAACGAAAAAAAGGAAAACGGAATTATAGAATAATATAATGGTTACATGTTAAGATGAAGTGTAGTTAAAAAGAAAGGAAAGCTGCAACTGGAATAGGATGTTAAATCAAAATAATATAAATTTTCTGAATAAACGGAAAACATTTACGGAAAGAATATTGGTTACAAAATTAAAGTACATGAAGATGTTAATAGCGCTATGCGGACTAAAAAAGTAGAAAAATGATGTATATTGAGATTTTATCTTGACAGAAGGAGCAAAGAAGTGGACTATATAAAACAGTGATTGGCGGATAAGGAGAAGAAATTAAAATAACTTGAAAGTATACACAAATATACCAGAGAAAAATCAATAAAGGATTATCTACTAGTAGAAAAGCAATACTGAACATGAGAGTCAAAAGGTGTTATGAAAAACAATTAGTAGCTTTTATTATCTAAAATAAAAGAAACAGATAATTTTCACAATAAATTCCTAGAAACGGAAAAGAGCGCAAATGAATATGAACAAGTAATCAACGAAAAACCTGAGAAAACATGATATTTTGAGCTGTTTCAGTTGAACTGTGCTCGAGTTTAGTTCGGTATAAGTATATTTAGCGAAAGCAGGGCATATAATTATTTTTGAAATGATATGTAATATTTATCATGATGATATATATTTAAAAAATTATTGAGTAAAATGTAACAACGAAAAATTTGCATTATTTTGGCGCCAAACTAATAGAAAACTTACTACAACCATTCAACTAATACACTTAACAATTCTATCATCCATTTTAAACAGAAAATCAAATCTCACATTACTAATATGTTTGAAATTCCTATGATTTCATAAAAATAGTAAAAAAAAATCCTATAAATATATGTAGTAGCTTGATCAATTTTAATGTTGTCTCTGTGTTTGTTAATATCTCAATATCAAACTTTGAGGGGCCTGGGTCCCCGCTGTAACTTGGCAACTACGCATCCAATGGTTACAATTGATAGCTCATTTGAAAGAGAATTTTAAGTACAACAAAACATCGTTCTGAATCAGACGGAATCCGTTGCATACAATGCATTTTTGCAAAAACCTTGCACATATGTAACAACCACATGCCAAATGGTTCTTCAAGTTCAAGTGTCGCTCACTTAATCGGCTACACTCATTTCCACAAATTTTTATTCTATTTAATTAGAAATATAAATAAAGATACAAATTTCCAATCCCAAGACCTTCGCAACAAACACAATCAGATAAAAAGTATGAGAAGGAATCAGATAAATATACAATTTTACGACTAATAATAAAATCGCTGATTTTATTCCATTAGCTAACTTTACATAACTTCTTCACGTTAACAGACATACAACTCAGTGCATCTTCCAACACATAAAATTTGCTCCAAACCAACAGTGAAGCAAAGCATATAAAGTTTAGTTTCTTTCAGACTCATACTTTTTCTTGGGTTATACGCAAACTAAATTATCTTTAAAATGGCATCAGCGATGTGGTTAGGTGAATAAGGTTGGTCGGGTTACATGAGAACTTGCGTTGTTATAAAGAAGTATCTGGCTTGGTCTACTTTCCAAAGATGGAGATGATTTATACGCAATTTCCCACATCTAATGTCAAATTCTTTGTAATAGGACTCTGATACAATCGTTTCGCAGCTTAAAAGAAGTAGTTGATGATGCTTTTTCTAGATCATCAAACAAAAGATGCTCGCTTTGCTATAACAATGTCACAAAAACGATTGATCAAAAATCCGACATTTAATGTGAAACTACCCAATAAGTAAAGAAAATTTAAAATAATGGCCAGGAATATTAAAATGTACATATAAAGGGTTTTCTAAAAAGAATATGATTTTGAAAATGTTAACCGTACTGTCACTAATTGTTATTTGTGTTTGGTATGCTCTGAGAATTCATCATTCTTTTGTGAACAATCAACGTGCTTTTTGCGAAACCTATGGTCTAGATAATCGCCCTTCTGTGCTTGCTATTCGTCGAATTGTTGAAAAATTTTAAAGAGATTTTACTCTTTACGTTGTGAAAATGCCAACAAGAGTTGCGGAGGCTCCAAATTTATCGATTCCTCGTCGTGCTCAAGAATTGGGGGTTAGAACGACAAATTGGCGTATTTTGCGAAAAGATTTGGGTTTCCATCCTTATAAGATTGTGTTGACCCAAGATCTGAAGCCACTAGACCATCGGAAGTGCTGTGACTTTATTACTTGGGCTTTAGAGCAAATTGAAACGGATCATAATTATGGACAAAAAATTATCTTCTCAGATGAAGCTCACTTCTGATTAACTATACATGTTAATAAACAAAATTGTTTTGTTTGATGTGAAAGGAATCTACAAGAGATTTACGAGAAGCCGTTGCATCCACAAATGTCACTGTATGGTGTGGTTTGTGGCATGATGGTATCATCGGATCATTATTTTTTCAAAATGAGATAGGAGATGCAGTTACAGTAACTGATGAGCGGTACCGATTGATGTTAACAGATTTTTTGTGGCCAAATTTAGATGAAGTTGATTTGGAGGACATGTGGTTCCAACAAGATGGTGCCACATGTCACACTACTAATGCCATTATTGACGTATTGCAAGAACAGTTTGGTGAAAAGATAATTTTAAGAAATGCAACTTTTAGTTGGTCTCTACGAAGTTGTAATTTAATCCCTTTAGATTACTTTTTGTGGAATTGTTTGAAATTTATTGGCTATGCAAACAAACCACGAACCCTTAATTTATTAAGATTGAACATCAAACGCTGCTTCATATTAGACCCGAGTTATTGCAGAAAGTTTTTGGAAATTGGGTTCAACAAATTTGCTCGTGTACATGGAGTCGAGGTGGACGCTTAAATAATGTCTTATTCAGAACATAACGTAATAGAATATGCCTTAAAATGATATAAAAAAGTTTGGGTGTATATAAAATATTTTTTATTTTATATCATTTTAAAATTATATCGTTCTTATTGGAAAACCCTTTAGAAGAAAATGTAACAGTACTAAGATGTGGCATCGGATAATGACAGAATAACATAATTCAGGGCCTTTTTTTGTTTTATACACATTGAGGCTTACTTGTTATTCCCTTATAAAAATTCATATTTAAATAATACCTGGCCATTTGTGTGTAATTTTTGAACAGCTGAAATTTTTTTCAATACGTCACTCCTCCACTGGAATAGGACTTATTGTTTTCAGCTCTTGTACGTCATATGATGTACTTATCATTCGTGTTATCCCTCACCTTGACATGTTACTGCGCTGGTTTGTTCGTTACGTGGAAAAAGAGGCGCACGTTTAAAAGCTATGAGGAGCTGCAGGAATTACTAAATAGACCTAAAGGAAGCACAGGTGAAGATGAAGAGGAAGACTTTTTTTAGTTTTTGAACTTGTTTTGTTAGGGATTAAGCTTGTATTTGTTTTAGTTTTGTATTATATTGTATTTGCATAATTTATTTTGTTTCTACTTGTAAATAAAATAGAACTAAAAGTGTATTGACTGATTCAAGTTTAAAGAAGGCAGAAAAGGATTATGGACGAGTTACTAGAAAACACTTTGTGCCAAAAAAGCTGCCGTAACGAAAATCATCGAGTTTCGCTCGTTTAATCGGCTACAATAATTTCAGAAAATCGAACTGGAGCTGTTAATCTAGAGTCAACTTATTAAGTTGGCGCAGCAATAATGTCTATCATATTTTTTAATAATTATTTTAATAATTGTATATTATGTGGTTGGTCGTTTAGTTTTTGTACTTAACGCGCATCTCTATAGACAAAATTATTTTTTCAATTATGTCTACTGCGTGTACGAAGTAGCCAGCTAGCAGTCTAGATTTGAAAGCGATAACTATTTTGTAGCTTATTGAATACAAAAAAAACAACAGGTTTGGGTGGTAAAAAACCTTCTTGAATTATAAGACAGAGGAAGTAGAATGTACCTCAGGGTAATTCAGGAAAAATATTGGAAAAGTTGTTAAGTTGAAAATTTTTTTTAGAATACGTGAGATTTGTTTTGGTTTAGCTGTGTTGAAGGCAAATGTCAACGCCATATGTTGAATTGAAAAAGAGGAAAAACATGTAACAATGTAAAGAAGATGCTTTGTTACCCACGTAACCGTGTTTATTCTATCCTAATACCTTGGATGTATGGCACTGCATGGAATTTAATGTCAAAAATGTTTGCCTATCTCTAATTTTATTTAATCTTTATATAGACGACAGTATAAGACAGTGTATTACTAAGTTAACCATATAGTGAATGCTGGATCACCGCTAAAATTACGAATTTAGAATTGTGACAATAAATTGATGGATACAGCAGGAAAGATATGAAGATAAATTAGGAAATAAGAGAAGAACTCAATACATTCAATATTGTAGATAAAATAAAAGGGTATAAGCAACAGCCCATATAGTAAGTAAGATTACACAAGGGATTCAATAAAATAAGATAATCTATACAAAATGCCTGGCCTTTGTAGATTATGAAAAGGCATTCGACACTGTGGAAATGTGGACCACAATCGACTATAGAAATAGTCAACTAGTGAAAGAAGTCTACAAAAACGTAACCATGTCTGTTAGAACCTTTGATAGCACAGATCCAATTAATACCGAACGGGTAATAAGGCAAGGAAATGCAATTTCTTTGAAATATCTTAGAAAACGCCTTCAAATTGACAAATTGGAGTGAAAACGAACGGCTAACATCTCTTCCATCTTTGTTTTGCGGCCGATGTTGTCATAATAGTACAAACATTGGATGAACTAAGAGAAATGCTACTACAACTGAATGCAACAAGAACAATCGGACTCCATATGAATTTGGAAAACAAAGATTATGACTATAATATACTAAATAAACCTATACACGTGGAAGGAAAAATATTACACAAAAGGGACAAAAAAATACTTATACCTACTAGAAAGATCCAAGTTAGGTATTACATGCAGGGATAGGTTGAGAAGTGAGTATATTAGTCAACGAACTAAAGAAGGCAGCATTATTTTAATTTTCTAATTAAAATGGAGTTGAGCCGGACATCTTGCTATTCAAGTTAGAGTAGAAAAATTCTGGAATGGCGACCTAGGATCGGAAGAAGTATTAGGTGGTTGAAAGAAATTTAGGGATAATTTTAAACGTAAAGAGAAAGCTTTTTTAATATTGGAAAATGAGAAGAAAAAGAAGGCTATAGTTAAAAGAACACCAACAACGAATGGAGGACTTGGAGTTACGTAAGGTCTACTACCAATATAGAGCAAAAGAAGACTAAAGAGCAAATGTAAAAAGTCTAGTAGTGATGCAACAGATTATATCCAAAGCATGATAAGAAGAAAAAGAAGATATTTTGGGCTGGACGATGTTCAGGAAGCAGTTTTTCTTGAGAAGTTTATAATTTTATGAAAGACCATTTAGACGAAAGCAAAGAGAGTTGAGTGAACGGTTTTTTCTTTTTAATGGTGTGTTTTAAAAATCGCCAAAATTTCCAACAAAAGTTATATTTAAGGCAAAATATAGATTCAAAAAGCTTGTAAAAAGTACTGTATATTAATTTATATTATCAGCTTATTCCAAAGCACTTCTTCTTGATATCAGCTTTTCCCTCGGAGGTTGCTGATTAGCATGGTGATTCTTATTTTTGAAAGGATTGTACGGAATAACTACAGATGAAAGCCCGAACCAATCACGTAAGTTGCACAACCAGAGAATCCTTGGTTGTCCGACACTTTTTCGTCCAGTTATTTTGCCCTGCATGATAAGCTGCAAAATCCCGTATTTAGGATTGCATGGTCTTGATGATGAATAGAACATCCAATTCTTTGTTCATTTTCTCTAAGTCCTGTTTGTTTGTAATGCCATCCATCCAGGAAATTTTTGGCATACGTCGATATACCCAGAGCTCAAAAGATTCTAGCTTCTTTGTGGTTTCTTTATTCAAGTTCCATCCTTCAAGACCGTACAATATTAGTGGGAACACATAGCATCTGACCATTATTTCTCTCAATGTGAAATATTCTAAGCAGTTTTTTTAGTAGTTTTCTCAATTTAATGTATGCTTGCCTGGTTTGCTCAATTCTTTATAATATTTCCGTCTTATGTGTGATGTTCTGATTAATCATAGTGCCGAAGTACTTGAAATGCTGAACATTTTTCACCGTTCTATTACCAATGGTTATGTTGCCTGCATTGCTATTTCTTTCTTAAATCACCATTATTTTCATCTTATTAATATTATTAGATAGCTCATATTCTTCGCTAATTGTTGTTACTATATTTACTAATCTTTGCAGATCTTCCAGACTACCTATAATCAGGACAGTGTCATCAGCATACCTAATGTTGTTAATTGGACTACCATTTATTACCACATCTGTTGATTCATCCTTCAATGCTTCACGAAATATAAATTCCGTATAGATGTTGAACAGCATTGGAAAAAGGGCACAACCCTGGCTAACACCTTTTTGGACGCTGATTTCATCTGTCATGTTTATCATATTTTACTATAGCATTCTGTTCCTAGTAAAGATTGGCTATTATTTATATGTCGTGATAGTCAATGTTGATACTTTGTAGTATATTCAGAAGTTTTTCATGCTTTACGTTGTCGAAAGCTTTTCTGTAGTCAATAAAATAGATGTATAAATCTTGGTTAATATATAGACATCTCTGTGATAGGGCACCTAAAGCAAAAATAGCCTCTCTGGTTCCCATCACGTTACAAAACCCATACTGTGTATCTGATGTCTCTGCTTCGCATTTACTGTGGATTATAGTGTGAATGATCTTTAAGAAAGCTTTCAAAACATGACTCATTAGACTTATAAGTCTGTATTTATTGCACTTAGTTGTTCGAGGTTTATTTTGATTTGGGAACAAAGAAAGAGTGGAGCTATTCCTGAGAAATCTGCCCTGTCCTATAGATGTCATTGAACAATTTTATTATACCAGTAATTGAATGTTCGTCCAACCATTTCCAGACTTCGCAGTGTATTTCGTCTGGTCCCACTGCTTCACCGGATTTTGCAATCTTTATGGCATGTTTCACTTTTCCTGTGTAATTTTCCGTGCGTCTTCTGATTTGATAGCATTATATTGATCTGATCTTTGGTCTTGAAATCATTTGGTTATGTATTGTTTCCATAAGTTTAGCTTCGCTTTTAAATCCATAATTATTCTATCTTAGTCATCCTTCAATATACTTGTTTGTCTAATTTTTGTATTACCAGTGACTACTGTTATCGTTTTATGCACGTTAAAACTGTCATCTTTTTGCTCCAATTTTTTGATCTTTGTACACCTTTCAGCCATCTAAGTTTCTTCTGCCAGTCTTATTTACGTTTGATTGTATTCTGTATTTCTTTATATTTGATAATGCCTTTATTTTTGTATTTCCTTCTTTCGCCCACTAATGTCAAAATTTCCTTTGTCATCCATTTTTCTTTTTTTGTGTTTTTAGCTCTCGCAATGGTCTCTTGTCGATATTATTATTTCTTTGATTTTGATCCACTTTGTCTCTTTATCTAGATTAGCAACGTGTTCTTGTTGCAGTTTGTGGAATTTTTTATTTATAGTCTTCACCACCGCTTTGCGGACTTCTAGTCCCTACAAGCTTCGGATATCCAACCTGCTATTTAGCATCTTCTGCCGTGTTCTTTTTAGTCTGAATTCGCATATGCATAACAACAGGGTTATGGTCACTACTAATATTTGCATCCGGATATGTTTTCACTGTTTTTATGCTGTTTCGAAATTGTTTACAAGTATATAAACAATTTGATTTTGGATTGTTTGGTTTCCACTGTCACTAGGTGCTTTCTACGTGTACAGTCGTTCTTTGGTATTGCTTATAACTAATTTTTATTCCACAGAAAACTGCAACATGCGATCTCCTTTCATTTCTTTGACTTGGCCCAAATCTCCCCACGTAATCATCATGACCGCCTTCACCTATTTTGACATTGCAATCGCCAATAACAATTGTTACGTCTCGTCTCTTTGTCAATTTTAAGATGCATTGGAGCTTGCCCATAAAATGTCCCTATTTTATCTTCATTCTTGTCTACTGTGGGAGCATAAGCTTGAATCAGGTTTATTTTACCAATTCCTGTCTGGAGTTGGATCATCATAATTCTGTGGGAATATGGTATGAAGTTTATTGCCGACTTGCTTGTCAGTTTGTCTAATATTATTTCGACTCCATTATAGTGTTCTTTTCCATCATTTTCGGAGTAACAGAATACTCCGTTTTCAGTTGTGACCATCTGACCATCGGACTTCACTTAGCCCTAATATGTTGATATTCAGCCGTTGATTTCCCTAGTAACATTGTCGAATTTTCCTGCTTGAAACAAGCTACGCACATTCCATGTTGCACTCTAATTTTGTTCTTATGTATACTAAGACGATTCCCTCGATTAGCTCACGGGGAGATTTCTAGCACCGTCTCCCACTTAAGGGGTGCCCCAGACTGACGGCTATTGGTATTATATTTTGAGTGATGTGATTATCTTCGGAAAGATATATACCTAGTGCTTTCCGTACCGCAGCTTCTTAGCCGGTTAGGTTAAAATGCAACCGCCACCTGAGAGTCTTCTAATCAGTGCCCTTAAGGAAGTTATTCTTTAGTGGTCTCGCATTGCTAGTTTTTATTTTATTTCCCCGGTACCACCCATATTTGGGAAGCATTTCCCGATCCGCCACCTGGGGAGGCGCCCAATGGAGGACTAGCAACCCCACACGGGCACATATGTATAAATAAAAATGTATCCTATGGTAGATAGTTTCGCTTTGTAGGTTTCCAAACTGTAACTGTACACATTTAACCAAAGAGCGGTCATTCTTTACTGTATTATAATAGCTTGTCCGGAAAGTTTTTGCCAATAATGGTATTGGAAAATATCTGAATACGTCACAGTTATAGAAAATACACACGATTTGTGTACATAAAGGTAATATTTCAACGTATCTTTAGAAAAACTTTTCTTGCAATAAATTGATTTGTCATTCTTGTATCTTTTTGAAGATGTGAGAAAGCAAAGTATATTTTATACCTTTAATGCTTTTCTATTATCAGAAAGGCAAAAGTGTCACACAACAAAAAAGTTGTTTATGAAGAAAAAACATCGAGCGAAAATTTCTAAAAAATTTTTTTTAAGGAAGTCATGCTTTGTATTTGGTGAGCTTTAAATAAAATCCTGTATTACGAGAGTTTTTACCAAACGACCAAGTTGATAAATTCAAATATTACGTTGTTTCAAACAACCTATTTTTGGAAACGGGAACTTTTAACGAGATGTTACAAAGAGAGAAGGTGAAGGAATTGCAAGTCAGTCAAAAGTTTCAAGATGGTACAGGCGCTTTGAATCCAATGATCTCAACCTTTAAGATTTGCCTCGTTCTGGGTGGCTATTAAAGTTGGATGATGGTGACTTGCAAGTTGTTTTGGGCGCCGAACCTTCATCAAGCACTCGAAATCTGAACGCTGAACGCTGAACTTCGAGTCGGCAAATCCAAAATTCATTGGCATCTTCAGCAACTTGATTTTGTTCACAAGAAGCTCCGCCAAGATCCGCACGAACTAACCGAAGCGCAAGCCGCCAAAAGAGTCGAGATTTCCTGCCAATTGCCCAATAATTCATTGAACGACCCATTTTGGAAGCGAATTGTGACGTCGGATGAGAAGTGGGTCTTTTTAGTCAATCACAATCGTTAGAAGTGGGTTCCAAAAGGCCAAAATCCCGCCAGTTCCGCGTAAAGATAATTTCGGCAAGAAGATCATGATTTGCGTGTGGTGGAATTTTGAAATCTTGTTGGAAGTTTCTGTTTCTAGTAATAGCCGATGAAAACTCAAAGCTTACTTTCTTCCAAACTCATCTAGAATACAAAGAAGAATGTTGTTACAACATTATAAGCACGAAGAAACAAAAAATGCATACAAACTTAATTTTTTGCAGTTGAGTTAGGACTTTTGGGACAACCCAGCAAGTATTGTTCACAGTTGAACAAATTAAAAATAGAGATTTAGGAAAAATTTATAGAATTAGCTAATAGGAAGGGGGTCGTGTTCCATCAAGATAATGCTAGACTTCATGTTTCCTTGACTAACCGACTACAATTGTTTGAGTTCAGCTGGGGATGTGGTGCTCCACTCATCATATTTACTAGACATTGCATCTTCAGATTTTTATTTATTTAGGTCTTTGCAAAATTCTCTTGATGACAAGAAGTTTAACTATTAGGAAGCCATAAAAAATCACATTCAGAAGTTTTTCAACTAGAAACCAGAGAAGTTCTAAAAGGAAGGAATCTTGAAGTTGCATAAAAGATAGATAAAGGTTATCGAACAAAATAGTGAATACTTAATTGAATAAATAAGCATTTGACGCAAATATTTCATCTTTGAATTTTGCTTAATAATTGGCATTAACTTTCGGGGTAATCCAATATAAATCACTTGTGTGGTAAATAAGCCGTAGCCCGAGACAATTGGTTTGCACATTTAGAAGATACAGGACAAACTGGTGTGGTGGAAACCCCAACAAAAAATAAAATATAGTAGCCTGGAAATATTTTTTCCAAAAATATGATAATATATTATGAACCCTCTTCTTTCCACACAAAAATGTCATTCTAATTTCTATTCAAATAAAGTCACCAAAATGCTAACTATTTGCAGTGACGAAACAGTGTGAGCTCAGCGAGTTGTTACCTAACGTTACTTCATATGAGACGAAACAATTTTATAATTATTTTTTGGGCCAAAATTTTGCAATTTCATTCAAAAATTTCACAACCAACGCGCGAAATTTCCTACAAAAAGCGATATTGAAGATCACAACCTGAAGTGAAGGTTTCTTCTTTGCAACCTTGAGGATACGTGATGTGGTCGCCGACTTTCACGTCCCAACAATATTAGAAGAGAAAGTGAGCGCTACACTAAAATGCCTGCCGTTCGCATACGCTGAAGTGTTACGCCAGGGCCCATCCTGCAGCTACTTAAAAATGAATTCCTTCAGTGCGTTCGCAGTTGTGATACTTCTAGTTTACTTAACGAATTCGGCCGGCGGTAAGTACTGAACAGTTGCTTCGTCGTAACGGTTCGAAGACCCTTTGTACTGCCCGATGAGTAACGCGGTTGTCAACTTGTAGGCGCTCTACGGCGATGTTTCGTATGCAGATCGCGAGGCGAGCTGGGAAGCTGCAAGGACGCCTTCACTTTGAACGCTACCGATGTTGAGCACGAAAGGGGTGTCGAAACCGGCCCTTGCGCGTCAGGGTGGTGCGGGAAGGTGGTCGAGAGTGAAAATGAAGCTAAAGAAGGTGGGAAATTGCGCAGCTTTGATGACAAAGTTCTTGACATTTAAAACTAGTTGTAAATGTGGAATTAAACCAACTAACGATTATTTTAGAGTACGGTGTTGCGACGCAAAGGATGTGTTTGCAAAGAGGCCCGCCAGACAATGAGGATCGTTGCGCATATACGGTGTTGAAAGCCAAGAGGGTGCTGATGTGCTTCTGCAGGGGCGATTTATGCAACGGTTCTGTTAATGTAAAACCCCTAACTGTATTTATATTCTTTCTAAGTTCACTGCCAATATTTAGACTGATTTTTAATACCTAAAGGGAATTATAATAATAAAATGAATAGTGGAACAAACTGGAAATGATTTTTTTTTATTTATATATGCATAACTTTTGTTTAATTTTTTTGTTAATTTCTTTAAAAAATATATTTATCTTTTGATATTTTAATAGTATATAACATTCCTTTATGTTTGGCTAATATAAATAATTCATTTGCTTGTTTTGAAAAAGAGCTTATTTTGAAGTTTTCTTTTTATTCATTTAAGTTTACATTACAACCTGTCACACACAGACACAGAGTAGTTAGTTTAACAAATGTCAATGGGTGAGCACATTAAGGTGGTGCATCCGATCATGGTTGCTCACCTGTATTACAGGTGTACAGGTATGAAATGCGGATTTTTCCAAAAAAAAAAACGATTTTAAATTCGGAAGACTGATAAAAAGTGGTTGATTCAAAATATTCTCCATTTTTGGTTACACATTTTTCCCATCTTTCGGGTAATTTGTGGATACCACGCCAGTAAAAATCTTCCCCTTAAGCCGTGAACCATTCATCGATCTATTTTTTTCACATCTTCGAACGAAACAAAGAGGAAGGAGCCAAGTCTGGTAAGTAAGCCGCATGGGGTAGCACGAACTGGTTTTGCCGTATGTGATTGAGCATTGTCATGGAAGAAAATGATCTTGCGTCATCTTTTTCGATATACTGGTCGTTTTGCGACTAGCGAACGGTTTAAATCGATCAATTGTTGTTGGTAGCGTTTGTTATTAACCATTTCACCAGGCTTTAACAGCTCATAATAGACCACACTTTTCTGGTCCCACCAAACACAGAGCATTGTTTTCCTGCCAAAGCAGTTCGGTCTTGCGGTTGATGTTGATGATGATTCTCAAAATATATCCACTTTTCATCCCCAGTAACGATACGATGCAAAAACGACTTTCCTTTGCATCGTTCGAGCAAAATTTCAGATGTGTTTTTGCGCCTTTCCATATACCTTTCGTTTAGGTCATGTGGTATCCATCTGCCGACCTTCTGAATCTTTCCCATCTCTCGTAGGCGATTGGAAACAGCTTTCTGATTAACGTTCAATGGCTGGCGACTTGTTTTTGTGTTTGTGAATGGTCTTCATCCAACAATGCTTGCAATTCCACATTTTCGTACATTTCGGCAGTTTCCGTGTTTCTTGTGTGCAACATCGAAATCACCACTTTTGAAACGCCGAAACCATTGTTCACACGTATCTTGAGATGAAGCAAGTTTACCATAAGCTTCTCGAAGTAATCGGTATGATTCAGCAGCAGTTTTTTTAAATGAAAACAAAAAGTTAATGCTGTCCACGAATGCTCTTAATTTGGCACATATTTCGATGTATTGAACACAGCAAAACAATATTATGCAAACACCTTTTCAACTTGTCACTTGTGCGCGTTGACTCTAGTTGGTGGCACAACAAAATGGCATATACGTCAAAAATTTTACACTCCACACTGCATTGTTCTCTCAAATCCGCACTTTATACTTGTACATCTGGTAAATTTAAAACTAAATTGGCAGATGTTGACTAACCTATAAGATGTACTACACCACGCTGCACTGTTAATTCAAATCTGGTTTAAGGTCTATAGATTTGAACCTTTTTAAACGGGGTTGAACTTCATCACTTTTGAGTAAGCACTAGGGTATTTGGATGACCACTAATATGGTCACATTGGACCTTTGTATTTCTTCGTTAAGTGTAGCCGCTGCAAGATCGCGACTTACAGTTTTATTAGGGATGGGCTATGAAGCGTTCTAAGCACTTTTGATTGAAATCTTCTGAGAATTTCGATGTTGGATGTTTTTGTGGTGCCCAAGAGTTGAAATCTGTACGCCCATACGGCCTTCATCATAGTTTTGTCTCCAAGTATAATTGCGATTGGTGCCCTAATAGCCAGTATTTTTTTGTGTTTTAGGCCATGTGTTTGCGTTTTGTCCATGTGTGTGTTCTTCAAGTCAACTTCTTATAAGGTCAATTTGGTGGACAGATGCTTCTCCCTAGCGTGAATATGACTTGAACTGAGTTGCTTTCGTTTGTGGTAACGCGCCACTTTTTCCATCAACGCTGGATTTTCTCTAGGTAAGCTTGCAACTGTTGAGTTGCTATGTGTTCACACTGTGACGTAGAGTGAAAACCTGTGCATTTTACATTCGAGATGTTCTGGTGCAGAAATTTTTGGTGTGTCGGTATTTCTATTAGGAAGATTGCGGCATTTTTCGCTTAGTTTATGAGAGTTTAAATTTGACTACACAATGCATAAGTGTATTTGTATTGTGTATATTTTTATTGTTATCGGAGGGTGTTAGATTAGCGACAAAGAGGAATAACTTTTTTAGCTTACGTAATGCACTTGGTTGCTGTGCCCAAAGTTTTGTAAGTATAACGAATTTTTGAGCGCCCTCGCAGGCGCACCGTCGCGTAGACGTTTGCGGACGCAGTTTCAGTTGCGCCTAGCCGCCATGGTCGAGCGGCGGCGGACACAATGCCATCCAGCCGTGTCGCTTGTGCACGTGCGAAAACTCGAAGAATTCGGACATTTTCAAGGGTATTCCAGATGACTGCCGTAGGCCGCAGAACTGGACCTAATTGCTTAAATATTATCCGGCGAGGCAGCCATGGGAAGTCAAGTAGCGGAAGCGAGGCGAACAGTGTGATATAAATTGTGTCATCCATAAATGCAGTTATAAAGTAAGTTTACGTTAGTAATTCTCTGTGCAGCGTACATAAATATTATTAATTAATTTGATTTTCTATAAGTAAAATAAATAAGTAGTTTAGGCGTGTTATTCACCACTGTTGAGAGGAAAAACGTTATAGCAATTTTCCTTTTAATCCCATTACAATTTTATTTGAAAGCAAGATAAAAAGACGTTCAATCTTTGTATGACCTTTAAGATGCAAAAGGCTATGTTAAATGTTTGTGACCACATGCCGATTATTGACAACAGAGGGGGTGTACTAGATGTTTACAAAATACAATTGCTTAAAATTGCTTAATGCTCACGAACTGCTTGTGGAACTTGTGGTGTCTCACTTTGCAATAATTTTATCATTGGTTATTATATGTATTAACATAAATATTTTCTCATTTTTATAAACCGAGTTACTAAAATACAGTTTTTATATTCATTTTTGTATATTTTTTCAAAACATTGATTATTGATGGGCGGTAATGTGCAGTTAGAATGGACTAATGTTACAGTATGTCCAATTTTCAAAAAAATGAAAGGAATTTTGAAAAAGCGTTCTCATGTCATGATATGAAATTATATTTATGATTACAATACGTGAAATAAAAATAAAAAGCCGCCTTGAAAAGGTTGAATCATGCTCAGAATAAATTATTTCTTACGTTTGGTGACTTTTACGCCTAGAAAGGAAGAAATGAATTAAATAACAAAACACTTTTTTTTAAAGCTGAATTCAACGAACTCATCACAGGTTTGTTTTATTTTATCTGTTACAATCATTTCAGCAGCTAGAATCAGGGACTGAATATTTGTTTTTTGGGAATCAATTGTGAGTTGGATAATGAGACTTCCACGTTCTCTCACCCTTAGGGAAACACTGCCTTTCTAGTGTCTGTTAATATTACATCACAGTAATTTACTCATTGATTTTTGGTTTTTGGTGTGATTTGCTTGATACCAAAATCTAATAATTATAGTGACTTATAAATTCTTTTTTTTTTTGAAGTTGCCTATTTACAACCTATTCTCACGCGCATAATAAGTAAATGTTATGTAGTTTGACATGTCAGTAGGGAATTCGGCCAGCGTCTTTCTCCCCATAAACTAAACACTAGGTAGTTCTGGGTGGTTACACAAGTAGGTCTTGTGCCCAATGTCGTTTCAATCGTCGGGTGATGCTCGGTTGGTTGCAGAGCTGTTCTATTAGCTGATTTCCATGTTCTGGCAGGTTGTTTGTGTATGTTCGGGGAAGCCTCTGAATCTCTAAGGCTACGTACGGGATTCTTAATTCGGTATGAAAGGTTTCATTGGAGACGTATCATGGAGCGTTGGTTATTGTGCGAAGAATTTTTGACTGGCATCGCTGCAGGATTTTGGCGTAGGAGTCTTTCGCGCAGCCCCACAGCTGGATCCTATATGTCCAGATGGGTTTAATAATACATTTATATAGCAATAGTTTGTTCGAAAGTAAGAGTAATTTTGAGATGTATTTGCTTTCGTTTGACTTTTATGTGTGTGCTCCCGGTCAGCTTGTGGTCCAGATGTAATCCAAGGTATTTGAGTCCGTCTTCTGAGGTATGGGAGTATTGCTGATACTGTTTCGTGGACTTACGATACGTCTATTATTGAACGTAATTTTGCGAATTTATCGCTATTTACTGTAATTCGCCATTTATTAAACCATTTTTGTAGGATGTTTAGGTGAGTTTGTAAATGGGCTGCTGCAGTTATTGAGTTTTCGTTGACTGAGAAGATAGGATCAGCAAACATGGCAAGTAGACTATTGTCAGTTATAGGTGTGTCAGAGATATACAGAAAATAAAGTAGCGGTTCATGGTATTCAGAAGTTGTGTTGTTCATTTTGATTTGGAAGGATCCTCTTAGTTAAATATGATTTTAATATTAGATATAACTGGCTTGGGAAACGAAGTTTAATTTTATATAGCAGGCCCGTGTGTCAGACTTTATCGAAGGCCTGCTTTATGTCTAGGCATACCGTTGTACAAACGCGCTTAGTATCTAAAGCCTCCATAATACTGTTAACAATTTGATGCCCTTGGTGAATAGTTGAATGATGCTGTCGGAAGCCAAACTGGTAGTTTGGGATAATTTGGTATAGGTCTACAGTTTTATGGATTTTTGTGAGGAGCAACTTTTCAAATATTTTAGACATGAGTAGTAACAAGCTGATGGGTCTGTAGGAGAAGGGTTGTGTGAGGGGGTTTGCCAGGCTTAGGGAGTATAATGATTAAGGCATGTTTTCACTGGGTAGGGAAGTGACAAAGACTTAGGATGTTGTTTTATATGGTGCTAATTAGCACAAGGGCTTTACGAGGATTAGCTAGTTTGATTTGTTGGCTTACTTCGGTTAATAAAAATTTTCTGGGCGGTAGTGATATTTGGCAGGGAACATCAATAAATAATGCAATTTCGATGTCATCATTGTTTCCTACCGGTTGAAGGTGTTGAAAACACAGTAGCGAGATGGTCGCCAAGCGTGTCTGTTTTTTTAGTCTGATCTAGCCTGTTTCGGTCGAGCTTTTTGATTGGAGGTATCGATCTTTTCAATTTTTTTGTTGCATTTCGTTTTGTGTGATCAACAGGTGATAAGTTAGAGATATAATTCTGGAAAGTTTTGTTCCGGACTTTTAATAGTTCAGCGTGGGATTGATGAGCGAGCTTATTATATGTAGTTTTGTCTTGTCTTTGTTTAGTTTGCTTTTTCGTGTTTTACGTTTTTCTGTGACAAGATGTATGTGACGAAGAATGTAGATAATATCTGCTGGGTGGACGCTTGTTGTGCTGGCGTGGCTTGCCATGCTGAATTTTGTATGTGCTAAGTACTGAATTGCTTCGTCTAGGTCGTAGGCGTCCTTAATTCGGATAGTTAGATTAATTCTGTGGTCCAGTATATTTCTAAAATGGCCCCAATTGGTGTTATTGGTGCAGAGTTTTGGGAATGGTGATAATGAAGGTACTTAATGTAACTAGAATTGGGGTATGGTCAGAGGACAAGTTATAGTTTGATTTTACTTTGGTGTGTTCGCTATACCACAGTAAATTGTGAAGTCGGGCAAATCAGGGATTTTATTTGTGTCTGTAGACACCTCCGGTTGACAGATAGTTGCAATTGTGATTTGGTATTGCTCGGAGAAGGTTACGTCCTTTCCGATTGGTTAGTCTCGATCCCCAGGCTACCTTCTTGGCGTCCCATTCTTCTCCAATGAGAAATTTTACATCAAGAGATTATAGCAGCTCTACGTATTCTTCGGTGGAGATAGCGTGTCTGGACGGACTATATACTGCTGCTATGATTAATGGGTAGGGTAGGACTTGAACTTTTATACTGGAGCTTTGGATTTTCTCAGTTTGAAAAGAGTTTTATTCATGGTGGAAAAATGTACAGAATAGCGCGAGATTTTGATTACCGTTTTAGCGGTTGTATGGGTTTCGGAAACGAGTAACACGTCAATATTTTGTAGTTGCAAAAATGTTATTATTTTAGGTATGTGGTTTGATATGCCGTTGGCGTTTCAGAGGGCTAGACGGAGGGAGTTATTTTTATTTATTTCTATTTCTACATTTACAAGAACACAAAAATAAAAAAATATAACACAAATATATTACTTATAAAGAGGGGACACAACATCTGTTTATTATTGCATTAAGAAACATTTTTCATATCTTGTTCAATTAAGTGTTTAAAAATAGATGGGGCTTATAGCTGCAAAAGGTTTGAAAATATATTGATCTTTTTGTGTTACAGAATAGGATCAATGAGCTAAATGATAAATATAGGAAAATGTGACTCATAATCCAGAAAAAATCTAAAATAACGCACAACATTGTAATAAATTCTCCAAAACATTAAAACCCAATGTATATAATCAATAAGCCTTGTTTGTAATGGTGTATGATGCAGAAACTTGTAGAAGAGTATAGGAGATACGAATGATAGGAACCAAAATGAGAATTGAGGAAGTAGAAAGACGTCTATTAGAATGGAGGTTGAGAAACATGAAACGCAACGTAGGGCGAACAAATTCTCGATGGCGACATAATATTGAAAATACGCTAAACTGCAGCCAAAGTAAAATGGAATAGTTTGAAAAAGGCATACATCTAACAGTGGATGTAAGCGTGTCGCGAGCATGATTATTGACTAAAAAGCCCCAGAATAGTGGTTGCAAGCAATTGCAATATTTTTTAGGGGTGATACACAGATGATAGGCTATTCTAGAGTTATCAAAAGATACAACTAGTCAGCAAGTGAAATAACACAATGAATACAAGCATGGAAACATAGCAAGTTTTACATGCTATATATAACATGAATAATGTACCAAAGCAAAGGTACACTTTTTGGGCATTTAGCCTGATATTTCTTGAGCTTAAGTTTTAAAGAAAATAAGCTCCTTTTAATATACGACTATAAATGCAATAAAACTATTTATCTTAGAATATTTTCCAATTCAATGAAATCGTTTGTTTAAAATGCTATACAATGTTTTGATGTGCTATGATATTTTTGAACTTTTATTTCTTTCATCTAGGCTTTAAAATGGGTTCTTAAAAATGAATATTAGATCTTGAAATAAAAGTCCTAGTAAGGAAATTTTGAGGTTTTTTAGACATTAAAACACTAATTAAGACATTAGGTTTTTAAAACATTGTTTACGATGTCTTATTTTCAGGTATCCGAACAACAGGATTTGTCCGGAAAGTATCGGGAATAATTCAATAAAAATAAAAGTATTGCAGATAATTATTTTATATTTAAAATGTTTGAAATAATTTTCTCCTGCAGCTACACAACGTTTCCAGCGTACTGCACATGCTTTGAAATCTTCCTGGAATGCAGAAACTGAAATGCTGTTTATAGCCTTGGTCACGGTGTTGACCCTCTCCATTAACCCAAATCGAGTTCCTTTTAGGCTAGATTTGAGTTTTAGGAACAAAATTCCGGGCGGTCGGGGCAACGTTGCTATTTTGTGCTTGGCTAAAAATTCTTTAGACAATTTTATATACCAAGTTTTTTGGTAAATTCAACTTCTGTGCTATCAATAGAACACTTAAATGTTAATCAAAGTCCAAAAAATGTTTTACTTTCATCAAATTTTCATCACTACGGCTCGACGGATTTTCTTTGCGTTCTTCGTCTTCCACGGCTTCGCTTTTGTGAAACACCTTGTGCTGTTCAAAACTCTTCGTTTTTGATATGGCTTCCTCCCTGTGGGTTTCCCTTATCAAGTTCAAAGTCTCAATGCCGGATCTTTTTAGTGTGACACAAAACTTTACCGCATAACGTTGCTCTAACGTATGTTGCGTCTCCAGTCCATGACGCGTCACCAAAACACGGTTTGCGAGAAGTGCGCTCCCCACTCTCTCAAGGCTCGAAGGCAACTGAAACGGGTCGCATTATTTAGCTAAGACTCCCCTCCACTATCCATCCTACCGAAAACAATGCATGATTTGCTGTAAATGAAAGTTAACAACGAAATTTTTTTTGTGGTTGAAATTTGTAGATAAATGGAAGAAAGGTTAATAATAATCTTACCTTGATCATTCGTTTAGAGTTTGCATAAAATTGAAAAAAATAAATCCAATTATTTAGAATGGTTTATTTAAAATTATTAATTATTACAAAAATTGAATTTAATTAATCAGTACATACAATACTTACAAGCATGAAATTTTGACATAATTAAAATAACGAATCTCGTTATCAACAACAGTTTGCCACTTTTCAGGTAGCTTAGAAACTTTTTTAAAGAATCCATTTGAAGAAGGTTTGGGAATCCCGCTAAAAAAAATTTTCTTTGGGTTTTTAAAAATGCACAATGGGAGAAAATGGGGGCTGTGTACCCAAGTACCAATATTGTCCAAATTGTTATGAATAATTGTAGGCTTGGTAACTTTTTCTGAGACATTTAACTCAGATCTCGAGCCTCTAGAAAATTTTCAGATACAGTCTGTTCTTCTTCGCACAGGTGCTAGAAAGGAACATCATAACAAATTTTTCTCAATTGAGTCACTATTTTTGGTATTTATTCACCAACTTCTAACCACAATTATTGTTGATTGCAAGTAGGTGCTAAATAAAGTGTTATCCAATTTTCATCTATGATCAATATTTGCTTTAACATAAATTACTACGCTTACATCAAAGAAGATTGCTATAGAAGACATCAACTCGCATTTCTCTCTATTCTTCGCTCATATGAGAAATATATTTTCCAAATTATTTGACCAAATGCAAATTTTTTGGATTATACGAAAAACACTTGCTGAGCGACACCATGCTTCTGTAATCGCTAACTGTGGTTTTATTTTTTCAGTCATTTCTTTCTGAGTGAATATTGTGCACATCACATCAGCTCTTTAATTATTAAGGTCAGTTCTTCCATTTCTCATTTGATTGCTTCTTTTCTCATTGTGTTGTACGGGTCTCTTAATGCCGCCATCAACTGCTTATGAATTTATCTTATTTTGATGAAGGAATATTCCACAACCGATACCATTCGTAACCAAGGTAAAAGTACTTGAAATTCATTTAAAATAAAAACGCCTTTGTACATTATTGTTTATTTAATACATATTTATAATCTCACCTAATTATGTACATTGTTATTTAAGTATACAAAAATAATTTAAGGCTTAAAGTAAATTAAGATCACTCAGAAATTCAAAATGAATACGAAAGTCGGGGGTTGTATCTGAAAAACGGCGAGTCCGGCCTGATAGAGCCCAGTTTGTGGCCTTCTAGCCCGTTGTTGCGCCGAATCTGCTGGTGCCTCAATAGCGCGCTGACGTGGGGGTAGTCGGTGAAGAACAGCTCGTGGGAGTACAGCAGCTTGGCGATGGCTTCGGCTGCGACTCCGGTTATCAGGAATGGGTCTGGATAAGCTGGAAAACGCATATTTTTTGTTATTTTTTGCTTAATGGGGAAGTTTATTTTGTTGTATTATTCTAGCATTGCTAATAAATTAGTCTAGCGCTCACGTGAAAGGGGTTTATTTACATCATGTTTCTGGTAAATTTTGCTTTAAACTTAAGAAAATAGAAATGGGGATTCGAAAAATGTTGAAACAAATTTTGCATGTTTTTTTTGTCCCTGGCTTTCGAAATGAGCCAAATGTTTCGAGTTACTTGCAAATTGTGCGAATATTTTAATGTTTAGCTTCCACTTTTTGAGATATAAATTTAAATATAAATTTGCAGCCTTTCATAAGTTTTTCCTGCTTCTGAATAGCACTTTTTTCAAAACACTCATATTTTTAATTATTAATATTTTTTCTGATTTATGATGCAAAAACAAAATGATAGAAAAATTTTGTTTTTGTTTTTAACTTGTTTTCATACGTTGTCATGGAAATCCATTATATTACTGGGGAGATCCATAAAATATTTAAGCATATTAATGAAATGGCTATAAATGTCACAATGTTGAAAATAAAGGTAACAAACCATATATTTTTGGAAAGCTCCAAAAATAAGCAATTTTTTGGTAACATAGTCAACTATGGTTTCTATTTAAAAAAATACAAGTTTGTTTTATATTTCAAAATTCTTAAAAGGTAAAAAAATAATTTTAACAGTATCAGAATCCCGGTAAGAATCTGCGTCAAATATGTTCTTACAGTTTTAAAAAATATTTATAAGCAACGAAGTTATGGCACTTTATAGAAATCGACCAAAAATAACTTTTGGCTTGTATCTCCAAAATGGTTAGAGATATAAGGATGAGGTTTGCGCCAAGTGATTTATTTTTAAAAACGGACCCACGGGTCGACTCAGGGACACCCTGTATAATTGGTCTTACAATACCTGTAGTTGATTTTAAGAAATATTTTTATTTGCGAATTGAAACGAAATAGAATTTAAGAAATGCTTACAAAATATTATTAGCCTCTGGCTTAATGAAGTGTCCAATCACTATTATTATCTAGCATCACTTAGCAATAGTTTCAAAAGCTGGCGACAAGGTTTACAATGTAAGAAACGGGAAAAGGAAGGCATGACCCTAGAAACCATCAAGAACTTTCTAATGATTAATATTTGTTTAGCGCTTGGTCTGTCTTTGAGGTAGGACCAGATGTTTTCGGTTGGTTTGGCATTTGGACAATATGGTGGTCAATTCAGTCTATTGATTTAATTTTATTCCTCGTCGTACAGTTTCCTGCAATATTTGTGTCTTTATGTTTGAATTACGTTTCATTTGCTTCATAAATTTTGACCTTTTTTGTATTTAATGTCTCTTTAAAAATGTATAATATTCCAAATCTCAATACACTGAAATAACCCCAAATATGCAGCGATTAATAGAGCGCTACAGTAGTTACTTTGTATATATAGACTCGAACCACGCTAAAGAAATGACACCTCTAGAACTTCAGCCTTTCTTTTATTTTTCTGTGCTTTTATAAGACTAATTGTACATAAAAACGTAAGCAATTCCGCTATTTAATTATTTTATAGTACAGTGTGTGGTTTTCGCAGTTTTTGGCGTTTATCTTTATCTTTGATTTTCAGACGACAGTAGATAAAATTGATCTTGCCGCAAAGGAGATTTGCAATGCTGAAGGACAGGGAACTGTAAACCATGCGACTGCTGTTCGATTCTGACGGTTTTAGCATTGAATATCAACCACGTTCTGACCGACTATCTGTTTGGAAGAAACTTGCAAGCTGTTCCAAACCTTCAAGCACTCGCGATTTGTTGGTTGAACTTGGCGTCTCGCACATGATTATTCAGAAATCATTTGCGTCAGTTCGACTTTGTGCACAAAAAAGCAAGACTCACTATCCGACTAAAGTACGAACCGACAAACTAATCGAGATTTGTGGCTGATTGCTTAAAAATCCGCTGGAGGACCGATTTTAAAAGCTCATTGTTGCTTGAGAGGATCGTTTTGGCATTTCAGTTTGATGGAACATTGCCGATATTGTGCACTTTGAGTTAGTTCGGAATGGAAAAGTTAAGAATATCCTGCTATACAGCGAGCAACTCTGACGTGTTCGCAAAATTTTAAAGTAAAATTTTTGATTAACCACAAATAAATTCTTCTTCAACAAAGCAGCACGCTAATCGGAGCATAAAAATCATAGACAAAATTATTGAACTTAATGGAATTGAGGTCTTGCCATGTTCAGCGTCCAGCTCAGATCTTAAACTTTCTGATTATGGTCTATTTCGTTCTATGACATACTTTTTGCATAGCCGGCCTTTTGAGTTGTTTTGATTAAGTCCAAGAAGTATGTTATGAATTGTTTGTTTTAAAGTTGGCAGATTGAAACCATAGACAGATTTGACAACTTGCAGAGCGCTAGCAGTCATTGATAATGATGGGCTGCATTTTAAAGAACAGTTAGTTATTGTCTTTGACCTAATTTGTACATAAAAATCAAGTTTTCATAAATATTAAAAAATCATTTTCACAAATTAGTAAACGTTTATGATGGAAATCAAACATTTTTGTGTTATTGTTCCTCATTCCTAACATTTATAAGGGAATAGGAGAAATATTACTTGAATTTACTGCTACTGAATTATTTCGTTGGTATTATCTTAAGAACTCCATTTAGTACAAAACATAGTTAAAAAATATGTATAAATGAATATTATTTAAAATATACAATAAATCTAGGATTGGAAAAATAGTCACTTAAATATTTGGTTAATCTCTCTCTAATAGTATATAACAGCATTATCCGTTCAGTGTTAATAAATACAGTATACCAGGTACTACAATTGGTCGTTCCTGATTTTGTATATCGCAGATAGTTTGAGGTTTAACGTTACAAAATTTCAACTTGCCCATAACATATGCTTTATACATCGAAATAATATTTAGGGCATTAAAAAATGAAGTATGCCCAGTGTATGTATGAAGGTAGACTATATTACCACGTGATACCACTTGATAGTATTGCTGGAATGCATAGAAGAAATAGTAGTGTAGTGGAAAACAACAGCGTGGTTTCCTTGGAGGAAATGAGTTAATGTTTTGAACATTCATACAAAGTTAGTAGCCCTGTGTGGGAACTCAGGACCGAGTCTTAGAGCCATGTATCCTTGGATGCTGAAAAAGGTAAAAGCAATGGGCGTTCGGCAAATACGTATTGGCGATCCAGATAGACTCTATCACGCTTGACTCGAGACATATGTGCAATATGCTAGACGTTCGTAGTTACAGAGCAGCATATTGTATTTACAGGCTATTTCTGGTAGATATAAAATTTAAAGAAAGACTCAATAAGGAAAGAAGGCAATGGAGTAGAAGATAAATATTTTATTTTGAAAGGTTGCGAAAAGATGAGAAAAGTACAACAAAGTACAGGGAAATAATTTTAGAAATAGTCAAAAATGCGCTGGAAATGGAAGCAATGGCGGGAGAAGACTGAGAAAAAATAAAAAATGTATTGATATCTGCTTTACATATGTTATGAAAAAAGAAAAGAAGAAATAATAAGGAAGAGCGGTGCGATGAAGAATACAAGCTAGCGATAAAAAGAACCTTGTACTACTAAATCATACAAGCGAAGACGACAAAGAGATATACAAAACAAAAAAGAAAAAATAAAGAAGCTTTACAGGAAGAAGAAACGAGAATACGAACAACAAAAGCTAATGGAAATACACTACATGATACAAATCAAAAGAATAAGAAGATCTTATAACGAAATAGGACTGCAAAAGAAGGGATTTTACCTTTGAGTAACATTCTGTAAAGATGCAGACGGGAAACTCAGGGGCAACAAGTAAAAAAAACATTAGTAGATGGAAGAAATACTTCGGAAGATTGCTGAAGACAGAAAACTAGACTAAGATAGCAAATAGTAGTAAAAAGAAACCCCAACAGAAGTAGAGACGGAAAAAATTATAAGAAACCAAAAAAAAAGTTCCCGGGGAAAATCAAGCTGTAGCGAAAATGCCCAAATTTGCTGATGGCGAAATCGAAACGAGCATGCATAATCTAATTAAGAAAATTTTGAAAAAAGAAAAAATTGTTAAAGTTTGAGTATATTAGTAATTTCTTGTTAAAAAATTGAGACAAAACAATATGCCAGAATTTTAGAGCAATAGTTTGGTTGTATCGGGTACTGGTGTAATAACAGTCAAAGCAATACATCAATAAAAGAAAATATGGTAGGGGACGACTACCAGTGTGGTTTTATAAGAGGAAGATTATACCAAAATGAATACTAAGACAAGTACTAACAATAAAAGAGGGACCATATTAAACAGAATCACGAAAATTCGCGCATATGCGGACGGCTTAGTTATTATATCAAAAATGGTGATAAAAAGCGTTTATAGTACTGGAAGGATTTATAGAAGAAGTAGGTCTTAGTATAAATCTAAATCTAAGTTTTATGATAACATCAACAGGAAGAACAAGACTTAATAAGAAAAAATGCAATACAGAATATAATACAGGGGAAAATGGCTCCAAGTAATAGGCATTATGCGTTATGATAAGTATTTCAATCGAAAAACATCTTCATGATGATTTAAAGGTGACAAAGATCTGTGCATAATGGGTTTCTTGCATTATTTTCACTCGGCAGAAATAAAAGCATTTGAAGGTGTGCCAACTGTTGTTGCAGCTACATAGTGTGGATCCGGAAACGTCATAGTAGGTAAATCTTGATTCTAGTATGAGACATCGGAAAAGAAGCCACGTTCGGGATTGCTTAAACAAATGGCGATTGTCTTTTGAGATCAAGAGAGGATTCTGGCGATGAATGGGTTGCATTACAAAGAGAAATTTGGCTAACGTATTTAGCAATACTATCACAGGAAATGGAGATGCGGGGCATTGTTTTAATATTACCATGCGTGCCTATATGTCAGTTGTCACATTATAGGTTCTTTGGTATACCAGGTACTGCTTCATACCTCATATTCGCCGAGTGGCTACGCTTTCTTTGGTCCAGTGAAAGAGGCGGTGTGGAAAGAAATTTTGCTCCAACGAGAAGTGCTTCCATGCTACACCCAAAGAACGGTTTTAAGAGAAATTGACGGAGCGATAACAAAGTACACATAAATTTAAGGGGAATACTTCTAATAAAATGTGTATGCACTTCTGAATAACAGATAAGCGAGGAGAAACACAGTTGTAGTGTTAATTATTCTTGGTTGCCTCTAGTAAATTGACCTTGATAAGTTGTTTGAGACATCTATTACAAAGTTCTTAACGTTGTTCAAAATCAGTTGTTTGGAGACGTTGTTTTCTTGTTTTATGTACAAGTTCGTGTTTCTTCAAGTCCCATAATGCTTTTATTGTAGTAATATATTAGATTAGACTTGATGGTAGTTTTTCAGCACTGTAGATATAATAATAAATGAATTTTTTTAAAATTATCTAATAGTAAATATATTAAGTTGTCTTCTCTGGGTATAACTATTAAAACATGTTTTCCATGCAGATAAAATATTGTAATATATCAACATTTTAAAATTTTATATAGATTATTTGTATATAGTTTGTTTATAGTTATCCAGGTTGTTTGTTTGTTTATTATGGAGAGACGGTTAGTGCGTATAACCCTATTGCGTTTGTTGAATTGCAATTTTGTTGGGTTCGACTTCGGAGTTTGATCGTCCCTGGCGGTAGTTGTTGGTGCTGAAGGCGGTGGCTTCAGGGGCGGGAAATGTTCGCGCCAATCTCCAATTACTTTTATTTGGATTTTAAATTAGAGCCGTCGTCTTTTGGCTCCCTCTGTATACGCGCTTTTGATTTGGCCGCGGGCTCACTCTTTTTCGCTCGCTTCGTTTTTGAATATTAGTTGTGATGGTTTAGAAAGCGTGCGACCGACTTTAAATTTTCCGTGTCCAAGTCCATTTTGACCGAGAGATCGTTGGCATGTTTTGTTTGGCGGCAAGAGTTTCTACATCCCGGTGGCCGTTTGTTGAAGCCTGATTTTATTCCGGGATTCGATATTTTGCCGACCAGACTTTCTTCTTACCCGGAGGTCGTTTTTGTTGGCCGATTGCATTTCGGGAGTTGAAATTTTGCCGGCGGAAAGACTCGGTTCGGTTTCCTTGTATCTGACCCGATGAGAAATCAAGAAAAACCTAGTCGCAAATTTCGGAGACAATCAGCTGAAGGACCCAGGAAAGACGCTTCCGATCGGCCCCGCAGTGAAGATTGAGGTAACTTTATCATTTTTCCACCCACACCCTTTTTTCCTCTTCCTTGATTTTCCAGGAGTACATCACGGGGAGTCGATTTCTGCAATAGAGCGTCTAATTTCCAAAGGTGAGTTTTTCAGCATTGACTTTTGATTGAAGTTCCTTTGTTTAAAATTTTAAAAATACCATACAGTCCACATTTGACCAAAACAAGCACACAAACACTTGATTGAGATAAAAAGGCCAAAAATGCAATATTATTCTTAATTATTCTCCTTGGATAACGTCGGTGATCGTTATTTTTAAGTGCTTCTCAAAAATCATGTATGCCACGCGAATACTTGAGTTTCTCTCAAGGGCGTTGTCTAAATTGTGTTTAAGGTTTTCTTAAAATTTCGTACGATTTTACGTCCCCTATCGTGAAAAATTTGATAATAATTCATTGCTCTGCACTGTGATATTGACTAAAGACGCCATAGTGTTATGCACTTTACGAGGGAAATCCTCTTCAAATATTTCTATATACAAAACGCAAAAGTCGTATTCCTTTCCTTATGGTGCGAAAAAAACATGTTTCGATTTATATTTCATTCAGCCACGTTACAACCGATTAACAAGCACTAGTATATCCAAATTACACAAACGTACTACTAGTAAACCATGAAAACGTGAAATCAAGTTTATATATAAAGAAAAACAGAAAAAAACTAATTTTATATTTTATACAAATTTTAAAAAATGAGTTACTTGACTACGCCACTGCATTCTTACCAGAAAGGACTTTGAAGAATGTAAAGAATATTTTTATCTATTTTAATAGATAAGCAAGATATCGTTATAAAACGAAAAATGGAGAATTCGCATTATCGTAAATAACTTAAAAATGATAACCAGTTTTGGATTTCACCATTAACTGTTTCTTAAAAAAAAGAGATCGAAGATAATGGATTTATTTCTTTATATCTCTTCTATTTAGTGAGATATCCCATCAAATTTGCTTATTATGTATTATTTTAATGAAATTTATTGTTCGTCAAATTTGTGTTATTCGGTATCTAGAAACCTTGAAGTCTGAAAGTATTCGTCAAGGTTTTTTAGTACAACAGCAACTTTCTTCGCATTACAACTCTCAAGAACGGGCTACTAAAATTTAGCCAAGAAATTCTTCAGCATTTAGAAAAAATCGGGACTTTTATATTTTGATGCGAACCTTATGCTTGTAATTGTTTATTTGTTAAATATATTTGTTGTTATGTCTGTGGTTAAACGGCATAGTCTTCGTGTTAGAATAACTTTAGTATTATACATTTTATAGTTAATTTTATTGACATATGCTAATAAAATCGAGAGCCGCCTGGACACAAAAATGATTATTTTATAGGGCTGTCTCTATATTTGAAAGTGTAATATTTATCTGTATTGAATTTGGCGTTCGCATAATTAACCAAGTTTTACTGGAAAAGTTAGTGTAACAGTTATAACAGCAATGGGTATAATTTTATAGGAACTATTATATACGGTAAGTATGATTAACGGGTAATCTAACTGACAGCCATGTGGTGTTTACAGCTCGTCATATATTACAGCAATTAACAATTCTATTTTTTAAATAAATTCTATAACATGTTTTCTCTTTCCTTCCAGTATCACGTGCGTGTAATTATATTAGAATTTGACATTGCAAATGTGGTTCTTGATTATTACGGTTCGCTAAGTTATTAAGTGCACTTCTGCATTTCAAGATTTGTAATAGTCAAACGCAGAATGATTTTAAATTATTTAAGCGATTCTTATTTTGTACGTAGATATAAGTCGATCTAAAAAGGACTATTGATTTTATTGTATTGTCCAGTTCATAAATTTGTAACTTTGCTGAAGTAGTCCCTTGTCTGAGGAGTGATCAATGAGTAACTTATCGTTTCGGATGATAGCACCTTGTAAAGGTTTTTTGTCCAGGATTACATATGAAGACTACAGTGGCGATGAAGGCGAAGGAGAGGAACTTCATGAAAGCGGATTTGGTAGAAATGACAACTTTAATTTTAAAGTTAATATAAAATGATTGGTAGCGTCTGATCTAGAGTGGGCGGCTACAAACAACAAAGGTCCAAAATTGAGCAGCTGAATATATTAAGCCTTAGAATCCTGATGTATATAGAATGCATTGAAAATTGAGGACAGATAAAAAATTGTACAATATTTCTCGAGTGGTAAACAACACCTCAATGGACAAACCCAGGTGGTGGAGCAGTTTGGCGAAGGAATTTAAAATTAATCCTCGAACGAAAAAATAAAACAAAAAAAAATGAAGAAGAAGAACAAAAGAATAACACGTGAAATGTGAAATATATAGGGAAATATTGTAATATGTATTTTTAGAACAGCAAGGTTAGCATATTTATAATTAGTGCAACAAAAAAGGACCTGAAACAGAAACAACAGGTGGAATTCTTCACTGCTCGAATGGCACCTCGGAGGATGAAAGAGCAAAAACGAGCGTTGAAGTTTTGATTAAAAAAAAGAAGGGGTTATGAACATTACAAAATGAGACAGTTTTTGGAATAAATTTGGAGGCGCATGATCGACACATTGCAATAATTGGGGTATAACTAAATGAAAACAACTCTCCTCCTGAAAAATAATGTTTTATAAAAATTCTACAGGAAGAGTGGGAAAAGTAAAGAAACACAAAGAATTAATCCTCACTGAAGATTTGGCGGGAAGAATGTGTAGATATTTCGAAGAAGAGATCGTAAATGAAAATGAGGAAACGTTAACAGAAATGTAAACTGAACAACCTAAGCATCACTAATGGATTATGCAAACACAAAAAATAACATTGTTGCTAAATGACCTATGAGTAAAATGAGGACTTTTAATTGCAAAAATGGATATTCCAAGGGTAAGAAAATTAATTGCTAATATTAAAATAAGGGTGAGAATAGAAATAAATGAAGAATATTTAAATAGTACCTATTCAAGATGAATGCGCCAAAGAATTATATCAAAGAAAGTTCGATTATAAAATAAAAGAATTTGAATTTGTAAGCTTGGAAAGACTAGAAAAGAATAAAAAAATAAAGCAGCAATGGAAGTGTCGGGGAAAATAGAAAAAGAAATAAAATGCCTAAGCAGTATCAAATACACAAAAATGACTCAAAATACAGACAAATCTGAGGATTTTGAGGATTATAAATAGAAAAAAGAGAAATTAAGATATTAGAGAAAACAACAAAAATAAGAATCGATATATTAAAATTGAGAATGGAATTTAGGAGTTATTAAATCTTTAAGAACAAATAAGAAAGCACGTACACAAATAAATTATGTCTTAGAAAAATTTTGGCAAGATTACTAATAAAAACTGCTTACGGAAGACTGCCTAATGTTTATGAGGACAGACAGGATAGCAATATAGAACACCAAAGCTCAGAGAAACAGTCAGTAGTTACCTTACAAGAAATAAAAGGCATTTTGGAAATCCGTGCAAACAATAGATTCTCTGGAATAGGGCGTTTTCATACGTAATATTTGAGAAAGTTATTAATAAGGAAGCTTACAGAACATTAATAGTACATATCTATTGATTTAAAAAGAACATACGACTCAATACTACGAAAAATTTATGGAAATCTATGAACCAAAGAAATTGTTAATAGCAACCAAAAACATATCAGAAAAATAGCCTATATTAATTAAAATTAAATATGGGCTCGGACAAGCATTCAAGTCATCAAAACGGTTATTCAATACCTTCTACTTTCTTTAAAATTTTTCTCTAAGTAACATTATCTCGAAGATAAAAATGCGAAGGAATGAGGGTCTCAATTAAAAATGCAAAGAGGTCTGAAGATAGAACTGGTAAGAATATCTAACGAAGAAATATGGCAAAGAACGTCAATGAAGGAGGGAATATTTACCTACATCAAAGAAAAGCGTCTATCCTGATACGGACACGTTAGAAGAGCACCGTCACGCCGATGGATAATAAAATAACGGAATCCATCAGGAAGAAATAAGGCGGGAAAGGTCAAGAAATTTCTTTAGAAATGAGGTAGACGAGGCCTTGGAACAGAGAAGTGTTGGGGAAGGAGAATGGAACAATAATGTTCGGAAAGGTTTCCGCGATTAAACATAAATAAACAATTAGGTTTACGGGTTGAACCACGCCGATTTTTGGAAAACTTCTGACATTTCCGCATCCACCTTGATGCTAGTTTTAAGGGATTTGAGTTAGTTTTTCTATTCGAGATCCGAATTTTCCTACTCTGCAAGGAGAACAATGAAGAAGACTTATCTTTGTCATTAGACTAAGTGTCAGTACTAGTTTATAGATATGGGACAATCACTATTTGCATTAATCGCTTTTGAGGCTACCTATGTGGTTGAAAAATTCTATGTAGTGGTTAATTCTCATAGAACAGTTTTGATTAGACTGTTAAGACGTGTTTTGACAAGTGGGTATCGAGCAGTTTACCATAGCCTTCGAACTCGATAGTTTTAATGAATTTTGTTATTCGAACGAGAAGTATTTAACAGCTTGTTTTGTTGAATGACGTGAAAGTTGTAACAACGTTATCAATTTGTCATTGAAGCTGAGAATCGATTAATGATTGCAATAATGTCTAGCCAACTGGGCTATTTATTAATTTTGGAACTTTTTGGCAATAACCTATTGATTTGGAGTGAAATAGGTAACAGGCCGGTGATCAAAGTCTAGCTCCGCGAGTTATTGGAAGAGTTAGGTTTTTATGTACTATTATATCGAGGATATTTGGCAGCTAATCAGTTCTTTAGGGAAAATATGTGTGTTGTCTTGGCGCGGAAATATGTAACGCCTATCATATTGGAAAGCTAGTACTTCTAGCTTAGCACTATTAGGGTTGTTTGTTCTACGCCCCAGTTTGTATTTTTTTTAGTTAAGATTATCTACCATTACCGCTATATCAGAATCTTAAATAAGTATTTAAATTTGTTGGGGTCAAGTTTATTTCTAGGTGGATTCCAGATACCATAACTGCTATGTAATTATTTTTCAGCTGTAGTTTAATTACAGCTTCTAAATGTGTAATTTATATATTTTGGTTAAGTTTGCGACAATATTTTGTTTTATGATTGTTGTAGTTTCTCTTTAGTTTATTCCGGATTATCTATCTTTTATTATTTTATAGCATCCGAGTTTTGTGAATTTTTTATTTCGTATCAAATAGGTTTCGGTGATCTAAACAATATCAATGGCGTATCTGGCCATACAAGGTGCATTCAATTTATAATACCTCCGACTTTTATTTCACACAAACTAATCACACTAAAACTGTGAAACTTTTGTCACTTTTCGACGTAATCTCCCTGCAGTCGTACACATTTTTCACAACGTCGACGCTGATTTCTTGGCCGCTGCGAACGCTTCTTTAGGAGTCTTCTTTGACGACTGGAAAATTGCTGATTTAATAGTGGCACGTCTAGTGAACTTGCGACCACGGACAGTGTCTTTCATCGTTGGAAACAACCAACAGTTGCTAGGAGCCAGGTCTGGTGAGTAGGGAGCATGAGAAATCACTTCAAACTTGTTAGCATTCGTGGCACCCACCTGAAGGATACTTTTCACATTTTCAGGTCTTCATGCAGGATTGTGTGCACAGATCCCAATGAAATGCCAACTTTGCAGGCGATGTGTTGCACACTCATTTGGTGATCCTCCAAAACACATTTCTCCATTCGCCGATCGACTGGTGTGAGGCCGAGATTGTCTTTGGTTTGTTGTCACACGACTTTCTGCCTTCTTTGGACTATCGCACCCACAAACGCACATTAGACAAATCCATAACACCATCACCACATGTCTCACTCAACTGGCGATGAATTTTAATCGGTATTATACCACGCAAATGGAGAAAACGAATGATTACATGCTGTTCTTGTAATGAAAATGTCTCCATTTTAAGTAACAAAAACAGTCCTCACTCTTGTCGCTGCCTCTAGTCCTGTGTGTCGTGCAGTGCTGCCATATATGTCACGCATTCACAAAGAGTGCGTACGTATTTTAAAATAAACCGCATATTTTTATTTGTTTCCAGTTGCTCAGAAAAAAATTCGAAGGTATTATAACTTCAATGCATCTCGCAAATGAGTTGAAGGCTGATTGTTGTGCTTTTTTACTATTAGCGTTCTAGTTTTGTGAGTTACCTAACTTATATATAGGATTATGATTATTTATCACCACTTTGGAAGAGCATCGGAATTAGGAACAGGATCATGTTTTTAATTTGGCAAGAATTTCAATGATGGATCACAATATTATTGTAGAGAGTGGGTTAAGGATATCTGTGTTTTTATTGTGGACGATTGTTTTGCCAAAATAAGCGAATTTCGGTCATAAGGGCATTAGCGTTGAATGGTTTGATTGTAGGATTTTTTTTTTGGTAAGGTTTCTAAAAATAGAGGTAACCATTAGAACTGGCGCGGTGTTTGTCTCTATAGTTCATATATTGAGATTAATCTTGATTTTTGAGTTTCTTATAGTCGGAGTAGTAATGGTTCTCTGGGTATTTGATGTAGCATGGGCGTAGGTGGCAATAATTTTTGGTGGATATCGTGGTTTAACAGTTACTAGGCATACAGTGATCCATTTAGGTTGAAAGTTTCCTTAAATTGTATAGTTTTTTTCCTAATTGAATGACGACTAGATGTACTGTTTTTTATGTTATTTAATAATCGGGTGGTTTTAGCAACAAAATATTTTGGATTTCTTTTTTAATTATTGCTGAAATACCTATATATTTAGGGTTATGGTAAGTGCAATAGCTATTCTTGTGTTCATTATAGAATTTAGTGAGATTTTTGTGATCACCGATGCCCGTTAAGCTGATTCTTAATCGGGTGCCTCTGTATATCACAGTAAAATCTTGCTTTATAATATTTCGGCAGTAAATATCTTTTGGTATAAATATAAGTAGGATCTTAAGCTGTTTGTCCATTTGATTGGACTCGTTTGATTCTGATAGATGGCTGCATTGGTTTGCAAGGTGTAAAATTTATTTTGTATTATAAGGGTTATTATTGTATTGTAAGCGTTAAAATGTCGTTCATTTATAACATTATTTTCAGGCGATGTTAAAGGTTGTTTATTTGAGTTCTAATTTGGCGTTGGTGTGATCTAGTATTCCATATCTGCTTGGCGGTGGGTGGTCTTCGGCTCCTTATAAATTACAGTCGGTGGTTTTAATATAAAACTACTTGGTTTGTTTGTGCCAATTTTAAGCTATTTAAAAGTCTGTGTTTAGAGTTGAGTTATTTACGGGCACGGCACTCGCCGCAATCAGCAAATTGTGGTGCGGCGAGAATTAATAATTGGTTACTTACCAGGTTTTAGGGATAGGTAGTTTGGCACAATAATTAAAAATAATAAATGCGCTATGTTGAAAAGTTAAAAGAGATTTCAAAAGCACGTTCGCAATCAGTCAAGGCTCGGTTAAACGTATGGGCGCTAAAGATCAAATTTCGTTAATAGCATATTTTTCGGCATCTTCTAAACTTGAGTTTTGTACATAGCAATGGAGAATTACTAAAAGGTCACTTATAGCTTTCCCAGGGAAAATAACGACGCATCTATTAGGCAGTTAGTACTTAGATGGTTAAGTACCGCAAAGGAAGTAAATACGTTGTCCACTATTTTTCGGTAAGGAACATGGCATTTCACAAACAACTTAAAAACTCTGTTACCGAACCACTGTAAAAATATTTGAAATTTTGCTATTCAAATCTACATTTTTTATTAGATGACGATTTGTTAAGATATAGTCTAGGCGAATTAGTAAAAAAGCTCGAAATTTTTAGTGGATACACGTATCGCGACATTCCACGGCGAATTCGACTCGGAAAAGCCTCACAAAAAATTGTTACCATATATTTTTTTGGTTATAATGCGAAAGTGCATTTGTGCGCGCAAAAAATGTATTTATTTGATGCATTTTTTGCAGACCGTAAAGAATATTTTATTTCTCGCTTAATATTGCCCAAAATAAGCTCAAAAGTTTTTGGGGGCGCTGATTACGAATATGATGTTGAAAAAGTGTCCCGATGCTCTTGGGGAGCATAATTCTGGGGATGGGGGTGATTTTAGGGAATGACCTCAAATTTGTTTGTTTTCCGAGTTTAAACTGTCTATACAAGGGTTTTTGGTGTTCTAATCACAAATATAATGTTGAAAAAATACCTCGATCCACCTGGGGGAGCATAATTTTGGGGACGGGGGCGATTTTGGGAAACCAGCTCAAAGTAGTTTGTTCTTCGAGATTAAACTGTCTATATAAGGGTTTTTGGGGCCACTGATAACGATTTTGATTCTCAAATTAAGCTCCAATGCACCAAAGTGAGAAAATGCCTTGGGGAACTTTGGGGAAAGGGTACTTTGGGACACCAGGGTACGCGTAGGACATTTTTTCATTTGAGTATTTAATTTTAATTATTTTCAAAAACGATTTTTTCCCAGATATTACCAAAAAAATTTGCCTGTGCACAGACAACGCTATCAATGTCCACGTTTTAACAGTATTAAATAAATAGGGGGGTTTAAATGTTTAAAAACTGGTTTCCAAGGTTCTATTTAAGTAAAAAAAAATAAAAATTGGTAAAATATCTTAAAATTTGAATTTTACATGGTTTTCTTAGCCTTTCTCTTTTGTTGTACTTGAAATGCTCTTTCAAATGAATTATCAATTGTAATCATTGGATGCTTGGTTACCAACTTACAGCGGGGGCCCAGGGACCTTAAGTTTAAATACGGCCATTTTGGAGAAAAATGACCATTTTTATGACATTTTTTTACATGATGGCAAATATATATCGTGTGGTGAATGACAAACTGACGAATCTTGGTTTCCCGATTATCCGACATCTCACCGAACATTTGTAACCGAAACTCACATGCGCTAAAACGCGATTTTCTTTTTTACTGAAAACAGAACTTTGACTTATTTTTAATAAAACAAAACGTTTGAAAACCCTAAAAAAAATGTGAAATCTCCTATTTATTTAATACTGTTAATAAGTGACCACCTTGATGGGGTTGCCTGTGTGCAAGCAAAATTTTTTCCGTAATAATATCTGAAAAAAAATTGTTTTTGAAAATAATTCAAATCGTATCATATTAAAATGAAACAATGCACTACTCGTATCCTAGTGCCCCAGGGTATCTTTTCCCCAAAGTGCTCCAGGGCATTTTCTCACTATGGTGAATTGGAGCTTAATTTGAGAATGAAAAACGTTATCAGAGACACCAAAAACCCTTATTCAGACAGTTTAAATTCGGAAAACAAACAAATTTCAGGTAATTTCCTAAAATTATGCCCTCCAAATGCATCGGGGCACTTTTTAAACATCATATTCGTGATCAGCGAACCCAAAAACCTCCGAATAACGGGAATGAGCTTATTTTGATAAGATAATCGCTATTTTGGAATAAACAATTTTTTTGTACTATGTTTCCACGTGGAGTTAATAATATGAAGTTAACCTAGTATGGATGTTCTTTTAAGAAACCACACTGTCCATCGCTGTCTACAATTGATTACCAAGCTTCAATAAAAAGAAAAAATTGACATTTTCTTTTAATTATAGTGGTCACTTTATTATTGAATAGACAGTATACAATTTTGGTATTATCGTCTCGGAAGAATTTCGATAAATAACTTCTATCCTTATTTTTAGAAATAAACGTTCTTTTGATGCCTTATTACAACAAAATATTGAAGGCTATTGCGCCTGCTAGGGAAACTTGTGCCTTTGAGGGTGAAAATGCAATAAAAGAGAATACGGCTTGGTGGTGGTACAGGCACTTCAATTGTTATATCCATCAGAAAATTAATATTTTGATGTTTTTAAATTTGTCTGGAGTTCATTACTAAGACATTCATTTAATTAAATTAAAGAAGAACTTAACTTCAAAAACATCATATGGTGAGGTTCTGATTAATTTTGTAATTAATGCAATACATTATAAAATAATTTTTTTATAAATCAAATTTGAGACTACTAATTTGACAGCCAAATTATCCAATTATTATGCTGACGACTACTACCTGCGACATTATACAAGTACAAGTACCATTTTGATCAAAAAGTCACATTGAACATTTTTGAGACTTTCTGATCCTGAATCTGTACAAAAGCAACAGGAAACTACTTCATCTTGATAGTTGGCGACTATTAACAATTAATAAAAAATAAATAAGGTCTTACTTAGGCCATCGCTGAAATCTGGCGTGAGATGTCCTTGCCGGCCAATCTCGACGGACACGCCATTGATAGGGGATGTGGCAACGTAAACTCCGTTATGCCACAGCTCGTTATTTACTCCAAAGCCGGAAGTCCGTCCGAAGCTTCTAGACGATCTATTGCTTGTTCTCACGCGCTTGTTTATTTGGGGAGACTTGTTGTGGAGCGTAACACTGGAGAAGGAGCTGACTGGGGCCGGTCGGGGTAGAAACGATACGGGTTGGTAGCTCGACCCAACTGCCAGTGAAGAGAGCGACAGCAGCAGAAGAAGACACAAACGAATCTGCAAAAAATATTATTCAATAGATTTCAATTTTAATAGTCATTTTTTTAAATGAAATTATAAAATAAGTTTTATTCACTATGTATTATTTTTTCTATAACTCCTTAATGGAGAAAAGGGCGCTGTAAAGCCGTTTTGAAAGCTTTTTTTATTTTTTTGTTGGTAGTCTACGTCTCTACATTATGCGAAAGCACAATTTTAACGTTTGTGTTGAAAAGACGAAGCTTTGTTTTTGTCTTGATGTTTTTTGAACTCCATGTTTTCTTTAACATGTTGAATGTTGTTAAAGCTATTCTTCTTGTAATATCTTTCTGTGTGCCTCCACTAGTGTCTACCATACTGCCAGGTAGCAGAATTCGTCGACTTTTTCTATATTAAATTCTCTGACTATTCCTTTGTTAGTTATTGTGATGATTTTTGTCTTTCTTCCATTTATTTTTAGGCCAACCTTTTCCACTTCAGAGTTTAGTTTATCAAGTTTTTCATTTGGTGTGAACAAACAGACGTCGTTTGTACATTCTAGGACTTCATTATTTTTGATATTATTTTAGTCATCATTTTACTTGTCCTTGATCAGTGTATAATAGGCCCGAAAATTTTATATCGCGTGTGATCATCCTTTTTTGGTATCTTTATTAATACCTGCGACCAATCATCTGGGATGTTCTCTTATTAAAATAGTTTTATTTTAATTTTTTGCTTTTTCTCAATTGCGTTCATTGTGACTTAGTCTATCCGGGGTACATGTTGTTTGGTTTTATATACGATAGTCTCTTGGGCGGTCTCTTAAACTGCTTTTTTGTAAGATAACTCCATACATTTTCTACAGGCAGGTTTTTAATGTTATATAGTTTTCCTTTATTTTATTTTGGTTTTTCTCTAAATATAACTATGCACATGATTATTTTTTGTTGTTTTATCACAATTTCTTGTAAATTATTTTTTTGTAGCCAATTAAAAACATCAACAACTATGTACCCTTTCTAGAACGTTGAATATTAAGTTTAATAAATTTATAAAGTGAATACTTTCGAAGATACTGTACAACATTCATTAAGTAAAGTGGTATATAACATGTTCATTATAATAATAAATTTGCAAAGAAATAATAAATTAGATTTTTTAATAAAATTATAGGTTTTGACAAAAAACAAATAACATTTTTTAATATAATATAATATAATAATTTATAAATATGTTTTTGTGGAAGAAAAGTTGATTATGAACAAGACCAGAAAGTGTTGCATATAATTGCTTTAAAACAAAAAACACTAGAGATAAGTGTTTGTAGGAAAAGAGAAGATTTTTTAAAGATTTTGCTCTTGGGGTTTTTGGATATATAAAGTGCTTAGATTCTTTTGCTATAACATTTGCATACACAGTGAACTGATGTTATACCCAACAAAAACCATAATAAAAAACGACAAACTGGAAAGTACAAAAGTCTCGAATTCATTAGGCAGGTGAAAATAAGTTAGGTTACGTAACTAAAACTTTATATATTTATTACAATGTTTTTAAACTATCAAATTGTATTTTATTAAATTTTTTAAATTTTAGATATATACATTTCTTTTGGGAGTATACAATCGGTGGGCATTGTAGTGTCTGTAATTTTGGTATAAAATAATATTGTAATATTTTGTTAAATTGATTTAAACACAAAAAAAGAAAAAAGTTTTAAAATTAAAAATATTTATAAGCTTCGTAAAAAAATTCATATTTTGCAATACAAAAATAATTTTTATAACATGTTTTTTAAACCTGCAGGAATTTTAATAGTTTTTAAACCAAAATGAAGGTACTTTGGAGCAAAACACCAAATATTTGAATTTCAATTTTTGTTTGCTTTCTGTGTATGACCACCCAAGCATCTTTCAAGAAGATTTTCCTGAGAAAGGTCTTCGAGATAGGCAAAGAGGGCTTTTGTACATATTTATGCAGCGGCGCAGAATGTTGGCTTTGCACATGTTGCAGTTTTTTATTTGTAATGCTTATATTCAAGTGGGTTGTCTTGTTCGTATCTTTAACGCTTTAACGATCATATTTATTCGAAACGCTAGGTTGTAGTAATTGGTTTTTTCGAATTGTACCAGTTAGAGCATGCCTTACGTCTTTGAAAAATGTATATGTATCTTAAATACATTTATACCAATACATATGCTCACTAAACTCATGGTATAGGGGTAAGAAAAGTGGAGATAATAGAAAAAGTGTTCTTGTTCCAAGCACTTAAGTACGAGGTGCATTCAAGTTATAACACCTCTGAATTTTTTTTAAGACTGGGAACAGATAGAAACATGCGATTTATTTCATTTTTGAATGCGTGACAGAAATGGCAGCACTGCATAACACACAGGACTCTAGCAGCAGCGGTGAACGTGAGGACTGTTTTTTATACTTAAAATGGCGCCGTTTTCATTACAAGAACAGCGTGTAATCATTCGTCTTCTTCATTTGCGTGGTGTGACACCGATTGAAATTCATCGCCAGTTGAGTGAGACATGTGGGGATGGTGTCAATGTGCGTTTGTGAGTGCGACAATTCAAAGAAGGCAGAACGTCGTGTGACAATAAACCAAGGCAATCTCGGCCTTGCACCAGCCGGTCTGATGACATGATCAAGCGAGAGAAACTTGTTTTGGAGGATCGGCGAATGAGTGTGGAACACATCGCCTCCAAAGTTGGTATTTCCGTGGGATCTGTGCACAATCCTGCACGAAGACCTGAAAATGAAAGTGTCCTCCAGGTGGGTGCCACGAATTCTGACAACTTTGGAATGATTTCTCATGCTGCCTACTCACCTGGCCTGGCTCCTAGCGACTTTTGATTCTTTCCAATAATGAAAGACACTGCTCTTGGTCGCAAATTTACTAATCGTGCATTGCATCAGCGATTTTCCAGTGGTCAAAGAAGACTCCTAAAGAAGCGTTCGTCGCGGTCATGGAATCATGGCGACGACGTTGTGAAAAATGTGTACGGCTGCAGGGAGATTACGTTGAAAAGTGACACAAGTTTTACAGTTTTCGTGAGAAAAAAAATCGGAAGTATGATAACTTGAATGCACCTCGTATATGCATGGCGCGGAATAGTAGTGTTCACGGACTATAACGTCAAAACGAGTTAGAATTTCAATTTGGGACTTTGTAGGAATATTATAGAGATATTTTCCTAGCAATACAATTTTTGAAGCTTCTATAGATATTTTCCCCCTTAATTACGCCATAGAGAGTACAGCCTAAAGTTTTAATAGATCAGAACCAGCATAATTTAATCGTATAAATGGAAAAAAAATCTATAATGCTTTGAAATATAATATATAACAAAATTGGAATAGAAGGTGTTACAAAAAAATTGGAATAGTAGGTGATATAGATACAAAAGAAATAGATAGAGCATGTGACTAGGAAATCTTTTAAGAGTTGTTATAGCCTTCAATAAAATAGTATGTGATCCTAAGACGATTTTATTGCAACAAATTGACTTCTCTTATATTCATTAATTTTGTGGGCCTCATGTTGACCCTTGAACCCCAAAAAATGGAAAAACAATTAAAAAATTGTTAATCGATAGCATATTTGTTATAATTTATTATTTACTGTTCTGTTATAACTTTACTAATTTTTAGGGCATTTAAAAATGAGTGATATTCTCCCTCAAAACTCCGGTTGTGTTTAAAATTGTTATAGGCGCTCAGTGTGAAAAGACTGCTACATTATCCCACCACATAGTGTCACTGAAATGCACAGAAGGAAACTACTGCATATGCAGTTGTGAACAAAGCGGAAAACCATTGAAGCAGGCATTTGTGGACAGGGATGGAGGGAAAGACTGCTTTGGACATCTATATGAGATTAGTTTTTGCAATAGTTAAAAATACTGACACTGCTTATAACACATAGTTCATCCATCTAAATGATATGCCTATGAGATATATAGGGCGTTCAAAAATGATTTGGCACTCTTTCTTAAAACTCCGGTTGTGTTGCAGATTGAAATGCAAGTGCAGTAGATCTGAGAAGAAAAACTATAGTAATGTCACTACATTCCGATTCTGGCAACCGTAGTTGGAGTTGTAGCCAAAGTAAAAAACCATGGAATAAGCCATTTATTAGCATTGATGGGTTTCTTTTGTGGAAGAAACTGCTTTGAACATCCATGAAGTTGCAGAAGTATTTTATGTTAAATAATGAAGTTCAAAGACAGCAAGGACAATGCCGAGAAAAGTAAAAGCATAACACAGTAAAGCTGGTCATTTTTATTTTTGATATTGATAATAGGTTGGTTGTTATTAATATTAGACCGTAAATAGTCACAGTAACGGCTAAATAATATATACTTCATATATCCAAATGATATACATAAAAAATATGTGGGGAGTTTAAAAATAGTTGACACTCTTTCGTGAAGCCCTGGTTGTGTCTCAAATTAAAATTCAAATCTCGTATGTGTGATAAGAGAGATTATATACACCAAATGGCGATACTGGAACGAACAGAGAAAAGATAGTGAGCTATTAGTGGGGTGCTGTGGGTGCAATTGTGGACAATGTGGAAAACTTTAGAAGCAAACAAGAAGTGCTTATGTTGAACATTCATACAAGATTAGTAGTCGTATCCAGGGACTCACCACAAGTTACAGTTAGTTGCTGCTCTACATTGTGAATCTGGAGACATTCTTTGAGTGACAATCTATGAAATGGCAGCAAATTGGAAGCCCTCATTCGAAGAAATGTTTTTTAGCATTAACAGGGAATTTTGCTTATGGATTGGCATCGAAAAAGGGAATACGCTATAAGCAAGCTTTAATATCTTGTGTATGAGTGGTGTCGTAAACAATAATTTGCTGAAAATTTACAAAAACTGCCGAGCAATGAAAAAGTGTAGAGGTATCGGAGATCGAAGAAAACTTCTAAAGAAGTATATACGTGCTTCTTTTTAATAAAGTATTGGCGAAGAGAAAACAATTGTAGTGTTAATCACTTTTGGACGCTTTAAATAAATATATAGTTAGCAATAATAGAGTTATTACTTTAAGTGTGTATATTTAGACTACAAGAACCATATCCTTTATCACATTAGTATATCAATAAGCGAGATGTTTCAAATATTTTAAATACTTAAATATCTTAAAAATTAATACATTGTCATAACAAATTATCACTTGAAAAGACTTTCGCAGAAATCAGTTTTGAAAACAAAAGTTACTGTTATGTGAGGTGAACATTTGGCTGTTCTGCTTGCTTAGGTATGATATTTTAAAGAAGATTAGCGCCATCTGAAGATGTAGAGAAAACATCACTTCTGCATAGCGATCTTTTGGTGCAGAATACTTTTTAAGGAATGGAAAAGCTTCAATTTTATTTAAAAAACATATCTAAATTGGTTTTAGGAGTTATAAAATTAGAATAACCTATAGCAACAAATACAAGAATAGTTATGGACCCCCCCCCCTTTACCTAGTGTGTGGCCGCTAGACATTTGTGGTTGCAGTTTTTGTTGCACTCAGTTATGCCCCAGCGATCGACATAATGTTTTCCAAAAAATAGAAAATTGCTAGATGGGTTTGAGAAACTTCGTGGCCCTTCTGGTAGGCACCAAATAGGTAAAATATCGTACATTGGGGCGGCCGTGAAGAATTCTAGTGGCGACAGCGAATGTGTAATTTTAGGTTATTAATTATATGTACATAAGTACATAAGTAGCGCGAAACAATAATATTGCACGCAATATTCACAACTGTAATTAACGAAAATGTTACATTATTATAGCTACTAAAAACAGTTTTAATCGGTGATTTTAGTAATTTTACAGAAAAACAGTGAAAAAATTTGGAAAGACTGTATTTGGTAAATAGAATTTAATAAAAATTATTTTATATAATACAAAAAAAACCAAAACTTTGTAATCTGTAACATTATTTTATAATACCGAATTTCCTTAAACTTTCGGGCAGTACTACGTATACCTGACAACATTATCGATATATTCAGATTCAATTCGCATATTTTTCCTTAATTGCCGTATAATCGGCATGCAGACGTAACGAGATCCCCACCTCGTCCTTGTTCCGCTACGAAACATTTGATACCATTCAGCGAAAGCGTGTCAGGTTTCAGATGGTTGTCGTTTCACCGGAATGGAGTTGCGCCACCACTCCGCAAATTCGTTAAATCTGCGATATTCACTTCGGAGGCCTTTGTTGAGCCGAACGACTGCAACACGGGCGTGCCTCTGCTTAATTCCTGTAATTAGTGTTCGCCGTGATCTGCATGTCTGTTGTGCAACATTACTAAGAAAATCGTGAATGGAGCTACCGCAACGGAAAATTCAAAAACGGCAAAATGCTCACTTAAAAGAATTTACGCGTTCTTGGTTTTTCAACACGCCACCAAATCCGCTCAAGCGTGAATGCTACAATTACCTTGCATAGAATGGACCCCCCTCTGTGCAATGACGAAAATGTTATTTGTACATGCCCAGCAATTTATTATATAAAGCGAGGACTTTCTAATGGTCTTCTTCCTATTTTGTTCGACAATGGTAATAATTAACATACAATGCACCATCACCGTTAAACTCTATAGGCGCTTATTAGTTTCGATTATGTAAGGGAGTTTAAACAATTAGTTGGGAATAAAGAAGCGACTAATTGGATCAGATTTTTTTAACTTAGATATTCCTACAAAAATTATATTTGATTAAATAGGGATGGGTAAGTCAATTTCTATCGTTACTAAGAAATTATTAAGTGAAGTATAAAGGTATGCTCCTATCAATATTTGTTTTATAGCCAAACTCTAAAAAATCACCATAATTTTTTTTTTGTGGACTAACTGAGATGGTGCTTGTTTTTAGATTGAGTTTCTGTCTTTTAGTTTTTATATAACTTTCCGAGTTAGTCTTTGGTCAAGGTGAAGTTCTAAGTATTTCAATTTATTAGATGCTGATTGTAAATGGTAAGGTAACTAGGATAAATAAGTTTGAATTGATTTAGTGCTATTTATAAGGCGTGATCAAAAAGTTTTTGTTTGAGGGCGTTTGCTGCAGCGTATACGCAAAGGAGTGCGACTCCGACGTGGGTATATAAGAACCGACATTAAGGCAAGGGATTAATGCGGCATTACTGTCTTTCCGACGTTTGTACGTTAAATTCGGAAACGTGAACTATGGCGACGTTATTACCAAATGCGTCCAAACAGGACAAACGTGCTGTTATTCTTTTCTTGGCTGCCGAAGGACAAACGTCGGTAGACATCCATCGGAGAATGAAGAATGTGTATGGGGCAGCATGTGTGTCGAAAACCGCCGTTGTGGAATGGTGCTCAAAGTTCTGTGCTGGACGCGATTCGATACAAGATGCCGGTCGACCAACCTCGCCCACTACGGACAATAAGAAGCGGGCGGTTGATGCAATTAGGGTGGAACGTCGCATAATCATTCGTGCGCTAGCAAAGGATCTCGAAATCAGCTTCGATAGCGTGCAACACATTATCCGACAGGGTTTAGGCTATTGTAAGATCTGCAGCCAGTGGATATCCCGGGCGTTGAACAAAAAGCAAACCGGATGACTGTTTGCCTGAAACACCTGATGCGTTTCACTGTTGAAAGCAACACATTTCTTGGGCGCAAAAGTCAGCCATCTGCTGGAAAGGTGATGCTCACCCTGTTCTTTGATTACCGGGGCTCATTGCTTATTGATTTCAAGTATCCTGGTGTCTCCATCACTAGGGTACGGTACTGCGAAACACTGCAGAAAATACGGAGCGAAATTAAGAGGTGCTGCTGCTTCATGATAACGCACGTCCCCCTACCGCACATGTCGTAAGTTAGCAGGTACGCCAAATCAAGTGGGAGACAATCGAGCATCCGCCTTACAGTCTTCATCTCTCCCCATACGATTATCACGTCTTCGGATCCTTAAAAAAGGCCTTGAAGGGTCGACGATTCTTGTCGGATGTGGATGTGCAGCAGGCAGTTACGGACTTCTTCACGCAGCAGGACACGGTGTTTTACCAAACGGGTATCTTCAACCTGGTGCGTCGGTGGGATGATTGCCTCAATGCTCACGGCGAATATATCTGATTGGCATACCGATTCTGGACTGTACGGGCTTTGACCGAAAACTTTTGATTAGTTACCGATTGAGGCAGATTTAGGTGTGACTTGAAAAACATATATATCAAAAAATTAAGATACTGATCACATAACTTGTAATTTGTAAATACATATATAATAGATCCTCTTCCACCCTACAGTATAAATATATATTAATATTACAATTTAGAGAAAAATAGAATTAAGTTGACCACCTATATTATAATATGTATCTTGTCAACTTGTTTACTCTCATACAGAAATTAAAAAAAGAGGAATCAAATACTGGTACTCAAACCATCAAATAAACGTAAAATCACTTCTATAAAAGCATAGACGTCTATAAAATACTAGTCTAAGAAGTAGAAATCAGACTGTTCCACATGTTCTGCAACACTTGCGGAAAAATTCAATTTTTATGAATTTTTTTTGTGTTAATGTAGTAAATTCGGATTTCAGATGATTCTGGACAAAATTGAACTCCGGGTTTTAATGTGCTATTACTGGAAGCGAGGATTTTTGTGAAGAAATCTGCGATGCTGAAAGGCGAAGAAAATGTCTACTATTGTGCTTTGTGCTTTGATTCCAGCGACATGAGTCTTAAAGATCAGTTTCATACCATTCGGCCGTTAAATTTGGACAATGGATACTTACTTGAAACGTTGGGAGATTTGGGATCAGTTCTTAGAGTTGGCAAATCAATGGTTCATCGGCATTTCAAATAGCTTGACTTTGTGCACAAGAAGCTCCGGCAGGATCCGCATGAACTCACCAAAGCACAAACTATCGAAGGAATCGATATTTGACGCTAACTGCTCAACAAGACTTTGAATGACAGATTATGGGAGCGAATTATGACGTCGGGCGAGAAGTAGGTGTTCTTGACCAATCACAATCGTCAGAAGAAATGGGTTCCACGAGGGTGACCTCCACTGTCGGTTTCGGCAAGGTCATGATTTGGGTTTGGTGGAATTTTCAAGGAGTTTTATATTGTCATCATAGTTATTAATGCTAACTTTATTGTTGAATCGTGTCGACAAAGTTGAAAGAGAAGTATTCGACGTTGGTCAACCGAAAAGTACGCTTACAAACTAGATGCTGCCCTGTCTGATTATGACCTCTTCTGCTCAATGGAACACTGTTTTTGGTTCGGCTGATTTCGACCTTCTTTAAACTTTTGAATTTACGAATGCACATTTTTATCATCCATAATGTCTTCGTCGCATGCCTCACTCAATTGGCGATGAATTTCGATGAGCGTTTGACCCCACAAAAGAAGAAAACGGGCGATTACACGTTGCTCTTAACCACTAAACATCACCATTTGAAGTATACAAAACAGCACTCACTGCAATGGCAGTAATTCGACCTGTGTACATTGTATGATGCTGCCATCCATATTACAAATTTAGAAATATTTCTCGCGTCGTCTAAGATTAACCGCATTTTTCTACGTACTATTACTGCTGAAAAAAAAATTGGAGACCTTAGAACTTAAACGCACCTCGTACTATTATTTTATCCTTTTTAGTCTTATTATGGATAGAATTATCAGTAAAGTAAGAAAATTACTTGGGTACAAAATAGGGCAAAAAACATATCTGTAGTATGCTACGCGGATGATAAAGTCCTAACTTACATACATTTATGACATCGACGAAGACATATAATATTGGAAATATCGGCTGATAAGACCAAATTAATAATAGTTAAAGAATTGACTTGATGTAAGCTTAAAATATAGAGAAGATAATAGAAATGGCCGTGAACTTCCATTTGGAAGTAGTTGTATCTGGAAACTGAAACATATATAGGGTGCTCCATAAAGGGTGCCGAATTTCTTATCATATTTTTATCGATTTTTCATTAAGATTAAATTAACATTGGTTGTTTTTCCAGTAAATCAGTTTGCTTTGGTTTGTTTTCATCATGGAACAGTTTACAATGGAGTAACGTGTTCCTATTGTTTAAACATTTCATCAAAGCGATGAAAGTATGACAACTTCGTTATTTTCGGGAGAAATGAAGCAGACAATGAATCCACAGTTCGAAGACTGATGAAGATGTTTGAGATGGACTGATTTAGTGGAAACTATTTGTATAAGTATCTCTATATGAATGCAATAACTTAAGCTTGATGATTATGGGAAATGGGGAGATTTGCTGAATTGGTTGTGGAGAGACTGACAATGGACGAAAATTTTGCAAAGTAAATAATTTTCAGCGACGAAGCCCACTTTCACTTGAGTGGGTTTGTCAGAAAATAAAACTGCCGGATTTAGGGAAATGAAAATCCTCAAATAATCCAGGCATCTGAAATACATCCACTAACTATGACTGTGTGGTTTTTGGGCACGTGGACTAGTAAGGCGTTTTTATTTGAAGATGATGAGGGAACTGCAGTTGCCGTCAAAGAAGAACGTTACTGTAATATGATATGCAATCGGTTGTGACCTACCTTTCAACATATGGAGATTGACGATCTCTAGTCTCCACAGGTTGCAGCGACCTGTCATACTTCACGCGAGACGGTTGTCTTACTCCACAAAAAATCTCTGTAACGAGTGATTTCTTTAGACGGTGACCAAGATGGCCGGCAAGGTCCTGCGGTCTTACAGCCTGTGATTTCTTTTTAAGGGAGTTTGTGGAATCACATATGTACGCTAACGATTCTGGAACTGAGAGGGGAAATCATACGCGTGATTGGAGGCGTCAGGTTAGACATCTTTGAGAGAATTACCAGTAATTTTAAGGGATTCCTAAATACATGCAGACAGTGCGGGTAGGCATACGCCGAACGTCGTGTTTTATACGAAAATTGGTGATTTTACTGATTACTGATGAGTATGTTAAATATAACCACTTTCATGAAATGAAATTTATTGAATTTTCAAATTCGGCACTATTTATAACGTATTGAAGCAACAAATTAAGAAAGGTATATCAATCTCTTATTGTTTAAGAGATGTGACGTGGAAGAACAAATATTTGGATATTGATAGTTCGCTAAAAAGATATAGCCCGATTTGTAAGAAGAAAAGAATGGATTAAACACTAAACAATGCCAATAACATCAGGTTCATTAAAATAGCTCGAGATAAGAAACAGTATGGTATAAGGAGGCAAGGCATACCATAAAAGATTTCAACATCTGGAAAAATTCCGTAATTGATGTGTGAAGAAAAACAAGGTGAATTCTTAAGAAGAAAGATAAAGAAGTTTTCTTTGTTGGTATGGCAAAGTATTATACTTGAATGTAATAGGCATATTTCTTTATTTATTAGTTACATATTGTATATTTTCAAACAATAAAAAATAATACAAAGCAAAATAGAAGGTCAAATATTAAAAAGGTATTATGGGGGTTAGTAATAAATGTCTATAAAGAAATCGTACTCTTAGATAAATTTTAAACGCTTCAGATTACAAAACAATGTTCTGCTAAAATATTAACTACAACGAAAAAGTAGATGGAGGCCGCTGATTGCTTATTGAAAGATTCGCTACCCAAATCAAGGCAGCTGACCTTATGCCCGCGATTCATTGAAAAGTCGACTGGACGTAATTGAAACGGTTTTTTGTATCCGCTCCACCCTTCTCTGACATTTTCGTCCTAAAGCACCTCGTGGCAGTAGATCAAGGAAACGAGCGGAAGCAGTAACCCATTTCAGGTGTTTTTATATGAAACACCTACTGCAGGATGCAAATATTTTAATTGGAATTTTGCACTCGGTTGCTTGCTGCCTACACGTCTCGCGCTTTTTCTTAATAGCGCATTCGTATGCAGTTGCGTGATTCATGGCAGCATTTAAGATGCGCTTTAGCGTAAACAGAAACCGGTTTCGGGTGTCCAAATTGGCGTAGAAAGATATTAACGACACTGAATCAATTTGTGAGCGATAGAAAGGGATATAAATGGCCGGTTGGCATTTACGAGACGGTTTATTTGATGAGTATTGTGAATATAGTGGTGTCGTCGGTAACGTAATCGAAAATAAAATTGTCAATATAATTACAATGAATGCCAATTTTTAATATTGAAAAAATGTTTTTACCCATGTATACCATAGATGAGGAAGTTTTTAACAATATATTTATGTCGAAAATGGCACTTTCTATTTGATTAACTTGTTAATAATTTAACATCTGTGCAAGCAACAGTTTTATTTTACTAATCACCGTTGATTTATACAAATGTCAATCTGTAGGAAGTTAAAAAGGGGATAAGTGTGTCAATAAAGATATCCGGTGACAAATCTGGTATTGAAAGTAATACATTTATAGTTGATATTCATTCTAAGAGTTTGCCTTTAATTATTAAAAATGTGTGATTCAGAAATTTTATTGCATAAATACGATAAAATATTTTTATTGTAAATAATTATCCTAAAATTTTCATATTGCTAGGGAACACTATTTGAACATACTCATATCAGTACATCAGAGACATCTTATGGTTATTATTTTTTGACCAATGTCATTGGTGATGTTTATTTAAATATGCTGCAGAAAATCGCTGGTTCACATAAGATAAGGTTTGCTGCACAAAACCAGCTGAAAGAGGAAATTCAAAGATAATGTCTCGCAGTTGCAAATGAAGTACTGTCGAATCTATTGCTCCGCGTTATCTAACAGAATTTTGAAAAGAGGTGGTTGCCAGTTTTAATAATTGCAAAGTTGCGTTTAATTTCATTTAGTATGTCTTAATTAAGGGATCCCGGGCCTGGAACGTAACCGGAAGAAGCGCAATAGTTCAATTGTAAGATTTTCGGAAAATCGGGAAACAAAATACGCGGAAAAAGTGAAGGAGGGAGGAAACCCAGGGCATGAATTAGGAAGTAGTGCAAAGGAAGCATCGCTGTATAGTCAAAAGAAGCAGATAACCATAAATACTAAAGAGAAATTCCTTAAGCAAACAGAAATGAAGTGCGCAAAGCGATAATATCGCTAAATCGGTAAACAAGTGGTAAGCGCGATAAGAGAAATTTATAAACGTACTCAAAATAATTGAATGGCAAATCTTGAACAAAGAAGCAAAGGAATAAAAAATTTGGGCATTAAACAAATATGGAAAGAAATAAAAAAAATCGACATAAAGAGAAAAGGGACGTGGAAAACCCCGCCAACGAGGATACAATCACTCAGAAGAGTAAGATAACAAGAAAGAACTTGGACCAGACATGGAGGCTCTAAGAGATATTTTAGAGAAAAGATATCAAACAGATAAAGAAATACCAGGAAGAACAAAAGAAGAAGATGGAAGAGAACAGGGAACAAAAAAATAAATAAGGGAGCTGCAACTGAAATTAATAAAGTTAGAAGATAAAATATAAATGCTGGAAAATGATAAAAAGAAGGACAATCTAGTTATCAGAAATTAAAACAGTGACTAAGGAGAACGGACAGGTGAAATACGAAATGGAAGATTTCATAAAGTGACCAATTAATGTAGAAACCAGAATAAAGAATGCAAAAGGAATAGAGGAATTTTTGCGTGATTTAAATGGAAAATTGGGAAGAGAAATTAAAAATATTCGACACAAAAAATAGATTAGGAAATTTACCAGAGAAGATATAATTCAATAATGACCTCGAAGAAAAAGAAACAAAGACACAAAAATATAAGCAAACGAGGAACGGAAGAAAAAGCAAAAGAGAAGACAATCAAGATCGGCTACAGAAAAATAACGATAAATGTAGGAATGGAAGGACAAAGAACAAAAGTTAATAAAAGCAAAACAACCAAATAGTGTATAAAAACTAGCCAAAGAAAAAAAGGAACGGATAAATATGATGATCAGGCGATGAATAAGGAATAAGAAATGGAAATCAAAAGACAAAAGACAAATAGAAGAATTATAAATAGTCACTCAAACAAGGGAAGTGAGGAGGTAATTGGAAGAAGACAAAAAGAAGGAGAAGCAAACATGGAAACTAGCAACACTAAATGTGAGAGGAATAATTGAAAAAAAATTGGAGCTGGAAGACATAATGGAAGAGAGCGGAATAGATGTAGTGACCATAACGGAAACAAAGAGAAAATGAGAAGGTACTGTGAAACATAAAGATATACATAGCGAGTAGAGGGGAAAAGTCAATTATAGATCTATTAATCACATGAAAAGATAGTTGATAAAAGTCATGGGCGTTAAAGTGAGAATGGAATATAATGTAGGAATTGGACACGGATATAAAAGAAAAGATAGAATATGTTAACTTAAAATCTTTCAAATTACAAAATGAAAAAATAAAAGAAGAATACCAGAAGAAGCTAACAAAAGAACTAAGAGTGCAAAAAATTAAATAAAATCAATAGAGGCAAATACAGAGAAGCTATAGAAAACTTTTAAAAACACAGTAAAGACAGTAGCCGCCAAAGTATGGGAAAAAGTAAAAACATAAATACACACACAAGGTGCCCCAAAAACGTACTCAATTCTTAAATGACTCGAAATACAGTGTTTGTTAATTAAGATAAAAATAGTTTAATGGTTTTAATTATAACATGTTTATCCGCTTCCTCTTCTACCCCTAGGTGTCAAGATGATATTTTTTATTTTTCCCTGTCTTTGGTCTCTTTCTTTGGCTGAGGCCAGTCTGTCTATTCCTCTTTTCTTTAATTGATGAGTTATTTCTTGGTTCTACTTTCTTCTCAGTCATCTTCTTCTTTTTCCCCAATCTGTGTCTCCCATATGATTTTCACTATTTTATTTTATATATATATAAACTGCACGTTTTTGAGAAGCTTGTATGGTGGAGGTGTATGTGGGAGGGAAACTGGCAGTGACCTTCACATTCTACACAGTTGAATGTTTAATAACTATGCAGTGCTGAACCGTTGAACAACAAGGTTTTGCTGTTGCAGCGTAATTAGGAAATGCCCGAAGTTACGTACGAGCACAACGCGCGTTCCGCCTACCTTTTCATCTTCCTCCTTGTGCTTCTGTTCCAAGTAAGAAAGGCATTTCCGTTTGGGCTAACAATTTACGTAAAATGGGTCAAACAATAAGAAGAAGAGGTGATAGTGCAAGAACTGTTAGGACCCCTGAGAATGTAGAGGTTGTACGAATAGTGATTACAAGAAACCCTCGGACTTTCGACTGGAACACTAAAGAGAATTTTGCATGATGACTTACATTTACAACCGTATAGAATGCAAATAGTCTATGTTTTGAACCCCAGAGCGTTGGTTTTTGTGAGCACTTATTACAGCTACTTGAAGACGACCCACAGCTCATTGATAATCTGTGGATAAGTGATGAAGCTCGCTCATTTCCACTTCAGTGGATATGTCAACAAACACAATTTTCGCTACTGGGCTATTGCTAACTTTCAACAACTTCACGAACGGCTTCTCCATTTGGCGAAAGTTACAGTCTGGTGAGTAAACTCTTCGAATGGAATAATTGGCCCGTATTTTTTTTGAGAAATGATGATGGCCATGCAGTTACTGTAACATTAGCGCGTTATGTTCAAATGCTGGAAATCTTCTTCATTCCAGAACTTCAATTTCCGGTGAATGAGAACACTCATTTCCAACAACATGGAGCAGCCAGGGTGTCAGTGAACTTTTTTAAAGATTTTTTCCTGAACCGCCTTATCAGTAGAAATGGGGATGTTCCAAAATCGCTAGACCTGAGCTTCTGTGATTATTTTAAATGGAGATATCTCAAGACAAAGATTTTTGAGGCTCGCCCAGCAACTATACTGAACTTAAAAGTGCGGATTGAAGAAGATTGTACAATAACACCGGCGGTACTACAGTGTCAGTGAGAATTTTCGTATGAGACTCAGACAATATACAAAAGCTGGAGACCAGCTTTACTTTTGTCATGTACGTCGTCCGTCATGTCTGTCGTCTGTCACGCCTTATATCTTTTGACCAAGGCAGCTTCCAAGCTGGAGAGCAATTTCTATTTCTGTCATTTCTGACATTTGTCACGCCTTATAATTTTTGATCTGTGGTAGATAGATATATAACGTTTTCAGTATTCAACTAGGACCATAAGTCAAGTCCAGACGCCAAAAATCAGCCTGATCGAAAAATTTCGAGACTGGTTTGACCAGAAGTAGCCGCAAAGTTTTCGGTTCCGGCCGCTAAATGAGTGGTGCTATTCACTTTTATTTATTTTTTTCACTGTCATTCGTTTCAATAAAATTTCGTTGAACCGTAGAGTTTAGTTTCATGCATAGGGTCCGTTCTGCTTTACTGTAAAGCAAATTTTCGCTTGGTTAAATCAATTTTCACTTGCATGTAGATTGATTTTTAGTATCTGTGAGATAATATTAGGACGGGTGTTAAAAAATAAATAGAGAATTACAGTGTCTTCGACAAAAGTTGCAATTATGTAATCGTACTGCCCCATGTATCTGCTTTATTATAAGGTATATCGGAAATCATATTCGTGATTAAAAGTATTAACTCATTATCCTCAATAACTGAAAGGACTCTTTTGTAGAAAACTTTTCGAGAATTTTGGGAGCAGTAAATAGAAAGCTTATTGGCCATCGAGATTTTACTTATTGGGAGATTCTAGATTTTCTCTGCGTCACTTTTTACCAAGCCAGTAAATACCATATATATGAAACTGCGTTAAACCGTTGGCTAAAATAATGTATCTTTGTAATAGGCAATTTTTTAACCGGTGAATGAATCTATTTATGTGATTTCGAAGTATTTAGGATGCTAGTAATTAGTTCTGTAATATCAGAAGCTAGATAATAAGTTGCAGGCGGTAAAGAGTACCTAAAAGCTGAATAATATGAGTCAGAAGCCTCTATTGAGTATTTTGCTAAAGAATGGTCTTTTTGTTTAGGTTTCTTGATGGTAAGAAATGTTTCTTTGTTTATTTTTATTGTCCAAAGAAAATAACTATCCGCTTCAGTGGATTTTAATTTAAGTTTTTGCGTCACCATATTGAATAGTCTTATACTCTCGGGTATTTCAATTCATAGTGCGTTCAGCGAATACATATAGTAATAAAACTGACAAAAATTCCCGCTCGCTTTAAATAATTGTCCGTTATTGGCCGGTTTAAAAAAGTGCGGGTTTTTCAGTAGTCAGGTACACACTGACCCATTTTTGGGCATTTGTGTGTTAGTGCCGCGGCTAATTTGTTGTGATTAGAAGTAGCGATTTTATTTATATCTCACTATTAATGATAGTGTATATTGCAAAAATAAGTTTTTAAATTTTAATTCATCTGTTTTGACGCAAAAAAATATAAAATATTGTTATAAATGCTACATTGTAAACCTGGCTTCGGCGCACATTTTTCTACGTTTCAGAGGAGGTTCAAGGGTGTGTCATAATGATTTATTACTATATGTATTCACTGAACAAATAATAGCGTCATTTCAGTTTGTATAAGCATAAGCAATTCTTAGTTGTTTCTTTTTTATTTGGGTTATAATAATTGATGTAAACAGGACTGGAGAGTGGTCTAAAGATAGGTTAAGACATAATTGCACTGTAGCATAGTTTAGGACATGCTTTTATTATACAGAAATTGATTAAATCAGAAGTTGAATTATTAGGTTGAGGTAAGCTCCTCTATGGATAACATTTTAGGATATTAAGCGAATGAATGGATTAAACAGCATTATGAAACATTTAATTTGGAACTGTAATAAATCATTTTTAATTTTCTCCTCACCTGATTGATTCTTGCAGTTCCATAAAGCTAAGGCTACTATTAAACGCGCAAGGAATCCAACAACATTTTAACTAATTTATTTGTCTGGAAAAATCTTGTTGAGATGGACCCTTACATCACAGTAGTAAGAAGGTGCTGAAAGTCAATCTTTCCGTCATCAAACGACTCTTTGATTTGTGGACTGACGGATTTCCTGTTTAATTAAATTTTACTAGTCAAAAAAGAATAACCCTAACACACCTAATGTTATTGTTTTATGCCATATTTTAATCCCCAGTAAGTTCCAATGGTATCCCATAATAACATGAGAATTTTGAAAAGCTCATTAGGTGTCATTTAATTTAAACTTTAATTAAGCTCTGGACGATTTTGGATATTAGTGCCGCATTTTTCACACATTTGATCACGTATTATTCAGAAAATTAATTCTGAGTATTTGGGCATTTGGCCAGCTATTTCTGATTAACTGTAACGGGTAGGGTTGTGATAAGACTCTCACTGCAAGGACTCAGAGACTTGAGCGGTTTAAAACCCGCAACATAGTGGAGAACAACATGGCCCCGCGGGCTAATCCCCCGGCCTAGCTGCCGTGTCGTGGCTAAGGGCTTGCACCGGGGGTAACGGCGTCGGCTATCACTCCTTTCAGATAAGTGTAGATGAAAAACCCTGCTAATTCCTGTTGATTGTTGTCATGTCTTCCGGACAGGAAGAAGTGGGGGGTCTTGGCTTAACTGCTTGGACCAAGAGGAGACAACCTCAATAAAATAACCTGACCACGTCTTAAGTATTGAAGGGCCGTCAGGTGCAAGGAAACTTGGGAAGGAATCTCTCGAGATTCATAACACAAGAGGCTGTCAGCAAAGGGGAGTTGTTTCCCCTCTTATGTGGAATCTAGTGGTAAACGAGCTACTAGTATTACTCAATGATAAAGGATTCTACACCCAAGGTTATGCGGATGACATTGTCATACTGATCAGGGGCAAGAATACAAATATCATTTTAGAGCTAATGCAAAGAGCATTAGATATAACACAAAGGGAAGACCTCAAGGTGAACTCTAGAAAGACCTTATTAATACATTTCACGAGGAAAAGAGAAGTAAGCAATTTTATAACCTTAGAATTTTCGGTAAAGGTATGCAGGTGGTTCATCAAGTCAAATATCTGGGCATCACTCTAGATGAAAAACTAAATTGGAATGCTCACCTGGAAAAAGTAATCAGCAAAGCCAAACTGGCACTTGTTGCGGGCAGGCGTATGTTTGGGAGAACAAGGGGACTAAAACCAAAAATGGAAATTTGTTCACTACAGTTGTAAGACCCATGCTATTGTTTGGCACATGGCTACTGACCACACCCTACTGGTTTACTCATTTGAAAAACCTTTCAATGTGAGTTACGATCATGGCTGGGTAAAAGGAAGCCTATCACAACTCAGAAGTGGGCTGGTCTGGTATACAGACATATTCCGCACTGCCCAAGTAACAGGGGCAGGTATACATGGCGTAAAATCAAAGGTAAACCGTAGCTTACCCTTAGGTAGGTACGCCACAGTGTTTCAAGCTGAAATATTTGCGATAATGCAATGCATAATAGAGAATACTAGACGCGGATACACTCAACAACGCACTAGTATCCTAACTGACAGCCAACCTGCTCTTAAAGTGCTGCAGTCACCTCATATTAACTCAAGCTCCTAACAGACTGCCTAGCTCATCTGGTCGCCCTATTTGAGGATAATAAGTGAACCTCATCTGGGTATCAGGCCACTCTGGAGTGGAAGGGAACGAAAGGGTAGACGCACTTGCAAAAAGCGTATTCAATTTAGGACGTACTCAGATAAGACGGGTAGTAGGACTTATAACAGTCACGAGTTTGTGAAATTGATTTTCAGAAAAGGTGATATAAACTGGTCTCCACGCAGCTTTGATTTGACTTCTATGGATTTTTTCTTGCGGAGATATTTTAAATCAAAAGTCTACAGTAGTAATTTGGGTACTCTGGTTCAAATGAAAGAAAATATTCGTAAAGAAATGGCTGCCATTACTTCTCGTTAAAAGAGTGTTGCGAGTATGCAGGATTAGATTTAGTAATTATTTTTAAAAAATAATTTTCCAAAGTCTGTATTTTAATAACAAATATAGTTTTTTTAATAGACGTCTCTTTGTTTTTTATAATTATCTTAAAAAGAAACTTTTGTTGGATCGTTTTTTAGTTTTTAATATGTTTCTCGTATCTATTTATAGCAATTAAACAAATACAATTTTTTGTATATATTGATTATATAGAAATATCTTTCTTTAATGGGATCGAGCCTACATAAAATGTTTTACAAAATAAATAGATTTTTCTTAATGCAATTATAATTTTTTGCATTATGTGGCTTCTGAACAGACCACATATTATTGAAACAACATTAATTCTAATTTAGGAACGATAAAAAGTAAGACAATGAAGTTAAAATACGGAGCAATGCACTTCTGTGGTATGTTTATTGTCCTAGTTCTTGACGCAATCTTAATTGCAATAACTAACAGTAAAGTCATTCGAGAACGAGATTATAGACGTTCTAACATTCTTTTCCCAAAGGCCGGTGCGTGACCTCTCAAAACGGTTTCACCAAATCTTAGAAAACAATGGGGCACCTAGTGAAATCGCAAATTTGCATGAAAAAGAAAAACATCTCGCGGCGAAGCCTTTGGCATGCCAAATGCGAGTCTTGCATTCTCAAGCAACTTTTAGTTTAACTCGACCCGGAGGGCGACTTACAATTAGACTTATGCGGATGAAGATGCATTGCGTTTATTTGTCAGAAAGCACCAAAACATCTACCGCGTCTTGCTTCTGGAAGTGGGGCACCAGATTACATCCATCTTCCGGGCATCCCGAGCTGAGTAACGAGCGATTGTCGTTTCGTAACGCGCCTAATTGCAGGAAGCTGCGCATTCGCGGAGCGCTTTTTATGTAACTAAACTGCATCGCAGGAAATCTGCTGCTAAATGCCGAGTTTCAGAGTGATTAGATTTGGTGCTCGGCTTTGTTCAGGGAGCGTCCCGTAACTGAACTGTACAATGGAGCATTACCATAAGGTGAGAATGTTCTCATGCCTTCGAAATTAATAAATTTTTTGCGGCCGGTGCTGCACGCCGCTAGCCCTGATATTAAAGTATTTCGCATGATGTAACATTCGGCTGCCAAAACTCGTATTGTTGAGCTGCGCTCGTTGAACAGGAGGTTACAATTTCACTTTGAAAACTACATTATCATGTGAGGTATAAATAAAAAAATATTTGCGAAGACAGTGAACAACTAGAGAAAAATTTAAAAAACTATTCATCAATTAATAAAAAAGCAAAAGTTCAGAAAGGCCATTTTTTAAAACATATTATAAACACTGTAATTTAGCATTTGTGTAACGTCTGTGTAGGAGCTGTGGCGTAGCGGTCATAAGCATTACTATTCTGTGCGTGAGCCCAGCGTGAACGAGTTCGAGCCTCGCTGGAAGCTCATGGGTGCATGTTAGTAGGCACAATAATCCCTTGAGGAGGCAATGTCAGCAAGTGCACTCCAACAAAAAAAAACCTTTATAATTGCATCATAATGTTAAAAAAACATAACGCACTTGATGCTATATTTTCCTGGAAGCATCAAAATATAGGTTAGTCGCATGCCATGTATTATGAAGCGTCGAAAAAACCTAGTTTTATTTAGACCGATTTAAATTTTAGGCTGTGAGTACTCACACCCTTATCGAAAATTAAAAAAAAAACAATATTTAAAATTTGAGTATTAAAATTATAAAGTAGAGTTAAAAAATAACGAAAATTGTTTTTAAAAGTGAAAAGTAGTAGTTAACAATTAAATTACTTAAAAACTTAGCTAATCAGCCATTCCACAATAACGGACGGGACACTGCAAAAAAAATTAATTTAGGAGAACTATGATTGTTAAATTGCAATATATATATATATATATATATATATATGCCTAGTTAGGGGAAAGCTTACTAGATATATTGGGTACGGGGGAAATAAAATACCCGGGGCAGACCAAAACTAGCACAGGACACGACGGTTCTCCAAGTTAGGGGCGGTACTCCTACAGACAAGACACGGTAAAAGGAAGCAGTTTTATCATAACCAGGTTTTGGCGGGCGAAAAATGATTTCAAAACGGCAAAATACTGGATACTAGAGAGCGGAGCTATAATAGCAGAAAAGTCTCTACACTGCGACACAAAAAAGAAACGTAACTCTTATTGTACTATTTTTTCAAATAATCCAAATGGCACAAACAATGACTAAAACGGCCCTCAGTCCGGGGCACTCTTAGATTAGGAGGGTGCTAAGAATCCCCCCGTCAGATAATACTAAAGATGTTAAAATCTATAAACGAATAGTAAGAATGACAACATGGAATGTAAGAAGCATAGTTGCTCTTGGCAAAATAAATAATGTTGCTGAAGAAATGAAAAGACTAAACATTGATATTTTGGGTATCTCAGTGAGTGCAGCCAACAAATAACGGTTACATATACTATTCAGGAAGTTCAGAACATGATCATGAACATAGATATGGTACAGCCATAATACTTATAAATGATATTGCAAAATCGGTCAGATATTTTATTCCCGTAAATGATCGCATCATGCTAATTAAACTCGAAACAACACATAAAATAATGAATATCATTCAAATTCACCTACAAGTGAAAGACCAGACACAGAACTGGAAGAATTTTATAGTCATGTAAATGAGGCCTTGCGCCTAACGAAAATAGGGGAAATAACTGTGAAACTTGGTGATTTAAATGGCAAAATAGGATCAGGTGCTGATGGAGAATTAATTGGAGCTTTTGGCCTGGGATCAAGAAATGCTCGAGATGACAGATTAGCTCAATTTTGAGTAGAGAACAACTTCTTAATAACCAACACATTCTTCAAATTACATCCAAAAAGACTGTACACGTGGACTTCGCCCCAACACACGCCGACAAAAATTGTTCGGAATCAAATCGACTTTATCTAGATCGCATTACAATTTAAGAAATATATAAAATCAGTAAAGACTTACTCGGGCGCGGATATTAATAGTGACCACAATACAGTCGTGATGGATTGTAGGATGAGACGTTTTAAAATATAAAAAGACCAAAACCCCGAAAGATTATTGATCTAGATAAACTCAAAAATAATGAGATAAGGAAAGATATAGAAAACAAGCTAAAAGACGTAGTCACCTTGAATCCGATACAAGTAGAACAAACCTGGACATACGTTAAATCAGCTGTCACAGAAATACAGGAACAAGAAATCGGATATGGAGAAAGTGAGAAAAAGAAAGAATGGATGACCTCAGAAATACTGAGACTTATGACTGAAAGAAGAAGGAACAAAACAATACCCGTGAATTATAAAGAACTGAATAGAACCATATGCAAAAAATGTAGGAAGCAAAGGAAGCGTGGCTTTCCGAGAAATGTAAAGAAATAGAGAACCTTCAAGAAAACCACGATCTATTCAATGTACACAAAAAGTCAAAGAAATGACAAATCAACGACGGAAACCTTCTGTAAATTCTGAAAAACAATAATAATGAAATAATCATAGGATAACAGAGAAACTCAATAGATGGAAGCAATATATAGAAGAACTTTTCTATGACAACAGACCAGAGAACCCGCCAGATACAGATAGCGAGCTAAATGAAAAAGGACCAGAAATCACTAAAAGTAAGGTAATTCACGCGATCAAAGCACAAAAGAACAAAAAGGCGACTGGCCCGGATAACATTCACGCTGAGGTAATTAAATTAATAGCTGACAAGGAAGGCAAGGGGCTGGATATACTAACTTTGTTATTTAATACTATTCGTAGAAGAAGTATTATACCTTCCGACTGGCTAAAATCAAAATTTGTAACTATACCGAAGAAGGCAAATGCAACCTGCGACGAATATTGAACGATTAGTCTGATGTCACAGGTCCTCAAGATCTTTCTGAGAATTATACACACACGCATTTATCAAAAATGCGACACCCAAGTTGATAGAACACAGTTTGGGCTCAGGAATAGTTATGGTACTCGCGAAGCACTCTTCTCGCTAAACATGCTGACACAGAGGTGCAGAGATATGAACATAAGCGTATACGCTAGTATTATCGGTTATCGAAAAGCATTCGATTGTGTAAAACACAACAAACTTATGGAAATTACTAACAAAACTGGTATCGATGAAGAGGAAATCAAAATTATATCACAACTCTACTGGCATCAAACAGCAGAAGTCAGAATTGAAATGAAACATCAGAAACTATAATGATCAAGAAAGGAGTTAGATAAGGTTGCGTTTTGTCGCCACTATTATTTAACAACTACTCTGAAGCTATTTTCAAAGAAGCTCTAGATGACAGTATGGAAGGTATAAAGGTAAACGGTACTATAATAAACAACATTAGATATGCGGATGACACCGTAATAATAACAGACAACATAGGCGAATTGCAATTACTGATAGACCACATAGTACAATATAGTGAAGACAATGGTCTCCATATGAACATACCTAAAAATAAGTTGCTTGTTTTCGCAAAAGGGAAAATAGATGTTAATCTAACAATAAATCACAATACTACAGAACAAGTGAAAACGATTAAATATCTGGGGACAAGTATTAAGAGCCAATGTGACGCAAAAAGGGAAATTACAGGGTTGTATCCAGAAGTAGTAGGTCTGTTTTTTTTCCGCGCGCGCGGAGCGATGGAGGGGGGTCTGCAAGGCCGGATGTTATGGAGGGGAGCTTTGGGAACAGGTTTCGATCTGCGGTAGTCACCTGCGTGCGTTAGTTGAGTGTGGACCACTGTTTTAGTGACCTCCTGTTGTGACGCCTTGTCGTCAGTTGCGATGAAGCGAAATTTGGAGCAGCGGTACGCCATCAAGTTTTGCTACAAATACGACCTGGAAACAAAACGTTAGAGCGAAGAGTGGCACACCGCACAATCACCCCGTAAAAATAAGTCCAGAATGTCGGAATCGAAAGTGAAATCGATGTTGATTGCATTTTTTGAGCGTCGTGGCATTGTCCATAAGGAGTTTGTACCTCCTGGACAGACTGCAAGATTTTACGTGGAAGTGCTCACACGACTGCGAAATCGGATCACACGCATGCGACCAAACCTGATGGGGAACTGAAAGCTCCACCATGACAACGCGCCGTGCCACGGCACGTGGATTGTGAGGGATCTCCTGGCCAAATTCGGTGTTTCCACGTTGTCTCAGCCTCCCCCCCCCTATAATAATACTATAATCATGAGCATTGCAGCCATAGAAAAAATGTCTTAATTTTTAAATTGAATAACGGATAGGACATAACGGAAGGGACATAATTTCATTCTAGAGTTTACATTTAGAAAATAATTTATTAGCCAATGAAACCAACAATGAAAAGGTTTACAAAATATGAACGATAATTAACAAATGGCATAGAAACTTAGGCTAAGTGAAAATGCTATATAAATCTGCTGATGATTCAAAAGTACGTTTGGTGATTAAATGATTTGGACTTTCGGCCTTAAAGACAGTATTGTGATTGAATCTGAGGATTCTGGATACTTTTTGCCATGAACGTGTCAAATAAAATTTCATTCTGCGGAATTGTCGAAATCGGTTGGAAAAAAGCATGAGTTTAAAAGAGTGTATTTATTCTTAAATTGTGCCGCACAACTGTCAGCAAAAAATTTGATCTTGTTAATATCTTTAAATTTATCGTGCAGTGCTCTTAAAAGTTTCGTTATGAAAACATACACGGCATATTTATTATGAGTCAGGTCATCACTATTGTGAATTATTCCGTAGAGGTAGTTAAGCAGGCAATACGTGTAAAAATTGTTACTTGCTTGTGTGACCAATGAGCAGCTTGTATCTCATCTTGTGACACCAAAGAGTAATTTTCAGCAAAATCAACCTGAATCACAACTTCATTCAATCTGATACTTTCTTTTGTCGACTGAAAGCACTGCTCTTGGACTATTTTTAAATAAAAATGAATTTTGAATTGATTTAATTGTTTCTCAAGAGTATTAATTGCAGTCCGAAGTGATGCTTCTGTGTTAACAATTTGAGGTCGGTCATTAATATCTTACCATTGTTTCCACATTAAAATAAATTTATCCATTTCGATATATTGAAAAACATAATAAGGACAAGCTCAAATCGGTTTCACATCTCATGCAGTAGTTGGTCATATATGTTACATTGCAACAGACTGTTTCTAACAGTTTAGCACAAGGTTCAGGAAAATTTACAAATTTATTGTAAATAGCATCAATTAAAATACTAAAGTTTGCATGGTATTTACACAGACAAACGTTGTGGCATATCTGAAGATAGTAACACATGCTTAGGTCTTAAGTTATAGAATTTAGAAATATGCATTTTAGAAAAAAAATGTACAGGAAAAAAAGGTTCAGAATTTTCCCCTCTTTAAAATGGCTATGCATAAGCCGCGATTTTTCTAACCGTTTCTCCGGAAAACTTGAAAAGTCATATGTTTGAATAGATGTAAATTAAAAAAATAGAGATAATGCCGAAATCTTTGGCTTTGATACAAAATCTTGGTACATTAAAATATTTCCTTGTTGTTGACATCATTATGAATGTGAGAAGTTATTATTTTCCTAGAGTTTTTTCCCTAATCAAAGAAATACTCTTTTACGAATTTTTTTTGGCAAAGATTGGCATTAATCTTTAAGTATGTGCGTTGAAACTTTTTTGAATCGCAAAACCATTGGGAAGATAAATTAAAAAGAAAGAAAATACCGGAAAATACCTGGAAATTTTCTGAATGTTTTTTTATTATATTTTTTAAATTATTTATATATTATTATATTTATTATTTCTATTTTGTTTAATTATATAAATTATTTTTTGATTTATAATCGAAAAACCTCTCAAAAATCTTGAAAATTTTCTCTACGTTCAATTCCTGTATTTTGTCTTACAAGTTATTGAAAATTAAAAAAATTGTCGTTAAAACATTATTTAAATCATTAAAAATCATATTCAATTTGTATTAATTCTAATATTTTCAAAATATAATAATATTTTCAAATATATTCATTATGATTTATATCCTGTAAGTTTTTGAAAAAATTTGTGAACTGGGCGATCGTGATAAAGTTGGAGAAAAACTCAACAATCAATGGCCATGGCAAGCATTCGTAAGCAAGATGGTAGAGCGGATAGTATCCCGACTGCAGTAAACTTCTATGTTCATTCACGTTGTAAAAAGTCATATACTGCAGTCGAAAAAGGAAAGAATATTGTAGACAGTATTAGTATTGAGGTACCAACGATAATGCAGACATTGCTTTTTCGGTTGAGTTCGATTTCTCATAATTGTGTTTTTTCTGCAATGCAGATTGTTCTGACGCAAAAAGAAAAAATCCAAGGAAAGTAAGTGCAGTATATACATAATGTAAAACCCAATGATACTGCAGCTTTGATTATTGGAAAGATGGATGAAGACGAAAACTATAATTGCGAAAAATATATTAATCGTCAAGCAACGTTTAGAATCGTGTCCAGATTTGGTTGTTGTAAAAGCGAGATATCGTGGAAAGTGTTATACAAGAGTTTTGTGTTATAAACCAGAAGGTGATGAAAATGATACAAAATTAACTAAAATTGAGACTTTCTTGATGCACGCGGATAAAACTTTCAAAGATAACGAGGACAAACGTCAATCTTTGCTCCAAGTTTTCTGAACGAAGCATCTACATGGTCAACTCATCTTAAAGAAAAAATTGAACAATTTTTTATGGTGATGTTGTTATACACTCTCAAATGGAGACAAGATTATTACTTATAATAATTTTAAAAGAATGCACTGACTTTTATGAAAAAAAGGAACCCGTGATTCTGAAAAAGTTAAAATGAATATCGTCGAAATGGCAGCAGAAAGCAAAGGAACATCTTGTTTAAATATTGAAAGAAATTGCCAGATTTCATGGCAAATTAATGAAAATGATGAAGATATAGAGCCTGTTGTAGATGATGAAGATGAAATCTTGGAGGTTGAACCTCATATTCCTTCATATCCAAACCGAAGATGACGAAGAAGATGAAAAAATTGGCGAGAAGAAAGATGATGGAGAAGAATACGAATTTATAAAATATTGTTATGATATATATGTAAGTATTTTTTTTTAATTGATAGAAAATAGGTAATCTTATAATAGTTGTAAATAAATTTTTAATATAATTCAATTTTATGCATAGCCATTTTAAAGAGGGAAAATTCTGAACCTTTTTTTCCTGTACATTTTCTTTCTAAAAATGCATAATAATAATACAATGACAATGATCCTGAAACTGCTTGACACAAGATAGAAGGTTTAATTTCCTTAATTTCACTTAGTTGACTTAGATTAGATTCTGTTGATTTTTTCCTGTGGTTTACTTTTCTCGTGGAATGGCTGTAATACATTCTGAAGCTATTTTGACACATAATTTTTAGGAGATTTTTGACAAATTCAATATTTTAAAATTTTTATAGTTTGTTCAAATATTTACATTTAAATATTTTTATCAAAATTAAAATGTTTATAGAATTAACTATTTAAAATCATTCTAAAAATTCACCTTTTACACTTTTGCAAACTGTTTGCATATATTTTTACACCAGAAATTTTGATACTGTTTTAGAAGGTTGAAAAACTTTTGGTAGGGTTTTCATGTAAGTTTATTGATAGAAAATCGATGACACTTTATAAACAATACTGAAAGCTCCTATAACAAGCTTAAAAAGAACTACATATGTGTAATGAGCTCAATAAAAATATTGAATGTGGTGAAAAATCAGGATAGAAATAAATATTTGTTTACATAAAACCATACAAATACTCAAAAAATCAAAAAACGTAATGAGGGCACAAAATCTACAGAAAACTATGATTTGTTGGCATGGTTCTGTATGATGGGGAGACAGAAAAATAAACATTAACACCGATTACTTATATTCAAAAAATTCTTGATAAGTTTGTCAAACCTCTATTACGGACTTTAACAGTACTCTAATCCTTTCCAGGCTCAAAATATTTCTCAAAGCACATTTTGAAATTTATAAGTGTATAAATAACACACTTCGAGTCCGAATCTCAATCTCTTTATCTGTAAATTATGATCAGAACTAAAATCTAAATTACCTTTGAATGTGGTGCGTGTCGTCGTTCATGACTTCCAAGTGCGCTTAGAACAATCCATTAAGAACAAAACTGGGGGATTTTGAATAATATGACATTAAAATAAATAATACGATAAATTTTTCCTTCAAAGTTCCGTCCTGCAATATTCGTTAAAACGTAAGTCTGATAATTCATAGCAAGACTAGATATGTTTATATGTGCAATACACGTTTTATTTTTTCGTATGTCTGTTTTAAAGTCGACATAACAAAACTTCTATAGACGCTTCTAAAATAGAACCTAGATCTTTTAAACACCCTCACAAAGATACTCATACAACTTAAGATTACAAGCTCTTCTCTTGATATGTTATTATGATTACCATTGGTGTAATAGGTCCACTCATTGTACCTACTCCTATTTTTATTTATACTCTATAACATTTTACGATATATAACCAATAAACAAATATAAGAAATGGGTATTATTCAATTAAGTAATATGTATTTTTATTAAACTCACTAGGTGATAGCGTTATGCTTAGCAACCCATTGTTGACGCATTTTGTTGGAAGTTACACGTCTAATACGATGGACGCGAATTTCGAACAAATACAGTTGTGCTAAACTAGGGAAAACCCTTAGTGAAATGTGGAATGCATATAGTGACAAAGTATTGTCGAGAAGCCGTGCTTTTGAAAGGCATATTAGGTTCTGGGAGGATACAGATTAAGTGCAACACAATCCGAGATTGGGCCACCCGTTGAGATTATCCATCGCTGCAAATCCCGGATATGTGAGGTACTTAATACAAGAAGACCGTCGAGTTATTGGGCGAATTATATTATAAGAGCTTAAATCAATATTGCATGACAATGGAAGATCTCATGTTGCTATATCAGTCTACAAATATCTTAGCAAACATTATATCTCCCATATTGATCCTACCTGTCGCCGTGAGATTTTTTTTTTATTTTTCTGTTTGAAAATACCGCTCAAAAGAAATCATCATAAAGATATTGCAGTAATCCAAACGGTTGTGATGTTCTGGGAAGCATCTCGGGTGAAACTTGTTATGTCTGCTTTCATGATTTCTAGAAATGGTGGCAGCTATGTAAAGATAGCCAAGGGGACCGTTTTTACAAGACATAAGACCATTAATAAGTTAAATAAATTATTTTATTACGAGCCCAGTCTTAGAACTGTTTTGATAAACTTAAGGGTATGCTTCTTAAATAATTAATATTTTTTGGGAACCATATGAAATTTCATTTAAGAGCTGATTTTCTATACGGAAGCCAATGTACAATTATATCTACAAGTTGTCGAAGCTATTCTATCCAATATGTTATATTTCTGTACCAAACGCATTGCTTTATGATTTTCAAGACCAGTTACCTCTAGTGTTCGATCAAAATGAAAGTCGTATATGCAATAGTAGTGTACTTTGTGTTTATTAGCGATATTAAATAATTAGTAAGGTGCAAGAACGATGTTAAGTTTTTGCCGTCACGAATACATGTGCTTGCAACAATTTTTGATTGTTCTGATATTAAATAATTAAATTAAGCAATTAAACACCGAATATCTGCATAAAAGCATCTTTAATAACGTTAGATTATTTTTTTAAACATTTTGGATGATATCATCTTGGGGTGTAAAGAAAGCACACAGTAGATTCTTCTGTAGCATCGCCACATTGTCAAATTACATGAGTCAGACAGTAATGCAACTGGATTGAATGCATTTAACCTTTTTAGATACATATACAGTATTATGTTTTGATATTTTTTTTGTTAAATTTCAGCTTTGTTGTTACATGTCCATGTCGTTTCACAGTTACTTGTGATTTAAGTTTTCTGTTTAGCAGTGCGTTTATGCATTGAAACATTCATTCACTATACTCATATTCGTCTAGACAAACAACAATTTTAGTAAAATTACCAAAGGCAAGTTATAGAAAGGGCAACATCTTTAAAATGTAAAAACTCCAGGTTCAGATAGCAAGTGGAGTAAGCTGATAAAGTATGGACTATAACATATAAAAAAATATTTAAACTACAACATTATTAATGAAAGAAAGAAAATGTCCAGAGAATGAAAAAGAAATACATATATTTAAACAATTATCGAAAAGAGCCCCTCTTGATTGCCTTCCAGAAACTCATATAAAAGTATCAAACAAAATAGTCATATGTAAAAATTAAAGACAACAAGGCTTTCATAAATATCGGTCCCCGATGGATGCAATGTACATAATCAGACAAGTATGTGCTCACATTTAAATATTAAAAGGATACTAAATAATTGTATGTGATCTACTTACGAAATAGATATCACAAGAATCGTGACAGAGCAAGTTATAATAAAAGAAATCTTCAATACTGCTCGTATTCGACAGGAGAACTCATAATACCCATAACTAAGATCAACGTATATTTCTTATTAATATAGAGCATGAAGATAGCTGCTACTACATGCTTTCTAAACTATATAACAGAAGAATTTCAATAAAAAAGCAATAGTGCTATCGAGAAACCCATATGCATGATATGATAAAACAGGAGCTTATGGGTATTTAAAAAACCTAACTAAAAATAAATATTTTTATATATATTATTTATATAGAGGCTAATTCTTAACTACAGAAAGAAAATAAGAGCAAATATGGTAAAAACAAAATAAATGCTAGGAACAACAGAAATAAATATTAACAGAGCGATTAGTGCGAAAACACGACTTAACAGAATACAAAAGTAGAATTAAAGAAAAAATGACCAATTAATTTTATTTAACGATTCGTTAAGAACCATTAGAAAATCGAAAACTTCACTTTGAAAGAAAGCTGTCAGAAGAGTAAGCTGTCAGAAATGATTATGTGAGCTGATTAAGATAAAATTAGATGTTATACATAGTCTTGCTCATAGAAACGTTTAGATTGTAATGAACGAAGCTTCAGATTAGTCACCAGAGTGTTTGAAGAGCCGGAAAACCATTTTGATTTTGAAAACTTTATGAACGAGTATGCTAATGACAAAGTACTAGATTCCGACCGATACATTCATGGCTCGTAGTATAATGCAGGATTTTCACATGGACAAATGAATAGCCTGCATTTTTAGAAATAAATTTGGTTCTCTAAACAAATTATGACGGAAGCATCCTACAACAGGTAAATTTTTATGACTGCCAGATAAGAAATGTTGGTGACCAAGCAATGCTTTTTTCATAACTTGAATTATATCGGTATATGGAGCTTCCTATCTTGTCCAGAACAGGATGTATTTCAACGAAATATCAAGAAGTTGACGATATCAAAAATTGGAAGCGATTGTTTTATAGGATCCAAAAACAATTCCAAATCTGGGACATAATGTCTTTGAGGAGGGAAACAGTATAACAATCGACTCAGAAAATCGAACTGCAGAGGCACAACAACGCGTAAATATTCAGAGAAGAAAGGTTCCAGTAATTTGCTCAGCGCGCCCACGTGAAGCCGCGACAGTTCTAAAATTACGTGCATAGATATTTAAGCATGTACGAGGAACGAATAAGAAGGTAATTGTGATTCACATAGTGCGCTTAGTCATTTACGTGCCTCAGAGAGTAGATCGGCCACTGGTAAGAAGTAGTGACAGTATTAGTGCGTCAATTAATTAGCTGCTAGTGCTGTGTGTGTTGTTAAGTGGAAATAAATAATTGAAGCCATAAATGTAGTTTATTATAGTATGGTCATAAATAAACCTACGCAACTATATAAAAAACTCAAATAAATAACTCTGATAGAAAAAGAAGACCTCGAGTACGACGGAGACATAGCATTTAATTTAAAAATGTGATTAGTGATAGATCAGCTGTGTTTAGCAGCTATATTACAAGAAACATCTAGATTTGCTATTTGTCGTCTATATTTATGTATTTTGAATGCTAATTATTGAAACTAGAGTACGACAGCCGCGAGGTAAACGCCTCGACTTGCTATACTAGTGCGTGGCGAGCCCTGGTCAAAAGCAGCGGCAAACATCAAATGCTCTCCGGCCATCATACAAATAATTTTGGCGATCGTGAAGTACATTCTCCTTCTTCTAACGGGTAAGGCTAGCCACCTGCCCGTGGTACGCCCAACATGGCTCATAGTACTACACGAAATGTGTGGTCAGAAACAGGCCAATAGCCTGTATATAAGAGTAAATAAAGTAGAATTACTGAAACTTTAAATGAACTGGAATTTTTGTATTATTTGCCACAGTAATATGTTGCATTACTATTTAAAACATTGATTGTCCGATTAAATTTAGAAGTTATAGTAACCACAATTAACGACTTGTGCAAGAAAAATACTGGAAGAATAAAACATACTTTTTTAGTGATTCGTGTAACCATAAAAAAAGAAACCCAACCAACGATAAGGATGGTAAGTATACTTCAGCCATTTCAGCTCATACAAATACGAGTTGCTGTTAGGAAAAACAGCTAATATTTCAGCAAAAGCAAATGGAAAGAAAAACTCAACTTTGTTTAACGTAAAAACAAAAAAAGAAAAGAAGAGTTAGAAGTGATACTGCTAGTAAAATTTCTATGAATGGTATGGCTTAAATCAAACTGCAAAATTTTTACAACCACTGTTGCTTCTGAAGATAATAAAAAATATCAAAGCTTAATAGAGCTCTTACAGGATTTTTAACAATAGTTCGTGCTTTGAGCAAGGCGATCAAGTGATTTAAGTGAAGTAATAAACACATTTTATGTTTAATAGCTCTACTAAAACAAAACATGTCAAGTTCCTTTAATAATCTGCCGATACTATGTAGTTAATGGACTTCATCCCAACCGTTCTGATTTTTAGCTAGTTGTACCTTTTGCATAATAAAATACCTATCACTCACAATTTATGAAAGCTCCAATAATTTGCTTATCAATAGATGCATACAAGGAAAAATATCAATTTTCTCATGGAGAAAGGTTTTCAAGACTTTCTTGTTAGCACCACAATCAACTATATTCCGTTTTCTGTTCCTGCAAAAGTTTTCAAAAATGTCGATTTTTACGACCTCTTATTCTAGCAACCGTTCTGTACACTTTTCCTCTCATTCCTTTCCTTCACTTGATCAGTACCTTCGACGTGGCACTCGATGACACAGACTAGTCGATGTAGCAGAAAACGAAAAACCAATCAATCAATCGATATTTTGAACAATGTGGCAGCCGATGTGGCGCGTACAGGAAAGATATTTCCTGTTCAAACATATAAATTCACTCCTAGAAAATGAGGCACCCAAAAGGGCTCGAACCAGGATCAAAATATTGTCAGTTCTGCACCTTCCCATTACACCACGCGTCTTACTGTCGGGTGGAGTTGAGTGGAGAACAAAACTGGAATGAGAAAAAAGAGGTTTTGTGAGGTTTTTGAGTTGCAGATGGGGAGTCAGTAATGAAAACTTTTACACCCACTGAGTATGGAATGCTACTCTATAATAGTTCCCTATTGAGGTTTTAACTATCGATTCACACGATTTTATACACAAAAATATATAAATCCTTGTTAGATCTAAAGTTTATTTAATTGACTGTTACGATTGTCAGCAATTGATTTATATTATTAGTTTTGGTTTCTTTTTGATTTATGATTTTTGTTCAGATATTTAATGATAGTTAATTTTATTTATTGTCTGAGATCACACGTTAGTTTCATTGACAAGTGTCTAACTTAACGTAAATTAGTTTTGTTTTGAATTAAAATTGTAGTGTATATGACGAGATAATCGTCTCAAGTCGCAATGTCTTGGGGTGGCATCGGCATTAATTTCAAATTGATGGACGATGGTGGATAGATTTTGTTGATACAATACTCAATGGCTTCAAAGTTTTCTATTTTTACCATTTACGTTATCATTTGATCAAAAATTCCATATCTAGCAAACAAAGATTTTCTTAACTCGACTTATTCGGATTAACTTCAATTTTTTATGCAAAACAAATTCTTCAGTCACTGGCATGCAACGCTATTATTGCGCTTTTGGTGATCATCTGAATAAATCACTCGTACAGGTATTGAAAAGGACTGTGCTGCCACCAATCTCTACCCGTGCGATCAAAAGGGATAACCGTCTCTATTTTGTATGTACAGAACTTCCAATACATGAAATTATGTTTTAATATTATTTTCCCCTTTCCCTATTCGAGCAATTCCTCTTAGGGAATCCATATCTCCATTAGCAGGAAACCCTCCTCGACGCCTCCTACAATTACTATCATAATCGATGTACAGGACACCTCAAGATGTCTAACATATATGACTTTTATTGTCCCTAAGGTTTGGTTCTCAAGTTATCGAACAAAATATAAACATGGGGCTGATTTTATAGCGTCTAGACTTTATTGAGAGTTTCTCCCTTAATTTGGAATACTCATTCAATAGATGAAACAGATCAAACGGGTGATAATGCAGCTATAAGAGTTTGAATCACTACATCTTCATTATATACGAATCGAAGTCCTAGACCATTGAGTCCAATACTATCATTTCGTTAAATAACTCAAGAACCAGACTTGAGTGAATGATGAAAGTTGTATAGTTTGGAGATCTTGATGTGCTCTAACTGTCCATCAATATTGGTGGCAAACGCAGGAAGCGCCGAGGAGTGGTGTTTTGTTTAGTAGTTAAAGTAAGCAAAAATTCTTTTTTCTCAGAGAAGCTGGAATACAAAAATGCATTATTTGAATAAAGTCTCCAACGAGAACAGAATTCTAGTGAGTGTTCGAAGTTAGAAGAAAATCAACTCTTTTGAGGCTACAAAACCGGATCATTAAAATCTGCAAATCGATCGTCAACCGGAACTAACTTTTATGAAGGTTTCGTTTATTATCTTCTAAGAGACGCAATATTGACTAGAGTTTTGGTAAAGTTTATGATAAGGCATTTGAATTTTATAAAACCAAAATATCTCATGCACTTCATGATCATTTATCTTTCCCTGGTTACTGAAGAATCTAATATTTCTTACCACACGTTCTCACTGCTTTTGAAAAATTACTCAAGGCAGTGATATAAGAAGTGCAAATGATTTTTGTCTTTTTTTAACTTAGGAGTATTAGTAAAATGTGCAAAGCAACCGTTGTGGAGCAATAACTTTACGAAAAGAGGCTCTAGGACAATGTCATCATTGGGAATGTTCAATTCTACAATTATATTGGCTATAACGTGTAAGTATGTAAATAATTACCATTCATAGGGCTGTGCTGAGGATTGACCTCTACTGTAACTTCAAGAAATTTATGTGACCTATTTTCATTACCAGTTTTAACAGCTTAGTAAAGGTGCCAACTACTTTGCCATCTACCTTATTTCTATTGAAGAAGAAAGAGACCTCGTGCATCAAAATATAAAAAAGTATCAGGTTCTACGGTCCACACAGTGTTCCTTTTATTATGATTACCAGAACTCAAAAAGTTAATTGCCAAAGTCAAAGCAAGTTGGTATGGCCTGATCAATTTCATCTTATTATTGGAGGTCGTAACAAACAGGCCCTGCTTACTCATGAATAGAACAACATCGTTCATACCACCGCAGCAAACTTGGGATCTTTGTTGAGCAATGCTGCCCGTGACACTAATGCCTAGGTGACAAGGTAGTCATCTCAGGGTGCAATATTTAGAACATTATCAGCATTAATGTGAATTAAGTGACGCATAATGTCCAGAAGTAGAGTTGAGTGGAAGTATCGGCATTTGTAAAAAAATACTCTAAACGCTATTTCTGGTAGTACTTAGGCGTAAATAATTTGAGATCCATTATTTTCCTGTCGTAAATGAGTTAAAAACATCTAACCGGTCACATAAATTTGTACATTTAATATTAATTTTCCTTATGTTTTAAATTTTTCGTTTTGCATTATTAATTGTTTATGGTGTTCGTATAGTACATTTATATATAGTATTTTCATTGTTTAGATTTAGCAAACTTAAATAGATGCCGAAACTGGCAATAAAATATTATAAGTAAAATCAAAGAAATCTTGATTACTATTAAAGTAAGACTCTATTATCATGCAAATAAAAGGTGTAAAATGTGGAATGTTTAAAGTATGACGGAAAAAAGTCACTGATTGTATAAAACTAAGACATAAAGAATAAGGTGACGAGAAAGAAATTGCAAAATCTAAGAAGTAAGAAAGAAACATGTATTCCAACTTAGAAAATAGAAATGTTAAATTCAGAAAGAAAATAAATATTAAATAAATAATATTTAAGAAAGCTGCCCACTAAAGGGCTTAGAAAATAAAACTAACAGTAGAAAATTGTAAATAATTTCAGAAAAATAAAAAGGTAAGCAGACGGTATAGAAGAAGCATTGGAAAGGTTATTTTTGTTAGTACATACTTATTGGCACTGCCGCCTCAAAGGCTTATTGTGGCTACTAACATGCTGCTTTATATACTATGACGTCACATATATTCATAGGTTTTCAACTAGACTCGAACTCGCTTGCGCGCTGGGGCCCCGGACAGACGAGCAATGCTCTTGACAACTGCGCTACAGTGGCGACCAATTGTAAAGATGAAAAAGGACCTTAATAAAGACCAAATTAAATTTAATACAGAAAATAAATAAACCATTATACGTGGCCGAATAAAACCGCATTTATTCTTTTGAAGGATCATAAAAATTTAAACAAAATTATTTTTTACGCAATTCTTTTGCTTGGAAACAGTTTTTTTTCAACAGAGATGTGGTTTTTTGATTCCGTCACCGTAAAATGAAGGTGGTTGTGATATCAGCCGTTCGCGTTCTAAAGCTTCGTCCTCCAAGTGTTTATTTTAGTAGTCAAAATAAATAATAAGTCTGAACCGGATTGTAGAGTATGTATTTGCGCTTCTCAAGAGACTGCCGTTTCTGATCTTTGGTGAGAAGATGAGAAATTCATCTCGTGAACACTTTTCGGGACTCAAGATCTCGTGTCTTGATTGCTTGAGTACTGCCGCAGCTTATTTCGATCTCAGGAGCAATTTTAGCAACTGTTAACTGGCAGTTATTCTTAAGTTATTTTTATTCCTAAAAATTGTTTATATATACTTCTATATTTGAGTCTTTGAGTGTGTTGTCTCTAAACTATGCTTTAAGTCTTCACAAAAGAAATAATGAATTTGTTGTGCGGTAGTGCGTGGTTATATACGAGGTAAAATTCCTCTACGTATCCAAAACTACAACGTATGATACAAATGATAATATCTTATTCTGATATAAAGCAAATAATATTTGTATAACCAAGTTTAAATATTGAACAGTAAATATAAAAAATACATTTGCAGTACAAGTATGAAATGTATAGTCTAATGTATTAAGAGAATTTTGTCCAAAAAGAAAAAATCTATATAAACTACTTAATACGAATGGTCAATTAAAGAAATGTTTAAAGAAACGAAGATAAGGATTTTAAACAGATGATCAAAAGGAAGCTTAGAAGATTTAAAATGCATGAAAGCAGAAGCAATTGGACAGAAAAAGCTAAAATAATGAAAAATCAAGACTACGTTATCAGTAGAATGAACACTAATAGTATAAAGACCCTTATAGCACTTACGTTACGATACTGAAGTCATTTAGTATCACCATATATTTCTGCTTTTATTATTTTATATAGTGACTTATCCCTTTCCGTTTTATTTTTGCTTTAGAAGGCGGTGTTCTACTAATATAATTTAAAAATCAGTAATGAAAGGAGTGCAGTAAGACCACTAAAATTTATGACATTTTAACAAAAAAAAGCACCACTAAAACCTAGGAAATGATTTGTGCTTTCAACGGTTCAAAACTGGAACCATGATGCATAACGTCTTGGACGCCCAAGAAAGTCAAAGATGGGAAACTGGAATAATTTTTAAAGAAGTTGGGAGGAAACTTTTAAGTTCTCCACGAACACACAGCTGACAACGAGTGACCACACACCAAACGGTTACCAATCCTAGTTGGAAGATTTTATCACTCTCGTCGTAATCGCCAGACTTCGTCGCTTAGATTTTACCCTGCAATGTCACTTGCTTCACTTCTGTTAAAGATGTCAAGAAAAGTTTTGTTGAATTTATTGATGCTAAACCACCTTCTTTTTTAAAAGTGGCTCCGGAAGATAGCTGAGGTGGATAGGAAGCGAAGCGATTATTTTGAAGATTAGGTAACACGTTAACTTTCCATAATTTAATAAAAAAGTCGAAGAGTTAGATTATTAGTTTTGAGCATCTTGAGAAGGTTGCTGAAACAGTGAACAGAAGCATATTTGGAACAAATTTAGAGACTCATGAGGTCGGTAACAACTTCCAAATTACATTGTATTTACGGATAATAAAACACGTTTGTTTCTAATGACATTCTTTGTAATAAAACAATACCCATATTGTTGCTCGCTATTGTACAGGAACTGTCAAATACTGAGTAATTTTAAATAAAAGTGACAGCATTGTCTATTTCACAATAAACTGTTTTCTAAGAGCTGTAAATGTATTCGTAAACATAGGCACTTCATTGCGTCAGCAAACTTAGTGCTTCTAAGCTCCCTTTTGTTTATCAACAATCACCTTGTTTTGTACCTGCTCATAATTGATTGTATTAGCACGTTGTGAATTATCATGTCGTAATTTATTGCATGCTACTCGTGACATTTACGGAGTGTAGATCTGATCTAAATATAAGTGGCTGTAGCTCAAGGGGCAGAAGATTATGCGAACATTCGCTGTTAGCTGTAATGAACGCAGCATTCCCAAATGTGGGTTTGGGAAAGTATTAGGCTACATTCGCTGAGTGCATGGGAGCATCTCTTAATTAAAATCTTACCCAACAAGTCTTATGGCGGCATCGTTATCGCGATATTAAAAATTAAGATGGCGTCATCCTGAAAATCGTCGTCAGTTTTATGGGGCTAATTCCATTTAACTACAGATTCTTAAAGTACTTTTTGCATTATTTTATTGTTTTTTTTTAACATTTACGAGTATCTTTTATTTAATTTCGGTATTTTTTCTTTTAGTTTTTAAATATTTTGTATAACATTAAACCTCCATATCATTTTTATGTGCTTTATTGCGTAATCGTGGTGTGTTTTAATGAATATTCAAAACTCACCGAGAAAGATAATTTACATTATTGGAACGAATTTTAAAACATGGCTGTCAAATATAACACTTAAGGATGTGTGGGTGCGCAAGAGAATACTAACTTTGAATTCCAACATGTCTGTGGGCGTACCGTCATTCTGGTAAATGATTAATGTTACCCTGTCGACGTTGCAGAAAATGTTTATAACTTAATACCTTCTTAATAGGTTATTTACATCTTGATTAATACTTGGTTGACACCAATATAGGTGTCAAATGTTATTATCTTGCACCTGGTAGCTTTCGAGAACTGTTAACACAGATATACAAACAAATTACATGTCCTTGTACATACGTTAAAATTAATAACCAGAAAAATCTTAGTTGGAGATTATGGCTATTCTAATAGCAGAGTTATATTCACAACGTAATAGATATTATCTCTAACAAAAAGAATGTAGCTGGCGCTGCACAATGCCATTATGTGTACTAAAGAGAGACAAAGTTTTTCAAAGTTTATTAAAAGTATTCTTGAATAAATTAAAAACTAACATTTTTAAGAAGTCGAGAACATTGTCCTCAAATAAATTCTGTACTAAATTCAAATTAAACCAACTTACTAAATAAACAAATTTATTTTCTACTGGCAGTTAATTTTTGGTGATATAGTAATTACGTTTTTTATTTATTGGGGTTGTACTTGGCAAATTGGCCAAATGAATATTTTTTCTCAAAGAATACCAAATACTTACTGACGATGACGATGATATCATTAGACAAATTTTATTCTCAGCTTAAAGCAATCATTCGGAACTAAATTTAAATAATAGAAGATAAAAATAATTCTAACCCAAGCTTGTTTAATTTTGCAATTGCAACGGTAGAATTGTGCGATAACGCGTTATCATGGTTCACCATGAGCATTCTATGCGTGTCAATCTTTTCCATATTGTTTTTTTTTTCTTTAAGAAATTTATTGAAGCGATCTTTCGTAAATCCTAAAAAATTGTGGTTATCACCTTTCTAGTTGATAAAAATATTTTTAACTGCGCGCCTTTATTTCTCGTTGTTCTCTGTTTTGATTGCCGATTTGTTTTTGATAGGAAGTGGTGGATTCATGCCAGAAATCTTATGTACTAACGACCGCGTACTTTATCTAGGTGTACTTCATCGTTGGTGTACGTAACGACGTTTAAACTCATTATCTTCAAACAAATAGTTTTCAAAGTAGTGCAGAATTATCATATACATATATCGTCAAATTTTATCTGAAAAACTTTCAAACTGTACTTTGCCACTGCCAAACCCTCACATATATGCAAAATAAAAGTGGTTTGTCGCTTTTGGCTCAATTTGGCCTAATTTTGATGTATGCTTCTCATGATACTATAAAGGTAGTCCTTAATTACCTTAATTATCAAACGACCCAAATATTAAAATATACGGATAAAAATATAAAAATGAATTTTCACAGAAGACTACCACATCAGCTGTAGTTTTATTAATATACAGATGGTATGCAACAGGCTTTCTTAATAGTTATTAGATCGAAGGTGCAGTAATGTTGGAAAACTCTTGTCCTAATGGAAAAATTACAAATAAAATTTTGACTGCTATTTTCCAGATTTTGTAAAGATATGAAGTTGATATCAATAGTTTTGAAAGGCTTGGAAATGATGTATAAAATCTTATAAAACAAGTTTTAAAAAATTATAATGAGGGGTTTGAATGAAACTAAAGGAGAAGACGGTAATAAATTATTGAAAAAGAGTGCGTATACACAGATTGTTTAAGATAATATGTATATAAAAGTTAATATGTTTGTAGCTACAAGAAATAATAATAAAATTAGTTAGAAATGGTTTACAAGCCTTAATCCCACCGTTGAATCTACGACCGGATCCTGTCTGCCACCCGATTTCTTCTGAAATGACTGCCATCTGCAGTAATCTTTGCTGAACAGCTTATTCATATAAAAAATAAATATTAATAATAAATACCTAGTAAAAGAAGCAAAGTTATGGTAGTATATTCTTAAATAACAAAGATACTAAAAACTATAAAAATTATAAAATGTACAGCAATAAAGTTTGAAACGTTTTCGTATCGGTAGTGACCCAAATTAAGGTAATGTAAGTGAAAATACAACAAAGCTTAATTTTTGAAAAAGGCGAAATCAGTGTTACAACGTATAATATAGTTTAATATCTAGAACTATCGGCTACCTTCTACTCAAATTAGTGAACATTTTTGAATTGTATAAATAGAATTTAAAACAGGAAGTTTACTACAAAATGTCTATATATAAAAAATTTATTAAGATCATAAAGCATTGTAGAGTAACAATGAAAAAATCAAAACTTGTGAATCTTGATTATAAAAGAAACACTAAATATTGATAAGTTAAAATTAAAAGTCAAAATAGGAACTACGGATTATTTAAAAATCACATTCACAAAATCTGTTTGGAAAGTACCTAGCCTGCCAGAACAAAAAATAAAAATAATTGTTAAAGTAAATACAAAATAAAAGCAGACACCTAAGACTTTGCACATTTCTTCCATAGTCTCTCCCACTATTTAAAACATTTTGAAAAATTCTTTTTTGCAAACGCCAATTTTATTTTTTGAAGTATTTCAATAGTTTATACGAAGGAATAATTAAGTTTAACACAAAATTTAATTGGATACAGATCTGATATTTTACTAGTTATTTTTGTATAAGGACTACACAGTATACTGTATACGTGCTCAAAAGCAGCGAACGTCCCCAACGACTAGTAGGGTAAAGTAGTTATTGTCCACGCACGCGCATTTCAGTCCATCCTTCATGACTGGCAAATTATACCAATATTGCGTACACTGTTCTTATTATGTTAATATATTTTCCAGACACTTTTCGGGTAGACCTTATGTTTGTAAAGGGTGGTCCAACCATAATGCGCGATGTTAATTGTGAGTCACACCTTAACGTCAAGTTTTTTGCCAAACTTAATTTGACATTTCTTTGTTTCAGTGTTTGACAAATTCAGCCATGGAGAGGTACACAATTGAGCAGCGCGTTAAGATTGTTGAAGCCTTTTACGAAAATGGGCGTTCAAATCAAAATGCATTTCGTGCACTTCGTGATTCTTTGGTCAGCATAATAGACCAAATATGTCCACAATCGGGAGAATTGTGCGCAAATTTCAGCAAACCGGGTCTGTAGCAAATGTGAAAACACCTGTGCATGCTCGCCCAGTTCGTTCTGCGGAAAACATTGCTGTTGTTCGCGATTGTGTGGCAGAAGAGCCATCAACCAAGACACGTCGTCGTGCCCAACAATTGAACATCTCACGAACATCACTAATGCGAATTTTGAATAAAGATTTGAATTTACACGCTTACACGGTTCAATTGACTCAAGAGCTGAAGCCTACTGACCATTTCAAGCGTCGTCAATACGCCGAATGGTTGGTTGAACAGACAGAAGTGAATGGTGACTTTACAAAGAAAATCATCTTCAGCGACGAGGTACACTTTCACCTCAGTGGATTCGTTAACAAGCAGAATTGCCGCATTTGGGCAAATGAGAATCCACGAGTGATTGTTGAAAAGCCGATGCATCCACACAGAGTGACTGTGTGGTGCGGTTTATGTTGGCGGCGTCATCGGGCCGTACTTCGAAAATGAGGTCGGCCAAGCAGTTACCGTGAATGGTGTTCGCTATCGCGAGATGATAACGGACTTAAATTATGAATTGAGGATGTGGACCTGGACGATATGTGGTTCCAACAGGATGGTGCCACTTGCCACACAGCCAACGAAACAATGGCTCTTTAGCGCGAGAAATTCAATGACCGTGTTATCTCACATCGTGGCGATGTTAATTGGCCGCCACGATCATGTGATTTGATACCGTTGGACTTCTTTTTTTGGGGATATTTAAAATAAAAAGTGTACGTCACTAAATCAAGGACAATTTAAGAACTAAAGGATAAGATAATTCGGCACATTAACGACATTGAACCTCAATTATGTCTCAGAGTCATTGAAAATATGGACTATCGGATAGAGGTATGCCACCGAAGCCGTGGCAAGCATTTGGCAATTATCATAGATCCTTCTATCATAATAAAAAATATTAAGATAATTCTCTGAAAACTTTTTGTTTTATTTACAATTAACATCGTGCGTTTTGGTGGGACCACCCTATACAATAGGCCATTGATGCTCATAGCAGTATTAGACAACTTATATTATTCATATATTTTGCATAAATCTAGTGGGGCTGGTCGATCACCGACTCCGTGGTACTTTTCACAAAATACTGCATTACCCTGCCAACTTGAAAAACTTACAAATTTTATAAAAATAATTAAATATTGGCAAAGCGTATAAATAGAATAAAAAAATACTAAAATTTAAAAAAATAATAAGTAAAACTTCTTATCTAGAACAAAAAAAGTCAAAAATTGCTTAAAAAGTAATGCAAAAAGAATAAAATATAAAATAGAATTAGCACGAAAAGGCAATCGGCTAATATTAATACTAGTAAAAGCATATTCTTATAGTTAAATAGATTGGGCAGTGGCATTGATATTCAATTTATTGATAAAAACAGAAGAACCCATAAAACACACGTAAATAATTATAAAACAATAAACCTAAATGAAATGATATTAAAATTTCATATTTATGCAGTACCAAGGTGCTGTTATCATCAATATTGCAAATTTAGAATTAGCGGCCGGTCTATTAATAATTTTATGAAAATCGTCGCCGGCTGATTAGGCCTCGTGGCTTTAAAGTATAAAAGTATTACACTTTCCAATACTACAGCCACTACTGCTTTTCTGAATCGAGGCTAGTATTGTGTAAACTGTAAATAAAAAATTGTTTTGATTTCTAGTGAATAATGATAATATTTACAGTTAGAGACGCAACGTTTGATTATACATGCACACGACAAGCACTTGTATATGAGCTTAAACCGTGTTAGTATTATTAAAAATTGTGAACATAAATTAATTTTAAAAAATCATCAATTTCTCCTGATAAAAGCACATTCTTATAGTTAAATATAACATATATATGATGATATAATGACAAGTACAAAATAGGACAAAGTTTTGAATCAAGTTGGGTGGTCCCCTTTGCATAACATATCATGACCTTGTGGGTACCCCAACAAATTCAAAAATTGGATCACTTAGAGTATTAGTGTAAATAGCGAAAAACGCTATCAACTTAACAATAGGCTTATTCTTCAATTTACACAAAATCCATATTAGAATTTATGTGGAATTAGCTTTAAAAAAAGTCATCTAGAACAGAGCTTTTCTGTTTGTAATATATAAGACATAATGCCTTGCACAACGATTACATTTAGAGTTGCGTAAATATTTTTATTCTTGATCATTGAACTGTGAAATTTATTAATTAAATTAATAATATATTATAAACAATAATAATTAATTTAAAAAAATGAAGTTACACAATTTTTGACAATTGATGTTTTAAAAATTTGTAAGATTTAATAGAGGACTACTGGATACATAATATGTAAATAACAATAAAGGTTACAATAGACTTTTTGTTCCAGGAGCTTTTACATTTTTTCAGAATTATTGTGTAATATATACATTTAAAAATATATCCACGTGCTTATATTTGAAAAACTGAATTCACTTATTTTTAACATAAAAAATCAAAATGCTAAATTAACACTATAATAATTAATACAAAAATTCTTCGAAGAACTAGTGAAAAAGAACGAAACGACAAGATGAATAAGCTTTTCTGTAAAAATAAAATATAGCTAGACCTTTTGTAAAAACTTCCAAAAAAAAAAGAAAAATTTGAATCTGAAAATAGAGAATGAAATGAAGCAATACAGTAAGAATAAGAAAATTTTGGAAAAATGTAAAAAGCATGAAAATAATGAAAGTAATACTTATAAACAATCAAGTAAGAGTTGTGATAGTAGAGATAACGAAAGATATTAAGCAAATTTGTCAAAATCACAAAAAAAGCACCTGCAGATATTAAAACTGAAAAAAGCGCACGTGCTGTGAAGAAATATGCTTACTAAAAGAAAAAAATACCGGAATAAGAGAGCCGCAAAAATGCACTAGAAACTTAAACGATTTAATATTATAGAGGATAATTATAAACTGTAAAGTATAAAAAAGAGTCGTAAGAATATTGTAGTAAGGGGATTAAATACAAATACAAAAGGAGAAGAAGAACTGAAATCTAAAGTAAAAACCTACATAGCAGAAATATTTTCGCAAAAAGCAAAAAACTAGCTGTAAAAATTAGTGAAGTAAGTAAAAATAAAGAAGCAATTGCTTGAATCGGATGCATAAATACACAAGAGCCTTGTTAACAAGTCTATAACTGAAAAGCAAGATCAGAAAGAATATTATCATTAAAGACAATTTTAATAGTATAGATTAGGAAAACATAAAACTCACAAAAGAATAATGAGACATATAAAATATAATAGGAATGACGATAAGGAAAGAATTTTTTATTTTTGTAATATATAAACTAACAACTATGAGTAATAATTTCTACGAATAAAAGAATATATAGGAATATGTGAGAAAAGTAGGAAGGACATTTGAAGTTTGTAGTGCACAGTGGGACCAAATGAATTTCGAAGGTGCCAAAAATCAAATTATCTTTCAATTTTACTAACACTTGGTATATAGAGTTTTTTGGGTCGCTGATTACGAATCTGATAACAATTTTTTGAAAAACAAGATGGCTGACCTAATATGGCGGTCGATATACCGTTTTTTTTCCATGAAACAATTTGTTATTTATTTTATTTCTATTTGCTATTTGTTATCTAGAGTTTTTTTGGTCGCTGATTACAAATTCCTCTTGTGATTGTGCCTCTTCAGATTTATTTTTTTTCTTTGTAACTCCTTCTCTGGTTTATTTTCTTTCCGCCGTGGAAAATCATTTGGTCCTACTGTGTAATGTTCTAGTTCTAGTGGTACCAAAAAGTAAATAAAAGACGAAAGGGGTAGAAACTAAGGACAAAGAACTACATTTTAATTATTAAGAATGAAAAATAAAGAAATAACAAAATATAAAAAAGAGTAGTAGGCGAAAAACTAACAAGAATTAAAGGAAATTGTAGAAGAAACATACATATAAGCTATGGCATCGATTTAAAAATATAATTTTTGACAAACATGTTGGGTAATAGAAAAAACAACAGATTAGTATAGTAAAAAAAAATAAATATACAAGTAAAAACTAAAAATAGGGTTGAAAAGAATATTTAGCTAATAAAATAGTAGAACACCATGATAAATACAGGAAAGAGAAAAAAGATAAATTAAACAGCTATAACAGTATTTACATAGAAAAAAATTGAAGATAAAATAGAAAGGAGCAGCAGAAATCATAACAAAATTATTTTCATTTTATAACATATTAAATACCCTATAATGATAAAAAACTAAATGACAAAAAATAAAAATAGAGAAATATTAAATGAAAAGCATAAAATTAATAGATGAAAGAAATATTTTCGAAAATTACTAAATTATAAAAAAGACTTGAAGGAAAATGATAGATTTAATTTATTAGAAGAAAAATCTGAAAAATCAATACGCGGGGAGAAGCTAAAAAATAGAAAAGGATCAGAATTTGACAAAATAAGAGCCGACTGATTATAAATATAGATCAGAATACCATTAACAATATTCAATAAAATATGGGTAAATCTCAATTTTCTAACAATTGACAAGTGGAATTAATAGTTTTAATAGACAAAAAAGAAGGTAATAGAATAAGCAAATTTAGAAGTACCGAAGACCACATATATTATAAGTAGACATGTTGAGATTAATTATGGAATATGATGTCGGTCAAATGGCCGCAGCGGCTGTGTTGGCATACCCCGACTCTTTTCCAAATCAGTTGGCTAAATTTCAGCAATAATGCGTTGGCTTTCTGTTTCTAGTTCAGGAATTATTTGTGGTTTTTTTAACATACACCGTGGACTTTACCAAACCCCAGAGGAAAAAATCGCATGGTGTTAAATCACAAGATCTAGGCGGTCAATTAACGTCAGCATTTCTGGAAATTACACAACCTGAAAAACGTTGTCTTAACAAATTTATGGTTTCTGTTGCTATATGGCATCGGTTTTTCATAAATAGTACAAGGATTTTCATTGGCCCAAATCCGGCTTATTAACAAAACCATCCAAACGAAAATGAGTTTAATCGCTAAAGATGATTAAAGAAAATGTTATTCAGTGTTTGGTTTTTCATCATTCAATTAGCAAATTATCTCTGCTGCAAACGGCCTCGTCGCTTAAGCTCCGGAGCTTGAACTTTGTAAACGTGGAGGTAAAGTGAGAGTTCGTTTCAAACTGGTTCTGCTCATGTTCAATTATTGAGAACGATGATGTGTTGATGTTCGTGGATTCTCATCGATAGCCTTACTGATGACTATAATATTTTTGGTCGACCGCACAAGACGAGGACGCGGTAGAGTTTGTTTGTCCATAACCGAAGCAGTTTGCTCAAAATTTTTAATTAATCTTAGAACGGGGGACTCGTTAAGTGAATTATGGATATAAAGAATTCTACGCATTTTTCGAAGAGTCCGCAAAAACTTCGACAAATTTGTAATATGTTTTAACAATAACAATTCGCTTTTGTATAGCGATCCATTTTTAATAACCTCAATAAGTGCAAATGTCGAACATTAGGATTTCCAACATAAATATAAAAAAATGCTAGAAAATTTAAATCCATGTAGCTGATGGCCCGCCCTTTAGTATATTATTAAAAAATTAAATAGAAACGCAATTACTACTGCAACATATTCATTATTGCACACTTTATAATTAATAATGAACCACTATTAACATAAAAAATGTATAATTACAGAAGAATTAACTAAAACAGTATCGGAAAATAAACTGCTAAAAACAGTACCGAGAAGTTTTTAGAAGTAAAAATTAAATGGAACAAGAAAGAAAATACAACTAAAATACTACTAGTAGATACATGGGTAAAGTTAAAATGGGGGATAACTGAAATATTTGCTAATAACTTAGTCAAAAGGTTCCTAAAAGTTTTATAAGCAAAAATCAAAGGGAAAGGAAGAAATCTATAAGAAATTAAAATGAAAGATTTGAAAAAGTTGACAGCAACGAAAAACCAACAATTCGACCGTCCTATAAGCTTTGTAAATCTTTTGGAACACCTTCTATAGTAAACTTAAAGCTGCGGTTGGTTTATTATTTTAACCTAGAGACCTTAATCATTTCTGAGTCATTCTCTTAAAAATTGAATCCGGGTTTTCTGTCTAGAATGCACGTGTTTGGATATGTGTGCCACGGCCGCCGCGTTCCAAGCAGCAGAAAAAACAAAAATATTATTTTCAAATGGTAATCTAGATAAGGAATATAAAACAAATGCTGTCTGGTACAAACCTCCAAGGTTAAATACTGCTCTACATTGACGAAAAATATACTCGTAATTTAAAAATTAACATTTTGTTAGCGCCTAACTTACAGTGCGTTTCTATTTCTCAAGCTCTTTAACAATCCTTACAATAAAATGCCCTTTTTCAAAAATTTTCAATTGTAAATGTATAAAGGCGATTAATTTCCTATATCTTTATCTTATGGTGGTATTTGAAAGGGTAGAAAGCATCTTGATACAAAAATATGAATCGAATGAATAAAATGCGCAATTTTAGCTTCACAAAAAATTCCTTTGTGAATTGTAACCACCATTGGGCTAAGATCAAAACTTTCCTTTAAAATAAATTAAGCGCATTTTCTTTTTTTAAGTAGTTTGTGACGTAAATTCTTAATTCATTTTTGAAGTCAAAAACTGTGTCCTATAAATTTGTCTATTTGAGTTGGTTAAAAAATATCAAGTTGTTTGTTTTACTCTAAATCCTCCAAAATGACTTTAAACATGCACCCAAAGTTTCTACGTAGAAGAATAGAGAGAATTAAAAAAATAATTTTTGGTATTTATTTCCTAGCCAGTATTCGTTTGAGTTTTACCGAGTAAGGACGTGCTCGGAACGTTCTCAAAGTGTTTACAACGCGAAACCTAAAGAATTAGTAAGAAAGGAATCTTACAGCCCTAAAAATTCTGACGAAGAGGAAGAGCTCATCGTCAGAGAAACGGATTGGCTTTTGCCTAAAAATAAAAATAGAAAAAAGCGCAAAGCCAATGAATCACCTGAAAAAACAATAGATAGTCCAGAAGGACAAAGGAAAACTACAAAAGTAGTAAAACCACCGCCAATTGTAATAAGCAACGTAAAGAATTACAATGAGGTTACAGCTCAATTACAAATTGACAAATTCAGCTGTAATACAAATATGCTGAATAACACTCAGATTAAAGTGAACGTTAATTCTGAGAAGGAATATAGGAATTAACATCATTAATAAATAAAACTGAGCTAGAATGGCATACGTACGAAAACAAAGCCACTAGAACTATACGCGTTATGGCGAGGAATTTGCATCCCTCGTGTAATGCTGAAGATATAGGGACAGAGCTACTAGAAAAAGGCTTTAAGCTAAAAAAGTAACACAAAAGCTCAAAAACAACAGAGAATAACGAAAAGAAATATATTCGTTTGCCTTTATATATGCTGGAGTTTGAAAACACAGAGGACATAAAAAATATTTGAAATCAAATATTTAAACCATATGAAGGTGAAAATTGAGGCAATAAAAGTAATAAACTTTTACCGCAATGTAAACGATGCCAAAGATATGGCCATACCCAAAAGTTCTGCAGACACACCCCTACCTGCGTAAAGTGCGCAGGTGAACACTGGACTGCGGATTGCAAAAGTCAAGAGATACGCCCGCAAAGTGCACAAATTGCTCTGAAGCCCATCCTGCCAGTTATAGGGGCTGCATTGTAGCTAAAGAACTGCAGAAGAGGAGGTACAACACCCTAAAAGCAAAGAATACGACATCTCAACCAAGGGCATTCGCCTCAAATAAGAGCAAACCTGGCGTAACCTATGCGCAAATAGCACAAAATCAAAGGAACAACCAAGCCCTAAACCTAAAACGGAACCATCTATAATGCAAATGCTGCAGGATATGATGAAATCTATAAATCAAATAAACAACCGACTTGATAAGCTAGAAGCCAGGAACACTGGTGCCATCCCTAAACAGAAATAAAATCATGGACCAAAGAGATCTAAGAATTGCTATATGGAACGCCAACGGCGTTCTTAACAAAAAACATTCATTAGAAATTTTCCTCAACCTTCAAAATATCGATGTATGTCTCATTTCTGAGACACATATGACAAGCCAAAATTATCTAAAATTAACAGGATACAAAACTTACTATACCATACATCCAGATAACCAAGCAAAAGGAGGAAGTGCGATAATTATTAAAGAATCCATTAACCACTTCGAAGAATGCCACTTACAACGTGTCGATATGCAACTTACCGTAGTAGGGATTAAAGCTACTAAACAAAAACTCACAGTCGGGGCAATCTACTGTCCACCCAGGCACAATCTTAAACAGCAGGAATATAAAATTCTCCTACAACACCCAGGCGAAAGGTTCATCATAGGTGGCGACCTAAATGCCAAACACGTTGAGTGGGGCTCAAGATTAAACACTACCAAGGGTAACGAGCTAAGAAGGGCCATCCAAGAAAGAGGATGCAACTATCACTCTACAGGTAAGCCCACATATTGGCCAACTGACATCAATAAAATTCCAGACATGTTGGACTTCTTCATATCACGAAAAGTTTCACCAAACTTTATGGAGTTAGAGGAAAACTTTGACCTAGAATCTGATCACTCAGCAGTTATCATGACACTAAGTGAGAAGATAATAAAAAAGGAAACACGACCAGCATTAGTAAATAAAACCACAGATTGGGAAAGCTTCAAAGCACACCTGCAAGAAAAAATCAACCTACGTGTTAGTCTCAAAACAAAGGAGGAGTTGGAGGCAGAGACCGAAAACTTTACCAAACTTATACAGACAGCAGCGTATAACAACACAAAGGAAATTACACACAAAACCAAAGGTGTTAACTACCCAATAGAAATCAGACAGATGGCGAAGGAAAAGAGAAGAGCCAGAAGAAGATGGCAGCAGTCACGAGACCCAGCAGACAAGACTGTTCTAAACAATAAAACACAACAGCTTAAAAGAGAAATCCAAAAGCTCAAGGAAGAATCCCTCAACTCATACTTGGAGAACCTAACGGCGAGTGAAGAAACCGACTACTCCCTGTGGAAAGTTTCTAAAAAAATCAATAGACCTATATCGTCAATACCGCCAATTAAAAATGGAACTGGCCCATGGGCATCCATCTTTACTCCTAATGAAGCGCAAATAGATAACACCCTCAATCAGACTATTAATCTAAGAACAGAAAATATCACACCGGTTACTCCAAAGGAAATAGAGAAGGAAATAAAACAAACCTAAATCCAAAAAGCGCCAGGATACGATTTGATCACCGGTGAAATCTTGAAGCACTTGCCTAGGAAAGGTATAGTCATGCTCACCTATCTCTTCAATGCAGCGTTGAGACTACAACATGTTCCCGACAGTTGGAAAGTTGCAGAAGTAATCATGCTGCCCAAACCAGGTAAGCCACCAAACGATGTTAAATCCTACAGGCCCATCTCCCTGTTATCAATCATATCAAAATTATTCGAAAAGCTACTTCTCAAGAGACTCAAGCCATTTATAGAAAATGGTAACCTAATACCGAACTATCAATTTGGATTCCGACAAAAACACTCAACGATTGACCAAGTTCATCGAATTACGGATGTCATTGAGTGCGCTCTAGAAGAAAGGAAAGTCTGCTCGGCAGTCTTCTTAGATGTTGCACAGGCCTTCGACAAGGTGTGGCATGAGGGCCTGATACACAAACTAAACAAACTGCTCCCAAAACAACATGTAGAGATGTTAAAATCATACATCTCGGACAGACTCTTCAGAATAAAACAAGAAGACCAGTATTCGGAACTGAAAGAGATAAAAGCAGGTGTACCTCAAGGTAGTGTACTGGGCCCTATACTCTATCTGTTGTATACCAGCGATTTACCGGATCTAGAGGGAATCACGGTTGCCACATTTGCCGATGATACAGCTCTACTTGCAGTAGACGAAGACCAAGAGTTATCCACTAGAAAACTACAAACAGCCAGCAACATAATACTTGACTGGACCAAACAATGGAGGATCAAGTTAAATGAACTAAAATCTACCCATGTCAACTTTACCAATAAACTGCTCAAACACCCGCTGTCTTTAGACATTAATGGTACCATCGTACCTTACGAGAACAACGCCAAGTATCTAGGCATGACTCTAGACGCCAAACTCAGGTGGAAAGAGCATGTGAAGAAGAAACGAGCAGAACTAGCCCTAAAATATAGACAATATTATTGGTTGATTGGAAGAAACTCCAAACTTTCAATCTCCAATAAACTACTGATTTACAATCAGATACTGAAACCAGTGTGGCTTTATGGCATACAGCTCTGGGGCTGTGCCAGTGATTCTAACATCAAGTGTATCCAAACATTTCAGAATAAAGTTCTACGAAACATAGTAAATGCCCCCTGGTATATCCGAAATTCCGATCTTCACAGAGATCTACGAATTCCAACCGTTGAGAATGAGATCAAGAGGTTTGCTGAAAAGCATGAAGCTAGACTTCACCTCCATGTCAACGCAGAAGCTCTTCAACTGCTGGATAACCAACATCAAGTCCGAAGACTGAAGAGAAGAAAACCACGTGACCTTGTGTAGTGTGTTGTGTATAAAAGCAGAGCACAGTGCGCGAGTGCAGTGAAGTACGCAAAACAGAAGAAGCTTAGAAGACATCATTGGATGGACTCTAGTATAGACAAATACCTAGTTTAAGATCTCAGATGAAAGTTAATGGTTAGTCCTATAGACTAGTTTTAACAGCAGGCACACAATGCCAAATAAAAAAAAAAAAAAAATTTCCTAGCCAATCTTTAAAATCAATTAAATCAATAAATTAATATTATAAATAATTAATAAATAAATTATAATTAATCAATAAATTAATAGTAGTTACAACTTTTATAAGGTTGTTTCGGACATGTGTATAAACAGTTATGTACAAATGTTATCAGTAAATATAAATGAAGAATTTACGTAAAATGTACCTCAACAAAAAGGGTTATACATGGAAGGTATAGAAGGATATCAAAACCCAAATAAAATAAAAATTTTCGAATAAGTTTTTATAATATTGGTATATTAAATACACAGTTTTTAAATTTTAAAGACCTTTAAATTTTTTATTTTGGTTTGAAACAGTGATAGAAAAGAATGTTTCAGAAACTTCGACAGTAAATAAAAAAAAAAGCTTTGAGCTATATAAAATGCTTATAAAATAAAATTTAACGCTACTTCTGATTTAAAGCAGCCACAACGTATTTTGGACTCTAAAAGTTCCCAACATAAGGAATTGCATTCTGGTTGTTTCAAAAATAATTACAATGCGATTTAGCAGTTTCTTTGCAAAAGTTGTGTGTGGGCTTTGGTAACAGTCACCCATGTAAATGGTTCTAAGATAAAATTGAGGTGAAAAAAATTGATTAAATATATACGGTTTTTTCGAAAAGTATTGGGAATAATTCAATAAAATTAAAAGTATTGGGGGTAATAAATAATTTATTTAAAAATATTTAAAATAGCCTTTTTCTGCATCGACACAGTGTGGCTGCCACGCTTTGAAGACTTCCTGGAATGGGAAAACTGAAATACTGTTTATGCTCTTTGTCAGAGCGATTTGGACCTCTTCCATCGATCCAAAACGGATTCATTTTAGGCTGTATTTTAATTTTGGGAACAGAAGAAAACCTTATTGTGCTTGACCAAAAATAGCCTTACGAGCAGTGAGCCAGATGCGTTATCGTGGTGGAGGGTCCAAGTGTTGACGATCTCTTTTTGGCTCGAACGGCTCTTTTGCAGACGTTCCAGCACATTAACGTAAAATTTTGGGTCCATTGTTTGTCCCTCGCGTAAAACTTTTGTGTACCACACCTTTTCTATCAAAGAAGACAGTGAGCATTGATTTCATCTTTGACTTGCTCATGTGAACCTTTTTCGAGCAAAGAGATCCGGTTGTGTGCTATTCAGAACTTTGTCTTTTGGTCTCGGGATCGTACTCGAACACTCGTGTTTTATTATCAGTTATCACCGTGTGCAAAAAGCCAGGATCAGACGCAACACGTTGCAACAGTTCTCGGCAGATCAACACATGCAAATCCTTTTGTTTTCGGGACAAAACTGTCGGAACCAACTTGCACGAATTGTTCTCATTTGCAAATTTTCAGACACAATTTAATGCACTACGGTTTTTGCTAAATTTAACTCCTGCGCTATCAATCGAATACTTAAATGCCGATCAAAGTTCAAGAGTTGTTTCACTTTCACCAAATTTTTATCACTGCTGCTCGTTAATGGACGTCCTTTGCGTTCGTTGTCCAGTCCGCGACCTGTCACAAAACACGTTTCGTGGGAAGCTCACTCTCTCAAGGCTTGAAGTCAACTGAGCCGGGTCTCATTCTTTACCCGAGACCATCCCCCACCATCCATCTCGCCGAAAACCACGTCCCTCTAGCCCTTCTGGTTTTCTAGAAAAAATATTCCTGGTACTTTCCAGACAAACCGTCTATGTTATAATAACCTACTCTAAGATTTGGAATATTTTTAGGCAACAAAAGATTTGATAAGAGTCAAACTCTTTTGTTTATTTTTTAAAGCTAAAAAAATATATATTTTACAACTGGTTGTGACAGCGTCGACGTTAGCATCTAGGCAACGAGATAATCGCGTAGAGAGAAATATGAGCCCTACTTTAAAGTTACGTAGCAAAAATTTTGCCTAACCAAATGTTTTTTTAAGTGTACACCTTGATTTTAAAATAAAATGAAATTAGTAGAAGTTGCAAGTTAAATCCAATACAGTTAACTATTCTGTTTCATTAAGCTATAATTAAAATATTAAAAAATGATAGACATTTCCCCCAAAAATTACAATGCGATCGTAGACACGCTCAGTGGGTGGGTGTACATTGTTGGAATGCACAGAAGAAAAAGTAGTAATTTATTCCTACGGTGTAACGAATGTAGTTGCGCACAAAGAGAAAGATCGTAGAAGCAGAAAATGATGGTCAACATTTATTGTTGCTTGGAGAGGGGGGGGGGGTAGTGACATCTCTATGAAGGTAACAGCCATATGTGGAAATATAGTGCTAAACCGCAGATTGTGTTCTATTGGATGTCGGAGTTCTAAGGAAAAGGCAAAATGACAAACGCTTGCACACAATGGATTTCTCATACCAATAGTTGTAACAACTGTACAGTGTGGATTTGAAGAACATCTTTAAATATCTTATCACAGCAGACAAATTATGATCCTAGCGTGAAATATCAAAAAAGGAACCACAGCTGGAATTGTGTATTCCAAAACAAATGACGATTGTCTTTTGGGATCAATAAGGGATTCTGCTGAGGAATTGCTTACTTCAACATTAAACCGTTACCGCACTGTGCTACATCACGCAACATATTGGGCGAATCTTGATCTGAGCGACTAAGCATTATAGACACAATAAAAATGGTAACAAATTTCCAACAACGAGCATTAGTTGGCTGCGCAGAAGTGATAATACACTAGAACTGTGCTACTACGCAGACGGAATACGGGGAAGCCATAGCTGGGTTCGTACAAGAAAAACAAGAAATTCAGCATAGACGAGCCAAGACTACATACTGGCGCACTAGCTCCCAGTGTAAGCAATCATCCCAAAACGTACTGTAACATCTGACAGCGTTACTTGATCTAAGGAGCATTAGAGCATCGACAGAATTAAAATACAAAGTTTGAAGCCTTTTAAAAACGATGTCAGAAGAGATCAAAATCCAATTCCATTAGACCGTCAGATTTCTGAGGAATGATCGTGTATTGGCCAAGAGGCAGTGACAGTACCAGAACCGCCAATTTTCGAGACGGTTTTAATGAGGTTTATAAAGAACCGGTTGCGAGCTAGGAGAGAGCAAACAGTGACAAACAAAAAAAATATTCATCCTCAAAGTTGACACGGCACGACAGATTGTTGCATACCGTAACCGATTACCATCAGTATTACTGGATATGTTCACTTTCGGTTCTACCGCGTAAGAATCCGGAATGTCATTGGACCAAAATAATTCTGTTCACCAGATGAACCTTATTTCAAGCGTCTGAAAATGACTACGAACGCGCACAGTTCTTACGGTATTTGCGGAATGCAAATGGGCACTCGAGGGTTGGGCAAATTAGTGTTGATGGCAATCCAAAAGTAAATATATTAAATAAACGTAGACTACGAAGTGAGTTAAAGCAGATTAGTCTATTTGTTTCCGTAGAATTGTAATTATTAGGAGTTTTTGAAGTCATCAGTGGTTTGAGCTCGCTTGCCCCGACGTAGTTCTTTTGAGTCTTGCACTAAGGCGAATAACGGAGTAGGTGAATTTGTGACTACAATAGATTTTAAGGAAACTAAGCATTGTGAAATTAAGATTTAGAGAGTAAGAATAATGAAAGTATTTGTGGTATTATGATAACATTAACCTATATTTTGTCAAATAATTCTATGTTCAAAAATAGTACACCCAAATAATGGTTTTCAGCAGCTTCGTAGAAATTGTGGGAGTGACGCCAAAAGTATATAGATATTGAAGCTTAATGCATCTGACGAGATGTGTACGCACTTCTTAAAATACTAGCAAGGAGAAAACAATTGTAACGCCGTTTATTTGGCCGCCTTAAGTCATAAGAAAACTCATCTATTCTATTAATAAACTTACCATAACTAACAAAGTTTTTTTTTCTTAGTGAATTAATGAATAGGTAAGAGCTCACATGTGTAAAGACCAAGAAAAGTTATGTTTTTATGTATATTACAATTTTTTTAATTTATTCTAGAAGTAAAGAAATTTTTTATCATTTTAACAATTATTTTGAAAATAGTAACACTCATGTTTATTCCATTTTTTTTTATCTTAACGTCCTCAAAGTTTTATTTTTGTTCCCTACTAATGTACAATTTTCTTCAATAATATTTCACAATTTTTGGATTTTATTTATTTTTATTTCTTTATATCCACCTTTTATATTATTTCCAGTTTCTTATTTAATTTCTACTACTTTTTCTTTTATTACCATTTTTCTATTGTTGTTCAGTTTCTTCTTTATTATTGTTTGCATGATTTCCTAGTCTAATTATTTTAAGTTTGAGGGTGGATGAAGGGTGATTTAGAACATTAATTCTGTAATCTGTTGTTAAACGATGGCACTTGAATGGACCGGAAGGTGATAGCAATATGTCAATAATTATTTTTCTAGTTATTCCAAGGAATTTTCCTAAAACGCCGTTTTAGATTGGTGCCATGTAAAATAGCTTAATAACCAAATTTTCTTTCATCAAAGCAATCAGCATTTCAAAATATTGATGCTAACATCCCTTGAGTTTAAATACCAGAACTTTCTGGTCCATTTTAGAACCGCGCGTTTAAATATAAGGCGGGGCAGATGGACATTCGTGGATGTCGAATAGTGGTGCAAATAAATCAGTGTTGTTATCCGTGTTAGCCGTTGATGGTTAATTTAATAGTATTTAATAATTATTGTACAGCAGTGAATTAAGCAGCCTTCGTGAATAAATTTTAGTTATGAATTAAATCGCCATTCAATTCACATTTCATTTATTATAAACATTGAAAAATGAGTGGCAAAGATGGTCGAGATTTATTTAAAAAACAAAGTGGAGAAAAATCCAAAAAATATTCTAAAACTAGACAGTTTTCTTGCGTAGTGTGCAGCAATTACAATCATCATCAACGCCAGAAATCTTAAGCCCAAACTGTAATGCATTGAATGTACAACTGAAAGAAGTTTTAAACTCAATAATCCCCGAAATACCCTCAAAAAGATATAAAATCTAAGTATATCATATCGGGGTGTAAATTATGAACTTTTTGAGTTGGTAACATGCAATGACATTCAATAAAACGATGACTATGACTCTGATTTTAAAAAATCTGAAAGACAGTATGCCATTCGAAAAAGATTTTATATCAATCGGTTGTTTTATAAAACGTTAATGAATAGAGAACGCATCAAACTAAATTGGTTGGTTTACCAATGGACGAGTATTTTGTGCGTTTTGCAAAAATCATTGGAAAAACGACGTTCTTAACAACTAAGTAGTTTAATAAGTTGGAAAAGTAACCATAAACAACTCTGAAAACAGAGAGTGCATTTCAAAGTTTATTAGTAGATGTCGAATTTTACAAAGAATGGATTGTAAAATAGCAGAAGAGTACTACGAAGAAGCTTTTATTGGCGATATGTTATTTTAAGAGTTGTTAAAGTCGTAAAGTTTGTTTTTGTTCCTCTACGTTGTTAATTTATGGCGAGAATAAAATATTAGATTCAGTAAGAAATAGTAAGTTACTTGGCTGATTTTAAAATTTTATGCTTTAATAGCCAAACGTACAGCAACATTTGGAAACAAAGGAAGAGGTGCTCCATCATACTCATCAAGTACAATTATCAGTGAATTTGTTAAACAGTTAGTGGGCCAAGTTAAGGCAGATATCGTCCAAGAGACTTGTAAATGCCAACTCTTATTTCATAATTGTGAACTTAACGCCAGATGTGTCGCACACAGACCAACTAGCGTTGTTTCACCTTATAAGGGGCGCGTTATCTCCAAAACTTTGTCTACAACCCGCTGTCAGTACCCGTGCTGGGGCCAGTCAAGCATTCTACAAATCATACCAGGAAGCCCTTAATTCTGTGCCACAAATTACCCATGATGGCAGTCAGATCAAGCACCCATAGTCTGAACCAAATGTGATATTAGTAAACTTAAGAATCTTGAAATGAGATTAACGGTATATTTCTGAAAAGTCTCGAGAAGTAAGTGGAAAGCTTTAAGGAAAAAGGTTTGACACAACGAAAGGCATTACTCTGTATAACACTTTTATAAAAACTCTTTCAAAAGAAGAGTTTCCAAGGCTAGAAAAGAAAGCCAAAATGATGTGGTGAAGTCTACAAAAAAGACGTTACAAGGAAAAGGAAACCAAAAGTATGGAAATTACGAGTTTTTTGAACGGTAATAGAAACATACTATACTGCAATGATTCTTTCAAGTTTAATTTAGTACGAATAAGAACAATCTATATAGAAATATATAAGAATTTCGGATTTCTACGAAAAATTACTCAAATGAAAAATTATAAAACGCAATAGAGGGTAAATCAGCGATTGCTTCTGATTTAGATAAAACATTTTCTCAGAAATGCACACTCATGCATTTAGCAACCTTTTTAAAAATAATAAAAGTATTAACAAAGAAGAGAAGAATACCAAACCAAAAACACAATTAGAAATATAAAGACTTCTAGCATTATTGAAGTCATGGAACGTAGTCTACCTTTCTTAATACTTTATCATTAATAATTTAATTGATAAATGATATGATTACTAACTGCACCGAAGTTCTTAAGAGCTTAAAAAACTTTTTGAGATTAACGTTAAAAGAAGAAAATTTATAGTTAATTTCTGCAGTCTATCTTTTGATAGAATAGTCCAGAAGTTTACTTATACCAAAGCCAGAGAAAGAAATATTTTTTAAATAAAAAGTTTGGAGATAAAGTTGACATTTTTTTATTTTTCCTCAGTGATGTTTGAATGTATGTATACATTGTACTGGAATGTATGTACGTAACAAAATAAAAAAGCTCAAATAAAATGCTTTGTCTAAACAATTAACGAAGTGGTCGTTTTAGGGCCCAATTCTTGAGAGCAACACCCGTGTTAATTTAAAGTTGATGAACAATGAAAGAAAGCAAAATGAGCGACAAAGCTACAATCTCTCTAAATAAAATATTTTTTAAACCCTCACGCTGTTGACAAATAAAGAACTGTTACGGATATTTTCTAAACAAGCAATACCAATTTTTCAATAGTAAAATCCTTAAAATATGCACAGTTTTGCTTGCTAGACGATTCAAAAGTCTAGAATGCGTTCAAGTGCTCTTTGTTAGTATTTATTTTAATTTATCTGCTTTAATGAACATATAAACCATAAATTTTGTAAATGAAGGTCTTCTGACAACAAAACAATCCGCAGTCGTAAAAGCAGCGTAATAATTTTTCGAACGTCTGACCTCAGATTGATTTTAAAATAATTGCTAAGGACAAAATATTAGCATTAAAATTAAATCATCATGACATGCAACAACGAACGTTTATAATAGACTGTGAATAGTGTTAACATTATTAATTTATTATTTTTATTTTAAAAGTAATTAATTACCTAGCCTGACTTTGCTTTCTATGTCGTAAGTGTTATTTTATTTATTATCTCTTGCATATTATTAACAGATGAACAATACCTGGCCAAGTCATTTTCACATAACACACAACAGGGTGTGGTAATGGAATATTTTGATACATTGCCTCAGTGACATATATTTTGATTCACTTTTAGTGGGTAACCGTCTTCAATGTCGAAATCGAAAGTTACCGGCTCTTTACGGCGTTCAATGTTGCTCGTTATTTATATCCGCCACGCGTGCTGCAACACTCGATTCCTCCCACGACAATGACACAACGCACGGAACGCGCTTTTTACGGCCACAGACGCATTCCTCAAGGCAATCTTCATGCGCGCGACAGCTGAAACGCCTAATGATAAGTGCAAGAGTAGTTTACCTAACCGCATGTTTCTCCACTTGCTGTGTTGTAAGTCGCGCAATGGCCGTATCGTTGTCATATCGGGGTCGTCACGACCGATTCCGTTAGTCATACACGCAAATTAATATAGCAAACCCCTGTTAGGCGTAGCGCAATAGCGAACATGCCATTTGAAGCATGAATGGGCAATTAAAAAATATTGCGATAAAGTATGTCGTTTAGTATAAACTAGTCGTGACTTATCAGAGCAATTGCGTGATTCGATAAATCAAGCAGTCGCCACTAGGTTTTGCGCAAAAGAAAACTGCATTGCTGTTGTTACACTTCAGGAGTATAATAAATCACGGATAATCTTTGCTGACATTCTGATTTAAATCAGATCTAATGAGCCATCAGGAGATCAAATATTTTTTTATGAATCAGGTATGACCCAACTAAACGATTATTGTTGTTTAGATAAACATAACGAGTTACAATTACCTTGTTTTTCGAGTACATCTACTTATTCAAAAAATTGTGTTATGTGCAACACTGTTGGAGAAAAAATAAAAATTAATCATCTGGAACAAATATTATAATGTCAGCACTAAGCATAATATATGATTTAGTACTTTCAAGTAAAACCAGGAAATAGAGTACTTATCACAGGATGCTATGTTAGAAAAAGGCGAAAAGATTTTAAAAAATTCGACTTCTTATAGAATATTAAAAAATCGTTAAAATGACACAGATTGGAATTGGTAATTATCCATACAAAGTTTTTATAAAACGCGTATAATATCCAAATTTCCCTAGAAGTTGAAATCAGTAATAAGTTTAACAGAATAAGTTCCTATTGTACATTAAAAAATATTCAGTTCATTGTGGAATGTTTTTGTTAAACCAAATTAAAAAACATTGATGCTATGTTCCTACGTAGCTGAATGAAATATAAACCAGGATTGTTCTTTTGATTTATTGAAGCCTCATATAATAATAAGTGTGTTAGTAATAGGCGTATAAATAAGTTCTCAGCTTTTTTCTGCAAAATTAAAGTTTTATTTGAAAACAAACAAAAAAAAGCTTAAGTATCAAAGTATTCCCCGTTGGCATCAATGACCTTTTGCCATCTTTCGGGTAGCTTGCGAATTCCTTGGTGATAGAAGCTCACCGGCTTCGAGACGATAAAGTTATCGACGCATTTTCGGACTTCTTCTTCTTCTGTTTTGAAGTGCGTATCAGCCAAGTGATACTGTAACGACCGGAATAAATGATAATCGGAAGGGGCCATGTCAGGGCTATACGCCGCATGTGGGAGAAGTTCCCAGCCTAACGCGTCTGTAGCTCATCCGTGTCAAATGTTTGAGGGCGTCCAGCGCGTGGTTGATCTTCAAGATTAAACTCTCCTCCGCGAAATCTTTGGTACCACTTTTTGCACGTTGCATGATTTACAGCATTCTCACCATATGCAGCACAAATCATTTCGGTGACTTCAGCAGCGTTTTTCTTAAGATAAAACGCGAAGTGGATAGCAAATCGAATATGCTCTTTTGTGATTGCCATCGTGAACACAGCTGATTATTGAAGTTATGTGCATCAAACGCCAAATCGCATGATGTTTTAAAAGACCAAATGTCAATGCTTTTGTTCGGGCTTTACTACCGGGCGCCCGTGCGCCTTTACAAAAGATACTTAACTTGGCGCCGCCGCTGTATCGGAGACGCTGGACCCCTCTCTCGGACGCGCCGCCACTGGGCCTTAGCGAGAAGGGGTGCACGCGCTCGCGGGTGGCGCCGCGCTACATTCAGCGCAGAGACTTGACTCGAGCCCGTTGAGCCTTCCAGACGTTAGCGCCAGTACGCTGCTTTCAAGGGATAGAGGACTGCGTGACAGGGAAACAGGTCAGTGTGTAATCGTGATGATTGATGTGTATGCGTCCTCTTGTGTTGTAAGGGCGGTGTGTGCCTTGGGGAAGGAGTCACGGCGCGTTCGTGGCCCTTCTGCGGCGTAGTGCTTTGCGGCAACCCCGTGTTGCTCGAGCCTGCGTGACAAGGACACAGCTCAGAGCCAAATCTGTACGTTTGATGTGTATGGGTCCTCTTGTGTTGTAAGGGCAGTATGTGCGCCTTGGGGAAGGAGTCACGGCGCGTTCGTGGCCCTTTTGCGGCGTAGTGCTTTGCGGCAACCCCGTGTTGCTCGAGCCTGCGTGACAAGGACACAGCTCAGTGAGGACTCTGTACGTTTGTCGCGTATGCGTCCTATTGTGTTGTAAGGGCGGTGTGTGTTCCTGGGTAAGGAAGCTCGGAGGTCCGTGTTCCTTCTATGGAGCCCCGTGGGGGGTTGGGCCCGTTCGCCTAGCTGGTCATCCTCAGGGAGCGATGTCCGTGGACGGCGGGACGGGACGGCATACACTCGCCCAGGTAGAGAGCTCTCATTGCGTGAGGAACCTGCGTGATCACGCTTGTTGCGTATGCGTCCTATTGTGTTGTAAGGGCAGTATGTGCGCCTTGGGGAAGGAGTCACGGCGCGTTCGTGGCCCTTTTGCGGCGTAGTGCTTTGCGGCAACCCCGTGTTGCTCGAGCCTGCGTGACAAGGACACAGCTCAGTGAGGACTCTGTGCGTTTGTTGCGTATGAGTCCTATTGTGTTGTAAGGGCGGTGTGTGTTCCTGGGTAAGGAAGCTCGGAGGTCCGTGTTCCTTCTATGGAGCCCCGTGGGGGGTTGGGCCCGTTCGCCTAGCTGGTCATCCTCAGTGAGCGATGTCCGTGGACGGCGGACGGGACGGCAACACTCGCCCAGGTAGAGAGCTCTCATTGCGTGCGGAAAGGTACCTTGCGGCTTGCGTAATTGCGTTCGCGCCACTAGCGACGTTGCGACACGATGATTTGTATTGTCGTTTACTATTGTTTTTTGTATGAATTGCATTTAGCTTAAGTTTACAACTACCAATAAAGCCTACTCTTGCCCCGGCTTTCCTCTCTAATCGCGAGAGGTTTTATGCCTAGGCAAGTAGTAACATTCGCGTAACCCTATGTGTTTTATTGATTGGATCTGCGCTCACTCAACCTTTACTAAATTTCACCCTTACAGTAATTCTAATTAACCATTTTTAATTTTCACTGTATCTTGGTCAATTGCAACCCAAAGATGGTGCCCCGGGTGAGGAGTGAGTGCAAGGTCTTCTCAATTCAAATTTGGTGTGTTATGCATATTTTCTTGCAGATGATAGTCCAGCATGTAAACGGGATTTTTTCCCTTCTGGAACCTTCCAGGGGCCTTTGTGTTCTGAAAATTTATGGTTTATGGGTTGAGCCGGGTCGGTAAGTAACGGGATTCGGTGCCGGGCGAACTTTCGTGTTGAAGCACGTTCAAGGCCGCATTACGGTAGCGTGGAGGTTAGCGCACCCCGCGCGTGTGCGTATCGTCTTTCTGTCTACCACCGTCTTTTCTCGTAGATACGAGTGACTTGGTTGATTGCTCCGTTCTAAAATACACGTAGATTCGGAAATCATTTGGAAGGTGGCTCGCGAAGCCGAAATCAAGAGCATTCGCGAGCGTTTGGTCGCAAAACCGCGTGAGTCCGTCACGCGCAATATCGTGCAGTCGCGGCTTGACGCCATCGGAGAGATTTGGTCGGAGGCGCGTAAAACAAACGCGGATATTGTCGTCAGAGACGACGTCGAGGCTGACGCTTATATTACTGAGAAACGGTTTGAGCGCATGCAGGAGGAGTATGAGGGCGCGCTAGACGAGATGTTGATGTGGAGGATGCGTCTGACGCGACGGGTTTCCAGCCGAAGTACTCCGAACTTGTCAGGTTTTTGGAAAATAGAGCGCAAGCACTTGGAGTAGTATCGGCAGTTCGCGCCGCAGAAAAGAGGCCAGCTTCTGGCTCGGGATCGCCCCATGCTCGAAAAGTCTTCCTCGCTAATGCCGCTCAGCAGTCTGGGCCTTCCGAGTGCAGTTTGTGCTCCGCTACCCACCCGCTCAGGAAGTGTACCGAGTTGATGGAGAAGGCCCCTCAAGACCGACGCTCAACGGTGCGTCGTTTGGGGGCTTGCATTATCTGCTGCGGGCCGCATATATCTAGTGCGTGCCCGGCTTCGAGGCGCTGCACGGTGTGCAAAGGGAACCACCATTCGCTGCTTCATCCCAAGGCCTGAGCAGCGAGGCTCCGCGGAGTATTGGCGGGCGGCTCTCGGGGTGTGGTGAAGGGTAAATTGGCGCCGGCGGTAGTCATGCACGCTGCCTAGGCGTGAAGTTATTGTGGCTACAGCCCCTGTTAAGATTGTAAGACGCCGGCGTAGCAGTCGTCTGTATATCCGCTCGGCTCGCCCCTGCCGGTCGAAAGGTCTTTGTTTCTCATTTGCTCGGCAAGCGGGACGCGCGGTCGCGTCCCAGGGAGAGAGCTCACGGCGGGCGGTACGGTTTGTTTATTTATTGCCCATGGAGTCGCATAAGCGTGATGCAGAAGGACGTTATGTGGTCCGGCTGCCGGAAGGGCTGAATTGCCTCGCGTCGCGGACGAACCGAGACAATTGGCGCGCGAATCTCTTTCGGCTATGCATGGTCGGTTCTCGCGCGATCATAAGCTGGCGCTGGCCTACCAAGAATTTATGGAAGAATGCGAACAATTAGGGCAAATGGTGCGGATTCCTATCTCTAAGACGCAAACTGACAGGGCGTGGTATTTGCCTCATCCCGCGGTGGTGCAGGCGTCGCCGCCTGTATGGAAGCTCGGAGTCGTTTTCGACGCATTTAGAGAGACTCGGAATGGGTTCCGTTTCAATAGCTTGTTCCCGGGTGCCCCTCGGCAACGGGATCTGTCGCTTCTTTTATTAAATTGGCGCCGACACTTGTATGTGTTTACCGCGAACATCGTTAAAATGTTTCGGCAGATTCGCGTGGGTCCGGAAGACCAAGAGCGTCAGAAAATCGTGTGGGCGCCTACTGCAGATGAGGGTGCTCGGTCCCCGCTTGGGACTACCTGTCTCAATTACGAGACGTATGTCGATGATTCGTATGCTGGAGCAGACGAGCTGTGCTCCGCGGTGAAAAAGAGGGTCGAGCTCGGGCTGATATTGGCTTCGGCTGCAATATCACTCGATACATGGGCCGCGAATCTCCCTGAGTTGGTTCCTCCTCAGGTCCAACAGAGCGCGGTGAAGCAAATCGACGAGAATGTGTCAGTAAAAACTCTCGGGGTTCTCTGGGGTCCGGTTAATGACCAGTTCAGGTTCAGCGTTAGAAATGTTGTCGGGCTTTCGGCCGCCTCAACAAAACGCATTGTTCGCCTATTCGACCCGCTTGGCTGGCGATCTCCGGTGACAGTTTCGACTAAAATTTAATGCGGGATTTATGGATCTAGAAGTGCGTTGTCCGCGAGCGTTGGTATGCGTACTGTAAATCGTTGATCGATTTGCCATTGTTGACTATTGATAGATAGATGGGAATACGTCCAGCTGAGCGCGTAACTGCTGGTAGGCCATTCGCGGTCACAGGATTAGGTTACCCGGGACCGGACAATTTAGTACGAATGGTCACGGTAAAACCCGCCACGACAGCTCTTCGGCATCACATTTCGCGTTTGTGTCCGTTGCTCCCAGAGAAAGACGGCAGGGAAAATTAGATTCGCTATCAGGTATTGGTTCGTCCGTAGGACGAAGGCGGGCGGGATGTTCGGGCTTTACTACCGGGCGCCCGTGCGCCTTTACAAAAGATACTTAACTTGGCGCCGCCGCTGTATCGGAGACGCTGGACCCCTCTCTCGGACGCGCCGCCACTGGGCCTTAGCGAGAAGGGGTGCACGCGCTCGCGGGTGGCGCCGCGCTACATCCAGCGCAGAGACTTGACTCGAGCCCGTTGAGCCTTCCAGACGTTAGCGCCAGTACGCTGCTTTCAAGGGATAGAGGACTGCGTGACAGGGAAACAGGTCAGTGTGTAATCGTGATGATTGATGTGTATGCGTCCTCTTGTGTTGTAAGGGCGGTGTGTGCCTTGGGGAAGGAGTCACGGCGCGTTCGTGGCCCTTCTGCGGCGTAGTGCTTTGCGGCAACCCCGTGTTGCTCGAGCCTGCGTGACAAGGACACAGCTCAGAGCCAAATCTGTACGTTTGATGTGTATGGGTCCTCTTGTGTTGTAAGGGCAGTATGTGCGCCTTGGGGAAGGAGTCACGGCGCGTTCGTGGCCCTTTTGCGGCGTAGTGCTTTGCGGCAACCCCGTGTTGCTCGAGCCTGCGTGACAAGGACACAGCTCAGTGAGGACTCTGTAGGTTTGTCGCGTATGCGTCCTATTGTGTTGTAAGGGCGGTGTGTGTTCCTGGGTAAGGAAGCTCGGAGGTCCGTGTTCCTTCTATGGAGCCCCGTGGGGGGTTGGGCCCGTTCGCCTAGCTGGTCATCCTCAGTGAGCGATGTCCGTGGACGGCGGGACGGGACGGCATACACTCGCCCAGGTAGAGAGCTCTCATTGCGTAAGGAACCTGCGTGATCACGCTTGTTGCGTATGCGTCCTATTGTGTTGTAAGGGCAGTATGTGCGCCTTGGGGAAGGAGTCACGGCGCGTTCGTGGCCCTTTTGCGGCGTAGTGCTTTGCGGCAACCCCGTGTTGCTCGAGCCTGCGTGACAAGGACACAGCTCAGTGAGGACTCTGTGCGTTTGTTGCGTATGAGTCCTATTGTGTTGTAAGGGCGGTGTGTGTTCCTGGGTAAGGAAGCTCGGAGGTCCGTGTTCCTTCTATGGAGCCCCGTGGGGGGTTGGGCCCGTTCGCCTAGCTGGTCATCCTCAGTGAGCGATGTCCGTGGACGGCGGGACGGGACGGCATACACTCGCCCAGGTAGAGAGCTCTCATTGCGTGCGGAAAGGTACCTTGCGGCTTGCGTAATTGCGTTCGCGCCACTAGCGACGTTGCGACACGATGATTTGTATTGTCGTTTACTATTGTTTTTTGTATGAATTGCATTTAGCTTAAGTTTACAACTACCAATAAAGCCTACTCTTGCCCCGGCTTTCCTCTCTAATCGCGAGAGGTTTTATGCCTAGGCAAGTAGTAACATTCGCGTAACCCTATGTGTTTTATTGATTGGATCTGCGCTCACTCAACCTTTACTAAATTTCACCCTTACAGTAATTCTAATTAACCATTTTTAATTTTCACTGTATCTTGGTCAATTGCAACCCAAAGAGCTTTAAAACCGCAAGAGGGCGGACTAATACGTTACAAGTAAACTGTGATTTGCGTCCTGTGAAATCTAAAGCTGAGAACTTATTTATACACCTATTATAAACTCGTTTTTTTTTTGGTTAAATTTAACTTTATTGAAAAGGTACCTGTTACAAAGATTAATAATCTAAATATTCGCCGTTATTATCTATGGGTTTTTTGCTATTTATCGGGTAGATGATGAATGCCTTTACGATAAAAACTTGGTAGTTTCGAAGCAAAATAGTCATTGACACATTTTCGCACATCTTCAAATTTCGTGAACCGCTGGTTTTTCAAATATGACGACATCGATCTAAATAAGTGGTATTTAGAAGAAGACAAGTCTGGAAAATACGGTGAATGCTGGACAACTTTCTAGCTTAAGGAGAAGATGGGTTCCTGGGTTGATTTTGCTGTATGTGGACAAGCGTTGTTATGCAGCAATATCACTTTCCGTCTTCCTTGACCCGTAAATGGTATTTCCCTCCAAAGCATCATTTAAATTGATCAATTGGTCCTGGCAACGTTTAGCTGTAATAGTTTGACCAGGCTCCAAAAGCTCGTAGTAAATAACTCCTTTACATTCTTACCAGACACACAGTAACACTTTCTTGGCATAAATATTCGTTTCTGCAACTGATGTTGATAACTGGCTTGGATCAACCCAATGCATTTTCGCGTTTAAGATTATCGAACAAAAACCACTTTTTATCGCCCGTAATGATTTTGTGCAAAAATCTTTTTTTTGTACCGAGAAAGCAAATTCATGCAGATGTCAACTCTTTTTTTTTCTTCCGTCAGTTTATGACTCTTATAAAACCCATTTTCCTTTCTTCTGTATCTTTCCCATTGCATGCAGTCGAAGTGATATTACTTGGTGAGTAACTCCTAACTGTTCTGCAAGATCTTCTTGAGTTTGACATGGATTTTCATCCAGTAAAACTTAAAGATCTTCAACTTTTTTACTGCACCTGGACGTGGATCGGTCTCAAGACTAAAATTTCCATCACGAAATCTTGCAAACCACTTTTTTACTGTTGAATGACTAACAGAATGTTCACCCAAAGTCGAATTAATCAATTTTATAGCTTTAGCACCATTTTTCTTTCATTTGAAAACAGAATAGAATGCAATGGCGTAAATGTTGCTTATCGACATCCATATCTTATAAAATTGATACGCACGGAGTGGCAGCTTGTAAATGACTGAAACTTATGTTATAAAAACAGAAATGGGTAAGCTACATATATCCAAAATGGCGCGCAAATTCGCTGCGTTCAAGTATGTTTTTTAATGGAATTAACTTCAGAGCCGATTTTCTACTTGCATACCTATTACAATCATTCAAAGTTATATCTTTACGTAATCTCGTTACTTAAAAACACCTTTGCTCCAACAGATTTGTAATTTTTATATTTTGCTACAGTAAAATAGCAACATAGTTTTCAAATCTCTGCCCTAAAAATGTTTCTTTTAGCAGTCCAAATAAATGCTAATTGCAGATCGATAAAGCCGGACTCTAGAGAGGATGTTTCAGTATAATTTTCAAATTTTTGTTGAGTGAGAGCACCTGTGAGGTATCGGATTATATATACCAACTTAATGAAAAATGGAGAAAAGAAAAAAAATGAAAAATACAAACAAATATAACAGACGATCCGTAGGAAAATGCGGGAAGCAAAAGACAAGTAGTTAAACAACAGATGTGAGAAAATTAAGAAACTAAGTAATAAATATGACATATTTAACCCGCATAATAAAGTCAGGGAAGCTACAGGATCACATAATACATACTTTTGAATAACTAAAATAAAATTCAGATTAACATAAAAGAAAAACTACAAGCATGGAAGCAATATATAGAAGAAGTGTTCAATAGATCAACGCATCATAATTATGCAGACACAGACACCGGACCTTATATATGCAAAAAAGTCATATATACAATCAAAAATGCAAAAAACGGCAAAATCCCAGGTCCAGACAAAGTATTCTCAGAAATTTTAAAGATGGTGGGCGATACAGGCATAGACTTCTTAACTGAACTATTCAATATAGTTTATAACACAGGGAGAATACCAGAAAAATGGCTCAAATAAACTTTTGTGGCCATACCTAAAACAACAAACGCTAAGAGATGTAATGAACATCGTACCATCAGCTTAATGAAGATATTTTTAAAAATAATACAAATTAGAATCTATAAAAAATGTAATATCATAATATCAGTTTGGCACCAGGTAAGCTTTTTTTAGCCTGCAAGTACTAGTAGAAAGATACAGAGATTTCAATGTGTATGTTTATGACTAGAAAAAGCTTTTCGATAGAGTGCAATACGAGAAACTATTAAAAGTTCTAAAAGACAGGTCTGGATAATAACGATAATAAATCTTTACTGGGAGCAGACAGCGGCCGTCTAGATAGACGGAGAAATGACCGATTAAATAAAAATATTAAGAGGGATCCAATAGGGCTGCATGTTGTCGCCTATTTTATTTAACAAAGATGCCTTAGAAGATAGACAAGAAGGAATCAATGTCAACGGTTTAAGAATACTCAGACGATACCGTTCTATTGACGGAAAATGAACAAGACCTACAAGTACTGATTGATTGCATTAATGACTCCAATAGCAAATATGGCCTGAATATAAATAAGAAAAAAATCTAAAATAATGGTGATCGGCAAAAGTAGAACTGGACAAACTAATATTGTGGTGGCTGAAAGCCGGTTAGAACAAGGTGAGAAATACAAATGCCTGGGCTGCAATTTAAACAAAAAATAGGATCACAGCATTGAAATTAGAAGTAGAATAGAACAAGCAAGAGCGTCGTTTTTTAAAATAAAAAACTCATCTGCTGCCGAGACCTAAACTTACAACTAGGCATGCTCTCTTCTATGGAGTAGAATTAACAAGGAATGTCATGGTGTTGTTCTGCTCCGATCGTTATCAAATTTGGTATACAGTATGATATGACTGAGGGATGAATACATGTTATTGCTTTTTGCTGTGTGACCCAAGACGGACGAGATAAGAAAGGTCAAAATGACGAAACATCAGGCATACATTGCGTTGTGTGTATATTGTCCATATCACTATTTTTTGTCTCGTGTCAACAACAAGTGTTCTTCTATTCTCATCAAGATTACCAACTCCATAAATGTTCTGTATCTTTTCTAAAGGCAACCGGGTTGATTCAACCTGTGGATCTTTTTTTAATCGCAAATTCAAGCATTTTGTGATGAAGTTCCAAGATCGCATTCGAGTTGAACGTGTTGGTCTTCGTCTCTCCAAAAGGGACAACATATTGAAGCTCTACTCGTTGACAATGCATCAATTTCAAGGAGAATGTTTTGTAGACATGATCAAATATTTCTTCTTTAAATTAGGATGCATACTATAGAGACCTCCCCGATTTGAAACTCCTGCCACTGTTTGTTTCCCAAGAACCTTCGAAAATTGTCAGAAGGACATCGAGGGCGAGCAATGCAATGCATTATTCTTCATCAGGTATACTCGTTGTCAAATGTATCTTTGTGTTCAACATTTTTTTGCAGTTAACACTAATGATATCTCTCATATGCATTGTTGTTAAGCGGTAAATTTTCATACTTCATATCTCTAAAGTTTTGTGTCACACAGCAAAAAGCAATAACATGTATTCATCCCTCAGTCATATCATACTGTATACCAAATTTGATAACGATCGGAGCAGAACAACTCCATGACATTCCTTGTAAGGACGCTCACGTAAGCAACAACTAAAAAGACAGAAGCATTTGAAATGTGGATTTACAGGAGAATACTGAGAATGTCTTGGGTCGAAAGAATAAAAAACTAAACTGCCCTACATGGGAAAAGAAAGAGAAATAATTAACGTGATCAGAAGAAGAAAAATAGACTACTTAGGACATGTGATGTGTAACGAAAAGTACCAATTATTACAACTAATTATTCGGGGGAAGGGGGAGAAGCGCTAAAAGAAGAACATTCTGTCTCAAAAATCTACGAGTATGGTTTGAGATGACCTTGATGGTCGCAAATGTTCGTTAGAAGATGCACTATAAGAAGAAGATACCAATTTCAGAAATAAACACAGCAACCATTAATTGAAATTCTTTACTGAGAAAGTGGCGAACAACGCGAATATTTCTCAGTCCCAGTGTCTTCGGCAGCTGCCGAAAATTTTTATTTTCAACTCTTTCTCGTCTTCCAAAATATTGTTTTTACCACGCGTGTACTGGGATTTTCATAAATACGTTATCTCCAAATTGTACCTTAAATTTTCTCAAAATTTTATGAACTAACAAAACTAAGGCACAAGGTAAGAAACATCACAAATGCTAAACACAGAACTACAAAGGAGCCTTTAAATCTCTTTTTTGTTGATCTTGAACCAGTAAGCAGTAACAAAGAAGTACGCAACATAGAACAAACGGAAACATTAAGATCGAACCACCCCACAAAACCAAATTGTGCTGTGTATGAGATGTCAATTGTACAAATCTTATTGCAATAGACATTATGTATGCATAAATTGCGGAGGATCACACAGCACTACAAGCTATAAAAAATGTAAAGAAACGCCAGCTACTTGTGCTTTCTGCGGAGGTGACCATCCGAAAAATTATAATGGATGCGAATATTACCATAAGTTTATTTAGGGTAATCAGACACAAAAAAGGCTAGTGCTACAAAACTAACTACCTCAAATAATGTAACATCAGATCCAATTTTCACCAGGGCAGTTATCAAAATCAAAATAGAATATACAGCAGTATAGTCAACAATAATCAACCAAATAATATCAATACACCAATATCATTAAACAATACACTGTCACGATTTCTTAATGAATTTAAAGCCATGTTCAGTCAATTAATTTAACAGAATAGCATGGTACTTAACATGTTAACAACGCTAATTAGCAAACTGGCACTTTAATGGTTAAAGTCTTACGAATTGCACTGTAGAATGCCAATGGCCTTGAAAAGCACAAAGATGAAGTAAAAATCGTTTTGATAAACAATCACATAGATGTACTATCAGTTAGTGAAAAACATTTCACAAAACAAAAATATTTTAAAATTTCAAATTATGTAACATAGTACTAACCATCCTGATGGTACCGCCCATGAGAGCACATCAGTTCTTATTGAAAATACAATCCACCATTACAAACTACCGAAATATCAAAAAAATCTCCTAACAATCCACCGCAATAAAAGTAACTAACTTATGATCTGATAGTTGCAGCTATCTGTTGCCTACCTTGTCACAATATAAAAAAGATAGATTTCTAGCTTGCGGTGATTACAACAGCAAACACACTACGTGGGGCTCACACCTAATAACAACCAAAGGCAGTGAACTGTTTAAAACAATAGAAGGCCATAAATATTTATTTTTGTTGACAGACACACCAACCTACTCGCCTACTAACCTACAGAAAATTCCTGATTTATTGGACTTTTTTGTTATAAATGGAATAAACTCGACATACACTAACATTATACCCAGCTACGACTTGTCATCTGATCATTCTCCAATTATAGCAACAATTGGAAGTTCTGTAATACACAAGAAACCTATCTAGATTACACAATATTCAAACAAATTAGGATACTTTTCGCAGCCTGTTAAATGATAGCATCGATCTAAAAATCCGACTGAAAGAAACAGGAAAAATAGAGATAGCTACAGAAACATTTATAACTAAATTACGACAAAGTGCACAAGGGTCTACACCAAAACTTCACAAAAAAAAAATTGGGGTATACCATTACAAATCAAAAGCCGTTTCAGATCAAAATGGCAACGTACTCACACACCAGCCGACAAATAGGTTTATAAACAAATGAGTCAAAAATTAAAAAACGAGCTTAAAGAAGTAAGAAACCAGGAGTTCGAGCAATATATAACTAAACTAAGCAGAACAGATAACTCCATTTGGAAACCAATTAAGGGGTAATAAAATACTACCTTGTGTGCATGACATCAAGGGTCATTTTCTACAATTAATATAAGAAAAATGAAATGATATTTTTTATTTCGGTTTTTCATACATATTAATATAACTCTTAAAGTATGTAAAAAAATTTTTTTAATTATTTTAAAACAAAATGGCGGCGCTGTGGCTGATACAAAGAAACTCCTCTTTAACTTTTTAATGTAGAACAAAAAATATTTTAAAAGTGGATGTAAAAATCTAGTTAAGTACGTAGGATTTCGTGAAAATAATGATTTTTACAAAAATGGCGTCAATTTGAAGGAAAAAATTATTTTTTACAAAAAAATCGGTCAAAAATCGGTCATAAAATCGTTAATATTTTGTCAATCGAAAAAATCCTACGTGTTTCACTAGAAAATGTCACTATAAAGCTACAGTTAAAATTTCGAGTTGATCGAAATCGAAGGCGCTATGTAGTTAGTCGCCCAACTCGAAAATGTGGTTTTGAGAAAAACGCGCTTAAAGTTTCCAGTGTTAAAATTTTAAGGAAATTTGTTGTTTACCTTCAATAAAAATATAAGTACTGGAGACATTTAGTGGTCAATTTTAAAAGATTAATAAGTACCGACAGTCCATAATACATTAGTCGTTAAATAAACTTAAAATTTAAAACCCGATCTCAAATTGGCCCCATGACTTGAGTAAAAAAATCGCATTTTTCGACCATCTAAAAAATTTTCCCACATATGCAGATTTTTGATATCATTTTTGAATACTTAAATAAGCGTTTTCGTCAATAAAAAAAATTGAGAAAAAATTACAAGGTAGTATTGCCCCTTAAGAATTCAAAAAACCTAAAACTCAGGCTTCACCAATAAGAAAAAGCATCAAAGAACCCTGGGCAAGAAGTGATGCTGAGAAAGTAAATCTATTTGCAAAACTTCGTTTTCAATCGATAGACCAAGAAATAGAAGAAAGTCTCTCTATTCCACCTGTAATACATACGCTTATCAAAGCACTGACACTGAAATTGCGGAAGAAATGAAACTACTAAATTCAAAAAAGTCACCTGGAATTGATTTTGTCGCGGCTAAAATGTTGAAGAAATTGCCTAAATAGGGATACTAAAGCTAACCTATATCAATAATGCTATTTCATGACTTGAATATTGGCCAAAATGTCTAAAAGCAACGCAAATTATAATCATAGGTAAACCAGGAAAAGATCCAACAAATGTCTCCTCTTACAGACCTATAAGTTTGCTGTTAGTAGTCTCAGAACTACTTGAAAGACTAGTATTTCGTAGACTCTATGGAGACCTACCTGCGGAGAACAGTGCAACAAGTTTATCGTATTACACAAATCATAAATAAAGCATTTGAGAAAAAACAATATTGTAGTGGAGTTTTTCTCGACATCAGCCAGGTTTTTGATAAGGTCTGGCACTCCGGATTAATTTAAAAACCAAGTACACCTTTCCACCAATAGGAACTTTTGCCGATGATACGGCTACTCTCTCCTGCAAGGAAGGTCCTCAAATAGCCTCAAATATTACACAAAGCTATCTAAATAACCTACAATAATGGCTGGAAAATGGAAAATAAAGGTAAACGGGAATGAATTAGTAGAAGCATGCCCTGCAGTCACAATAAACAAGGTATCGATACCACAAACGCAAACGGTAAAATATTTAGGATTACACCAAACTGACATCACAGAAAATAGAAAACAAGTTGAGATTAAGACAAGAAAACTACAGTGGCTGATAAGAAGAATATCGCGGGTATCTATGTAAAACAAAATCCTGATATACAAAGCAGTCATAAAACTAATATGGGCTTATGAGCTAGAATTATGGGGATGTGCCTACAAATTAAATATGTTTATTTAAGTTTACACAGGTGATATAATATCATAGGATGCTATTTGCCACTAGTCCATCTAGTAGCTGTCAGAATTTTAGCTCATAGAATTATGTATTATTCTTATTGCTAAATAAATTTAAAAAATTTTTTCTCGAGAAATAACAAAAAACAATTTACATTTACATTTAAAATTAGAAAATCCAATGGCACTGTGATTGGGACCGATTTTTTTTCTTAATAAAATATTATCACATTTTTTTGTAACATTTGCCACAAAATCAAAAATGTACAAAGCCTCTTGGTAGTTTGGAGTTATTCAAGCACTTCCTTCTAGAGCAGTAATTTCCAAAATGTTCTAAATCGAGGTCTCATTTTGACAAAAAAATTTCATGAAAATTTATCTCCTTCCGACTCTTGCCGTACTCAGTTTTTTTATAATAAAAAAGCAACTACATTGCCAAAAGACTGAGAGCAACTGTTACCAAATAGCACAATTGTTGCTGCCGCTACTTCTCACCAAGTAGCTCAATTTATTTCTTACGTATACTCCTCCGTATTCAAGAGAATACTAGATGATAATTTTCAACTCGGGCGATGTGCTGTTGATTGCTAAGTGCAATATAAAGTATTTAACAATAAGTTAAGAGTTATACTTATTACAGTGTTAAATACGGATAGATTTTTTAAAAAATCATTAAAACTACGAATGTCTTAAAGTGATAAGGATTAACAAAAAGTGGACTGTGCACAACGAATATCTTAAATAATGTTTTACCGTGACTTCCAAGAAACCGCAATATGTTATTTATATAAGAAATTATGAAGCCATCAGAACTGATTCAACATTTAAATAGCAAATATCTAGACAAAAAGAAAATCTGAATTATTTTCATAAGGAGCAAGCCACTTTTAACGAAAAAACACTGTTAGCATGCTATCAAATCGCATTTCATATTGCAAAAACCAGCAAGCCATATATGATTTTTGAAGACTAATTTTATCAGCAACTGTCAAAATGCTACAAATAATGACTGATGATAAGAGGCTGCAAAGCTAAAAACAACTCAATAATGTTGTCCAAATAAGAATATAGTGACATTCGAATACAATAAAAATATTAAGAAGTGCATGTAGTTTTCATAATGGATGGACGAATCTACAGATATAATCTTGCAGTGCACATTTTATAGCATTCGTAGTATACAATATGAAGAAACGTATCATGATCGAAAATGTTTATTCGACACTTTCGTGAAAATCACTAATGAGTACGATATTCACTGAAAGAAAAGCTTTGCTACAACCACCACTCATTTAAAAGCTACAATGAGACATCGATTTGGTCTTATCGTTAAATTAAAAAAATAATGCCAAGTATTATAAGTATTATCTAACTAATCTGCTTTAAGTCCACCAAAAGTTGGAAAGTTCAAAGTAGAGGCCATTGCTCTTAATGAACTGCTAAAGGCCATGGGGCAAGTAAGTTAATGATGCCCTAAAAAAGAAAAAATCCAACGGTTGGAACGTATGTCATATTTTTCTAAATTTTGCCGTAGCTCTAAAGTATCCAAGTGATTGAGATACTCAACTTCGGTGGGAACTACCCAGATTCATTCCTGAGTTTTCAATGCCTGTCAAGTGGCCTACTCACAAGTAGTCTGTCACTTTGGAAGAATCGCGATGCTGGCAAACAGGTATATTTTTGAAAAGAGGGCAGGGGACGAGAGAGAGGGTAAAATCCCAGCAGCAGTGAGGGTCAGGAAAAGGAGAAAGAGGGATCAGAAGCTGGAACCAAGGCTACTCTGCGCGACCACTTTCAATAAATAGTTGAAAAAAATCATACGTTTCTTTCTGTCTGTTGTGTGAGTAAGAATTATTCTCGAACTATGCTTTTGATGTCACCACATTTTAAAGCCAATTCAATGATACGCGAGAAAAAATGTTAATTTTTACATGTATAAACTTTAACTTTGCCCTCCGATAGCTTTTGTTCCTGTCGCTCATTGACGCTAAAATTTTTGATATACTTTTAGTCTACTGTCCCCTTCAAAGATGGGGATTTGCAATTTATCCAAAGTGACAGTTAACTTGTCAGTCATCAAAAATAACTGAGTACCTGCGTATGTTTCTGACAAGGGGTAATAATGGTGGTTGTTTAAGGCTAGGTGCTTGACACATCACAATGTATCAGTTTGCAAATGATGCCCCTATGCGAGATGCATTCTGTCATTCATTAATTCATTGACCTACCCAGAAAGATAAATCGAAAGAAATTAAACACAAGCAATAACGACGATGATATAATAATTTATTATAATATCAAGACAAATGAGCTGTTTATTCTAATAAAATTGAACAATTGAAAACTACTTTAGTAGATTGTTGAACTGCGTTTAATATTTAGACATATAGTAATATGGTCCAGAATAAAGTTATAAAAAGTTATATTGTTATCTTGAAGAATTATTCTTTAATCATAACAAATTTTGGTCTAAATTCTGGAAATCTGTTGACGGGCGGCGATAAATCTAACGTTCAGATGAGCCAAGGAAGGGTCCGTCAACATGACTATAGTTCTGAAAAACACACTATATGTGAGAAAGCATCATACTGCTGAAAAATAATCCGTTGAAGCTGCATTTTAGAGAGATGTACATGGGATCTGCTAATCTCATAACATACTACTGTGCTATTAATGTTCCTCTAATAATTATTAGTCAAAACCAAGAATAATGGAAGATTACCTTTTAAACCATGCCACTACCAATTTTAATGGAGTATTGTTCTACGATGAACTCTAGATTTGTACATTGTCCAGTGTTCTTTTAGGTATGTTGAAGTATAGTGGTCATTAATATTAAAATAACGTCTAAACTTGTAACTAAAGAAAGTGTATGGCCATTCTTTAACCGCACAATCCCTCGTTTACGCAAACGAAGTTGCTGATGATGTAAGACGCCTTCAAAATGAATGCCACAAATGTACTAGTAATGCTGCTGAATGTCTGTAAATGGTCGTCATAGAAAAAAAATAGTGTTCTAAAAGATATTTACCCTTAAAAAAGTGTTGACCAAAGCAAAGTCCGTCACAACTATTAAAAGAATATATGAAAAATTGGAAAAAATGGTACCAAACTATTCTTCTATGATATATTCAAAATCAGCTTTTAACTGCCGATTAGAACTTTTATTGTTCCCGGTTGGTTAGCTCAAGAGTTAGGGGGTTCAATTAGAAGTTTGCCGCTTCTAAAGGTAAGGATTCTAACATTCCTCAGAGGTTTTCTTAAACAGACTTTTATATTCTATTAACCATTAGCATTTGCAGAAATTGAAGTGAAAGACTTCAAATGTTCGTTCAAAGGAAATCTGCAGATATTTCAAAATCAAGCCCATAAACGTCTTCCAATGCTGAAGGCTCGTTACGTGCTTCTTGCTTTCGTATTTCAACCGAAGCGCGCTCCACATCCGCTAGCATTACAAAACATTCGCGAAGATCGGCAGCGAGGCAGCCAGGCGGAACGCCGCTCGCACAAGTGCACCAGAATACTGACCTTGCCCACCTCAATGTGCTCCACTTCTGCCGGCCCGCCATCAATTGCTAAGTGCGCTCGCGGTAATGGCACAACTCTGCCTCCTTGCTCCATCGGCACTTTTACTTTTGTTGGCGGACGGGCCACGAAAGGTTACGTTTCAGCCGAGGGTACCAATTTAAGGTCCGGCAGCCTTGCTCGCTTCTGGGAATAGCGAGTGAAGGGATCCTCCGCCACCCGTATGTGCGTGGCGCAAGAGTGGCATCGCTTAATTTCTCTCTTGATGGAAGCGTCGTGACTACCTAACAAGTAGCGAGCCTGTTTACAATATAATTGCCGGCCGAAAACGCAATAGGTGCTAGACGCCCGCGTCCTGTATGTGTTATAATTACTCAATTATAGCTGCGCGAGGTAAAAGTTGTGGAATCGGGGAGAACGTTGGAGAAGGCTGCTTCGAGTGGGTTCTTCACATTTTGTGTTAGGTGAGGACACTGATGTTGTAAGAGAAGAGGAAATATTAGCAATAAATCCTTACAGTTAAAATAATCATGTTAGTAGTTACCACGAGTGAAAGATCATTAACGGATGTTGTTCAGACTTCCTGTTTGGTCATTAACTGCAATGCTTAGATTTAAATGGTCGTAACCATTTATTAGTAGGTTACGAGCAATGCGATGTATCGGTTAAAATGAAAAACACAGTCTAAAATAATGTATAATTTTAAGTAAAGGTAGGAACAAATGGAGATCTTGGGCCCAGACTCGTTGACGGTTAGAAACAATATTTGATAGATACGTTTCCATTGCCCTATTTATGTGCCCAATCGCTTCACTTAACTGAGAATGCAACAAGATTATTCCCATTTTTTTTTGTGAATACCGTCGATTTAAAATTTTGACCCTGGTCTGAATATAGTTTTAGTGGCACTCTAAATCTGACAATTAATTATTTATACTTATACTGCATAAGCTCCAACCCATTTGCTGAAATAATCTATCGCCACTAGAATAAATTTATGTCCATTGTCTCCTCTAGGGAACGGACCATCTATGTCAATAGCAATTCTCTCGAAAGGAATTCTGACGTTATACTATCTTATTAGTATTTTCAGTTTTTCTTGGGAGTCATAACTTGTTACACATACCATACAATTTTGGCACCAATCTTTAACACTTTCTTTGTAATTCACCCAATAAAACCCCTCGCAAATCTTTTTCAAAGTCTTTATAATTTCCATATATCCACCAGACACACTATCATAGAGTTGTTGCAACACTTTAGAAGTCTCTTTTTTGGAACCGACAACTGTTAGCTTTCTTTGAGATCCGTCTTCGTTTTCGAACACACACTTCTACTGTTATGTAATCCTATTACGCCCAATATTATTTTACTACCAACGAACACAAAATCACTTCTACCTAATTAGGTTTTCTTCCAGCTTTTTTTTTAAAGTTGGATCTTCTTTCTGGTCACCTTCTTTAAACCTCTGGGTTGCCACAAATTATTAGTCACAGCTGTTCGTAGTGTAGGGACCATTTCCTCTTCCGCACCACTACAGTGGCTGCAGTATTCTGCTCTATACTCCGTCTCAAAATCGCACTGTTAGAGCCTTTTGACATCTTATTACTTGGCCTTCCAAATTTTTAATATTTAGGAGCCGCTTTAGTGCCACTGATCAGTCCACAAAAGAATCCTTCAGCCATACAAATATTTATAAAAGTATTCTACAAGTTGGACAACGACAAGTAGCTCTCTCTTAGTTACGCAATAGTTGCGTTTGATAACGTTTTACTGAAATAGGCTATGAATTCTTCTTGGCTATTTTGTAACTGTGACAAAACGTTTTCAGTTTCAGTTTTCAATCCCCACGTTACTTGCATTTGTTTCTAAAATAATTTTTCTGTCTATGGATAGCTCAGTATTGGTGCTTAGATTTTTAAAAGCTTCTTGATACTCTTCGCTTTATTCGAAACGTTAGCCATTTTTTTGTGGCTCATATCAAAGGTTTCGAAAAGTCGGCAAAGCCAAACATCTATCGTCTGTAGCAATTGCACAATCCCAGGAAACTTCCAATCTCGAGCTTGTCTTTTATTATTTGCCATACTTTTACGCTTTTGACTTTCTCTAGATTAGATGTTATGCTCTCACCACTGACTACATGTTCAAGACCGTTCACTTTCTTCTTGAAGAAAGAGCACTTTTCAAGCTTAATTTTAAAATGACGGTTCTTAGTCGTTAGCATAGCTGCTCTCCGTTCTTCAGATGCTTTTTGAACGTTTTTTCAGTCACTGTTATGCCATTCAAATACACTAAACCTGTTTTCGTTATTCTTTTAAAGAGCAAAGAAATATTCCAAAGTCCAAATGACATCAGAGTATATTGACATAGATCAAATTCAAAAGACAAAACTTTCTTTTCTCTATCTTCAGGATCCTTTTCGACTTTACACCTAATGCCGAGAATCATTTCAATTTGGCCGACGCTAGTCAACGCAAAATTATAAAGCACTAGTCTTTATTATTGTTTCAATGGTAGTCGTCTTTAAAATTGGCCTGTGTAATAGTTACTACGATATACACATTAATCACCGTATTGAAGCAGTTATTTCATTTAATTTTAGTAGATTTTATAAATATCTGGATAAATCAGATAATATACATATTAAAGAATTACAAATTGTAAATAGATGATAGCCAAATAATTTTTTTTCTATAAAATCTAGATGATTATTCATTCAAAAGAAAAATAATCGCAATTAAAATTGATGTTGTTGCTTTTAGGTTGCTTATTTTAACTTATCACGCAACTCAACTGAAGTCTGATCATTGTTTGCCATAATACGTTAAGTAAAAATTTAGCTGCCTGATATTTTCCTATAAATTTCACTGTTGTGAACAATAGGTTTTTCTAGGAACTTACGTACCAAGGATTAGTTCTTTCAAGACTTCGGACTGGAACATTCATATGATTTTCAGGTTTGATGATTTGCGTAGCCCAGAATTGGAGCCCATATGTCCATATTGGCTTGATTACAGCTTTGTAGAGTAGCAATTTATTATGTATGGAAAGTTTTAAATTACGGCGTGCGCCAAGGAAATCTTCTATTTCTTAATCTGGTGCTCTCTGGCCAGGTTGAAATATATTAGCGAGATATGTGGCGAAAGTATCAGTTTTGTTTTGTCCGTGAGTGCCCACTCGCCATTAGGATTGTGTATTGGGGCGATAATATAGGGTATTTGAACGTGTCTCGTACAATGTATAATTATCAGGAGATACTGATTAAATGAGTTGTTTTGGACTTTATATAACGCTGTATTGAGTTCTCTAGAAAACGAACAATGATAATCAATGGGATTTCTTGACCTCTGCCATATTTTTCTAGCTCGTCATTTTTTATTAACAAGTTGGTGAACGTACAATGGAATGTTATTAATGTTTGGTATAGTTTGTTTGTTTGCAGAGGTGGAGTGCCAAGTAGTTTCTTGCGCAACTGATGTGAAGTGCTGTACAGCTTCATCCAGAGCTTCAGGAGTTTTGATTCTAAAATAAAGAATTACGTTGGTTTCTAAATAATCATGGAATTTTAGTTCCAAAAGTTTGGAGAAAGTTTTGATATTCCTCTGATGATATTTCGTGTCATGGAGGGCTGTAAATTGCAGTTCTACGACGACACTCGCAGTTTGGATCTTGCCCGGTTGATATTTAGGTGTTTCATGATGAAAATCTGATTTTCGGATTATTACAGATGAATCCAATAAGCGGTATTGTCAGGATGAGGAGTATTATATAGGCAGTACTATAGTAAAAGCAATATAGTTTGATCAGTGAAATGTGATTCTGATATAAGCATAATGTCTATTCTATTGAGGTTTAGAAATGATCAAAGTTTCTGCCTATGATTAAGCAGACCATTAGCCTTCCAAGTTGCAAGTCTTAGAACGGGAGTCTTTATGGATGGATGCCAGTACGTTAAGTATAATGTTATTTTGTTTAAGAAGTTGGACAAACATTGCTTTAAATTCGTTAAGAAATTCTATTAATTGTTCTCTTAACGTGGTTGAATAGGCTGTGTTAATAGAAATTGGGTTTGTGGTCGCTGTTTATGCATATGTTGGTTAACTATTATACGGACAGAGATTGGTAGCCTGTTTGTAGTATAAACAAATGAGTTTGATGTTTGTACTAGTGCATTTGAGATGATGTGTTGTTGTCGGCTGTGATGATTTGTCTTCCTTCATTTGTTTAGCATTGCTACTAGTTGTCTGTAGACAGTTTGTGTTGTGTTGTTCTAGATCTACAAATAATAGCTATAGTAGAGCTTTTGTTACTATTTGTTTAAGGTTCGTTAAATATATCTGCTTACTTGATTTTCTGACTTTATTGCACTTTAAACTGATGTGAATCCCAAATAGTAGCCGATTAATAGAATATTATAACTGTATGAATCCAGTCATCAGCAAAAGCAGAAACGTTTATGTCAATTGATCGCAGGTTAGCTCATACTTATTTGATAATTATATCTATTACATTTCATAATATAAAAATTATGTTTCTGCTTTTCCATTGCAGACCATATCAAAATTTACTTTGTACCTGAATTGTTATTTTACCACAGTCATTTGAAATGCTAAATTACCCATAGAGTTAGTAAAACAACACTAGCATATTTTCACCTTCATACCACCACAAAATTGTTAACCAAGGTAATAAAGACCATACCGTTCTATTCAGCAACAATTGACACATCCAGTGTGAGAACACCAAATAAAGCCTATTCACAAGGATATTTTAGAGATACAAATCTCAACTCTTGTAAGAGTCATGCTAGCGTGATAATGTTCATGACATTGTTTGTCAAAAAAAGGTAGTAAGGCCTCAAGGTAATACCTGAGTTTTGTACATGTTGACCGAGTTCCCATAGCAGCATAGTAAACATATACAGTTTTTTGGTAGTCAAAATTCTGAAATAAGATACGTAATGTGATTATGCAATTAAGATGGCAGCCTAAAAGAAATGTAAACTTGCCACTATATACAAGAATACACCCACAAAGATCAGAAATAATAATAGCTAAATCTGTATCAAATATAGAAAAACAAAATAGTTCACAAAAAAATATTTTATGATCCCTTTACTTGATGGCAGGCGGTAATTTTCTTTTAGAAAAATTAATTTAGATGTACAAAATTAATGCAAAATACATTTCAATTAAATTATTCCAATATCTTTCTACAAAAAAGTCTAGACTTGAAACGTAGAAAACAAGTATACAAATTTGCTAAATATTTGAAATAAAGAGATGAAAATAAGTAAGGGAAGAGTTGAAAGCACTGTCCTCCTAGATACCTTCTGTTTCTACTGGAATAAGGAATAATTGTTTTTAAAATACTTTATGGTATCTGTTTTTAAATGTTATTTATGATGTTATTTCTTTTTAAATCGATTTCCGTTCCATATAATGTATCTAAATATTATACTGGTATTGTTTCCATCTTGACTTTTGTTTCTCTTTAACATATTTATTTAGTTTTTTTAGTTATTTCAAGTTTCTACTTTGTTTTATATAAGCATTGTTATTTCTACTAATTCTACTTTAATTCTAGATATCCAAGTAGAATGATGCAATTATAATCAACTTAGATATTTATTTACAAAATTCAAATAATGCAACTAAAAGCTTGATATGTCAGACAACAAGATAACTCGAACACTGAGAAACCCAAGAAACGCTGTTTATGCTTTTTATTTGAAAAATTAATGTAAAATAATGAGAAATTTCATGTTGGTATAATAATTCCTGAATGAGGGAGTGGAGAACAAGAAGATCTGAACGATATGTGGCTAGTTGGAACTGTGTCAGTTAGGCATAGGTCTATCAAGAAAATGTTTGTTACCCATTTGGTCATTAAGTAATATGATCAAAACCAACGAAGAAACCAAATTCATAGTTTCCAAGAAAATGGATTTTTACTCTTTTCAATTCTCGAAGGTATTTCAAAACTTTTATGTAACAACAGATTTTGAAATACATTTTGTGCCAGTCAAATCTGGATTACGTTTAGCAATGTTTATCAAAGACATTCAATGCAAAGTGAAGAACTGAGACAGTTACTTAAATCAGTATTTACGTATCGATTATCCAACTATTCAGTATGATTGTTGAAGTAATCATTTAGGCCACTTTGTTGTCCATTTCAATAACAATGCAACTGTTGGGTACCAGACGTCAAAGCTTGTATCTAAAAAAATATTTAGCTGTGGATGAACAGATAATTCCATATTTTCTATAAAGCATATAATACCAGTAACCCATAAGTAGGATTAAAAAGCTTTCGTACTCAGTTAAATATCAAGTTTCAACTATGATTTTAACACAAAGTGGTTCAAATATGACCGGGATTGATAAAAAAAAACAAATTGCCAAACACTTATTTGCACATTTCAGTGTTCAACGTGTTTCCCACTGGAGTCAACACATTTTTTTCAATATTTTGCATCCTGGTGTCCTTTTTAAAGAAGGCTTTTGGTTGGCAGCCTATCCATTCCCGAACAGTCTGGATGACGGCGCAAACCGTATGCCTTGCAAGTCTGATTTGAGTTTTCCGAACAGGTAAAAATTACTTGGGACCAAATCTATTTTTCTATTTTAATTTCCGGAAGCTTTCCATTGTTGTTTTGGCCGTATTGGCGTGCATTGTGTTGAAGGAAGGCTACCCGCTTTTCATCTGCCTTTCGCTAGAATCGGATCTTTTCTTCACGTCTGTTGCCAGGTCTAGGTAGTAAGTTACATTGACTGTTCTAGCATCAGTTAGAAAGTTTACTTGGATAATCTTCTGCCAGTCCTAGAAGAATGTTGCTATAACTTTTCCTGCCGAACATCTCCTCTATACTCTCTTGGCTTTGGGAGAACTGGTATGTCGCTACTTGCAATGAAATAGTGCACCCACGTTTTATCGGTGGTCACTATGGACTTCAAACATGCATCACCTTCGTTTCCAAAGTGCTGTAGGAGCCGACTGGCAGCTTTCATGTGCACCGTTTTGTTTAAGGCCGTCAAAATGCGTGGTACACACCGTAAATTCTCTTTGCGATAGTGCAGGTGGTTTTTTACGATGTTTTCTACACTACCAATACTGAAGTTCCTTGATAGTTCTATGCCTATTCTTACAAATAAGTGCGTCTTCACGATTAATGCTTAGCTTAGTGACGGATGTTTGCGGCCGACGATCACAAACCCTCTGCCCCTCTGAAGAACTTACATCACTCAAACACACGGGTTTATGAGAGACACTCTTCTCCATGTTGTTGTTTGAGTCTGTAGTGAATTTCAGCAGACGGGACATTTTCTCCAACGAGGAATTTGATCACAATGCGTTGTTCCACGCTCATCACTCTAGCAGCTTTCAAATAGGACTGAAGAAGTTCTAACCCGAGCAGGAGGGAGTGTGGAGGTTGTGGCTTTACTCTCTCAAGGTCGAACAGCTGCTGAGTAATGCATACAAATCAGTCCTGGTGATATATAAACCACCTTGTATATTTGCCGGTAGACAAAGTAAGAACTGATTTAGAGTGACTCTTGAAGTATATATAAAGAAAGAGGGATCCGTGAAAGCAAATAAAGTGTTCAGAACTATATAAATGGACAATTATATGAAGAAAATGTCAAGCAAGTCACTTAGTAGAAGCCGTTGAATCATCTACAGTATCTTAATATGACAATAAAGTTGTAAACACTCTATCTACGTATGTTGGATCTCAGCCTCTTTGGACGGGATTACATTACAAGATTATTCCCAGTCCAGAGGCAGTAATTATTTCCAACAAGTGTATTGGTGGTGTTGACCTAGACTTTTTGCTAGGGCACTATAAGATTCAAATTAGATCAAAGAAATAGTACTTCAAAATTATTTTTTATGTGTACTATATATTCTAGTTTGTGTCGAAGCACGGATTCTATGGAAAAGCACAATAATCACTAGTATATGTTCTTAGAAGACTTGGAAATTGCGATCACATATGCTGTTTGTAAATCTCGAAATAAGCGGTCCAAGCAAGACTTAAAAAAAATATGCAAAGAAAAGTAGAGGACGTATGCAGACAGGAGATCCAGTTTGGAGAGATAGTTGCGGAAGATGTAAACTAGCTGACTATAAGAATAATTCTTTTGTAGCTTGCAAAGTGATACTATGTCTGAACAAGGACATTGTATCAACATCTTTGACATTCATTGATATTTTATCTTTGCACAGCTAAGTTTGTCTTAGATTTTCCACAATTTCATTGTTTATAAGAACATAATTATTTTGAATTACATTACCTAAGTAATTATTACATACAGTAATCATTAAATAATTATTGGTCTAATTTTATATTATAGAAGTTATATATAGTATCTATAATTGCAATTTGAAATATATAATAAATGTTCATAATTAAGGTTTTGAAAAATTTAAAAATAAGATTTTTTAAATAAAAATAGAGTGTTTTCACTTTACTTTTCTAAATTATATTGTTAAGTATTTATAATTATTATCTAAAATGTTCAAACTACAAGACAAATATTTATTTGTGAATAATGTTATATTTTTTTATTACAGCTTGCACTATAGCAAAACCATTTAGTTGTTTCAAACTTGATTGGAAAACTCTTTATAAAGCAAGTATAAGGTTAATGCAAAACAAAAAATAAATAAATAAAAAACCTCAAATCCGGTGTACTTGCTTTGAATGTCGATTGCACGTCCGCGTCCGGTGCAATGAATAGCAATGCATTTTAGAGTGACGTCCTTAAACTTTGTAATTACATCTTTATATCTTCCAGTCGCTGCACGTATTTTTCCACTCGAGGTCAGGCTATTCAACGAGGAAGTGATTTCATGCACTTTTCTTCTTTTATGGTTTCACAATTAAGTTTATTTCAATGAAGGTTAAAGTGAGATCCTTTCTAGCCAAGCTTGAAAAAACAACACCATATGAACACATCCTTATAATCTTTTGCGGATATCAATTTTTACGTGATTTACAAGAATGTATACTCTATCAAGGATTTATTTACTTTAGTTAAACATTCGAAGGTGGATAACCTCTATAATTTTTAATATGAAATACGCTATATCATGAGGACGTTATGTCTATATTGAAGTGTAATGAAAAAATATTAAATATCATGTGTGATAAAAGTGACTACAATAAATCGAATGAAGAATCTGAAATAGTAACTCAAGTGCCAGCGATAATAGTACTGGTAACTCCAAGTTGCAGTTGCGGGTGCAGCAAAGTTTTATACATGACATAAATACTGATAAAACAGAACTAACAATAAATATTTTGGTGAAAAATATAGTTTTAAGGCTAATTGAAACTTTTTTTATGGCAAAACGAAAGTAATAGAATATATTTAAGGATTTTTCGATTAGCCATATGTTAAGAAAAACCAAGCTAACGATAATTAAAAAATAGTAATAAATCAGACTTTGGTATAAAATGAAGTAAACTTGCAGCTTAGTGAAACTCTATAAAAATAGACAGAGCTCTTCTTCGTATTGTAAACGAGAATGCTATTCTTACTGATATAATCTCGTGAGATTAGTATCTACACTTGATAGCAAAATAATTGATTTACTAGATGCACACACATTTTTATCTCCCGCTTCAGTCTAAGGAAAATGTAAATAAAAACCATAACGTGCAAAGAGTATCTTTATTATTGAGCTTGAAAAACTGTTGCAATTGCATCACGAACGGGGTTTTAATAATCTTGCTAATTGGAACGCACGTGCGCGACAGCTGTGATTGGCTTACAGTACGCTTGCAATTTGGTAATTTATCTCAGTCACTTATCTAAAGTTGACGTAAGTAAGTGACATAAGTTCTCGAGTAATTCGCAAGGTAATGGTAGCCCAGGTAGTTGCATTGTTGAGAGACTTAGTCAGAGGGCCGTCGCAAATCGACTAAATCTGAGTCAATCAGCTGTGTAGATAGTGTAGCGTCTGTACCGGCAAACCGGTAGCCACGTCCGCCGGCAAGAAGGCGGCCGTAGACGCGTGACAACGGAGGAGACGATCGATTTCTCGTCTCAATATCCCTCAGACATATGACTGGCGTTGATATGACTTGATCAGTGAGAAGAAGACCGAAGGCAGCTAACCTGACCTCAAAAAAAAACTGCGGGTCCCAAACTGACTGCAGTCCAAAAGCAAAGGCAACTGGAATTTGCTCGCAATTAAACGAGTCCAAGATGTGCCTACATGGCAACGACAGGAGACGTCGGGTCTATAGAAGACAAGGGGACAGATTTGTTTATTGCTGTATTCAAAAAACTGTTGCATATGGAGTTAGCTTTGCATGTCCTGTGCATGGAAAAATATGAGTTGGTTTCGTCCCTAGTGGAGGACGCGGAGGAGGTTTAACAGAGGACCGTTACATCAGGAACATTTTGGAGAAGCATGCTGTTTCGTTTGCGGGATTTGTTGGTAAGGACTTCATGCTAATGTACGACAATGCACGATGCCACACCGCGCGAGTGACTACTACCTACCTGACATCGGTATACCGAAATGGACTGGCCTCCGTGTAACTCAGACTTGAATCAAATTGAGCATGCTTGGGATAAGATTAAGCGAAGAGTTCGGGCCAGAAATTTTGCCCGAAGGAGCGTAATGGAACTAAGAGACGCATTGATTGAAGAGTGGAAAAATCCTCAAAACAGCATAGGAAAAATAATCCGATCTATAGGAAATCGTTTGGAGGGTGCAATTGGGAGTAGAGATGGCAAAATTATGTATTGAAAAAATCATTAAATTAATTTTGACTGAGGATTTTATTTTTTTCTTTTATCAGCGCCTTTTCCATTTTAACTTTTTTGTGTTACACATATTCTTAGGTCCATAACTTCGTCAGAACAGGTCCGATTCCAATCAAAGTAGTATCATTCGAAACAGTTTTTAAGCTTTCAAACAGTACACTGAACTTTACTTGGAATGCTATCCGAGTGGATATACATTCTCTTAAATCTCGAGCATGTGGAGTCGATTGTTTTTGCACTCCAGTGTACTTCTATTATGGAAACTGCGTTTTAATCATGATAATAATCACAAAAAATAAAAAACTTAGACTACAAAATAAAACCATGCCTAAATCAAATAAATGCAAAATTCAAAATATATTATTGTACATACTACATCAAAGAGCTTCTGTTGATGGAAGCTCTATTTTATTTGAGTACACTTCAACGTTCGCATTCATTAAAACTCCCAAAATTTAACATTAACAATTGCTCTGGCAGTTTTGATAAATATAATTTTTCAGCTAGTGATACTTTACAAACTTATATTTTTCCTTTATAAATAAATTTCTGCTTTAGCATCTAATGGACAAACCTCTTTCTCTATTTGTAGGTTGAATAAAGAGATAACAATAAAAGGCAAACAAAATTCTTTTAGAGGGTAAAACTACGGAATTGGAAATTTTATTTGATATGTTTTAAAGAGGATATCAATCAAGTGTCCCTTCTTTTCGATCTATTATTGAAGTCGTATTCTAAAATTCTTCATGACCCTTTCCGACATCTATTGAGGAATACACGCAATTCATTGACGTATTGCGTTTTGTAGGGGTTTGAGGGTGTGAGATCCGATGATCGGGCTGTCCAAACGATGTCACCGCGTTGAGACATTAAGTTTCCAGAAAAAGCCTCACGTAGCACGTGATATAAAGGTCTTGCTATGTGGACTATAGTCATTGGAAGCAAATGTTTTCCATTTGAAATTAGGTAGACATTCGGTGACAAAAGTTATCGAATCACTTTCACATGACAATAACACATTGGCCTCCCTCTTCAAAAAGGTAAGGACTAATGATTCCAACTTTACTTATCGCATGCCAAACAGTAACACGATCTCTGTAGGGAGGCCTTTCACGGATATCTAGTGAGTTTTCTTCGCTCCAATAACAAATTTTTTGTTTATTTTGTTGGCAAAGAAAAAATTGCGCCATGTGGCACGCATTCTAAGATGTTTTTACACATTTTAGACAGTTTTGCTAAACACGTTCACAAAGTTCTCCTACAATATCTGTTATGTATGAATGAAAACGAAGGTATAAAATTTGCCGTACAGTACGACTAGAAAAATAAGGAGCAACGGTAGATCGCCTCGGAAACTGTAAAATAGAACGTCTTACTAAATCAATGTTTTTCAGTGTACACTTACTACGAGATTTTCCTCTTCTCTTTCTCACTACTTCTAAAGTTACTTACTCACAACATCTACTTTTGATTGGAAAAGGAGCTCAGAAGTGCAAGTTAAAAGCTCGAAAATCATGTTGTGATGCCGCAACAGAGTCATTGTTCTAAATGTACGTTTCGACAACAAAAACTCTCTGTTTGTACATGATATTTTAACTATTAAGTGCTTTTTTTGTCAAAACTTCCCACCTACCCGCGTTTAATAGAATGATTTTTTCAACCTCAGACTACCGTTTGTTTTATAATCTTCTACACTCTGTACCAGAGATAACTGATAGCTACTATATATTTTTTTGTTGATACAAACTTGCAATTAAAACGATAATAACAAAAAATGCCATAAACTATAAGGAAGAGATATCAAAATAACTAAAAAAAATAATAAAAGAAAATATGGTATATTGATAATTGTTTCTTTTAGAAACAGAGACATGTAGTAACAAGTAATAAGTATAATTCACATTTGGATTAAAGGTGATAATACTTTTATAGAATTGTTCTGGGTTACCAAAAGTATATGGAAGATTTACTATATCATCTCGCATCAGTTTATGTATGTCCAAACATTATCGTGAAATATTCTTTTAGCTTCTGTGGCTCAACAAAAACAATTTGTATTTTCTGTACTTAATGTACTAACTGGAGAAAGAAAAATATGTGTCATGCAGAGTTTACTGGCAGAAATTAGTTAAAAGCCTGGTAAAAGAAAAGGAAAAGGTCTGTTCAGGAACTTCAATTCCAATAATTCAACTATTGTGACGCATAGTTTGTCATGTTCAAAATGTTTGTGTTTAGGTTTCAGCTTTTTGAGTCAAGAAGTTGATCCAAATTTTCAGACAACTAGTACAATATGAAATATAAGGCTACAATGCTAGTGGTTCTTAATAGGCTCACTCTCATTATTTACATCCAAAAAAAGAAAATATGAGGCGTCCAATTTGAAGACTATAAAATTTTGTTTTTAACTGGCCTTGCTCAAAAACTTCTGTAGGTCGTAAAACATTGCACCAATGTTTTTATACAAAGTAAAAAATCACATGTAATTTGAATTTAATTTTAGATTTTAACCTTATTGATCAGAAAATGCAAAAAAATTAAAAAAATATTGTTAAATATAGCGCCGATGTTTAAGATAGTAAAAAAGGATGATAATACCAGGATGAAAAATTATATTACACATTTATTGCGCTTTATCATTTGAAAATGTATGCATTAAAAACGATACAAGACAAAAATTATTGAAGAAATTAATAAAAAATTATGCTTTTATGTATTCATTTCAGCACAAACTATTGTAAAACCACCATTACTACAGTCAAGGCCAAATTTAAAAAGTTTTTACACACTACATTATTTAAAAAAATAAATTATAGGAGGGAAATTTTTCTACTTTCTGCTTCACACTCACCTTTCCTTATTGGTAAAATCAAAGCTAATACTTACTTGCTTAATTGAATTTAAACACCCATTTTTGAATGTTATAGTAGTACCCAGTTTTAAAAATAATGTTTTAAGATCATTTATAAGATTTTTAAATATTCTTATTATAAAAGGAAGACATAGTATAGTAGTTTTTTTAAATACGGTTTGAAATTACTAATGAAAAATCGGAGGAGTTTGCCAAGTGTCGCAGCAGAGGTCCATCAAGGAAGCTTATGCTATAAGAAGGTGTGAAGTTAGAAAAATTCATCAAGGTGAGTTGGCCAGTCATATCTAATTTTTAGAAAAGGGGCTATTGATCCTAATTGTAAACAACTTACAGACATTAGTATTTTAACTAGTAGAGTAAAATAAACCAAAGTGGCTTTTAAAGCTTGGTGGCGCGAAGGACGAAAATCAAGGAAATCCAAATAAAATGGTACTCTATTAGTTAAGGAATTTAACCATATAACAGCAGAAAAATGTTTTGGTCTACTGGAGTCAATTTACAGACAATATTAAATTTCTGCTAACGACATATATAAATTTGATGAAACGGGTACACTTAAGCTGTTTAATACATCTTTTATAGTCTTAGCTCTTAGAGGAAAAACAAGTTGATTATCTTCTAAACTAGGAGTGTTTGTAACTACTGAGATGAGATAGATATAAATACAGCAGAGAATTGTATGCTCTTATCGTTCAAATTTAAAAAAAGCAACCCCTTATTGACTGTAAAAAGTTATGTTATCAGTTAATGTCATTCATTTTTTAGTCATGGTTCAAACTTTTTCAAAACAGACCTCTTCCACAAACTGAGAAACACATTGAAAGGAAAAGCAGTTTTGAGTTTAGTTGTGCAAATTATTTTAGATTATTAATTATTAGAGATACACTTCTAAGTAGAAGATATTATTCAGGTAAAAGTTTAGAACTTGATTACACCTAGTCAAACCCTTATCATTCCAGCCAGTTATTCAGAATTAGGATCATTATTGTCTAAATTTCTAAAGATTTCCTCCTGTTCAAAATGGGTTTACAATTACTAGATTTGTAGTTAGTAAAAATAAAACATTTGTTATATGGTTGCTGAACCAAAAGGGTTACAGCGGAAAATATTGTTTTATAAGATCCAAAAAGAATTAAAAAAATTGATTAGGTCAAACTTATATTAAATATGAATAAAAAATGCTCCAAAAGTTATAACTGTCGCAATATAAAAAGGAGCCCAATAACAGATGATAATTACTATAAAGTAGTTAAAGTCCTACAGAAAAGATTTAATAACAAGAGAATACTCGCCGAGATTTATATGGCTATGGTTAACAAGAACTTAAATCACCTGTATGATCAATTAGAATAACATCTTTGAACATTAAGGACTCTGAGAATTAAAACCAAGAACAAAGCTGCTTTTTAGTATACATTAGTTGACGCCAGTCTTTTTTAAGGTTTTATTTCAGTTGGCAATGGAACCAATTGCATTTTCTAAAATACCTAAAAGAAATTTGCAATATTTAAAAATACATCTGAATAAATGAAAAAATCTAAGCTATATATTCTGTAATGGAAATTACTGAAGCCAAGATTGCAGAACCACAAGAAATTAAAGAATAAAAGTCAAAACTAAGAGACGTTTCCTAAGCTTAAAACCAAATCACACTGTTCATAATTGTAAGTCTATGTGGAGAAATGGAACTATTAATTCCAAACACTAAAGTCATTCCTCAAGTTCACTTACACCATCTTAATTACATCAAGAAAGTAATTGTTCTCCGCAACTCAAAATAATATTCCATAAAGCTTATAAATTCAGGCATTATATGGTACCAGATCACAAAGTATATATTTAACGAATTTGGCTAAAAGATGAATTGGGCTCAAGTTAAATAATAAAGAACGAGAGGTCCATGTACTATTCGGGGCATCCAACATTAAAGAGAAACACAAGGTCTACACTAGAACAGTTCAGAATAAAGAAAACAATTTTCCATGGTTTTAAATGTGCTAGAAAGTAAAAAAAAAAATATTAAATTAAATTGAAGAGAAAGACTATTTGGATTTTTAATGGTGGACCAGACTAATCAAAAATATAAATGCTGATCGAAAAGGACTATCTTTTATACGTTAAAATGGACAATTCCTACAGACTACAAAAGGAATTGTTAGCAGATGAAACGAATTAGACTTAACAGTGATCGGTAACTACAATATGATAATAATTTACAAATTCTTCCTTATAAAATTGTTTCCTTTAGTATCAACTTCAGTCCATTCCTGCTTAGAGTTATTTTAAATTATCATTTGAGTAAGGCCAAAGGAAAGTTCCGACAAATTGCTAGGAAAATGAGAAAATTCCTTTATGTGGACAATGTGACAATCTTTTTATTTGGAAGGATTACCAAAGATTCAAATCCTAGACCTATGAGATAATAATGGATTTTTCAAATTTTGTCAGTAGAATCACAGCTTTTATCCCGGAGTCAAGTTACACAGCAACTGCGGATTATGTTCAGAAGTGCCTCTACTGTGAAGTCGAAAACTAAGGTCTTTGAATTGATTTGGATATGGAATCAGACATGAATAGCAACAATAACTATGGAAAATACACAATTACATATATTTTCAGATGTCAATCAGAAGGTTTAAGCTCCAAAACCTAGAGCTATAACAGTGAAAACATCTGCCACTTTAAGACATGAGCTATTAGGATGTACTATTGGGGTCTGATTAGTACATAATATTAAAACAGCCATTGGAGTTTTAAAAATTTATGTATACTGTTGAATAAGCTTTAACAAGGACTTTGTTACATAAAAAAATAATTTCGGACAAGATTTGTTAAAAATCGTACCAAACAGATCTTTAACCTTTATGAAAATAAATTCAGTAAATGTTTTGTCAAATAGATGAGCTGTTAATAAGGAAATAGTCGGAGGAAGCCACCTGGCTTTACAAAAAGAAATGTAGAAACCTTAATAAACTCTAAGAAATTAATGGTGAGCAAAAATAGCTCGAAGTCTTACCGATGTGAAGAATATTTATAACGCAGATGTTTTTCGATTCAATAAATGATGTACCAGTATTTTTTATGTTTCAAATCACAAAATTATTGGAAACAGTCAACTAAACCGGAAACCCAAAGTTTAAAGAACTGAAATATGCCAAGAACAGAGTGTAAAGATGGTTTAGAAATATTCATTTCTAAAAAAGATAGAGAAAATAAACTGAATTCTTGATTGACAATCATTGCTAATTACTCGAACTATAAAAATACTGAAAACTAAATTAACAGTTATGCTTCCTGAGAATTACAAATTATTTTAATAGTTAATTACACAAATATGTACATCAAAAATACTATCATGCTTGAGTTGGACTCTTAAAGTCTAAATTACGTATGAATTTTTGAATCTTAAGAAAAAGACAGACTATTAGGAAGATGACAGATCCTGGTCTGCTAGCAGAAGATCAAATTTACTACTTAATTTTACAAGGTTACAAAATTAAGGCGATGGCTCATCGCACACCAAAAATAAGTAAGAGAAAAGTATAATTATTTGTGCTTGCCTTTTCATGTCACATATTGTCTTTAATATACGTATTAATGTGATATAAGTCCAATTGAGCAAATAATAAAATCAAGAGGTTCAAAAATAGCTTTTTCCTTATTTTATGCGATCCATAACTAATAACTAAGCAAGTACAAAAAATGATCAATGCGGCATTTACCAAAGCTATGAAAGGTTTTGAAATACTGGAATATAAACATTTACTTAAGATATATTTCCTGAATAAGGTTAGTTCCTCAGAGAGGCCCATAACATCCACTGATCAATCAGGAAAATAAACTGACAGATCTAGCAGAAAACAAAATTTAAATGTTCTCCGGAATATCATATTGATAAAGCAAAGGTTATTAAATCTCAACCTTCTACATTTAAAGATGATTTGACGTTTTCGATCTCTCCAAGAATGTGATGGCTCCTTTTCAACAAGCAAAGTGAATTCTAAAAAAGATAAATGTAAAAACAGAAAAAACAGCAATTATAGTTTTTCCCCATACCACCTATACTTCGAACAAAATAAAATCAGATAAAACATCTCGAAAGCTTTAAAGGAAAATAGTAAGCGAAAGCGAACATAGCAAAAAGGAAAAAAAGAAAAAGGTAAAAAAATTATAAATAAAAAAACTTTAAAACAATTTACTACTGAAATTAGAATATTATATCTCTCAAAAAGCACAATTCTGATGCTTATATATTTTGCAGAAAGCCCAGCCGCCTGCTAGACTGATGTCTGTTAAGTGCGTCAAGTGAGCAAAGGTAAATTTTTTAAAATAATCTAATACATAAAACTAGATATAGACAAGTGTAAACTACAGTAAATATGTTCGTGAGATTAAAGATAGGTATCATATGCGAAGAAAAGTAAATCAAGTAATAACAGGAAGACCAAGAGAAAAAAGTGTTACGAACGCAGCAGATGTCATAAAACCAAAACCAGTAGCGGAAGAACCAAAAGAAATTTGAGAGGTGAGAAATGGATCAACTGGTAAAGCGCAAAAAGTAATAAGAACCCATAAAAATCAGCAAAAGTGGAAAAATAATAAACAAACGAGATGGAAGTGATTTTGAGTAAATTGAAGGAACTAAAGGAGGAATAAAAAGCGCATATGAATATAGACTTTACAATGGAAAACGTAACGTTCAACTTGCAATAGAAAAAGTTGCTCGTGAAGAGAAGAATAGAATAGGAAGGGGGCAACATAAAACGCAAGAGAAGCATGTTATGAAGGGACATATAATAAATTTAGAAATGAAAGCGAATAGGTACATAATTAAAATATTATACGTACAGGAAACTAAGCAAAAAAATGTTATTGTTATGGAATTGTAAAATTATATTGTTTTTAACAGTAGCAACAATGAGTAATTTTGAAGTGGAATTCTAAATTTTGAAAAGCCGGAACTAAAATATAATAAATGTCCAACCAATATCAGAAAGAATATGTGTTTTGCAATTAGAAGTAATTAAAACAAAGTAAACTTGGTAAAAACATAAGGTAAAAAAGGGCCATTTTTATAAAGAGGAATTGGAGATATATAAAAATGTAAGGGAAAAAAGTAATGTTTTAAAAGATTGGAATCCGAATAGAAATATTACCCAGCGATAGACTGGCACGTAAACATAAGAGCAATGGAAATTGTTTAAGATTAATTGGTTTTGCAACTGAAGCTAAACTAGCGGGTAGCAAACACATCGTTTAACATAAGAAGATGCATGAAAGGACTTGGAGGTTTAAGGAAAAAATATTAATAGCAAAATAGATCACGTATTAATGAACAATCAGCATGCTAAGTTAATTAGGGATGTAAGAAATCAAATCAGAGCAAATATAGATACGGAGCACTATCGGTTAGAATAAAATTAGAAGAGGAACTGAATCAAGAAGCTAGCAGAAGAAGTAAGGGACGAAACAGATAAAATATGAAAGAACTAATCCAAAGTGAAGACAAAGGGTTTTTCAGCAAATAATAAAGCAAGAATGCAGAAGATTATACAGTACAAAGCTAATAAAAGACCAAATTAAGATGACTACAGGATAATACTGAACCAAGACTTAAAGTATCTGAGGAAGTAAGAAAAACCAAGAGAACATCTAGAAGGGCGAAAATAGTACACCGAAAAGCTACGATAAAGGGGATAAAGAAAAATTTTCAAAAACTCTAGAATTTTCGTCAAGGGATAAAATATATAAAGAAAGATAACGCACAAAATTATATTTTGTAAATACAAAGAATAGAGTCATGGAAAAAATATGGGAAAATGGAGAACATATTTTGAAAAATTATTTACCAAACAAATATTGAAGAAGAAATAAACAGAAAAAGCTTAGGAATAAAGTGCAGACCTAATCAAACATAGTGGAGAGAAGGTGATCCCGTAGGGTTTATCAAATAATTATGGAAATATGGAAAGACCATGGTGGAAGAGTGAGATGAAGAATTATAATATACTTATATAAAGGAGGGGGGGTAAAACTTAGTGAAAGTAGTATAGAGGAATAGCCTTGTTAGATGTAATGTAAAGTCACAGTGATCAAAAAATATTCAACGAATACACAAAACTGCAAATAGGTGAATATTAGATAGGTTTCCATAAAAATCGATGACCACAAACCAAGTATTTGCGCTTAAAATTGCAAACCGAGCGCTACAAGGAGGAAACAGTAGAAAAGGTAATATTTAATAATTTTAAAATACAATTAAGTTTGCAGCAATGTTGAAAACAAACATCCAGAAGCTTGTTACATGGAGAGGATTAAGAACACGTTGCCTCAAAAATTTAACATGCAAAGTGGCGTAAATTAAGGCGACCTAATGTGATATTAGAACAAATAATTAGAAGAGCAGGCATAAATAAAAAGAGAACCATATAAAATAATCAAATTAACTCTTGGTTTACGTAGATGATGGAGTATTAATGGCTAGAACCATCAAAAAACCACGCAAAATAGTGGAAACTCTGGAAACAGTAGCAAGAACAGCGGGATTGTAAATTAATGACGAGAAGTCTAAGATATGCTAAGATAAGAGGCAATATAGAACTAGTGATAGGGAATGAAGAGAAGTTAACTAAAAGAGTAGAACAATATGATTATTTGAGGGCGGTAATATCAGATGATGGAAAAATGATAATTATAAGCAAGAATCATGAAAGGAAATAGAAGTGCAAAAATGTTAAATACAGTAGTGAGAGCTAAATAAAATTTTATAAGCACTAGGCGTATTTTTGCAACTGTAATAAGGCCCCATCTATTAATAACACAAATGAAACGTGGATGCTAAATAAGAGTGAATAACAAAAATTAAAGATATAGCAACGTACAATTTTAAGGAGCATATATGAAGGCAGAAGAATGAAAATGGGACGGGAAAGAAGGAGAAATGAAGAATTCGTTAATTTACATGGAGAGCCAAGTATAACAAACTTTGTGAAAGCATCACGAATCAGGTGGTTAGGTCACGTTAATATATTAGGCTGAAATAAATTTTGCGAGACAAGGGAATGGAACAAGAAGAAGAAATAGTGTTAGACAGAGATGGATAAAAACAGTGGAAAAAGACCAACGAAATAAAGGGGTTCAAATTAGATATTAAGTGACGGATAGAAGACTGTGGAGAATATCAAAGCTATGGGCTTGAAAGGCTTATTGAAAGCTACATATATGCATGGGGCGATTTACACAAATTTACGCCAGTATTATCGCTATAAAATAACTCAGAAGCGTGCGAAAATTTTCAAGCTTCAAAAGGTTGTAACAAGAGACGAACTACAGAGGGTGGAATGTTTTCCTTCGAAATATCGAACATTTCTATAAAATAACTGCTGCAAGTGCATCAAGGTGCAAACAATTATTTTATTTTCTTTTCAAGCAAGAAGAATACGCAGTTCAAATTATTGTTACTGGGTTTTGCCCTACTTTCCTCATCAATTTGTATTAGAAACCAGACAAAAACGTTAGTTAAAGATGAATGGGTAATTCTTACAAAATATCATTGTTGAGTGAAAGCAACTAGATGAAGCCACAACTACAACAAAAATGGTGCAGACTTGCAAATCTAATAAAGACATTAATAAATAATAACAATTAATTTAATATTTTAAATATCACCAAAAAACTGTTGTAAGTATGCAAAAATATAGAAAATTAGGATACAAATAACACAAATCTAATAATTATAATAAAATCTTAGTATCTTGGCGCACTGTATATTTTCTTTTATTTTTATCGTCCTTTGTGGTAAACTTCAAACTTCCGCTGGCTTGCAATTTCGTCTAAGCAGGAAGTATAAAAATCAGACAATTTTTTTCCGGGTCAACGGCTTCTGATGCACAGGATGATCCGAAAGCGCCAATAAACTGAAGCAACGCTATTTTAACATTTCTAAATTTAGCAACGCGCATTATATAAGCTTCATATCGCTTTTTAATAGCGCAATCTTTGGTGTAAATGCGCCGCAGAGCGTTTATATTTCAGAATAATTTATTGGTTAGTAATAAGCGGCCGTTTATTGCGACCCGCGCAAGCCGCTGCAGAATGCCAGGAATGCTAACTTACAAGCTGATGCAACGCTTGCATTAGTTTATATTGCCGGTGCAAATTGAGTTGCACGTATTGCATCGTGCAGGCCATTTTAATTTATATCAAGAGCAAAACCAGAACGTATATCCAACACACTACTCTCATTTTTCAAGTATTAATTGTAGCACGCTGTGCGGGGACGCAGATTTTTAACTGTAACTCTATTATTAAACAGCATCGAACGCAAAAAACAAAATAACATTTTATAATACGACCAATAAATATAGTTCCCTTAAACTACTGAGTTTTCAAATACCGGTACACCGATCTTAAATTATGCGAAGCTTTTTACAAGCTCTGGCCTCCAAAATTAACTAGACACACTGCCATTGTTTGGTGTTGCTAAAATCAGAACATTTTTTTGTACGTTTTCTGCTTTAATTTGCCTTCTTCGCAGAATCTTACTATGTTTTAATCTAGTCGTTAACGTGTTCTTGGTCTTAAGATAAGACAACAATTTCCAAAATGTAATTCCATGTTGCTCCATACTATGACTGTAGGGTGTCCAGAATACAAATACCCCCTATTTATAAATTCAATAAAAAAACACTATAAGTCAAAAAAATATTTTTTTATTTTTAATCTTTAAACAAAGTTTTGGAAAATTAAGTACCAAAGATTATATTGTAAAAAAAATATTAACCTTCGCGCAGCTGGCACTCCTCTAACCGAACACGGAAATTAGCCGCCACGCTTCTACACATCTCTCTGGAAACGGTGGCCATTTCAGTGCGAATATTGTGCTTTAAGGTGCTCTTTAAGGTATCTCCAAAAGAATCAAGGGGTGTAAGATCGGGGCTTCTGGAGGGCCAGTTGATGGTGCCTCGACGAGAGATCACTTTTTCCGGGAAAAGTTAACTGACAACCTCAAGAGATTGTTTTGAGGTGTGGCAAGTGGCTCTATCTTGTTGAGACCATGTTTTCACATTAAAACCTTCAAACTCATACAATTGTGGAACCAAAAAGTTTCTTAACATGTCACAATACCGTTCACTGTTTACCGTAAGTGCTCACCCTCGCCGGTCTTCAAAAAAATAAGACCCAATGATGCTTTCACCAGACAAGGCAGCCCACACAATAACTTTTGGACTATGTAATGGTCGTTTATGTATTTGACTTGGATTTTCGTTGGTCCAATAGCGGCAGTTGTGTTTGTTTACGTGACCATTTAAGTAAAAATTCGCTTCCTTACTAAACTTAATGTTTTCGAACTGTGGGAAACGTTGAAGAGTTTTATTTGCAAAATTCAGCCGGAGAGGATAGTCGGTAACGTTCAGGTTTTGAACAAACTGAATTTTGTAGGCTGTAAGTTGTAAATGTTGCCTCAGAATCTTGTGCAACGAGGATTTTTTAATGTTAAGTTCTTGACTGCGTTTGCGAACTGATGGAGGCGGATTTTCACGCACTGAAACTCTCACTTTTCAATCGTTTGTTGGCTGCGAACCGAGCGCGGGCGACCTTGATTGAGAATTTTTACAGTCGTACCGGTATTTTCAAACATTCGAACCCATTTTCTGATGGTATCGTCCTTCGTGCATTCTGTACGTTAAATTCTTCACGATCTAAACGTTGAGCTGTGACTATCGAATCACCATTGCGATAACAGGCGCGTATGCAAAAAGCGCGATAGTCTCCCGGCCTCCATAGCTACTATATCTCTAAAGAGCAGTGCAATAACCTATCCTTACAGCGCCGTTACATGGGCAGCGCAGATACAAATACCCCCTACCCTTTCTGGACACACTGCATAATCACGATATTATTAAACCACGATATATAACCAGACAATATTGAATGTTTCCGCTATTCTGATTATTATAGGTCTGATCACTTCTAGAAACTTTCTCATCAAGGCAAAATGTATTAATTAGTTGACTAGATGCACTTTAATTGTTGACATCTTTCCAATCATATACTTTTATATGAATCCGGAAGACATTATTTTTTGCAACTTGTATGGGGTTGTGAGAAAATTAATTTAGGCTATCAGGCAAATAGTTCTTAAAAAATAACAAGTTTTGTAGTTTTCCTTATAAAAACTCACATTCTTCCTACATTTTCTTGCGGATAATGTCACAAAACCTATGAGTTTCTGACAACATGCTTTCTTCTATTCATTGTAAGTCTTTATTAATCCTGATATAGTTTTATATCGCCAGAGTGATCGCATGGTTGAGGCACGGGCTATGATGTGGACGGACCCGGGTTCCGTTCTCGGAGCTTTCTGATGCCTGGCGCTTCGAACAAGGGGTAATGATAGCGGTGGTCTCAATCATCAAAAATGGTGTGCGACGACTGGGTACAGTGGTGGACGTATGAGAGCCTTAGCCTCTCAGCTTGCATACTGTGCTTCCATGCGTTAGAACCTTACTATTATTGTAGTTTTATGATGTTTTAAACTCTAATAAGAAACAATGAGCATTCGAATATTATTACACTGAAACTTTTCATCTTCAAAAATGGATAATAGCATTAAGAATAAATGACGGCTTCCCTATTACAAACAAATGATTATAAAGAGTAATATAATGTCAATAAATAGAAATGTTAATAAGATAAACAAATAAAACTAAACATTATTGCAGATATTTATTGTCAACCTGTAATTTCAATTTCATGCTAATAATTAGATTAACATATTAGTCTGACATATTAATTTATTAAGTCACTAAACTTTGTTCGTTTCAATTGGCATTATTTAGTTTGTCACTAGAACACTAGGGTGATTACTAATCCGATCTTTGTATCTACTACAGTGATCTTTGATGACATCTTTTATTCGTGAGATTTTCAGATCGTTATGTAATGTGCGGTTGTTCACATACCATTTGGCGTTCGCTATTGCGCGAAATTGTTTTAAGATTGTTGTAAGATCTCGATGTTCGATGACTTAACAGATCCCTAAAACTGGATCCCATATGTCCATATCGGCCCTATCATGGTTTTGTATAACAACACCTTGATTTTTAACCTGAGCTAGGATTTTCATCTGATGAGCTAGAACATCTTCTTCACGCGGATATTTAGTTCTTTTCGCTTGGTCTGTATGTGTTTTCTCCAGGTAAGTTTGTTGTTGAGATGTATACTGAGGTATTTGATGTCTTCTTTGTGTAGTCTTTCTACCGTGTTCTTTGTGTACCGTTAAAGGTTATAGGGGGCAGATTAACTTTACGGAAAGTGAAAATCACTGATGCCGATTTGTTTTCATTAATTTTGATGCGCCAAGTCTTTGTCCAGTGCTCTAATGCTTCCAAAGCATTTTGTAGATAAATTGATGCCTGAAATGGATCTCTATGTGAAGATAATACAGTCGCGTCATCCGCAAACGTAGCAATTACAACATTGTCAGTAACAGCTAAGTCCGCCGTAAACAACTGGTATAATATTGGTCTCAGTACACCACCTTGCGGTACACCTGCCTCGAGGCTATCGTTTACTTTAATTCGAAAGTATCAGTTTTCTATATACGACTTGAAGAGCAAATAGTAATGTTGCGGTAGGGTGTTCTTGATTTTATGTAGCAGGCCCCAGTGCCAGTTTCAATCTAAAGCATGGCCTATATGCAACAATACTGCTAGACACGACCATTCGTCTTGGAAATTTTATTCTACCTTATTAACTTTTTACAGTGGAGCTTATAGTAGAAAGTTAATGAGATTATCATCCTGTCTGTCTGTCTGTGTGTCTGGAGACACTATAACTTCCGTTCTATTCAACGGATTCACTTCAAACTTGGCATGCACACATCTTAGGTCAGCACCTTTCATAGAGTTGATTTTCAGCTAAATCGGTTAACGGTAACCGGAAGTGACCGTTACGATTTCGCACCGCTGTAGAAAGTTTCCTTTACGGTATTACACCGTTCTTGTTCACTATTCTATGGACTTGTTCAATGTTGAGGATTTTCTGCAAAAATCGAATTGATGTTCAGGGCTTTAGTCTTAAAATTCGTTCAAAGGGCTTAAAAAGGAGAGTAACAGCGATGTCGGTTTGTAAGAAGCTGGCTTGCTTGACTTTTTAATGACAATAACTTCACCAAATTTCCATGGACAGTGTTGGGTTCTTAGGATTATATTATATATCCGTGTTATAGCGGCTATCTATTTTCTTGGTAGTTAACGGAGTAATTCGGATGTAATTAAGTTGTATCTTGGTGCTTTACCAGTGTTTAAGCGTTCAGTTTAGGTTTGTACTTCGTTGGATGTACAATGTTTAATAAGCAGGTGAAGTTGCAGTGGTGATTTGAGGAATTCGAGAATTTTATAGTCATCTTGTGGAGTTCTATTTGTTTCGTGTTCACCGAATACCATTGCTTTTTCTTCGTCATAGTGTGCCCAAGAGCCATCATTTTTACGAATAGAAAAGATAATAATGATAGGTTTCTTCAAATCCCTAGTTGGTCGCCATAGGGAGTAGTCATCATGTTGTCTGGGGGATAGGTTTCTCACGTAGTCGTTAAACGTTTCATTTTTCTGTTCTTTTATTAACCTTTTTAGTTGTGTGGTAAGGGTGTTTAGTTTATTTCTGTCTCTTTGGCGTCTTGTTTGTTGCCAGATTCGTCTAGCTTTTCTTTTGCCTCCTTTCTGTCTAGTTTCTAAAGAGTAGTTATTAGTATTTTGTTACATTTACAAGGTCTGTTCGGAAAGTAATGGACCCTACTTTTTTCTGCGGCGACTATCCGTCGCACAGCGTTACCGCTTGCACGGAAGGGTAGGGGGAGTCTTGGAAACACAGCAAAACCCGCGTCAGTCAGCTCCGAGCTCCTGGAGCGTCACAGTGGCTGTTTCAGTGAACCCTTGTGAGAGTGCTTTGTCAAAATTAAGACTTTTGAGTTGCTTCAGAAGGCTTTTGATGAGGACTGCAACACATATTTACAATGCAAAAGGTGGCATAAAATGTTCAAGGAGGGTCGTGAGGAGGTCGCCGCGAACAACAATTAGGTCGGTTAACAAAGTGCGCGAATTGTTGAACTCTGATCAAAGAATGAGTGTCCGCCTAATGTCAGAAATACTTGACATTCCGAAAATCAAGGTGCACGAGATTGTGACGAAAAACTTTCAAACTTATCCCGAGAGTGCTCATCGACGACCAAAAAAAAAAAAAAAACAATTGAGCGGAAGTATGTCAAGAATTGTTGCAGTGTTGTGAGGACGATCCAAACCCCGCCGGACTTTTTTTTGTTCCCGAAGATTAAAAAATCCCTCAAAGAACAGCCTTTGGGGACCCTGGAGAACATCAAGACGTCTACGACGAGGTTATTAAAGGATATCTCAGTGAAGGACTTCCAGAACGCATATAAAGCATGACAATCTCGTTGGAACAAGTATGTTGAAGCAGGAGGGATGTATTTCGAAGAATATTAAGTAATTATACGAATCGGTTCAATAAATTTCTTAAAACAAAAATTGGCGCATTACTTTCCGAACAGACCTTGTATGCTGTAGTTTTATAGGTGTAGCTGTCTAAGAAGCATACTGTAAGGTTTGTGTTAGTTGTTCTATTGCCGTCTCAATTTAATCTGCAGTGTTTAGTACTGCTGGAACTGGTAGGTGTTCGCCGAAACATTGTCGAAAAATATCCTAATCCGTACGATTATTATGTAAGTTAGGCCTTGCGGGCCTGTTGATTATACAGGTACTTAATGTGCGTATTATAGTGGAGTGATCAGAGTTTAGGTCGTAGCAATCCGCAACATCAATTCAGTTGGGCAAGAGATTTTTTGTTATAAGGAAAACTAATCCATCCGGCAGTTTATTCAGATTGCTTGGACAATAGGTGGATTTACCTGTGGCTACTGCATTATAGCGATTATTTAAAATAGTTTTATATAGTTGCCTTCCTTTAGGTTAATTAATTTGGGACCTCATAAGGGCTGTTTAAAATTGAAATTGACACCTGATATAACCGTTCTCTTAACGTTCTGAAGAAGTCTTCGAATTGATTCTGCGTTATTGAAAGTTGGAGTATATTGTTGATACTATTGTCTCCAAAGCGGTCTTTAATTTTGACGTTTGTGGCTTGTCACGTGATTTGTTCCAAACTTCTTCATTTTGTAGTGTGATAATTTGTTGTTAATTATAATTGTTGTTTCAGCATGGGTTGTGATGTTGGAGTGGCAGATGTAATAAGTTCTGTAGCTGTGGATATTGAGGTAGTTGTAGTCAGTAAAGTGCACTTCAGATACCAGGAGCAAATCAACTTTCTGGATGTTTAGAAACACTTCTACTTCCAAACAACTTTGTAAGAGTCTGTTTGTGTTCCATACAGCTATTCTTAGTATATTCATCATTAGGAGTTTTTGGTTATCAGACTAAAGAGTATGTTGAGCATTATAGTACTCTGTTGCATTAACGTGCTAAACATAGTTTCAAATAGGGAAAGGAACTGAGACCAGAAAATATCATTGCTGTTTTGATTATGAGTCTGTTGTTGTCATTATGTGTTGTTATCCAACAACCGCTGCACTATAGCTAGTTGAGTTCGCCCCGTTTGTGTTTGGTTGAGTTGTGGCCGTCTTTGGAGCTTGTGGTACTTGCATTCTAGGGATGGTGTAATTGTTTCCTTTTTTTTAAAGTGAAGTTTTTGGTATACAGAGTATCATTTTTAGTTTGCTGGATAAGCTCCATTGCATAATGTACACGTAGTAGTAATGTTTTTTGATGTTGTACATGTCATCCTATTGTGATCACCACCATATTTTATGCCTGCGAATGGTTTTCTGCGGTAAGTTTTGCTGTGGCTTCTTTCCTATTTAATAGAGATTTAAGTTTGTTGTTACTAGCAAGCTCGAGGTCTACAAAGAATAAAGAAATTAGTGTTTATGCGACCCTTGTCTTATATTCACTAAATTCCGTACAGTATGAACTTTCTCTTTCAGCCATTTTTTATCAGTCCGATATCGAGTAGTGGGTAAAGGTTTCTGATTATTACTCTGAATGCCCTTTCTTCCATAATCTGATATGTATGAAAAATTATTTTTTCGTCATTATGATGTCTCACAAATTTTCAATGTTTTAGAGTTATTAGTATTTATCTTGACGTTTTTTATCAGTATTTTTAAGTTGCATTTTTCAATTTTCAATACTTTTGTCAGGTTTGTAATCATTGCGTTATAATTTACTAGGTCGTGTATACATATTGGAGGAGGTCTGTTAACTACAGTTTTTGCCTCGTCTCTAGCTATTTCTATAACATTATCTTCGTGTGGGTCGTTAATAAATTAAATCTGTTGCAATTCAAAATTATTAACAGGGAAACGTTTTCTCTTTTTTACTACTTGCCAATCGTAAAAGCTCGTTTGGGGTTGGTCATCGTTTGTTTCGGTCGTTGCGGGTGCTGAATGCTGGTTATTATTATTATTATTATTCATAGTGGCAAGTGCGTGGGTTGTGGGATATTATTGGTATAAGATACATATGGGACATATACTTGAATTGATAATTGTTGCATTTATGGGTAAGTGCTCGATAGGGGACGCGGTGGCTCGATAATTGTTCCTCTGTCCTTGAGTCGGCGCGCGCGTGTTCGGGTCTCGCTCAACCCATGGGTGTGTGTGAATGTCCTAGCATTTAAGTGCATGTTAGTGGGCACATAAGCCCGAAGAATGAACGCTGAAATGTACCTTTTCCATGTCAACAACATAACTGGACTGTCCTTGACAGAGGTAAATATAGAATTAGCTTCGTACATTTTTTAGCCAATTAGAAGAGTTATTACTTTCAAATTATACAAAATCGATCGTTCAATGAACAAGTTATATAAAACCGGGAACAAAATGAGTAGTTTAGAGCATTATTTACTATCAATTTCACTTCTACATCAACTTATTTTGTTTGTGAATTAATTGTCTCTACTTCTACATCAAGTGGTGGATAAATTATTATTAATTTTTGCTATGTTTCTCAAGTAGCCTTTCATAAAAGAAAAAGAGAACACTACAAAATATTAAATAAAAGGCATTTACGTCAGGCGTTTTGATGCATCATGCTGTTGTAGGCCGTGGTCGGAGTTTGAGAACTCTTAACGTTCCGTCTACAACCGCAGCAGACATTTTCAGATAAATCTTTTCTAAAAATTAAATTTTTTCTGAGGTGCACGAAAATCTGGCAACGGCCTAATAACCCAATAACAAACAACTAAATGCATCACTTACCATTATTTTACATACTCAGCTTGCAAAAATCATCCATAATCCTACAAAAAATTTATTTTACTGGGTGTGTCAAAAGGAAGTTTTGGTTTTATAGACTCATTGCTTGAACGCAAGGGTTCAGCGCGCATGTCATTCGGTAGTGCGACTTCTGGAAATGTAGTCGTTATGTAGTGTTTCTCGTGAGCGGACCGTGCGTTTTGTGTGCGAGCATTTTACAAAAACAATGATTTGGAGATTATTGCACGAAGAAAGTACAGTAATCATAATTTGCGTAGCATAAACGCCAAGTGTCTCTCTCATCAAAAAACTGGTTGCGTAAGTACGAAGAAACCGGTTCAACTATGGATAAACTTAATTTGGAATAACAAAGTCAACAAGACTGACGAAAACGTAGAAAATGTACGACAGTTCATTCGCGAGACTTCTGACCTATCTGTTGGTAAACGGACAAGTGTTTTAAATATACCTAGATCATCGTTACACAGCATTTTGTGCAAAGATTTGTGTCTGCGCCCCTATAAAATTTAAGTGGTGCAAGAATTAAAGCTCAACGATGCCAGTTAAAATCTTCAATTAGTTAACTGTGTGACTGAACATTTAAATTCATTCAACATTTTGTTTTCGAATAAGGCACATTTTCACCTCAATGGCCACCTCAACAAAGAGAATTGCCGTTACTGAAGCGCTAGGAGCCCACAATGCAAGCATGAGAAATCCCTTCATTCACCAAAAGTGACTATGGGCTACAACGTCAGTGCGAGGAATAATCGACCAGTACTTTTAATGAAATGGACAGTGAGTTAACAATGCCTTCAGAGCGTTATGTGGAGATGTTCAACATTTTCTTGGGCATTATTTCTAAAAAATAATTTTTTAAAATTTGTACTTTAATAACAAATAAAAAAAATTATAACTATCTTAAAAAGAAACTTTCTTTTGGGGCACCTTGTATATATGTGCTTGTTAAAAATATATTTATACATTTGTGATAAAATATACTTTTGCCGCATTTATGTATTTTTATTTAATTTTATTGTTTTTTTTTAATTCTTGGGTAAGCGGGGTGGATAAAAAGGTATTTTTAAACATTCTAAAAAAATATTTATTTAGACACCTCTAAAAGGTCAAAAGTTTCAATAAAAGCTGATATACATTTAAAAAAGTTTTGTGTGACAAAGTCTTCAAGAGAAATGTAGCGATTTGATTGATGTGAATGGAAAGTTGAAAGAATTTAACAGCTTCTAAGTAAATTTAAAGAAAAAAACAACAGAAATGAAAATAGTAATTAAAAATAAATGATACAGATATATACCATTGATAACAATGGTTTCGTTGAAATACAGGGTTTGTCCGACAAGTCGTGCAGTTAAGTTCGTAAAAAAATATAATCAAGATATCGTTACAAACGTTTAGAATTCTTTAAAGTACTTTCCTTGGCCATCTACACATTTTGCCAGCGTCTTTTACAGGCACGGTACGCATCCTGGAATGCGTGGACCTCGTTTAGAGTCTTTATCGTGGCGGTTTGGATCGCTTCAATGGTTGAAGAAGTTGCCGAAGTCAGGTCAAGAGTGAAGGGGGCTGGGTTAATCATCATTCGAGTGTTCTTGTGGCCGTCAGTCAACAATTTGGAAGTCAACTTGGCACATACTTTCTGCATGTGCAAATTATCGGTAACAATTTCGTGCACAGTGGTTTTAGGAATATTAAAAGTTTCTGCTGTCATTCGAACACTCATTCGACGATCAGTATTTAAAAGATTACGAATACGAGGCACATTTTAGTCACTTTTGTTGGTTGACGGCCGTTCAGAGCGTGGGTCATCCTCCACCTCGCCCCGGCCATTTTTAAGGGGGACGTCTGGTTTTTTGGGTGAAAATTGGTCAATTTTCATAAATTTTTTTATACAAATTTATTTTATTTAGAGATATGAGATTTCGCGCATTTGAAAAGATATATTAAGAGGCATCAAAAACAATTTTTTTTTGAATTATATTATTTATTTCAACTACACCAGAGGAAGCCGAAGTCGTCCCCTGAAAAACCGTGCGTTGTGCGGTGGATAGGATATCTTTGCGCCAGTATTGCCAAAACAAATAAATCAAACGGCATCTTAAAGTAGACATATATATCCTGTCTGTATTCTACAACCAAGTTTTTAAGATCAGTAGAAAAAATACCGGTCTGCAAAAAAAATTCTCGAAAAACGTCCTTTTACGCTCTTCTAAAGTAAAATAAAATATTTTAGGTTCAATTTGAATAATTGGTTGTAGAATACAGACAAGCTATTGTTTCAATAAATACACAAAAAAAATTTAGGTCGATCGGATTAATGGTTTCCGAGAAATCGTATTCACCGCGCGAAAAACCCTCATTTTGAGAAAAACGCATTTAGAGTTTTTTTTCTGTTTCGCATTCAATTGTAATACACAAAATGCTTACCAATCATCAGTTTGCGATTCCTGCGCCGTAAAGTAATCCTTGGGCCTCTTGAAAAAGTGCATCTTGCTCATCAAGCTCTTTTTTTCTCTTGATTCTCGCAACTTTGGAGGATTGCTGAGTTTTTTTATCAGCACATGAAACTTTCTTTTCTTCTTCACACTTTGTTTTATTTGAATCTTTACTAGATCCTTTGTTTTGCAAACATTTATACCTAGTGATATCAAATTCAACGCTCGTTCAAAGGTCACGACGTAACTGGCGAGAAAACTCGTTGAAACTTGCACCGCGGAAAAACTGGTGCTGAAAGATACGAATAAATTAATAAAAACAATGCGATTCTGAGGTCGGTTAGCCTTTCGAAAATATAAAAACTTGAAATTAATTTTTTGATCCAAAAAACACGCCGTTTCTTCCGAAGAAACAAGTTACAACTTGCAGAGCGGAAAAATGGCTTGGCGAGCGTGTAAATATATAGGTATATATACATGTATATCTTTGCGGTAAATTGAGGTATAGAAAAAATAAAAAAAGCATTATAATCCTAGGGTTTTCAGCTTTCTGAAGAAATAAAAATCTCAATATCGATTTTTTGGCCAAAAAAAACCAGACGTCCCCCTTAAACAATTTCAACCACCTGGAAACTTGAGAAAGCAGAGTCTCTAGATTGCCTGAATCATTTGGTGGGTTTCGACGAGGCTTTGTTCAGTTTAGCGCAGAACTTGATCGCGTAAGGGTGTTCGATAATTTGCTCCATTGCGCGTCGTGACACAGATGCTAACAGTAGATTCACGGAAACAGCGATCCTGACGCTCCTAGATCTTGTAGCAGACCGAGCTTGAAACATTGTGGAGCTAAGAGTACCTCCCCTCCCCCTTCACCTAACTCAACCGGTCCGAATGCGTTGCAACCAGGAGGAGCGGCGTGTTCGGACAAATTGCATTACTTTCCGGACAAACACTGTCGTTCATCTAAATTTTTGTAAAACTGATATTCGGATCCTTTTTAATTTGCTAATAAATATTTTAAAGAGAAATAATTTAAATATAATTTATAACTTTTATCATAGAAAAAGAAAACCTGTAGTTTTTAAAAAATTTCCATTAATAAACTAAGAAAAAGATAAAGATTACTTGTACATCCTAAGCAACAGACAAAAAATGTAAATCAAAAAGCAAAATTGCTCATGTCTATTTTTTTAATCAGGTCAAAACAATATATTTCTTTTTAACTAAAAATATAGAACTGAAAAATGTTCTTGAATAAATATTTATTTTGATTTTGTTTAAGTTAATAGTGCTAATTGTTTAAGCGAAAGATTTAAAAACCATTTAACATTTAACTAAAATATGAGGCATTCCAAATTTTAAAATCATTAAAGTTTATTTATTTGAGATGTTAGAAAATTATTGACACTCCATGTCGCAGATTAAAATGCGCGTTTAAAGATTATAGTATACTGCGATGTCGTCAGGTGATGCTACTGGAATACGCAAAATGAAAGGCAGTGAATTATTCTACAGCGCTGCGAGCGCAATTGTGGACAAAGCGAAAAAATAATGGGACAGCGATAAACAACTTAGTTTGTTTGAAAGATGGGAGTGATTACTTTGAACATAAATACAAGGTTAGTAGCCGTGTGTGCCGCTGCAACGAAGCAAAAGCTACAGGTTATTAAGCGTGTGCCCGACTTAATAATGGCAAGCGGACAAATTAGAGTTGATTTGGTTGAACTTTACGTAAGCATTATCTATAAAAATTTTAAGATGGCGGCGCGCGATTTTAGGATAAAAAGGAAATATTGCTGGTGTATTGGTTGCTCCCTCATGCGAACACTACTAGTGAGAAGTACTGACAGTCACTAAAGAATTTATTCAGCAGCAACGCTACTTGAAATGACGCGACCACATATCAGTTGCCGCATTGCAGGCTCTCTTGTATTCTGACCTAGTGTGCGATAAGAAGTTTTTTCAAACCGCAGGTGGTGCCGTGCTACACCGAAAGAATGGTTTGCAACAGCTTTACGGAAACTACTGGAACTATGGATAATGCATAAAATATTGAAGAGGAATATCTTTGATGAAATGTGTACTCACTTCTTCGTCATAAAAAATTAAGGAGACGAAAATAATTGCGGCTCCAATTATTTTTGAACACCCCGAGTATCCAAGCTTCATAATGAATGTGCCTAATAAAAATAATTTTATTTTAAGCCGAGAAAGAGAAAGACAAAATATAATTTAAAAAACTAAGACGTTTTAAAGAAGAACGATCACAAGCATTTTCAAAGGCATTAAGGCGAATTAAATGAAATGGATAAATTCCCTGACAGAATGAAAACTATGCATTGCAATTTAAATTCGGCATGAGTTTCGTCAATGCCGCGCTGCTCGTAAAGGTTGCTGTCCGGCCGGTTCGCATGCCAGAGTTGGAAAATGACCTGATATTAAAGTGAAAAATGGCCGAAAGTCTGATGGTGTTCCGCGGCGTTCCTTTAAAAGGTCAACTTAAAATTCAATCCTGCTCGTTTGGTAAACATTCCAGGCTCGTTAAACGAAGGCGGTTGCATTTGAAGGAAAAAACTTTCCGTTTAGGCTAAAAATCAAAAGAGTAGAGAGTAAATATTACTAAAATTTTAAATTAATTTATCCATTGTAGTTCTTTGATCTCTTTTGAACCTGACAATGGATACGAGAATGAGTCATAAAAATGAGTTCTGCCGGTCAGTATTCAATGCGATTGAATTTTTTGTTATGAGTCACATTTTATATTTTTTATATATTTTCTTCCTCAAAACAACTTATATGACTCATTTTAATATCAATGTGCCTGATTAAAAGATTTTAAAAAGTGTGAATAAAGGATTGTATATTTTTAGTTTTGGATTTTAGAACAATATTCAAATACAAATTCTATTACATACATAGCAAACTCCTGCCAATTACTTATGCAAAAGCCATGTGATAATTCAACTACGACTTGGTACCTTATTAACTTGCAGTTTTTTATTCCAACAAACGCTTTAAATGTTAATAATCAATAAACTTAAGTTTGCTATTAAAATCTATATGCCAATTAATACATCATTTAGTCGTCACTTCGGGTTCTTGGAGAGTATAAAAAGATGATTTTGAATTTTTGTGTTAGTCAAAGTTGCGGTCAAAATTTAAAAAATAAAGATTTAAAATTTTAAATTTTTTGTGTTAAACATAGTTCATTTTGTCAATACACATTTATGTATTCTCTAATGGTTTTGTTTTGTAATATTTCTATTTATTTATCGTAGATACTAGTGGATGGGGTTACATCATAGAGGTAGTACCTTTCTTACGGAAACGGTCACATCAAGTGTCCTCATGAAGTACCCAGCTCTCACTTATGGCTCCAAGCGCCACACCCTGGTAACTGCATTGACCTGCAGGCAAAACTAAGTGAGGGTAGCCAGATATGGCGAAAACTAACAAGTGGCAGCAGGCTTGTCAGTAGCAAGTAATAGCGGAAATCAAGTGGATTGGTACGGTATTATGTAGCATATCTTTAGGCATGGTCAGAATGACTTGAATGGCTATAGAACTGCGTATGTGGAAAACAACGGAAAACTACCACATATTATAGATCTTCCAAGAACAATCATGACAGGGAACGAAACAGAAATGGCCTTGAGTACTGGGCAGGACTTAAATGTCCACAAGGTGCTAAGAATCTCCCAGCCTGTTAGGATCGCTACTTGGAACGTAAAAAGTCTATTTCAAATGGGAAAATTTCATAACACCGTAAAAGAAATGAATAGACTAAAAATTGATTTACTTGGGCTAAGTGAAGTTCGATGGCCTAACAATGGACAAATAAATACAGAAGAAGGAGAAATAATATATTATTCGGGTGATAGTAACACATTAAACCAACATGGTGTTGCAGTATTGGTATCTTCAAAATTTAAACAATATGTAGAAAGTTATCTCCCGCTTTCCAATAGAACTATAATGTTGCAACTAAGATCTTCAAAAATAAAAATCAACATCATTCAGGTATATACACCAACTGCAGAAAGTGACGAAGACGATATAGAAAAATTTTATCATGATTTAGATCAAATTCTAAAAGTAACACACAAACACGATATGAACATAGTCTTAGGCGACTTTAATGCTAAAGTCAGATAGATTATATTATAGTAAACAAACGATTTAGAAATGCTTTTAAAGCGGTAAAAACTTATCCTGGTGCAGACGTGGCCTCTGATCATAATCCCGTAGTTGCCAATATCAAAATTACACTAAGAAAAGCACAAAAACCTTGTACAAAGAAATTTGACATTGAAAAGCTCAGAAACAGCGACGTGTTCGAAAGAGTGACGGAAACATTCAACAAACGTTTAAAAAGCGAACACAAATTTAATGAAGGCATAGAAAAGAAATGGGCAACTATCCGATCCATTTCAACAAGCACTTGTGATGAAATGCTTAAACCAGAAAAGAGGAAAAGAAAACTTGGATGACGGATACTATACTCGAAATGATGGAAAGAAGAAGATTAATGAAATTATGCAATAATAGTGTTGCATATTGGAGTTGCACAAAACATAGAAAGAAATAGAAAAGCAAAGAGTAATTGGTTGAAAATAAAATGTGAAAACATTGAACATCTGGAAAAATTACATGACTCAAGGAATCTGCAACAAGTCCGTGAATTAAATAGAAGAGCGTATATTAATAACCAAGGTAATATATCAATAAACTCAAAAGGAGAAATTCTTATCACAATTGAAGATAAAATAAAAGAATGGAAAAGTTATACATACAATCTTTTCAAAGATGACAGAGGTGTTAAACCAAATACAAATGTAAACAAAGACAATATCCTAGAAATAACAAAGGATGAAATTATACAAGCAATAAAATCATCACAAACAGGAAAAGCCTTAGGACCAGATGAGGTACCTACTGAAATTATGAAACTGATAAAAGACGAAAATATCCCAATACTAGTAGATTATTTCAATTGTATATATAAAATTCCAAAAGACTGGTTACACTCTGTGTTTGTAACATTGCCAAAAATTAATAAACCAAAACAGTGTAAAGATTTTCGAACAATAAATTTAATGAGCCATGTTCTCAAAATATTCTTAAAAATCATACATCGCAGGATCTACAAGAAATGTGAAGAACGACTAACAGAACATCAGTTCGGTTTCAGGGATGGATTGGGTACACGCGAACCTTTATTGTTTATGCGAATTTTATTAGAAAGATGCCGTGATGTAAATAAAGACGCATATCTGCTCTTTATTGACTACGAAAAAGCTTTTGACAAAGTCAAACATGATAAACTTCTTGAAGTATTGACTGCGATACAACTAGATCAAGCTGATATTCGTGTAATAACCAATTTATACTGGCACCAAACTGCAGGTGTAAGAGTTGATGGACACAGTACGGAAGAAATGGACATTCTGCGCGGAATAAGACAGGAATGTGTGTTATCACCCTTAATTTTCAACTTGTATTCAGAAGAGATTTTTAGACAAGCTTTTGACAATTCTGATGATGGAATACTATTAAATGGAGAACGAATAACCTCAATAAGATATGCCGATGATACGGTATTAATGTCTGAATCAGCTCAAGGATTGCAAAGAATGCTGCACCAGATATCAGTCATTAGACAAGATTTCGGTCTCTCCATAAACACAACAAAAACAGAATCAATGGTGATCAGCAGAAATCCTCAAGCAACGCAAATAGTACTACGGCATAACAATAGAATAATTGAAAACGTATCTCAATATCGTTACCTGGGCTCATGGATCAGTGTAATTGTCTGCAAGAAATCAAGGTAAGAATAGAAATGGCCCGCTCAGCATTTATGAAAATGAAAGCAACATTATGCTTTCACGAGATACATCTGCAGATACGTATCAGACTATTACGCTGCTATGTGTACTCTGTGCTGTTTTATGGTGCTGAAACGTGGACATTAACGAACGATGCCCTTAAAAGAGTAGAGGCTTTTGAAATGTGGACATACAGAAGAATGCTTAGAGTTCCATGGATCCACAGAGTGAGTAACAAGGAAATTTTGAAAAGGATGCAAAAAGAAACAGAATGTATTGAGAAAATAAAAACAAATAAACTGCAATACCTCGGCCACATTATGAGAAACACTAAATATCGGTTATTGCAACTAGCACTACAAGGCAAGATTAACGGCCGACGCCCACCAGGTCGCAGACGTATATCTTGGCTGAGAAATCTAAGAGATTGGTATAAACTGACATCATCACAACTGTTTAGAATTGCAGTATCCCGAATCATGATCGCAAACACTCTTTCCCGAAGAGTATGCACTTGAAGAAGAAGAACTAGTGGAACGGCTTCAAACTAGCACGGTGCAAATGTTTTATTAAAATACAACCAAAGTAACATAAATCAAGAAAAACATTGTTATGAACTGGGTTCAATTTCCCCGTCAACATAATATTTACATTTTGCCGCATAAATGTCATTTATCAAACCATCTAGTAAGTAATCATAATTTGTCAAATTGAGCATAAATAAATTTCTTCTACTCTTCTTAAGATACTTATTTGCCAAATTTGAAAAAATTCGCTAATCTTTTTCAAAGATAAATAAATAAACAGGTGCACAGATAAACACATACAATAAAACTATAAAATAACTAACACTACTTAACAAAAAATTGTTATTAAGTTTGTGGTTGTCAAGCCAACTCATTGAGGAAATGCAATACTGCATTTTAGCTATTACAACAAATACTTCTTCTTCTTCTTTCTCGTTTCCTTCATGCCCTTTCAGGCGTCGGATTACAACAAATACAATACAGTTTAATTAGGTTTTATTTTAAATTATTTAATTACCTTTTGTTATAATACATACATGCCAGTGTTCTAACTAACTAAATGTCTAGCTGACTCAACATCATCCAACTCAAATCACTTAATGTAGGAACATCAAAATTTATGGGTTGCTTATTAACATAGATCTCAATAAAGCGTAATTTTCAAAATCATATCCCTAAGTGGGTCAAAGTTTTAGTATGTAGACAATTTACAAAACTTGGGTTTTTCTATTTTTTTATTATTTAACCCCCAAAAGGGTAAAACTTATAAAACAAAAACATTTTGAGGGCTAAGCTTTAAATTTTTGTCTATGCCCTCAAAAAGTTAAGAAGGTTAATTTTTTGAATTTGCACTTTTCTTAAATAATAAAATAATTTAATTTTTTATTTTGAATATTTATCTCTTAAGAGGCGAAAATGTAAATGAGGTATTAAAATAGACATGCGACATATTGTTTTTTTAATTCTGTGTTTGGTAATTGTTAGGGTATTTACAGCCAGGATAGGAAGACAAAAACCTTCTAAATCAAAAAATAGAAGAAACTTAGCGTCTGACATATCATAAGTTATAAAATGTAACAATTTTATCGTAGCTTTCTTACTCAATAAACTCTCCAAGAGAATAAAATGAGGAACTCAAGACATGCGGCACAACATTGTGCAGAAACTAAAACGTATTTTTCTTTATATCTGGCTATTAATTGTTAGGTTGGTTAAGGTGACAACTCCTGTAATCGTATGTGATAGCTAAAAACTTCAACATGCAATATATCATTAGACTAAAAATTGAATAATACTTTCATTTTTAATATTCAGTTTACACTTCAGCACTAATTACATTACAAAAAAGGTGGGAAGCTTCCCCCTTCTCAAAAACGAAAACAAAATAAAGAAAGAAAAGAAAAAGAAGGAAAGGATAAAATGGAAAAGAAATGAAGAAGAAAGAAACTGACAAGGGTATTTAAGTGAACAGAATGAGAGTTAGCTAAGACAGAATGAAGAAGAACAAACCGAACAGAATTCAAGTTTGTAGAAATAATGCAAGAGAGCTATCAGGGGACCATTCAGTTAACATTTATTGGTATACTAGTAAAAATGCCCGCCTTAAAGATGGGCAACTCAAGCTAAATACTTGGTTTAGAGTTTCGTTGACAATTGAAGAAAAGTCAGTCAATAATCGTTTTATTAGCCTTATTTAAGCACGATGACATTAATTCGGCTATATGCCGTTTTATATAAATTAAAGTTATGGTGCATGCGCTTACTAACAGCAAGAATTGGCCAGGTAGAGTATAAAACACCGATAGGTGGCGCAAACTATTTAATTACTTTATGATAATTTATGCTTTGATCTATAACAGGTCAACCGTGACCTAACCTTATGCGAGGTTTGACAACAAACCGGTTCGAATGAGGTACTGATCTTTGAACTCAGTTAAGAAAAAAAATCGATTCAGCAACATGCTCGAGTTTTGATTCCAAGCAAAGTTCAGTGTACTGTTTGAAAGGATAAAACTGTGATTTCAAATGATACCACTTTGATTGGAGTTGAACCTGTTCTAAGTTATGAGCCCAAAAATATGTATAACACAAAGGAGTTAAAAGAAAGAGGCGATTATAAAAGGAAAAAAATGAAATTCTTAGTTTATATTAATTTAATGATTTTTTCAATACATAATTTTGTCACCTCTACTCCTAATTGCACCCTCCAAACGATTTCACATAGATCGGATTATTTTTCCTATGCTGTCTTGAGGGATTTCTTTCCACTCTTTAATCAACAGCTTTACGCTTTCTAGTTCAAAATTTCTGACCTATTCGCTTAAGCTCATCCCAAACTTGCTCAACTGAATTCAAGTCTGGGCTATGGGGAAGCCAGTCCATTTTTGGTATTCGAAACCCAGCCAGGTAGGTAGTGGTCATGCGCGCGGTGTGGCATCGCTCATTGTTGTGCATTAGCATGACCAAAAAATCCCGCAAACGGAATAACATGTTTCTCCAAAATGTCCCTGATGTAGCGGTCCGCTGTTAAACCTCCTCCACGTCCTCCACTAGGTATGAAAACTAACTTAGTTTTTCCGTGCATGGAAATGCCCACACAGAACATGTAAGAGCCACCTCCGTATGTGACAGCGATGACCCGATGTCTCCATGTCATGGTATCATCCTGGACTCGCGGATGAATATCTGACTCTAATGGCCGAGGTTCCAATCGAGATGTTCGCGAGCAAATTCCAACCGCCTTTGTTTTTGGATTGCAGTCAGCTTGGGAACCCGTAGCTGCCTTCAGTCTTATTCTCACTATCCAAACGCTGACGACCACACCTCTAACCTCACTCAACTCTTGCTTGATGTTAACGCCACTCATATGTCAAATTCTGACGGATATTAAGACGAGATATTAATCGTCTCTCTCCGTTTTCACGCGCCTATGGCGGCTTTCTTGCTGACGGACGTAGTCACCGGTTTTTAGATACCGACGCCACACTCTCGACACAACTGGTTGACTCAGATTTAGTCGATTTACAACAGCCCTCTGACTGAGGCCCTCTCTCAACAATGCAACTGCCTGGGCTGCTTCGGCGGCTATGTTATCCATTTTCTTTAGAATCACTGGAACACTTACGTCACTTGCTACCAAAAAATACTTCGGATAAGTGGCTGAGATGAATTGCCAAATTCAAAAGCGCACTATAGGCCAATCCCGTTCGTGATGCATATTTTTTTGAATGCGTCATCCGATTAATGCAACAGCAACCGTTTTATATATTCTATTTATTTTTAACTAACGTTATAATGCATAATATTGTTTTTCAAATTAACAAGAACATTAAAACAACTGTCAATTATAATAGAGAGAAAGGGAAAGAAAGAGAAAGAGAGAGAGAGAGAGATGGTAAAGGATCTACAAAGCAGAAGGTCAAGGGTATCTTTAATGCGTTATATTTCATAGGAATAAAAAAGAAACCGTATACGAATTGCGTTAAACTCTAATATAAGCGTTTATGATTTAATTTTTATTGTTAGATTCGACAACTTAAATGTATAAACGAGTGAAGAGATATGGACAGCATATATTTATTAGTCATATTTATAAAAAAATTGAAACAACACTTTGTCACTTAATTTACGATTATTTACAAGAGCGAAGTGTCTCTATACAAAATACCACAATATAATTAGCCAAGTACATATAAGTTAAAAACATATATAATCTATTGTTTTCTCCTTTTACGTTTTTCAGTGATGAGGTCTTGTATATATCGAGGGATATTATTTGTTGTAGACTGAATACATGTTGAATTAGAGGTAGTGTGCCAAGTAGCTTCTTGAATTTTTGAATATTTTTTAATTTAATATCAAGATAACCTCTTGTTCTAGATGTCTTCTGAAATATTCCCAATCCGTGTTATTGGTGCATAGTTTTAAAGGGGATTTTTTCTTATGACTGTTAGAATTACTAGTGTATGATCATTAGACAGGTCATGATTAGATTCTGCCTGGTAGTAGGTACCTGTTATACCACTGAAAACTGCGTGGTATGGCAAATACTTATTATCAGTCAGAATCCAATCATGTCCGATTAAATATGAAAAATTACCTCAGACAAATAAGCATCTTAGCTGCAGTTAAAAATTTTGCTTCTTTTCACAAAATTTTCGATTGCAATTTCTCATATGTTCTCATGAATTTCATCGATAACTCTTTAATTTTCTTCTTGAGTTTGCCAACTGTTTATGGATTGCTGGCGTAAAGCTAATATTTCATGTAACCCTACAAAAAGAAGTCGCACGGTGTTAAATACAAGATCTTTTAGTCAGTTGATGTTGGCATTTCGTGAAAGTACACGACCAAGAAATTGTTGATGCAATAATCCGACTGTGTCTCAAGCTATATGACAGGTTGTACAGTGCAGATCTATGTTGCCCAGTTGGTGGTAAAAAAATAGATGATCATAAAACGGTAAGGTAATATTTATAGTTACTGTATTTCTATCACCATCTTCAAAGAAGTGTGGGCCTGCCACGTCACCTACTCAAAATCTACGTCAAACAGTGACTCGTTAGAATGTATTTGGTTTTCATGAGTTACTCGACGATTTTCCGAATCCAAAAACAATATTTCATGAACCGATCGAGTTGAATATGTGCATTTTTTAACTACACTCAAAATAGACTTCATAATGCTTTAAAAACCAGTTGACCAATTATCAACGGTGAGAATGGTCGGCAAGCTTGAACTCTCGCGTTAATTGAATTTTGTACGCACAAAGGTGCAGATCTTTAGTGAGTATTCTTTGAAGGAAACTTGAAGCAAATGCGCAATTATTGTGCACGATGCCAAAAGATGTTTCGGATTTTTAGCTACTCTTTGACTAACTATAGCAATATTTTCACGGAAATTTTCCCCACTAATACAAGATCTTTCATCCGTTACCGACCTACTAACATTAAATTTTGTAATCAATTTTTAGATATTTTATTCGTTTGGTGCACTATTTCGACCAAAAATTCTATGGGATTTTTGTACTATCTTTGCAAACTTTTCGCCGAATTTTCAATGCGTTTTAAAATATTGGAGTTGCTGTAAATTGTAAATTTAGGTCACCTTTCATAACTCAACAATTGCAATATTAATGTGCAAAATATTTAGTTTCAACAATTCTGAGCTATGACTCATGCAACAAGAGCTTTCGTTTAAAACATTTTTGAAATGTTTCTTACGGCGGTGATTTATTAGAAACCATTGAATGACCTGACCTTTGTGTTTGTGTGATTTCCTTTCAAGTTAATCAAGAGGGAAAGTGTACGTCAATGTACATCACACACCGGATGAACAGAAAACTCCTACTTATCAGGAAATTACGCCAACAATGTAATCCATGGTGGGCCCTATGTATATTGCAATTTCTAACTGAATGAATAGACAAATATAATTTTTTAGTTAACAGACTTATTTAAAAAATACTGGGATTCCCTGTAAGATCTAATCCGATAAGTGTTTCCTGTCAAGTAGTAGGAAGACAGATGTAGATAGTACCGCAAACCAGCCGGTCGCCCAAGCGGCGCACGCACAGGGAAGTACAATCCATCCTTTCGTTTGTCACTCCATAGGCGGCTCAACAATAAATGCGTCCGTAATCAGAGAAGTAACTCTCACTTAGCGGAGATTAGTTACAAATGCTCACGACCGGGCAGTTCGACGATCGATTCGATCGTGCAAATGCTCCGCTCAAGTTACGCAATGGCCAAAAGTGAGCCATTTACTACAGAGAATTTCCCGCGCGAGATGGCAGCCGCGATATTTAACCGCCAAAGATTGCATCCACGTCGAAAGACGGAAATGATTCTCTAGGCCGAGACTTCTAGGTACATCGTCCTGGTTTGGCACATCCGCCTTGGTGCAGCTATGCGCGGGGCGCATGAGGATGACCCGGAAACTATAAGCAACTCATGCTATTATAGGAAAATCTTGGCACTCATTGAAATGTGCAGTTACCGTCTGAGTTATTATTAATAAATTTAAAATATGAAAACAACTATAAATTATTTTTTATATAAAAAAGGAGATAAAAGAAGATCACAAAGAGAAAAGCGATAATTAAGTGCTTCAGGAAATAAAGAACGTGGTAGCTACCACACAGGCGTGTAAAAGTATAGACTAAGAAGAATAAAATAAAGAAAAGCACTGAGATTTACAAATTTTTAAGATTTTCTAGCTTAGATATTATTCATAACTCGATTTGGTAGTAATTACTTCAGTTATTCAGATTTATTCTTTTGGACTCCAAAAATTAAAATATTAAAATTTTTCCGTCTAACCCTTTAGTCATAAGTAGGACCATATTTATCTGCTGAACAACCTTCATAGTTGAATATTAGTATAAACTAGTTGCAAATGTTCAAAATATTACTAAACATCTCTTTTTTTGTTGGCCAATGTGACCGCGCGGTTGTGGCGCTTGGCTGCGGTGCAACGGATCCGGAATTCAAGCGTCGAATTTTTTTCATGCCTTTCGGTTTTTTCCTAAGGCATTTATTTCCTCAATCGTTTTTCCTTCTTCTAATCTTGTTTCTCTAATTTGATCCATCCAGTTTCTTTTCGTGCTTCCTCTTTGTTTTTTGGTTGGATTTACAGTTCCATTATATTTTTTGTAATTCTACTTGGTTCCATTCTCACCAATTTAAGTGCTTCTTTTTAATTTTCCTATTATTTGTTCTTGGTTTGTTATATCTCTAATGTTATAGTTTTTAATTCTCATTTAGTTTAGCTTTCAATTTTCCTGAGATGTTTTATTTCGATGATATTTAGTTGAGTTTCGTATAGTCCAATTTTCACGAGAGTATTATTAAATTATGGATTTTTATTTTTACTTTTGTGTCTCTGTCTTTATGTTCTAGTGCTGTTTTATTTTGGGGGTAATATATTTTTGTTGATTTACTTGCTACATTTGATAATTCGGTATTTATTACTTTATTACTCTTTCTAGTGCGGTATTTTTACATTTAACATATTTATCGTTTTAGTTGTCTCTCCGTTCTTTATTTACGATCAGAATTTTTGTTCGATTTATGTTTATTTTCATTTTCATATTTTCAATTTTTAAGCTCCATGCGTTCATCAGCTTTTGCACTTTGTTGTTTGCTATTAGGAGCACAATGTCTCCATATAAAAGGCTACGCAGTTTAACTGGCTCTCCATTTCTGTGTGCTGTTGCCGTATTTAGCTTTTGATGTTTTTCATTAACACGTTTGATGAACTTGTTCATAATATTCCCTTTTCCCCCTTTTCTAGTATTTTTTTTTTTGCATCAACTTGTATTTATCCATGATTGTTATTTTATTACTTCTATTTATTTTCTTTTCGTCTTTTTATTGTCGCGCAGAACTTTTTATCACTTATACTGTGTACTTAAGTTATTTTGTCTCCAAATTTCTTCCAGGTTTCCTTTTTTGTTTTTTAACGGCTTGTTTCACTATTTTTCTCTTCATATTATACTATTCTTTATCATTTTATAATCTTAATTGAATATATTTTTTCCAAGATATCTTATTCTTTTACAAGTCTCTTTATATTATTCCACAATTTCGTTCTTTCTAGGTGTTTATTATGTTTACGTTTTCCACATATGTTCTCCGTTATTTTCTATACTATCCCCCTAAAACCTGACCATCTTTCTTCTAGTGCCTGTTCTGGTTTTGTTCTCCCGTCTTTGAAATTCCATATCTGCCTGTTTTTGTATTTTTCTTTGTTTTTTTATTCTTGGTGTGTATTGCACTGTTTTTCTTTATTTTCTCTGTTTTATTTAATTTTATTAGGCATTTGGCTTTTACTATTTTGTGAACTGACCCAATTTCTGCTTCCTTTTTGTCTTAATCTTTTAAAATATTTCCGCTAGGTCTGATGTATATATTGTATACTCTATTAGACTTCTAGAATTTAATTATTCTATTACAAATAATAATAGGTGGTCGGTACGTAGCGCTAGCCACGTTGCTACCCTTGCGTACCGTAGGCTCTAGATTGTAGCAGATCTCCCACTTTATATTTCCTATTATTAAGTCATTCCTTTGCAGAAATCTGTCACATTTATTCTATTCTGTTTATAGTTCCTTTTCTGTGAATTTCTATACACCCCATTTCTGTATCGTAGTCTTTGCCTGATCTGATATTTCAATCTCCCATTATTATTACTTTTTCGATTTCTTTCTTTATATGACCTAGTACCCTGTATAAAATTAAAAAGTTTTATTTTCTAATGCACCTTAAATTGGTTCGTACATTTGTATCATATTAATTATTTTTTCCAGTTTAATACAAACTACTATTATTCTTGAATTAATTGCTTTTTACTCTTTGTTCTAGCTTTATTTCCAAATATTATAGTATACGTTTATGTTCATTAATTAAATGCAATTTTTTTAGTTTCACTTAGACCTAAGATTTCCTTTGTTATGTCTATCTCTTTTTCTATTTTGTGTTTATATTCCATATGCCTATATTTATCTATTCTTTTTCTACTATATCTTTTTCTCTATTACTTTTCTTGTTTGTGTCCTTGTTCCACTGTCTGTGTCGTTTTATTTCTTTGTTTTTGTTTTATGGCATTTTGTTTGGGTTTTCAGAATTGCATTTGAAATTTTGTTTATTTAGTTATTTTCCTTCAATTCTATTTTATCTCCTCATCTGGAATTTTTTACTTCCTCTGTTCTTTATATAGTCTTCATTGTTTAGCTTGTATTCTAAAACATCCATTACGTATTCCTTTCCATTTACAAATAGTTTATTGTAATACATATTTGCCTTGTAACCGCTATTCCTTGCTTATTTCAAATTGTTACTTAGTAACGTAGTTCATTTTGAACAAAAAATAATAATGTGGTTATCTAAGGCACGAACATTCCAAAAAAGTAACTCAACACCAACCTAGGAATCAAAAAGGACATACGACCCAGCTAACGAAAAAGGAAAAAGAGAAAACACACCAATTACTACCAATACAAGACAATTTTTTACATGGAAACCAATCACATCAACAGACAAACAAAGAAATACAAAACAAAAAAAGAAGAGGACAAAACGGAAAAACAAGGAGAAACAGATAAAAATAGGAACATGGAATATCAAAACGCTGCTAAGGATAGGCAAAATGGAAGAAATAGCTAAAGAACTAGAATCATATAACCTAGACATAACAGCCATACAAGAAGTAAGATGGGAAGGATCAGGAGAAATAACAAAAGACAAATACACGTTCCTATACAGCGGAGAAGGGAAAAGAGGGAGCAATGGGGTAGCATTCCACATTAGAAAAAAGCTAGTAAAAAACATAATTGAATTTACACCAGTGGACGGCAGGATAGCATTACTAAGACTAAAAATGGAAAATATGCACGTATCATTTATTAACATTTACGCACCTACGGAAGTCGCAGAGCAAGACGAGAAAGACAGATTCTATGAAAATTTGGGAAGATTGTGTGAGGGCCTGCCAAAAAAAGACGAAATTATAATATTGGGAGATGCAAATGCCCAAATAGGGAAAGAGCCGTACCTGAGCGAAGTAAGAGTAAACGGAAAAGGGACAATACACGAGGCAACAAACGACAATGGACACAGACTACGCCAGTTAGCAGGAGCCTGCAATATGACGCTTATATCTACAAAGTACGAACACCCCAAAAAACATAAGGCAACATGGAGACATCCGGCAGGCACAACAGAAAATCAAATTGACCACATACTAGCCACGAAACGGATACGTAACAAGACAATAGACACAAGATCCTACAGAGGCGCACAAGCTGAATCAGACCACTACTTAGTAATAACAAAGCTAAAGAACTTAGACATGAGGAAGCACTACAACACCAAAACGGAAGTAACAAAAGTAAATCTAGAAGCTCTCGGGTGCGAGGAAACGAGGGAAAAATATCAAGATTCATACGCTAAAATACACAAAACAAACTAACAAACATTACGGACATAGAGACAATATGGAGAGAAATGAAACAACACATACAGCGAACGGCGGAAGAAGTGCTAGGAAGGAAGACAACAAAAAGAAAACGAAAGAATGGTACGACGAAGACTGTGAAAAGCAAGAAAACTAAAGAATGAGGCAAGAATTAAATGGATCAACACGAGTAGAAAGAAGACAGAAGAGAATACGAAATAAAAGAAAATACTATATAGAAGGAAAAAGAACGACTGGCTAAATAACAAACTCGAGGAAATTCAACAAGACAGTAATAACCACAGCATAAAACAGTTCTACAGAAAAATAAAAACCAAACAAATAAACCCAGAACTAGAACAAGGGGATTAAAAACAACGAAAGCCAAATAGAATACGAGCCCCAGAAAATAGGAAATATCTGGAAAGACTACTACAAAAAATATTTAATGCAGAACCAGACAAAATGGAACAACCAGAAGAGGATAGCACAACAGCGCTAGAACAAGAAGACGAATACCCATCAGAAAAGGAAGTCCAAGATAATAAAAAGACTGAAAAACGGAAAATCCCGGGAGAGGATGGAATTGAGTCAGAACTTCTGAAATATAAACAACTACATAAACAAATACACACTCTAATAAAGCAGATATGGATACAAAAAAAATGCCGGAAGAATGGAACACAGGAATAATAACACCAATTCACAAAAAAGGAAATAAGGAACAGTGTGAGAACTACAGAGCAATAACCCTACTGAATACCACCTACAAAATTTTGGCAAATCTGATAAACAAGAGGCTGAAACTACAAGCGGAGGAAATCCTCGGGGACTATCAAAATGGCTTCAGGCCAGACAGGTCAACAATCAACGGAATACATATCCTAGAACAAATACTCCAAAAAACAAGAGACTATAACAGAGAAGTTCATGTACTCTTTGTAGACTTTAAGAGTGCATTTGACTCAATCAACAGAGGAAAAATGATGAAAGAGCTAAAAACACTAAAGATATCCCAAACGTTGAGAAAACTTTTAAAAATGATAATACACGAAACCAAAGCAAAAGTGCGATTTCAAGAAACAACAACGGAGGAATTCCAAATAAAAAAAGGTGTAAAACAAGGAGACTCAATCTCTCCCTCTCTATTCAACTTAGTACTAGAAAGCATTATAAGGAACGTGAAACTAGACAAAAAAAGTATTATTACCGACGACATCCAAATAGTAGCATATGCGGATGACATAACAATAGTGGCAAACTCGAGACAGAAACTAATAAAAGCAATAGAAAAATAGAGGAAGAAGCAAGACAATATGGAATGGAAATAAATCAGAGCAAAACAAAATATATGAAAGTAGGAAGAGAAGAAAGGGACACACAAAATACCTTAAAACGCAGAGGCACAATTTCGAAACTGTTACCTATTTCAACTATCTGGGAACGACGATACAACAATCAGGCAAAGATCGGATAAAAGAAAGAATCCTCAAAGGAAACCAAGCCTATGGAAGAAACATGAACCTTCTGAAAAGCAAAGCAATCACCAAGAAAACTAAGATAAAATGTATATGACATTAATAAGGGCCAATACTGACGTACGCCCTAGAAACAGCAATAATAAGCAAAAAGAAGAAGAAGACTTGAGAATAGCGGAAAGAAAAATAATGAGACCAATATTAGGACCAAATATAACAGCAACTGGAGAAAGAAGACTAAAAACCAATAAAGAAATAGAAGACGAACTCAGAGGAGAAACTATCACAAGATTTATAAAGGCACAACGTTTGAAATGGGCGGGCACATCATGAGGAGGACCCCGACGGAGACGCTAAGGAGAATAACACAATGGACCCCACTAGGTCCAAGGAAAAGGGGAAGACCCAAAAAAGGATGGCCAAAACAAATAGAAGAAGACATAAGAACATTGGGAATAACAGACTGGAAACTGAAATGCAAGGAAAGAACGGAGTGGAAGATAATAACTCGCGAAGCCAGGACACACAAGGATCTGTAATCAACCAAAGGAAAGAGGAGTAATCCCCCTCATAAATAGGATTTCAAGACGCAACTATGCGTCAGCCATAATCTTAAGATTGCACGGCTTGATGATGATGATCTAAGGCACGGCGTTTGCCGCTTGCAAATATATGAAAGCCTTAACCCATTAGTTCGTAGGCCTTGCCCCAAAAAATTTTATATTTGTAGGTACAGTCTAAAATGTGGAAAGAACCAGATAACTAAAAATATTTTGAATCCTACATGTAAATTTAAATTCTGATTATACACATTACGAAACCTATTTACTTTTTGGGGGATTTTGCACAAGGGATTTTTTATAGCAATTTTGACCACAAGGCTTTTCAAGTTGTCCCTCACTACTTGAGAATGATCGATTGCATCATTACATAATTAATGAGTTTAAAAGAAAACAGAGATCATTAAAGTAAATCATAATGAAAACATCAAGACAAAAATAAGTGAATGGTATCAATTACATAAATACTATAATAAGAGACATTACAATTATATTTATAATTAAAGGAATGATATTAAATTACAAATTAAAATTAAGAAGTAGATTATTTGAGAATAGTGCCATTAGAAAAAAAAAAGAAAAGAAAGTATTTATGTCATAAAACGCTATTAATCGACATTAACAACCCTTAACATTTTTGTCGTGATCCTCGTTTTACGATACCGGAAAGTCTTTGCTTTATAACAGTTTAATTAGCTCTATTATAATACTGTCACGTTAATTTAATTCTGAATTAATTAGCAATATTTCTCTACAAAATACAACAGTTGTCATCAAGATCAAACATATCTTTAGAAAATGACAGTCTTTAAATGAAGCAAAAACACATATTTCATTGTATTTTAATTGAGTATCGTTGTGGATGCAGTAACATCAATAGTGTGTATCAAGGAGCTGTTAAAGTAGGGACCTGTCAGATTTGGTTTGCGAGATTTTGTAAGGATGATTTTAGCCTATAGATAAACCGAGATTTGATCGACCAAATATTGCTGGTTACACTGCGTTGAAGGCTGTCATCGAAGAAGACCTAAGCGACTACTAAGAGAAATGGTTTTTGTGACCATAAGAACATTTAAAATCAATTGGAAAAATCAACATAGTGGAGATATGGATTTCACATCTATTAACGGATATACAAAAACATCAGTGAATTTACAACTACAATTGGTTGCTATCAAAGTATAAAAATTTATCGTTTTTAAAGCTTATCGCCACTGGTAATGAAAAATAGATCTTATACCCACATAAAAAGCTACAATTGTCTTTCGAAGGATAATCAAGAATAACTACAAGAAGTAAATTTATACAAGAGAAAGTATCTTTTTATGTATGCTTGGATGTTTCCGCTGTGGTTTACTTTAAAATAAAATTCCATGCAGTTCGGAATAGAAAAGGTGTAACTATCTAACATGATAATGTTTTTTTTTCACACATCAAATATCACACTATAAAAACTTAAAGATTTGAAATGAGAAGTTTTAGCCCTTTTTGTTTAGTTTAAATGTTGCACCATTAAGATTATTACCTAGCTATTTTTAACACTTTTGACAAAGAGAAATTTAATGATTATGATGTGTCAGAAATATCTTAATTTATTTTTTTAATTTTAAGATTTAAGGTTTTAAAGTGTTAAACCACAAGATCTTATTGCTCAGTTGATGTCGGCATTTAGCAAAACTACGCAACAAGAAAATTGTTAATGCAATAAATTAATTGTCTGCACGAGCTATATGGCAGTTGTCGCCGTCCTGCTGCAACTATATTTATTCCAGATTTACATTGCCTAATTGGTGCCAAAAACTAGGTTATTATGTAACGTTAATGATCTCTATTCACAGTTTTGGCATTTCTAACATCATGTTCAAAAAGGTATGGGCCTATCACAAAATCTACACCATACGTTAACTCGTTGGGGGTGCATTTGCTTTTCATGAGTTACCCAAGGATTTTTCGAACTTCAAATGAGACAATTTTGTTTACCAGTTAAAAATACGCCTTGTCATTATAGATAATTTTTGGAGTAAACTGAGAAACCACTTTATGATGTATTTTAATAATAATATAACACACTGTTCTTCCATATAGCGTTCCCTAGTTACCTGATACTATATATCGCGCAACAAAATTGTGGTTTATCGTCTCGAAACCGTATTTTGAAGTATTATAGTCAACAAGCTTATTAGCATAATGGTAAATTGTGCAACTTATAGTTGCAAAAAATGTAGTAAATATAAAATACTAGGATTACATTTTACAAATAATAAACGAACCTGTCGTCGTTCATATAGGATGCTATTGCATACGTTTTACAATTATTTCTTTATTTCATTGTTTCCTTAAAATTTATATAAAATATTATTCCATGATATGTTTCTGAGCAATAATTATTATTGTATTTTCCATTGTACAAAATTAGCCAGGATCATTTGGAATTGTTTTTTATCAGTTCGTGCAAAAAGAAATTGGAACGCAATTTATTTATTTGTGTCTTAAACTGCAAGTATTGTAGTGTTATTAATTTATTTTTAAATTGAATTCAAAACTCATCTAAAAATAGATTTTGTTTTATTCTTCAGCTTACATATAGTGTTAAAAAAAGGATACTAAAGTGTCCTTGAAAAAGTTGCTTAATAATATGGCTTAGATTATGATATTAGGAATCATAAAAAATAAAATCTCATAGAGTGACGGCAGTTTCAGGCATTCGCAATATCAATAATTTTATTATAAAAAAATCTTTTGTAAATATTTTGTATACAGTATTTAGTAGAAGTAGCTATTTTTTTCCATATTTTATATTTCAGTGTTTTAAAATAATATATTTTAACTTTCGCTTATATTGAAAGTGCTCTTTGCTTTTCGGATGTTCCTTTTTTCTTATCTCTATCTTCTCCTAACTATTGCCTTATTTTAGCCATATAATCCACTATCTTCTTCTTCACATTTTAACAAAAAACATTTGTTATGTTATCAGTTATGATAACCCGTGAGGGGTTGCTAGTCCCCCATCGGGCGCCTCCTCAGGTGGCGGATAGAGGAATGCCTCCCAGATATGGGTGGTACCGGGGAAATAAAATACCCGAGGCAGACCAAAACTAGCAAAGGACACGACGGTTCTCCAGTAGGAGCGGTACTCCGACAGCGACTGTACCCTATGTTAGGGGCGGCTGAATTACTATCTCCCAACCCGTCTGGCCAGCGTGGGAAGATTAGGCCAACCACCCCCTTTATTTAGCAACAATGTCAAATTACAAAAAAAAAGATTTATACCCCAGGTGAGTAGGGCTACTAGTCCAGAATCTCACACTGATGATTACACATCAGTCTGTCTGGGGGAGACACAAATTTGACAACTGCAAAAACATTAAGCACACACAGAAATAAGACTAAACTAATGATTGCTACATACAACATACGTTCACTAAACAAAGATGAAAAACTATACGAACTCGAAGAAGAACTTAAAAACATTAGATGGGATATAATAGGCTTAGCTGAAATTAAAAGAAAAGGCGAGCACTGCCTAATGCTAACATCAGGACACATACTATATTACAAAGGTGCATAAACTGAGGAAATCAACAACATAGGAGGAGTAGGTTTTATAATAAATAAGAAATTAAAAAATCACATAAAGAGCTACAATTCCATATCGAAAAGAGTAGCCTATATCATCCTAAATATATCTACATTCTGCAACATGAAAATTATCCAAGTATACGCTCCAACTACAAAATATGATGACGAAGAGGTAGAATCGTTCTATGAAGAAATTTCAGTAGCAATAAAGAATAACCACTGCCAATATACACTCATAATAGGAGACTTTAATAGTAAGATAGGGGAAAAAATAGAACCAAGCGAAGATCGGAATCCATGGGTTAGGGAAACGAAATGAACGTGGACAAATGCTCATGAATTTTGCAGAACAACAAAATGTATATGTAATGAATACTTTCTTTAAAAAGAAACCCAGTAGAAAGTGGACATGGGTCAGCCCTAACGGAGAATATAAAAACGAAATAGATTACATTTTATCATCAAATAAAGATATTGTTAAAGATGTAACACCACTAAACAATATTGGCACAGGAAGCGACCATAGGATACTGAGAACAAGAATAGAAATAAAAACGAGATTGGAAAGAAAGAAAAGAATTAGCACTCCAAAAACAACGATAGACACAAGGATTTTAAAAGAAAAACAAGCACAGTACGAATACGAATTAAACAAGAATTTAGAATCCTCTGAAATACAGGAAATGACAATGAACGACATGAATACTACCATAAACAAATGTATGTTAGACGCAGGCCTTAAAGTAGCCGCAGCTCGTAAGAAAAAAGAAAAAAGTTGGAGTGACAGAACAGAAGAACTATTCCGTATAAGACGAGAACTGTTGAAAAACGGAAAACGGAACACGATAGAATTTACAGAAACCAATAAGACACTGAAGAAATCAATAAGAGAAGATAAAAGGAAACAGTTAGAAGCACAAATTGAAAAATAATCCAAGAAAATAAAAATATGAAAAGCATAAGAAGATCATTAGGTAGAGCAAATATCACAGCATTTAAAGACAATGAGGAAAAGAAGTAAGAGATAAAACGAAATTTTAAGGACCATAGAACTATACTATGAAAAGCTATACAAACAAAAAACGAAACGCCGAAAGATGTGGAACAGGAATTAAAAAAGAAAATAATAAATGTAAATTCAGAAGATATCCCAGAAATTACTAATGAGGAGATTAAATTCAACATAAAGTCCATCAAAAATCACAAGTGCCCAGGACAAGATGGCGTAATAGGCGAGTTAATAAAAGAAGGAGGAGATACGATAATTCAAGCATTACAAATATTCTTTAATAAATGTCTGGAGGAAGGAAGGATTCCTGATGATTGGAGCAACGCACTAATTATCCTCATATACAAAAGGAGACAAAACAATACTTGATAATTATAGGCCAATATCTCTATTGCCCCAAATATACAAACTCTTCACAAAAATCATAGTAAACAGATTAGATGCAAAACTAGAATTCTACCAGACGATCGAACAGGCTGGATTTAGGAAAAATTTCAGCACAAACGACCACATCCTCACAATAAGAACATTAATAGAAAAGCCATCGAATACAATTTACCTTTATATATGGCGCTGGTCGATTTTGAAAAGCTTGACTCGATTGAATTGTGGGCGATAGAAAAAGCCCTGCAAAACAGTAGAATAGACTATAGATACACTAAAATGATCCACTCCATCTATGAAAAATCAACAATGACAGTGAGGTTACACGAAAACACTAATAAAATCCCGGTCGGTAGAGGAAGGCAAGGAGACTCGATTAGTCCTAAGTTGTTTATAACAGCACTAGAAGATGTGATAAAGTCACTTAACTGGGAAAACAAAGGAGTGAATATAAATGGCAAAATTCTCAATCACCTGGCCTATGCAGATGACCTAATCATCATATCAAACTCAGCAGTGGACTTACAAAACATGCTCGAAGAACTCAAGAACAAATCAGCAAAAGTTGAGCTAAAAATAAATAAACAAAAAACAAAAATAATGACTAATCAACAAGACAACATAAACATAAAAATTGACAACCAAACTGTAGAGACAGTACAAGAATATGTTTATTTAGGTCAATTGATAACATGCAAAAAATTTAACCAAAATCTGGAAATTGATAGATGCATACGCCAAGCATGGTCAGCCTTTGGGAAACAAAATAAAATACTAAAAAACCAAACAATCCCCTTAAAACTGAGAAAAGCTGTGTATGACCAATGCGTACTCCCAGTACTTACTTACGCGGCACAAACATGGACATTAAACAAAACATTAATGGGAAAACTTGCCAAAGCCCAGCGAGCAATGGAAAGGCAAATGCTAAATATAAAGTTGAAAGATAGAATAAGAAATGAGAGTATAAGGGAAAAAACAAAAGTAATAGACGTCAAGAGACATGTAGGATCATTGAAATGGAGATGGGCAGGCCACACCATGAGGCAAAAAGATGAACGATGGAACAAGGTAATACAGGAATGGAGACCATGGACGGCAGAAGGATGTGGCCGCCCACAAACCAGATGGAAAGATGACATAAAATTAATAGCAGGATTAACATGGATAAAGATAGCTCAAGACAGAGACAAATGGAGATTTAAAGGGGAGGCCTATGTCCAACATTGGATAGATACAGGCTGATGAAGAAGAAGAAGAAGATCAGTTATGACTTTAAATTCTCAAAAGGTATAAAGGCAATAATTTTTTTGAATATAAGATTAGAGAGGAAAAGTTGAGTGAATTCTTTGTTTTTTTTCATATTACATTTTAAAGTGAAATGCCTCTTCTGTTTATCTAGCTTAATAAATAATTATTTCTTCTGATCTGATTATGCCTTTTTAATTTTAGCTTTTTTAAATAAATATTTCAAAAGAATAACAAACCCTAATACTCCTTTTACACTTTTTTATCTTTTGTGTTTTTTGTTTGGTATTGTTATTTGTGTGTCTATATGGCATGTCACCCTATAGAAAATTATATTTAAGTATCTTTATGCACATTTAATTTATACTACGTGTTTACCAAATTTAAAACTAAACTATTAAATACCTCCCTTTCTAAATAACATCTCATTCAATTTTTGCCTTTAATTTGACTAAAAATACAAAGTAACACGCTCCTTTCCATTTACCTCTTTTATTACCTAGTCCACCACTCTGTTAAACAGCAGGCTTAGCGAGTCTTCTTGTCGAATTCCAGCTGTAGCTTCGATAGGCCCCAAAAACTTTTCATTTGCCTTAATTGTTACTTTATTGTTGGTGCATATATTTTCGACTACTAATAAGGACTGCAGAGAAGTGTGAAAAATATAATCTGAAGATATTAGCACGAAGAACTAAATATATGATGATAAGCAAAGCACATATAAGATTTAAATGTAGGACGAAACTATATAACAAATATCCTCCTTTAATTATCTAGGACTTAATATAATCAGGAAACCTTAAACAGCAAGTAATCCTACAAGTTGCAAAGGCTGCTAAAACATCTGGTGCATTAAATACCATAATATGGCATAACAAATACATAAATACAGGGGTCAAGAGTCGGATTTACAAGTTTACGATAGGATCAATATTAACATACGGCGCGGAAACAAGAGGAGATACACAAAAAACTAGACAGATGAAAAAACAGCTGAGTTAAAGGCTCTAAGAAAGATAGTAGAAAAATACGAAAAGATAGAATGAGAAGCGAGAACATAAGGAACCAGTCCAACATACAACCAGTAAATAAATGGATTGCGGCTAGAATAAGAAAGTGTAACAACCAATTGCCGATAAGAAAACAATCACCTGGAACACCAGCAAGAATGTGGAAAGAGTCTCTACGATAGTGATAAAGAACAGGAGTAATCCTATAATGAAGAAGGCAGAAGAAGTAGTCAATCTACATTTTACACTAATTTTAACGTAAATTCAGAACTAATATCTTCAGGCGACATCGAGATGCATTATTAGAAATAATTGTTTTCATACCTTCTGTTCCTGTTATTGCTTCTATATTTATTTCTTCTTTATTTTTTATTATTTATTTATTATTACAAAATAGAAATCTACACAGAAATGATGTACAATTAGTTCGTCTTTCTATTTACCTGGTAGTGTACTTTTTAACTCAAAAATTAAAAGGACTAGGAAGTTAAACGATTTATTGCAAGTGAAAAGTGTAAGATCAATTAAAATTAAGAAATAAAGATATATCCATTGAAGGTAAATTACAATACATTTGGTTAATCAGCCAAGATAATTATTCAAAAGTCTTGTAATAGACCATTCTGTTGTAAAAAGGCGATTTATGGCCATGTAAGAACATAACTTCGTCAGTGTTTTTTTTAAATTAAAATATACATTATAAGCTATCTTGCAATTATCCTGATATCTGGTCTAGTTATCTTTATTATCGATTATAGCTTTACACTTCTTTATTATTTCGATGAGGCTTTCTGCATAATCATTTGGTAAGGATCTTCATGTCTTCTTAATTTTGTTTTATGCTAGCTTTCTTTTCATGTAGGAGTACACATTTTCAATTAATATCTGAGGCTATTACCGAACATTCCATTGTGGTGACGTTAATTTGTTGCATAATTTTTAAAACCCTTCGTTAGGTCATTATAGCACCCAACTTAATCTATCAGAACCAAAAAACTATTCTGAAAACTTCTGGTAGGTAGTATACATTTTCTCTGGGTTTAAATTATTCGCAAACAGAAAAACAGCGTTTACAGAAGCATTCCCAAACTGCGCGTCGAAAAACCCTATTACTCTTTGCTGACCAGGCTTTCGATAAAGAAGACCATGCTGAGAAAAAATCTTTTCTATAAAGATAACATTGTCCCAATCTTGATCTAAATTTTCCTTTGACACACCAGTCGTATTTCACGTGCTTTTGATAATACAGATTTCTTTAAAGTATCTGGAGAAACTCGAATTTCTTCTTGCAGAGTTTAATTTGGATCTAGCCCAGCGAAAAATCTGTCTTGCCTTCAAGTGACGAAAGATCGCTTTATTATTTGTTGTTGTTACGACTCGGCTATTTCCTTCTCTGACATATCATCTACATTCCCAACTTTCAAATATCGCTTTACCGAATCCTTAACGAATGCCTCCGACTTCCGCATATATTTGCAGGCGTTTTAAACGTTAGTTTCGGTCCTTTCGCATGATCCACTAAAAACACTGCTTCATATTGCTTCAAGAATTTTGCACGCATTGCAAAGATAACGAACTCACTGTGATCAATACAGCAACAAAATCAGAGCTTTGTTTCATTATTTTACTCAAACCAGAAGAAAAACTCAGAGACTCAAGAAACAATATATGACTTTTTATGATATGGCTGAATATGATAATCTGAATTTAATCTTTCGTCATTTACTAAAACAACAAAACCGCTACACAGAGTTCTCAAGAAACGCATCAGTCCTTCCGCAGTATAATCAAATCACAGTTGTATAACGGAACAAAGTGCATTACACAACCCAGCAGCTGCGAAACGCGCCGAAACCGAGAATTACATGCAGCGAAGTAGCCGCTTCGAATACCATTTGCGTATTCTAATCATCTCGAGTATTGCATCTGATTTGTGCTGTTTGAACTTTCCCATAATGTTCCGCGGTGAATCTCGCGCGACGAATCCTAATGAAAGTCGGGTACTGACAAAGTGACCTTTGCCGAACTGAATGCATTTTCAGCGAAATGGAAAGTCGGGTTCGATGGGAAGTGCAAATGCTAAATCTAACGGCGGTGACTAAGCAGATGCGAATCCGGCACTTCGGATGGTGATTGTTGCGGAATTCATTAGCGTGAGCACTTGCAAGCCATCATTTTCTCCGATTTGTTTTCCATAAATGGCCTGCAAGTCTTTTACAATTGATATACTTGACTACCCTTACTTGAGTTGGTTAATAGCACCATGCTGAAGGAATATTCAGTGTAATGTAATTTAAATGAATATTATTTGTGGTGGAGTTTTTTTCTAATTAATTAAATTCATGGGCGTCTACGTTTTATAATGATTAAAAATTGCTTTGTTTGTCTCATTCTAAATTGTTTTTAAACCTTGATATAGTTAAAAATCTCACACACATCTTTGGAAAAAATAAATTAAATTTTAATATCACCAAATCACTAATATACATATAATGAGCCTCGGAACTTTTGCATATTTTTGATCAAAAGTAGGAATTCCAAAAAATGTCTTATATAAACAATACATCGAAATTAAACTACTGCTTGAAATAGTGATTAAGAAGTTGATAATACAAACAAACTATTTTAATAGTACACTTGAGAGCAAAACAGTCGACTCACTAGCTGCACGCGTATTTTCGTCTCCTGTTTCAGTTCAGGGAAAATGAAAATAAAAACATTAACATGTAAGGAGTATCTTTATTATTAAGCTTTAAAAAACTGTTGCTATTGCATTAATCGGATGACGCATTTAAAAAAATATGCATCACCAACGGGGTTTTACGAATCTTGCTAATTGGAAAGCACGTGAGCGACAACTGTGAATGGGATACAGCACGATTATAATCTGGTATCATCTCAGTTAGAGGGCCGTGGCAAATCGATTAAATCTGAGTCAATCAGCTATGTCAAGAGTGTGGCGTTAGTACCGGGAAACCGGTGGCTACGTCCGGCGGCAAGAAGGCGGCAAGAAGGCGGCCGTAGGCGCATAATAACGGAGAGAAACGATCGATTCTCGTCGATCCCTCCGAAATCGACATATGTCTAGCGTTAATCTTAAGCAAGAGCTGAGTGCGGCCAGAGGTGTGGTCGCCAGCGCTTGGACACCGATGAGAAGACTGAAGGCAGCCAACCTGACCCTAAAAAAGGCAGCTATCGGTTCCAAGCTGCTCACAAACATTTCGATTGTGATCTCGGCTATTGGTTTAACAGCGGACCGCTACATAAAGAATATTTTGGAGGAACATGTTGTTCTGTTTGCGAAATTTGTTGTCACACCGCGCGAGTGACCACTACCAGCATGTATGGGACGAGCCTAAGCGGAGAATCTGAAACAGAAATTTTGCACCAGAAAGTGTGATGAAACTGAGAGCGACGTTGATTGAAGAGTGGGAAGCAATCCCTCAGGACAGCATAGAAAAAGAGATTCGATACTAATCGCTTGAAAAGTGCAATTGGGAGTAGAAGTGGCAACATCATTTACTGAAAAAAGTATTAAATTAATTTCAACTGAGGTTTTATCTTTTTTCCTTTCATAATGAAACCACAGTTTTGAAGCTTTCAAACGGTACACCGAACTTTACTTGAAATGCTATCGAATTGAATACACATTCTTTCAAAACTCGAGCATGTTGCTGAGTCGATTGTTGCTCTCAAGTGTAGAATGAGTCGAGGATTTAGAACATTGATTCTATATACTTGTAAAGTTAAAAAATTATATAATAGATTTCTGAATTGACACAAGAGACCTTTGCCATTAATCTAAAGTGACAGTGGCCAAAAAAAAAAATTAAAACTGGAGGGTTTGGTAAAACAAATTTTAGATTAAAGATAATCAAGTAAGCTTTAATTCAATTCTTAGATATACAAGACAGGTAGAAATAAGGCGTGGCCAAATAAGCACCCGCTGATCAATTGAGAATATATATTCCATTACCGAGTCGAGGCTGCTGATGAATTACATCTCAACAGATTCAACATCATATAAATACAGGCAGAAGTGTTATGATTTATCTGACTGTAATACTGTGCAAAACCACTATATTGTAACATTGTGGAATAAAAGCAATCAACAAACGACCCTTAGTACTTCAGTGATGATAGGATTGTAACACAGAATGTACAAATTGGTCTACACTAAATTAGAGATGAGATGGCTAAATTGTGATCTAAAACATTATAATGGTGTGGACATCTATCATTTCAAAAAAAATTAATAGGGATTTGTTCTAATAGTAGCACTTCTACAAATATAAGGTAAACCAATAGATATTAACTCAATATAAGTATATATTCCAACGGAAACAAGAAAGTCGCAACAATTTTATGAGCAAACAGATCAGATAATCTAATGAAAAAACAGCACATTAACATCATTATTGGTGTTTTAATGCTAAAACTGGTAAAGGCAGATATATGGTTATTGTGAGTAATTCTGAGTTAGGAATTAGTAATAATCATGGAGATGTGCTTATACAGCTTTAACAAGAAAAACAATTAGCCATATTAAATACTTCTTTTGTAGTTAGCGGATCTACTAATATGTACAATAAGGGGTTTCTTAAAAACAATTGAACATTGTAATTTGAAGAAAAGATGAGATACAGCAAAGCTAAATCACTAAGAAATTCAAAAAAAAAAGATTTAATAAGAAATAGTCACAAAATTTGGTTCAGTCAAAAACAATGCCACCGAAAATAACAATGAATTGGAGAATGAAATAAAAAGCGACTTGTTAGAGATGGGAGATGAACATCCACAAAATAAAAAACAGCAACGAAAAAGATGTGGGTTACAAATAAAATATTGTAGTCAATGGAGATTCGTAGATAATACAAGAATAAGATTTATACAAAATGTTATCAAAAATATAAATAAAATACGCAATAAAATTACCCAAAGAAGAATAGTTAAATAAGAAATATAATAAAATAAAATAGTACCGGAAAATATAATAACTTTAATGTGTTGAAGAAACCACAGGTACTCATTACAAATAAACTACTAGAATATTAATCAATGAGATCAGTTTAAAGATCCGTCCACTTTATATGTACAGGCACATCTCCATATTATTGAAGAAGGAGTAAAAAAAAGCATTTTAAATGTCAAAGTCGAGAAAAGCAATGAGGTCAGACATCATTCCAGTAAAAATAAGAAAAATGCTGGACGATAATGATATAAAATTTATAACAAATTTTTTTTGCATTTATAGCGTTACCAAGAATTATGAAAGCAACGTAATGCCAAAATTATTGAACTATTAGCATAATGTCGTATTATGAAAATAATGTTGAATGTGGTACATGCCAGAATCTATAGACAATGTGAGAACTGCATATCAAACACTCACTTTTGATTTAGAAAAATCCTAAGCACGCGTGAAGTCCTGCTCAGCTTTCAAATCCCACTACAAGTATGTGAAAATGTGGATGAAACACTTTATATCTGCTTTCCAGATTACAAAACGCTTTTGACAGTGTTAATTATTTAAAACTAATTAACCTGCAGCAAGCTGGTTTAGACTTTATTTTAAGGCAAAGACGTTTATCAAAATTGATAATAACATGTCTAGTAAGGAGCGAGGCGAAAATATTACAAAGATGTAATATAAGTGTCAATGTAAGACAAGTCTGAAACATACAACACTTGTTGAACAGAGTTATAGAAACAGGAACAGTATGAAATAGCAATTAATATAAAGAAACAAAAATTTAAGTATCTAAAAATTGTGTCGATAATTAACATAAAAAAGTAAAATTCAACAAGAAAGACAATCTTTTCATCAAATGCAAAACTGTCTAAATCTACAGTTAAGAATGCATTTAATACAATGTTACAAATTTTCCGTCTTCTTATGTAGACAACTTAACAAAGTAAAAATTGTAGTAATGATAGCCAAGCTCACTCAATAAGGCACCAAAGAAAAAGAAGAAAATGAAACAGAAAATATCCCTTTGGATGTAATAAATAGAATTATTCTTGTAATCTTCCTAGCGATGAATATTCCATAGATGATACGAAGACAAATAGATCGTCTAATACAAAAGATTGAAATAATAATAAAAATAATATAAACGGAGCAGTGTAAGTGAAGATCTGAGAGAAATCAAAAATTAATTAGAAAACTGCTTAGGGGAAAAGTGAAAAGTAGTCAGGGTAGATATGTGTAAGATCAAGAATGAAAATAGAGTTGTTATAGAAAAATTGGCTAAATGTGAAAGAAAATTTATAATACATTCAACAAAAATTATTATAGGAGATTTTAATGCTAACGTAGAAAAAGAACATAAAAATTTCAGATAAGTGCAGTTGAATAAAAATATAAATAAAAACATTTTTTAACAAAAAAACAACTTCGAAAAAGTGACCTAGATACTAATATTAGGTACAATAGTTAGCAAGATTGATAATACATAGTTTAAATTTTAAATTTTTCCAATAGATAATATTATAATGGTTCTTCACCTAATAAGATTTATAGCACAAGTGTGTAAATTAACCATGGGATTAATTTTTTTTCATTACTTTCGGAATGCCAAATATTTGTTTTTTACTTGTTTTAACTCTCATTCAGAGCACAATATACCAAAAATAAATCCAGATTGCCCAACTTTTTAGTATTCTAGTACGTATCTGTTCGCGGAAATTCGAACGCTAGCAAAATAATTTTGTGGAGAAATTCCCCACATTCATGTAACTTCCAGCATAAATGCATTCGAGATATTTTTCAAGTTTAGTTCACAGGCAAATGTTTAAGCAACCTGCACCTGACAGTAATACTCCCATTTCTAACACAAAGGCGTACGCGGAAGAGCAATAAAATTATGCTTACATGCGGGTAAAATAAAGCCGCCTCTGCTTTCCATTGGGATTGCCCGAGGAGATAACGAACTCTCGGTCATTACAGCTGCCCTTTCGAACAGAGCTAATAATTTCAAAGTTTTATTTGAAAAATTATCAAATTATACATTGTTGAGGAATAATGAGGTACCCAAGTGCTATTGCGGTGCGCTTTTCTACGAGTGGGTGCCAAATTATTCTTATAATTCTGGTGTACTATGACTAAGTTAAGATGCGCCTGGCTTTTTTTAAATCATAGATAAGATTAAATATCAATTTTGGTTTTTAAAGTACGATGAAGTAGTTTTGCTATTATTGTTAAAATGTATTAACAAGGAAAAGTAAATCTACAAGAAAAAAAATAAAAAAATATGAAGTAAATTCTTTAGAATTTCTTCAATTCACTGGATTAAATACATGGTGTAAACAGTTTTTTTAGAACAATTATATTGAGAAAATAAAATTTTTATAAAAAGAAAACGCGTTCAGGGTTTGTTAGATTTGTTGTGTTAGAAGAATTAATTTAAATTAACAAGAGTAATAAAGATCGGATCGCACATGCATGAATATAACAAAACCGTATTGAGCTCTAACAATATGGAAAATTCATAAGATGAATACACGTCTAACGACATAACCAACAAAAAAAAAACAGACAAAATGGAAAAAAATTGCCGGACGTTACACTACAGAAAATATATGTAAGTTAGCATGCAGAATCTCAGGACAAAGATTTAAGAAATTTGAAAGGATTAGAAGAAATACAAAGATGAAATCAGTAAATTGGAAAAACATAATGAAACTATTGAATGTGAAAAGAAACTAATAGCAAGAGAAATAAAAAAAAATTGAATGGTTAAAAAACGAAAAGAGATGAAATAATGGAGTGATAGAATGACTGATTATACTTATTGAAGATGGCAAGAAACTGAGGGAAGCTATGTCAAAAGTAATTAAGGAACAATTAGGAATAGATGTACAATCGGTTAAGAAATCAGGCCACAAAAATAATATAACAAGAAATATTTAATAATAAGAAAATAATTATGCCAAAAAAAGTAAACTAAAACACAAAAATAGGGTAATAATGGAAAAAAAGATGCTAGCAAAGAGAACATGGAAAAATAGTTGAAATAGAATTTAAAACAATCGGCATGAATGGAGTAGGTTGCAAGTAGGGAAAAAATCAAGAAAAGCATGAAATTTTATTAACAACAAGAAAATTTTTATGTAAACGTGTATTAATTAAAGATTAATGTCAGTAAAATTAGAAGAAGGCAAACATAAACTGGCCATAATAGCAGTATATAAAACTAATGAATACTAAGACATTGGGAACAAATATCAATTTTGAGAAGATTTAATGACACAAGAAAAAAAGTAATGGAACAGTAGTTATCTATCTATATATTTAAGCAAAAAGTAAACAAGAAAATGTGGCGTGATCTTGGGCTCTTGATTTACACGAGGAGGTCCGTGAGTGGTAAACAAAGACAGCGTATATATTTGAACGGAAAGTAAGCAAAGACGACACTCCAAGCGCTTAATTTATACGAGGAGGTCCATGCACTGTGGACGCACGTCGCTCCTTGCCGAATAGCCGGACAGCCACGGCTGCAATGCCGAATGCAAAAAGCGCGTCTGCCTCGGTAATTTGGTTTGCTTCCGCCGAGCGGAACTTCGATTGTAAGTTAAATGCTCCATATTTCCAATCCATGAAAAAGCCGATCCAGTTAAAAATTCATACGTTCTCACCTTGCAAAAATTTGAAGGAAGGCGGGTGAAAAATTGTCAGCCTAGGACGCTAAAATTTCCCTACTATTAAATGATTTGAACGAAAGGATGGCGGGAAGAGACTGGTCATCATCAGAGACCTTGAGCAAATTAGAGAAGAGAGAAATAATAACGTAAATTGATTACTGTATTTTTCGTGAAAAAATCAACTTGTTGCTACAAAAATATTTTATAAATATAAAAATTCATCAATACACTAGAAAAGTAAAAATAGAAGGAAAAAATTAATAATTAATTACACAATGACAGGAAAATATAAACGATTTTATGGTGAGAAGAAGTCCCGAAATTTATAGAAACCATTTCTTATTAGTAGAAAAATTAGACATCTAGTAAAAAAATACAACGAAAAGGACAGCACACACGTCTATAAGAAAACGGCGACCTATAAACCAATGAAGATAAAATACGCAAGAAGTTACCAAGAAATAATCAAGAAAGAAGTCGGAAATATCTAAGTAGAGTTTCTTCAAGAAAACGTAGAAACTTAAAATAATTCTGAGAATATCTGCAAAAAGCAAGCAAACTGGTAAAATAAAGAAACTAAAAGTGAATTAAAACAAAGAATAAGAAATAGAGACTATCTAAGAAAGAAACCAAAAGAAATATATAAAGAATATAAGGAACAAAGAAAATAAGTTACATATCTAATAATGCAGCAAAAAAGCTCCAGAAAAGTTTAGACCTAAAATAAAAACTAATATGTTAAAACTAACATGTAAAAATTGTTCTATAGCACTTAAGAATTTTAGAATGGAGAAAAAAATAAATACTAAATCAAATTAAGAAGAAATACTAAAAAATACTTTCAAGAAATTCTACCATCGGAGAAAACATCAATATAAACTAAAGAAAAAAACAATTCGAAGTAACTAAAGAAACGAAACAGATTTGGAAACTTAGAAACCAGAAAGAAACATTAGAAAATACAGTTAAACCTAAAATAATGGCAATAATGAAACGGGAAGTACATGTAGATACAAAACTTATTGTAAACAAATGTAAACTAGAACAAGTCAAAGATTCCTCGTAGCTTGGAGTTAGTACAGAAAAAACACGAGGACAAAAACAGACATGAAAAAAATAATAGAAAATATATGAAAGTTTTAGTACACGATGTCAAAGTTATTCCTGCATAGGAAAAAAACCCTGGTACATAAAACACTCATAACAGTAACAGCGGATAGAACATTCAATAAGAATGATCAAAGACAAACAAGTAAAAAATAGACCATGGAAACATGAACCAATAGCGTTGAAGAACTACTACATCAAAGGGAAAGAACGTGACAAGACGCGAAAACACTGATGGGAAATAAAGAGTGTCTTTATCTATTAAAAATAACTTTACATCAGTACGGTTTTTAAATAATAATTAAAAAATTAAAATTTCTTCCAGATTATAAAACATTGATAACAAACAGGCAAAGTTAAGTTGTAATTCTCATTCTTGTGAAGAATTTACTTTTAGAATAGTTTCAAAATTGAATATTTAAATTAGGAGAAAGTTAATCGACTGCAAAGAAAAATTTAAGGACAATATGTTTAACACTGTTGCAATTTGAGCTGAAAATAGAAAAAAGTTAGAGGTGACATAAACAGAAATAGACGTTCTAGGCATCAGTTGAACGAGCTAATATAACAAAGAAGTTATGTAAAGCGACTGACACATAAAGAGTTGGTGCATATTTAGAAAATTAGAATTAAACTTAACATGACATGTAGCGATTTAATTGTCTATATTTGGGACGTCCAAAAATGATGGGCATTCCTCCTCTAAACGCTGTAAATTAAAATGTGCACCCAGTGAGCATGTGAAGAGTTTAATGTTATGTGATACCACCAGATGAAATTACTAGTAAACATGAAAGAAAAGATAGTGAATCATTAGTACAGTACTACGAATACAGTTGTAAACAGAGGGGAAAATTATAAAAGCAGATAATCCAATGAGGAGGGGATGGTGATAGAGAGAGACTACTTGGAACATCCATACGAGAGTAATAGTTGTGTGTGAAAACACAGCAATGTGTTGCAAAATCGCGTTTTACTGGATAACGAGTTCAGAGGCGATAGATTGGCGTATTCAATAGGTTTGCATGTCATTATCTATGAGAAGCTTAAGATCATAAAGGTCTATGCAAAATGGGTTTCGCGTAGTCTCGCCGTTCAGTAGGAACAGAAGCATATGGAGGTGGTACACTAAACAGATGTTGTAACTCTACATTGTGGTTCTAGAAAGGTTCTTTGAATGTCTGAATGTTTGATGAGTTGAACAGAAGAATTATGATTATAACACGAGACGTCGGAAAAGAAACTCTAGTCTATGAAAGCCCTTGTCTCAAAAAGCTACGCTCGAAATTGCTTATTTCAAAACAAATGAAGATTATCTTTTAGGATTGCTGATGTATTGGTTGCTTCCTTATAAAAGAATTACCAGTGAGTAGTACTATAAGTTAGTCCAATTAATATGCACAGTAAACTAATGACAAAAACAATATTTATGGCATGCAAAACTCATTGGTTACTCCCTCTCGAATCTTTGGTTATGTTGCAGCTAGAAATACCGGTATGTAAAGGTAGACTATAATGCCATATGATGCCATCAGATGATACTAGAACACGTACGAGAAAAGATTTTGGGTTATTTGTCTAGTTATAGACAAAGCGAAAAATCATGTTTTTTTTTTAAGGAAGGATTGATTGCTTCAAACATTAATACGAGGTTAGTAGCCGTATGTGGCAACGCAGCATAAAACTGTTCCGCTGGATATCGAAATTCAAAGCAGCAATAACTGTGCAGGGAAGAATAAAATCAGTGAATATCAAGTAAATGCGAGCAAGTCACGCATTTTGACTTGATAATTTGATAATAAACAAATTACATTTGACGTACTGGCGGAACTTTACATACCATCAACCATGGGGACTTGAAAATGGCAAAAGGTCTGTGAACAACGAGAAACAGAAGGTTGTAGAAGTATGCCAATGTATCTGACTACAACAGACGAACCATGGTTCTGACAACATTAAAAATCCTTCTCTAAAAAAAAACAACCGGAATTGTTTATTCCAAAATAAATAACTTTTGTATTGTGCGATCAAGATGGGATTCTGCTGGTGAACTAATTGCCGTACCGTAAGAATATTATTAATAAATTATATTGCAACTATGTCACTCATCACACCATTGCCATCCTATAGATTATCAAGAACGCTGTGTTGCCTTATTCTTGAGATTTGCGCATACGTTCCACTTGGCGCAATGAAGGAGACAGTGCGTGATAAGAAGTGTTCTAACGAGGAGCTTCAGTCGGCTGTCCACAAGTAATGTCATGCTACTAAATAATGGTTTATAGCAGTTTTAAGAAGGTTGCCGAAGCGATGGCAAAAGCGCATAGACCTCAAAGAAGAATGCCTCTAATAAAATGTGTATCCATTTCTTTTTAACAGAAGTCTATTGAGGAGAGCTAATGATTTTTGAACGATCCAAGTATCTATATCAAGGATATAAAGTTTGTAAAGAAGTAAACTGTGCATATATTATTAGAAAAAAGGAAGATCCTATAATCTTGCCGAAAAAAGAAGAATGAATTCATGAAAATACCCGAAGAGTGATATTTTAGTTAATAAAATATTCAAGTCTTAAGAATTCAGATTTTATATAGATCCTAATACTGGCAGATTTATTTAATGTTAAGAAAAAATTGAAAAACGAATAGACTAGCTTAATTTAAAGGAAAAGTTGAGCAGTGACACTACTACAAATTAATTATATGAATAAATAATAAGATTGCCAATGATAATTCAAAAACATTTTTTCGAAAAATTAACTTTGAAGGTTTCGGTCAACTTTAAGGTCTTTTCTTCAAGTATTTGTTTCTAATATTTACAACATGCCAAAGTTTTGCTAACAATAATTTAAGAATTTAGATATTAAAGGTGTTAAAATCTATTTACAGTATAATTTACTCGATACTTTCACAAAATTTGAGCAAATTTCAAAACCAGAAGTAGTCTTATCTGCATACCGAACATTCGTAAAAAATAATTTTTAAAAATATCTCTACAGGTGAACTAGAACCTAGTTGCAGGTTTGCAAGTCGACCAAAACCCAAAAAAGTTTTTCTAGTGGAAAATTTTAAATAAAACGCAAAGTAATATCATCTCGGTGAAAAAGAACATAAAACTTTTCAATGTACCTTTAATCCAAAAGATTCGCGAAATTAAAAACAAAGACCGCAAAGTTGTTAAATATAAAACCTGAATCTAGAAACAAAAAGATAAAGATTGTATGAAAAGAAAAAGCAATTGTTTTAGGCGTAGAAAATATTTAAACGAGCCAACATTTTATTGAAATGGCGAAAATCTAGATATTAAAGATTCACTTTAAAGTTTGTTACACTTCTAGATGTTTAATAAATTGAAACAAATTATTTTTAGTAAAGCAGCTGTTCTAATTAAATTACAAAATTAAAGTTTCTAAAAAATTATTTTGTTAGCAAATGTACAACTTTATTTAACATTAATAAAATGCTTCTTCGTATTAAAAATATCTCGTAATAAGATGCACTTAAAAGTTGCGTGAAAATTACAACTTAATTAATTAATTTGCATGCTGAAAACTAAGAAATACAGATGCAAATTAAAAGAAATTAAAAACCAAATTAAATTATGTCTTTGGCGTTCGACTCACCATCATGGCTGTTTGCAGGAACACTCAACAACACCAGCAATGATGCACATAACGCAGAAGTCGTTCGCCGGCTCTTATTTCAAATTTCGCGAATGTGACAGCCGTGCGATCCTCGCGCGCCGACAGCCGTTTGCGGCTTTCCCACCTTATCTATGCGCTCGGTGAGAGTGGCTCACCACCGTCGTCCTGAGAACAATCCGGGTACGTGCAGCGGACGTGGGGTATCCAGTTTGCTTCAGAGGTCCCCAACGTGCGCCCGTCACTCGCAAAAGCCGTCTCCGGGCGACTTCATTGTTGAAACGATTCGTGTCTTGACGCTGCTGCAGTGAGCGCTGCTCCAGTTTCAGGTGTCAAGGTTGCGTCGCCGGCGTCTTTTCTCAAGGAGCCGAAGAGATTAATCAACGTAATGGGACCTCCGGGCCAATTAGCCATAAATTTGAGGCTGCGGTATCGAGCCCGATCGTAATCCCGGCTAAGTACTGCAACTAACGAGGACACATGTCGAATGCACTCCAACAAATCTCGTTCAGTGACAACTGATTATTCAGTCCATGGAAAATGGGTTAATGAAAACTGCAATCGATTGACATGTATTACGTTGCTATCTGAGTTTTTGCTTTCCAATTTTATTTATTGATATTGCAGTAATTAAGAGAACTTGTAAGCATCAAGTATGCGCATACACCTCAAACTATTATAAAGAGTTGAAACAAAAATTAAAAAGCTGTGACATAAATAATTAACAGTACTAAAGTAAATTTTATTATTTCACCAATACATTGATGGACATTTGATACTTAACCTAGAAGTAAGAATACAAGATGAACTAAAAAAAGCTACAAATCACATGAGCCAGACAAGTTAAAACTTTGTATAATAGTCCACGCCAATAACTGATCTAAAAATGACCTAAATTACCTTCACAGAAGTAATAAATTAAAAATCTTGAAAAACGAAATGCTAAATTGTAATAAAAGAGGAATATATAATCAAAGCAACAGTACATCGTCGTACCAAGTAAAGGGAGTACAAATAAGTCCCCGCCGTTTTTTATCAAAAATTGGGCATTTATTGGGAAAGAACGGAACCTTATGTTTTATTCCATTGCGAGCCACTGCTGTTTCCCATCTTTCTGGGAGCATACGGATACCGCGTCGGAAGAGCGCTTCATCTTTTGAGGCTATCCACGAATCGACCCAATTTTTGGTATCTACATATGGTGTGAAGTGCTGCTCAGACAAGGCATGTGCCATGTGTTCGGAATAAGTGATAATCGGAAGGGACAATGTCTGGTAACTAAGGTGGGTGAGTTCCAATTCAGTGTTTCCAAGTAGGTTTTGATTGGCACCGCAACATTATCATGCAGGAGAATAATTTTGTCGTGTCTGGAGTGATAGTGAACGCGTTTTTTCTTGAATGCCCGGCTGAATCTCATCAATTGTGTTCGGTAGAGATCCACAGTAATGGTTTCGTTCGGTTTGAGCAACTCATAATACACGACACCAAGCTGATCCCACCAAATACATAACAGTTTTTTTCCATGAATATTCGACTTGGCTGTCGATGTTGAAACATGGCCACGTGGTCCCCATGATTTCCTCTTCTTTAAGTTATCGTAGTGGATCCATTTTTTTATCACCAGCGACTATACGGTGCAAACAACTTTTTCGTTTATGCTTGGTAAGCAGCATTTCACATGTGCAAAATCGGCGTGTCTCGACTTTAGTTCACATGGAACCCAATTTCCTTGCTTTTGAATCATTCCCATCATTTATTAAACGAAGTGAAATTGCTTGTTGAGTCACTCTCAATATAAATGCAAGTTCTTCTTGCGTTTGGCAGGAATTTTTCTCTAATAATGCTTTCAATTCCGCGTCTTCGCACACTTCCGATACCTTCCGATACGTTCTTTGTCTTCGAGGTCAAACTCGCCTTTCTTAAACTTATGAAACCACTTACGACAACTTCCCTCACTTAAATCAGTCTCACCATATGCTTTTACAAGCAATTGATGCGCCTCAGATGCAGATTTATTCAAATTAAAGAAGTAAATCAAAAGTTCCTGCAAATGACGCTTATTTGGCTCAAAACTCGACTTCTATTTAGTATTCCCATACTGTTACAAAATCAAACCTACTCTTCCCTTCCACAACATCAGGATATCTATTATATTGACATACGTTTGCAATTGTTGAGGAGAGTATCCTTCTTTACCCATCAAAGATCTTTCTCCAGAATATGCGAGTTTTGAATGTAAATGTCTGACTGTCTGAACATTTAACCAACCATAAATCAATTACTTTTTTTGAATAATTAAACAAGTTGATTGACAACTGACTTAAGACGAACTCTTGTTAACTTGTTCATAAATAATAAGGTTACTCGTTTATTTTAAGCAACATTTAGGGCAGTCAAAATCAGTACAATAATAATCAATTGGTATTTCTACTATGCACTTGTCTTCTCTTGTCGAAAACTAGATTTGTTATGCAAAATATAAGAATTAAAGTCGCAATAAAAACGACAGCAGGGAAAATTTATAAATTCCCATTTCGAAAATACACAACATTAAACCCTACTAGAGAGAGTAAAACTCAACCAATTCATAACTTAAAATAACTAATTCTATCTATATTTGACATTTACTCCCACCTTTCTTTTGCCAAAGATAAAAGAAAACGGAAAACAATAGATAACTTAGCTTTACATTTTAATGTTACTGTAATTGTAAATATTAACTAAAAATTAGAAGTATTCTTAAACCAAATCATCAATAAATTGCAACCATAAACTGAAAATAAATCATAAAAAGACATCATCAAGTTCATTATTCCTAAAACGAAAAGGAGCATTGATCAGACGTCAATTCAGACGCAACAGCTACTGGAACTTACTTTCTTATTATAATCAGACATCGGTGCAAAATCATCTTTGTAAGAAATTTCCAAAGGGAATAGACGTTGTACAAGTCAAATTAGTTCGCCAAATTTGGACTTCACTTGAGCTACACGACAATACCGTCTTTCTCAAAATAAGCTCCAAAATCTTTTCCATGGGCTACAGGATTCTCGCCTTTTTGTCAACTTCCACCAAGACTAGGACTTCTGGTTTTTTCCTCGTTGGACCAACTGTCACAAATACTTCTTTCTGAATCTTCCTTTGAGTTTCACCAAAAGCTGTTGAAGAGTCTTTCTTTGGTTTCCAAAATTGACCTCAACCATTGAAGATTTGGGACAGCAATTTATTGATAAATTATATATATGAACATTGCTGACGTCAGTGGGATTAAATTATTCTGGTCGTCTATTACATAGGTTAATAGACGATGATTTACAACATTTTTTACCTCATAGACACAAGCTTCTAATTCCACAACTTCTTAAATTGCTTGCAGTCCTAATCAATTGTTCCCACTAGCCACCCCACCATTGTGCAGAAGGAGGTTGAATCTCATTATATCCTTTTAAGCTGAGTCTTCCCTGCACTTCCCTCCAGTTGATTTTTCGGAATAAATTATACGCTCCAACAAAATTAGTTCCATTGTCTGAATAGACAAGTTATAGTTGGACGTCTCACCCGAGAACAAATCGAGAGAATGCCAATAAAATATGTTCAGTGAATAAATTGGTAACTAATTCCATGTGTACACAACGATACACTGTATAGGTGAATAGTACGATATAACATTTAGTGCCATCTCTCTGAGTCAGTAGTCTAGCTAAGTCAACTCCTTTCACATCATATACTTGAGAATCTTTCATTCGGTTTTAGGAAATGCAGCTACAAGACACTCGAATTATTCGCAGTAAGTCGCTTGCAGGCCACACATGAATTGATTATTATCTACTTATAAAATAATTGAGAGGATATTTAGTACTCGTCGTAAGACCATGAAATTTTGTCAGCATGACCGCTTTACTATACTAAGCCAAGGAAAGGTCGTAAAAACTAAACAGTTTAAGTTGGTATGCTACTAGCAAAAATAGATTTAACATTTTTTTTATAAGACACCAATTATTGAGTATATTTTATTACTATATTATTATTTTTTTATCAAATAGGTCCGTACAAGTTAACCAAAAACAATTAAAAAAAGAAAAAAATTGGCTCAAGGTACAGCATCATGTTATACCTTAAGCCATAAGGTAATGTGCTTTGAACCACGCATGGAAAATTTAAAAATATGCTCTGAAAGGCCTAAAAAATTGTAAAAACAACAAGTAAATAACGTTGATGAATTGTTTCAAAAATATTTATTGGTCTACAACAAAATTAATTTACTGGGCATTATAATCACGAAAATCAACAGGGAAAATCAAGTAACTTTGTTGACGAATTAATCCTAAAGGGTCATGGTGGTGGCCAATTTAATACGATATTCTCTGTTGATACTGCATAACCTGTAGAAGATTCTTCTTTTAGTATTTCTGGATTTATAGTGTCTGTTATTATATTTGTTGAATTACCAAGCCTGAATCTCTTTAGCACGGATTGAGAGGTTGTTGAAGGATTAAGATTTAGCGTACCCAAAGTGTCTTGAAAAGAACGATCAGTAACATTTAATAATGCAAACTCATGCTCGTTGAAAATATTCTCGTGCCATAAACCCTGATACCTTAAACTAACTGATTATATTGTGTGGAGTAAAACTCGGCAGATGCGCATATCCCATTAATTCAGCATTCTCATAGATGCTAAGAAACTTTCCACTATTACCAGGAGTTGACATCCATTGACTAACTGCTGAATTGTAGTATGTTTTAGAAGGACCTACCACTGTCCTATTCAGTTCCATATTCGTGCTTTGGAAAATTGTTTTCCCATTTTTCATATTAGGTTTTTATAATTAGCAGAGAACTTTGTTACTGTTGTTTTATTGAAACTTGCAATTCTCCTAATGGCTCTAAGACCATGGATGATCTGAAATTTCTCACGAATTTTTGAAAGTAAATATTGAGCACTAATACGACAATTAAAATTATGTCGCTCATCATGCCGACCAAAGGATGAGTATTAGAAATGAGCGTTGGGGATTTGAATAACTCTGTGTTCTTACGATTTGTCAACTTGGTTTTGACACGAAATGATCCACAATAAGCACAAACAATTTTTAGCCCAGAAATCACAGTTGCATTTTCAGGAAAACAGTCATTATGTACTAATTTTACTAACTGGAATTTTGCTGCATCAATTTCCTCATATATATAAATACTAACTCTAACTTTGAAACCATCGAATTGAATATTAAATTTTAGTTTGAGGTATTGTAGAATAATGGCCATGAACAGTAAATCCCTTATATATGAATTTGTACCACTGATATACCAAGAATCTTTAACAATTTGGCATGACAAAACAGCTGCTGTTTTCGTTTTCTTACGAATGACTTCCTCTTCATCAATCAAAATTTCTGGTTGGGCCACGAACTGAATCTAATTTCAGCCAGTGGGGTCCCTCCCACCTATTAGATTCTAGTTTTAGTGGAACTAATTCCTAGGGAGGGCAAATATGCTGAGTTAAGGACTTCACATACATATCTCCAATCTTTTGAACAGGTAAGTGTACAAATCGCCTTCGCTCTGTTGATAATGCCGTGCTGGAGTCAGACAAATAAAATGTGGATACAGTTTCATATTTAAGGCTTTCTTAATTCATGTAGTTAGGCGAGCTGACACGGTACATGACAAAACTTCCAAACGGGGAATAGTTACAGGTTTTAATGGAGAAACACGAGTCTTTGCTTTAAGTAATTGAACAGATAGTCGGCCTGCATCTTCCGAAGGAATGATTTGTTAACATCCAGAAGGAATGTAACTGATATTTGAAACGTACAATTTCAAGGAACAATTACTCATCGAATTTCAAACCATCACATATTCACCATATTCACTGATAGGATCGGTCTAACTTTTGTTCTCTTTCCAAGGTCTTTAGAGTACCATCTTAGGAACTGGAGAAAGAAATCCAAGAGAGACAAAGATTTAATGCAACTGCGACAAAATTACTCGTTTCGTCGCAAAATAATGTATCTTCCATTTTACTTCATTTAAGTCCGAGCACACTTATGATCATATTTCTCGACCCATTACCGATAAATTCTATTTGAGCTTCGGACATAATTCTGGTGGTCGAACTCTTAAAATTCTCGTACTTCGTCATATCACGAACAGAAAGAACACAATTGTCCACATATGAGTTTTGTAGTTTTTCGGCTATCCTTTCCTTGTCCCCACTGAATTTTATATGGTGAATAATTACGGCACCCAAAAGGAAGGGTTTATAGTTCAGACCAAAAAACAACGCGGTTGTGTCGGTAAACTTTCAATGTTTTAGATTTGAAATTCTCCTACCATATGAATCGTAGGTAATCTCGATCATATTCGTTGATTTAAATCATAAGAAATACTTTCCGTATGTTTGACACTATTGCAATATTATCCTCGCGGAAGCGAAGCACAATAGAAGGCATGAGCTTCAACAAATTATAACCCTTCTCTAAACATTTATTTAATGATGGCGCACGTCGAACGTTACAGGATGCGGGTCGAACGGGAGTTGTGCTGACAGTTTTAATTACTACCGGATGTGGTAAATAATGACAGTTACTTCCAATTTTGCTCCCACCGTCAATTGTTGAAATAACATCTTTAGCTTCCCAGGTTTTAAATACTTTATCATATTTTTCGTACATATTTAAAGAATTTAGTTTAGTTGAAGTTGAAACTAATCTCCGCTTGGCTACTTAGAAATTGATGGGAATGGCTTTAATTTCATTGATCCATGGAAGACTAACTGAGTATCGTCCATTTGATATCCGGCTCGGGTCATTAGTAAAGTATTGCTGGGCAGTCAAATCCTTCTCCTCCTGGGTCTTTAGTTCGATAGAATCACGAATACCAATCAATTCTAAATTCCAAATATTGGTACTGGAGATAATGAGTATCAATACACTTATGGTCTACCCAAATTTAGTTTCTATAACAGTAAGACATTTTCCCACTTAAGATGGATTCTTTGTTGTTAGCTCCGATGAGCACTTCAATTTCAATGTGTTTCTGAGGATCTAAATCACTCACAAAGATTTTCTTTCTCTTCAATTCTGCCATTTATGGATCACCTCGGAAACGTGAAATGGTTCTACAAATAATGTCCTGATTATACAATTGAAGGTGCACACTGTGTGCATTATCAAGTACTTCAGTTCCTCCGAACACAATATGGTAGAAAATACTACTACCTTTAGGAACGAATCCGAGCTCTTCTGCAATATTCTTTATAATGTATGAGCGCTGTGATCTACAGTCAATAAGAGCACAAGCCACTTCATAGTTTTTGATACGATGATTCCATAACTTGACGACAATTGTCTGTAGAACTATTTCACTGGTACAGTTTAAGTTGGATAAGGAAGTGGGTACTGTAACTGACGTTGAACTTGGGGATGGAGTCTTACTATTCTTGACTATTTAGGGACACGGGATTGCCAAATCAAATTGTTTACACAAAATACTCCCCACGGAAGCTTTACATTCCTTTATAACACAACCCATTCACTCTAAGGCAACGGAAACAAGCTTTCTTAGATTTAATTTTACTTTTCTTCTCCTCTGTCGTCACATTCTGGGCCTTAAAACAAACCTGAAACTCGTGAGATTTGTCACAAAAATACAAATACTGGGTTTGGAGAGAATTGGAACCAGTGAACAATCCTGCCGCAGTTAGACTATCTTCTTTAGGCTAACGAGTTCTTCTGAACCCTGCTCTTGTCAGCTTCCTCTACTTCTCATTATCGATTTCGCTCTTCAAAAACTCCATTAGGAAATCAAGTTCACTCGTTGGTGAAGTCAATCGCAAACCATCTTCGCCAAAGGAGACAACGTTACCAAGTAAGTAAAATGTCTTCTAGTAAATTAGATACCACCATGAGGAGGAATAAGAATTCAATCATCTGCTCTATACTAACTTTCAAGGACTCTAACGAACAAAGATGCGATTTCAAACGATTGTAGGGTGTAGACAATGGTATCTTTCCCTTGGTCTTGTTTACCATAATCATCTTAATTAGTTATCTGACATAAACTTGTTTCAGAAGTTTGGGATTACTAAACTTTGAGGTAATTCTCTTGCCGTGGACTATTGAAGAATTAAAGGATAGTATTCACAACACATTTACACCAGTACCAATGGAAATGACTCGGCAAGTGTCGCGGAACTTTAGTGTGAGGCCATGCGAGTAAACATTTGGACAATATCATCTTCAACTTTATGATGATTTAGTCATCGTAATCAGCAAGCATTGTTCTGTGTGATAGTATAATAAAACGTCAAACATAATATTATGTTCTTTTTATTGATGTTTAGAGAAAGGAAAATCATTCTACCAGACCCTGTATAAGCTGGGGTTAGCAGTTGATCTTTCACTTTCCAATGTTACTATTAATTAACTCATCTACAGTTTAAAAATGACTATAATTGCTTGGTTTAGAGATTGCGGAATGACCTTTCTACCACGACTTAATAAGTAACAGTACACATAAAAAACAATTTTAATTTATGGCATAAATTAACAGTACACTGAAATCATGGAGTTCTAAAGATGTACTTCTCAATAATATGGGGGTAGTACTCATCTGCTAAAGTTGAGATAAAAAAATACTCGAATGAAAATGAAAATGCAAATGCACAAACCGTAAGTGCACAACGCTTCTCTCAAGAACGAGTAAATACTTAACGGAGGATGTAAATTATTACTTCTTTACATATACAGAGAAAGAGCTCTGTTGTTATATAAATATATGCAAGGCTGGCACTTTGCAATTTCTCTGGTTAGGCAAACACTGGCTTTGTCGCCCACCCAGAGCGTTACGTTTCACCTCTACTTAGGCGTCAGCACCGGCACTAGTTGCTACGCTCTACGAATTTTACTTCAGTAACGACTTTTTCATTTCCTTATTGATTTCCAGAAGCTTAGTTTTTCAGTAGCGTTATAAATAATGTCTCTGGCTAGACTTACATTTCTATTTTGCTCTTCTAGGCAATGCTGCAATGATGTACGCCAATAATCTTTTCACATTTCTTTTGATTTTTTTTCTAGTAATATAGGCAACACTAGTTTCCTATCAGTGACTGGAGTTCGGAAGTATTCGTTTCTTAAATGTTTGTGTAGTTCCATATAAACCTTCAAACAGTTTGCATAAAAAATCGACGGCTTGTTTACCGGGAACTGCGACAACGATCTTCACAAGCAACTCCTTTGTGTTCCTGCAAATATGCAGTCAGTTAAGTAAAAGCATATTTGGGTTAATGTGGGAAAAAATTATTTAAAAACATTCTCAAATACATAGGTACGCTGTACTCCATCAGAACAAATATACTATAATTCAGTAACATCAATACGTCCAGCCACCACCGACGTCGATAATTGCCTGGTATCTTCAAGACATACTTTCGACCAAATTGATGGCGTATTCATCAAGCAAGGACATCCGAAAGCGTTGAAATACTCATGTTAAGCGGTTCAAATCAAACACTGTTTTTCTACGAAGTTTGTGCTTGTTGCATGCCCACACATTTTCATTCGGATTTGCATTGGGCGACTGCAACGATGCCAGACTGCTCTCTCCATTCGATGCAAAGCTTGCTGCGGTGTTTGGGGTTGTTGTCCTCCTGCAGGATCCAGTCCTTGTTTTTCTTGATGAATCAACGTTCGGCAGTCGGTAACAAATATTTCTTATAAATCTTAAGCATTTTCAGAGCATTTAGGTCGTACGTAAACAGATGCAACGTTCCGAAATCCAGTTTTGAGAAGCAGCCCCAAAGTGCACTTTTACTGGGTGTTTAACGATCCGCTGTAACAACCCCTTAGTTGAGGTTGACCAAGCTCGTGTACCGATAACATATCCCGTCTGTAAAAAGTATATTGCTCCAATCTTAGTCGATCTTGTCCTTTGCCCCAGCGAGTTGCTTTAATACATGATTTTTACCTAACAAAGGTTTCTTCGCTGAATTACGGCATTTGATACTTACCATACGCACGGAGATGGGTTCGGATAGTTAAGCCACATTAAAAACTAATGCTCTGTGACACTACCGCTGAACGAAGTCTTCGAATATCTAATCATTTTTACAGTTTGTCACTGATACTATAGAGAACGTCATTTTCCTACATGTATATAGACTTGAGAAATACCTCTTTCTTAAAGATTTGCCTAATTTTGAAAACTTTTCTAAAATGGGACTCTCCTTTTGACAAGAATTTTGTTAGCCACTCTCTCTTCCTGGTTGTTACCGTTGCTCAACTTCATTCAGCGGTTGTGCAGTTCAAGGACTGGGAGCATCTGTTACCAAGTAGCTTTGTTCAGTCAGGCAATTATTTCATTTCCATAAAGTCGTTTGATTTTAATTTTAATACTTATGAGAAATCTATCGAATAGTTAAGAGTTCTGAATTTAATTTAGTTAATTTTAAAAGTAAAGACTCTAGAAGTAAACGAAGAACAAAGGGACAATTAAATTCTATTCAAATGTAAAGCGAAAAGAATCATTATCATCATCATTACATATATTTAAGACGACTGTTTGTATTCATATACATCTGTCACAATAGAAGGTCATTGACTTTAAAGGTTTTTAATTCGTATTTAAGGTTTCATATATCAAGTGTTACGAAATACATATGGGCTTTTTTCTAGTGTTATTTATTTTGCTGTGTGTGTACGAAATAATCCAATACGCGAGAGAAATGTGTCTGTGCTTGTATTTTGTTTACGGTGAGACTTCTGGTCGGAAAGAAACAACATCGCGGTATAAAGTCGCGAGAAGCGAGTTGAGCTCAATCAGCCGTCAAAAGCGAACCTATCACCACTGATCGTCCGTTATCCCCAGACGACACCGGTGCCACCGTTTCGTACAAGAAATAAACCCTTAAAGTTACTGTTCTTCGTCACTAAGCACCGCTCGCACCGTTCCGGATGCACAGAGTAAGTATCGCTTTAGAGCTTCACCGCTATACATTCACAAGGACTCGATCGAGTGCCGCAGCCGCCATGTCGTCTTCTTGTGTCATCACTGGCCTACAAGCGAAGTGTCTTCCAACTCCCAATTCAACTACGGCAAATACCAACTTCTTTTGAGCACTCCAACGTTTTTAATGACAGTTTAAAGACATTGAATAAATATAAATTTGTATTCACCAATTTAATGTTTTTTTAATTACTCACAAAATTTCTTAAAGTTGTTACTCAAATATTTTTCTCATTTAATTAATTAAAGTCTTTCTGTTTTAAAGTTTAGTTTTTATTAATTGTTTGTACCTCTTTTCCCCCTGTAATAATATACAAGTGTTTTGTGACAACTCTTTTAGCCAATCTAAGATCTTCCGGTGAAGCCGTAGTGAGGAAGGGTCTATCAGCAACTACGTCATGGTCGCACAGTGGAAAATGCGAATTATTTTAATTCGAAAATTCTAGACGATATTAAACTACGTAAATGTATACATTTTCAACGAACTTAAAAAGTTCGTTACTGAATTCTATATGTCTGTCGGTCTGTCGGTCCGTCACAAATTTTGAGATTCTTTAAAATTTGAAAATGGATTCTTATAGGAAATTTTACGCTGATTTCGAATTCGAAATGAAAAAATTTCTATCTCGAATAGTTTTCGAGATATTCAACTTCGAATTTCGGGAAAATTTTCGACATTACGATTTTAAATGTGATTCTTATAGGAAATTTTACGCTGAATTCGAAAATGAAGTCGAAAAAATTCTATGTCGAATAATTTTCGAGATATTCGATTTTGAATTTTTAAGTTCGTTCTGGGATTGCTTACAGAGCAATCTCTTCGCCGGCCCCATGTTTAGAATCTTGAGATCATGGAGTGTCGAATAAGCTATCACATGATTATTTTCCTCTCCCGGAGAGAAAGGTCATCCCCAAGGGAGGAGTAACTTTTTTTTTGTAGAAACACGCAGAGAATTGTTTTCTGCATATATCAATAAAAAGTCCATGATATTTCGTTGAAGAGATCAAAGTTACAGGCAGTTGAAGTTTAGACTTTGATGCTCCATTACTCCAGGAAGGACAAATTTTGGCAAAAGTTAAATAGCTTAATAATTTAATGAAATGAGTAACGTTAATATGCAGGAGACCCCAACGAGAGATCTCTTGGGTTGAAAAAGTTATTTAACTTTTAATTTTGCATGTTTTTTATTTAAATTTTAGTATTAAAGTTATTCAACCATTTCTATAATAATTTTTTTGAAACAATTTTATCATAGAATGAGCCCAGTATCGTATCATGTGTTAGTTAAGACCATTCACTTACCATAGCTCTATAGTTCGGCCTTGTCGAAGAAAATAAACCTAGTGAATAATATAGCCACCCCAATTCCTTCATAATCAAAAGAGTGGTCAAAGTTGAAAAAAAAATTTTGAGACCTCGGAAACGGCAACATACTGAAATGCGATTTTCAGTACTATTTAGATCGATTCAATTCTACTACAACAGCTTCAGCAATTCGACCGCAGAAAAATACGGGCGAATTTTGATTGTGCCTGTGATAATGTCACGGGCACGAATTCCGTCTCACGCTGAGTGCATTTCCGTAATGGGTGTTGCCGTTATGTTGACATATATGGTACAGCAATTGTTCACGTGTTACACCATATCCCGTATATATATATATATATATATGTATAAGGTCTGTCCGGAAAGTAATGGGCCCTATTTTTTCTGCCGCGACAATTCGTCGCACAGCGTTACCGCTTGCACGGAAAGGTAGGGGGGAGTCTTAGGAACACAGCACGACCCGCGCCAGTCAGCTCCGAACTCTTGGAGCGTCACAGTGCTGTTTCAGTGAACCCTTGTGTGAGTGCTCTGTCGAAATTAAGATGGAACAAACTCTCGAGCAGCGATACGCGATAAAGTTTTGTTTCAAACTAGAGAAGACGCCGTCGAAGACTTTTGAATTGCTTCAGAAGGCTTTTGATGAGGACTGCATTACATATTTACAATGCAAAAGGTGGCATAAAATGTTCAAGGAGGGTCGTGAGGAGGTCGCCGACGAACAACAATCAGGTCGCCCCTCAACGTCGCGAGATGAAAGTTCGGTTAACAAAGTGCGCGAATTGTTGAACTCTGATCGAAGAGTGAGTGTCCGCCTAATGTCAGAAATACTTGACATTCCGAAAACCAATGTGTACGAGATTGTGACAAAAAACTTTCAAATGCGGAAGGTGTGCGCCAAAATTGTCTCGAGAATGCTCACCTGTGACCAAAAGAACAATATCAACGCTCCCTCCCCCCAGCCGCCCTACAGTCCTGATGTGACCCCGCCCGACTTTCTTTTGTTCCCGAATATTAAAAAATCCCTCAAAGGTCAGCATTTAGGGACCCTGGAGAACATCAAGGCGGCTACGACGAGGTTACTAATACACATCCCAATGAAGGACTTCCAGGACGCACATAAAGCATACAAATTTCGTTGGAACAAGTGTTCTATTTTTTAATTTCAGTTAAGTTGTTCATATTTATACAAATAAAATTATTTTATTATTTCATACGTGTAGTTGGTAACTTGACTAGACTCCACCTGCTAGTAAGATCATTAAAATATAGTGAGATTTGTTTGTGTGGTGAATTGTTGTCTGTCTCCACTGCTTTCTTGAAGCTTTCAGTTGAACTGGTAAAATGATGTTTGGACAGAGGCTGAAGAAGTAATTCTGGACTGAGACCTAAGAAGTGATACCTGAACTGGTGCTTAAGAAATGATGCTTGGCCTGAGACTGAGGGCCCCTATATAGAGCTTCCGCGCCCTGATAAATTTTTTCTTAAAGAATACAACATTTGGTTTAAAAACAGTTATTATATTGCTATAACATAGGAGTTTATCAAAGGCGGTAAGTGTTGTTGGTGCAAATAGGAAATCTCCTAACCCTAAGGTGGGACACCCCGTTAGTCGAGGTACCGGGTTTGCCGCCCCCTGTAGATTCGAAGTCCCAGACCAGGGGTTTCGAATACGAACCGACGAGTCAACCTAAGTTTTACCACAAGGGGCGGAACTCAAAGGTCGCCGACTTGACATAATGAATTCCCCCAGCCTGTTAATATGGATCAGCCTAGGCAGCTTAGGGATTAGTACGAGGGTTCCTGACTCCCCCAAACTGTTGGATATAACCCTGGCTTGGTGGTGGAGGGCATTAAAGGAAGGCCCCGCTCCCCTATAAAAACAATTTGAATAATAAAAAAGCACCGCTTGTTGCTTCAGCTATGTTAGTTTGTAGCAGAACCGGTCAAAAGAATTTGTGCGGACGAGTCGGTTTTTGGGGTTCCATCGACTTTTAAAATGGCAATTTATTTATTTATTGCAATGACAAGGTTATTTTAAACACTCCAATCAATCATCATAATAAATACTATAATCTATTCAGCGAATACATATAGTAATAAGACTTTCAAAAATTCCCTCTCATTTTAAATAGCTGTCTGGCAATTTAATTTGTATCTGACTATTAATGACAGCGTGTATTGTAAAAGTGAGTTTTTAAATTTTGATTCATCTGTTTAACGTAAAGAGGTAAACATAAAATATTGTTATAAATGCTACATTGTAAACCTGGCTTCGGCGCACATCTTTCTGCATTTCAGGGGTGTGTCATAATGATTTATTACTATATGTATTCGCTGAATATATAATAGTATTCCTGGTCTTAGTAAATAACAGAATACGCTTGTAAGTCAATACATTATGTTAATAAGTGAAATGTTTTGTTTGAAGGATATTTAAAATAGGATAGATATTAGACACATCTTTTTGTACTTTAAAAGAAGCAACACCACTGTAGAATTTTCAAAAAATCGATTTTTTGGCTTAAAAGATGCTGTGAACCTTCTAGAATATATAGCAAAAAGTTTTATACCTAATTGTTTGTTGAAATATCGCGCCTTTTCCCAAACGTAATAGCTTGTAATAGAAGTTTTTATGTAAAACTGATGTTTTTTTTTTGAAAGAGACAGTTCTTACAATTAAAAATGGAAGGCCAAAAAGTGTACGAGGATAAGAAAGGTACAAAAGAACTGTATCCAACACGGCATCAATCAAAAAAGCCGAAACGAAATTTATGTAAAACTCGTATCAAAACTTTAAAGGCGTTTTTCTCGAAATGCCATTTTTCAAAACGGCACGCACCGTAACTCGATGAATTTTTAATATTTTCATTTGAAATTTTAACCACATCTTTAAAACAACATTCCAAAGAGAAACACTGAATTTTCGATAAATTAATTAGAAAAATTTTTATAAGCAAATAATTGCCCTTTTTTTGTTAAAAATCGGACATCTTACTTCAAATACTTGCCAATTACACAAAAATCAATATTTTTAAAATTCCCTACGTGTTTCTCTATCTACACTCATGTAGATTAAGAAGAAATTTTTTATTTTGCTCCAAATTCAAATTTGCACCAGTTCTAGCACACGCCACGGAGCGCCTCAACGCCACCTGCCTTGAGAGAATGGCTCCAGAGTCGCCACTTTGAAATATTTTTCAACAATATATTTTTTTTATATTTCAACATATAATTTAACATACTTCAACAGTTTTTTTATTACCTTTCCTTCCATGCAAAAAAATGTAAAAAACGATTTTTTGGACGGTCTACAGTGGTGTTACTCCTTAATAAATAAATTTGAATATCAAAACGTAAGAAATTTAGTACGGACTAATTTTACATTCGATAATTTGCAATGTGTTGATGGTTAAGACAGAAATTGAAATTTCTCACCTCTAATAATGTATTATTTATTCGCAAACCTGCTAGTTTCTGTGCTAAATTCGTTTCTAAACAATTGTTGCAAAAATGTGTCGTTTTTTGGTTGAATACTGGAATTTAAACAAAAAATGTAAAAATTAAAAGTTAAATAATTTTTTCATCCCAAAAGATGCCGCGTTGAAATCTCTTGCATATTAACGTTTGTCCTTTCCTTCACTGATTAAGCTGTTTAACTTTTGCTCAAAGCTGCCCCTCCAGGAGTAATTAGGGTATCGAAGTGGTGAATCTCTCAAACTTCAATTGCCTGTAACTTTTGACCTCCTTTACGAAACATCATGGAATTTTCACCGATATATGCAAAAAACAATTCTCTACCTGTTCCTACAAAAAAAAAAGAATTAGTTGCCCCTCCCCCCGGGATGACCTTTTCCTTCGGGAGAGGAAAATTATTATGTGATAGCTCATTCGGCTCCCCATGATTTCAGGATTCCAAAAATATATACATTGGTGCAGTTTAAAACCGTCTAAAATTTTTGAATTAAAATGACTCGCATTTTCCACTGTAGGTCGCCTTGTTCTCAACAAGCTTAATTTTATTTTTTGTTACAGACGCTCTCTATCACCAAGTAGTGAAATTAATTTTTTGTTCTCGTGTTTCTGAAACTTTTCATCATCTTCGAAAAAGCACTTCTGTAAATTACAATTTGGCTTTATATAAGCAGCGACGCGCGATTAGGCAACATTTCCAACTCGTGCACGGTGCTAGATTTTTTTAAAAAGTCATTAGGATCATCTACATCTTAAGACAAGAACAAAAAGAAGAATAAATTGTCCAGGAAAAAATATTTAAATATAGTTTTGCCGTTATTTCCAATAAACCGCAGTGTGTTGGTTGCAGAGAAGTCTTGTCAAACCAAAGTATGAGGTTATCAAAACTTCAACTTTTAAATACCAAACGCCTAGACAAAGAGGATAAGCCTATTGAACTATTTGAAAAAAACCAAAATTTTTCTCCAAAAAAATCAGCAAGTCACTTTTATATCAGACACCACTACTAATGAAAAACATCACTAGAAAGTTATCAAACTACATTTTTTATTTCAGAAACCAATAAACCACGTAAAATTTCTAAAGATCTGGATTTATGAGCAGGTGTCAAAATTGTGCAAATAATAGTTGATAAGAAAGAGACTGTAAAGTCAAAAACAATATTTCTTTTCAATAATACTATCCAAAGATAAAAATAACACAAATGGTTAAAAATATTAAGTTTATAAGATTTGTTAGATATGAAAAATAGTGTGATAGAAGATATTTTATTTTGTACGCCATTAGATTCCAATACCACCAAAAAAGTACTGATAAGCGAAAAACGTTATTATATAGAATGACGATACCAAGACTATGACAAAATATCAATTTGGTTTTATTGTGAAATTACGAGAAATAATACCAAATACTACATGGCTACACTGTTTTTCTGCGCCGATAATAAATGCAATTAAAAAAAAGCGTTGCAGACTTGTATTTTGAAAAAAAATTGTCTTTTATCTAAATTTTTATAACACAAAAGTGAGATGGATTTGGAGGGGTGACATCTTGAAAATAGCTTTTCAGTTAAAAGCAAAACTTTAAAGTGCTTGCAAAGTGAGATATTGAAATATGAGATCCTAATTTTCATTTGTTTTTAGCTTCGTAAGCTGGTTTTCATTAATGATATTTTGAATAGTAGTTTATAATGTCATATTAATAAACAGCAACCGTTCTTAATAATCAGTAAAAATTTTGTGACATTTCTCTTACTAAAAGCCAAGATATAACACATTAAGTGACAGTATATTCTCTACATCGGTCGAAAAATAAATAAGGAACAAAGATCAACATTACGTTTTTTGTGAAAAACCGTAAAGTGCTACAGAAAAGCTTAAAATCACATTTTTGAGTGGCATCGGCGATTCAAAGAAGGCATAAAACATATTAATGATGATAAACGTTTAGGCCGACCAATTAAAATCATGACTGAAGAAAGTATCGAAAAGTGCATATTTTTAAAAATTTTGAAAAAATCTTTAATGAAATAGGAGCTTAGAATACCCAAGGTTAAAAGACTTAGTTTTGGGAATATACCAGAATAAAAAATCAATAATAGACTACATAATAAAAAAAAAAGATTTAGAAATGAAATTAAGGACACAAGGGTGAGCAGGGGAGCAGAAATATGTTCTGATCACTACTTAGTGTTGTCAAAACTAATAATAAGAACAGAAACTCACGGGGAAGTACAAGAAAAGAAAAAGAAGAAAAACGAAGTCAAAGAAAAAAACATGGGGCCGGCGAAGAGATTGCTCTGTAAGCAATCCCAGAACGAACTTAAAAAAACCTTTCGATTTCGATTTCGAATTTCGGGAAAATTCGAAATCGAATATCTGCAAAATTATTCGTCATAGAATTTTTTCGAATTCAGCGTAAACTTTCCTATAAGAATCACATTTAAAATCGTAATGTCGAAAATTTTCCCGAAATTCGAAGTCGAATATCTCGAAAACTATTCGACATAGAATTTTTTCGATTTCATTATTGAAATCAGCGTAAAATTTCCTATAAGAATCCATTTTAAAATTTTAAAAAATCCATAATTTTGTGACAGCGACAGACAGACAGACCGACAGACAGACCGACAGACATATAGAATTCAGTAACGAACTTTTTAAGTTCGTTGATTACAACTTATAAACTGGGAAAAAAGAGACGGCACAAGCATATGACGTTAGAGTGGAAGCGAAGATGAGCAGTAGTAATGAAAACAAAAGATTCATAAACTGAAGTAACACGAAAATGCATCAAAGAAATATTAATAAGGGGAGTACAAATAAATCTGTGCCGTTTGACAAAAAATGGCCCCACCAGTAAATTATGGTTGAAATTGTTAGATGTAAAACGTCATGTCGTAAGGTTGGAGATCTGGCAACACCATAACCTTAAAATATTAGCGATTTTGTATCAGCATCACAATTGTTTTCGTGCAAAAATGTCGAGTTTTGAGTCGAATAAGCGTCATTTGCGAGAACTTTTGATTTACTTCTTTGATTTGCAGAAATCTGCAGCTGAGAGGCACGAATTGCTTGTAGAAGCATATGGTGAGGCTACTTTAAATAAGAGAAGTTGTCGTGAGTAGTATCATAAGTTTAAGAACGGTGAGTTTGACGTCGAAGACAAAGAACGCAGCGGAAGGCCGAAAATATACGGAGACGCAGAATTGGAAGCATTATTGGAGGAAAATTCTTGCTAAACGCAAGAAGGACTTGCACTTATATTAGGAGTGACTCAACAAGTAACTTCACATCGTTTAAAATTGTTGAACGCCGATTTTGCACATTTAAAATGCTGCTTGCCAAGCATAAACAAAAGGGTTTTTTGCATCGTATAGTTGCTGGTATTGAAAAATGGATCCACTACGATAACCCAAAGAAGAGGAAATCATCGTGACCATGCTTCAACATCGACAGCCAAGCCAAATATTCATGGAAAAAACTCATGTTGTGTATTTGGTGGGATCAGCTTGGTGTCGTGTATTATGAGATGCTCAAACCGAACGAAACCATTACTGAGGCTCTCTACCGAACACAATTGATGAGATTGAGCCGAGCACTCAAGGAAAAACGCGCCCACTACTACTCCAGACACGACAAAACTATACTCCTGCGTGATAATGTTGCAGCGCCGGTCAAAACCTACTTGGAAACACTCAATTGGGAAGTCCTACCTCACCCGCCGTATTCACCAGACATTGTCCCTTCCGATTATCACTTATTCCGATCGATGGCACATGACCTGTCTGAGCAGCACTTCACATCATGTGAAGATACCAAAAATTGGGTCGATTCGTGGATAGCCTCAAAATGATGAAGCGTCCTTCCAACGCGGTATCCGTATGCTGCCAGAAAGATGGAAAAAAGTAGTGGCTAGCGATGGGCAATACTTTGAATAAAACATAAATGCCCAATTTTTGATAGAAAACAGCGGAAACTTATTTGTACCCCTTTTAACAACAGCAAAAGAAGTATCTGGAACTACCAAAATTATAGAGGGCAGGAAACAAACGAGTTGATGGAGCGACAAAAAAAAAAACAGAAACAAAATTGAAGAAACAGAAATAGAAAGAGTATTTGGGAAAGTCAAGGAAATGGTTAAACAAGCGAAATAAAAAACATGGGCAGAATATGGTGAGAAGATGGAATGGGACTGTCTCGGAAACCAAAAACTATTTTATATAGAATTCATATCGCTGCGGAAAGAAAAATCACACAAATCACATAAAAGCCAAAAATGGAAGAACATTGAGACACCAAAGGGATATTGTAATGAGATGGAAATAATGTTTCGAACAAATGTTAACGATAGATCAACCACAAGAAATACCTGAAAAAGGAAGAAAACAAAGCAAATAACGAGATTAGAGAAAATAGCTGAATCACAACTGGAAGATTCTCAACGTTGATTTAGAAAAGGCAGAGGAGTGCAAAATCATATATTTGCAATAAAACAATTAATAGAAAAATTCACCGAAAATAAAATATAAGTTCCTCTGTTCCTTATATGCCTTCATACGCTTGCGTCGTCTTCTTGTCTAAATATTTTTTTCATTTTTTTTCCTTTAAATTCACTCGCTCATTAATCTTCCTATCCTACTATGCTGTTTGTGTGGTGTTTGTTTTTGTCATTTTTACCGCATGTTGAACGTACTGAATATCTTTATATTTTGTTTTTACTTTTTGCAACGTTCATTTGGATTTGATCCTTATATTTTACCGCTATTTCTTCGTTTTTAACATTTATAGGTTTTTGTTAAATGTTTTATCCTTATTTGATACTTGTGCATTTTTTTAACTCTTTTACCTTTCCCACTACTAAGTAGTGGTTGCTGTAGATTTCTACTCCTCTCTTGACTCTGACATGTGTTATCCTGCTTCGGTCTAATCCCCCGCGTAGGAGCACGGTTTACGAACTGAGAGGGTAAGGCTCTCATATGTTCGCCAATGTACCCGATCGTAGCGCACCATCTCTGATGCGGAACGATGATTCTTCTATTATATAGTTTATAATTGATTTGTCTTGTCTATTTTTAACCTCCCTTGTAAGTGTTCTTATGCACGAAGAACGTATTACCAATTATCAATTGGTTTTCATTACAAAATTATATCAAGCTACCACCGTTGTTCTTCTTTTGGTGTTGGTTTCATTTTCCAACTCTACTGTTGAATATCAGAACTACTTGTCCAGTACTATTTTCTGTTGATCTTGTTAATTTGTCCCAGAATTTATCTGTAATTTCCATTTTTACCTTTTCGTCTGAGTCATAAATTTTTTTATTTCCTGTCAGATTTGCTTTATCCATTTCCATGTTTCTATTTATCACTGATTTTATCATCATATTCATTCAGTTCTTTTGCATATTTTTTACTAAACTTTCTAGAGCTGATATTTCCTCTAGTAGACTTTTTAATTATTCCACATCCATTTCTTGTCTTCTATCGTCAACTTCTTGTAGCCAATCTTTACCTTTCTTCCTACATTCTTTAGTTCCTTTGCTTTCATTCTGATGTGCTTTTCAATTTCCCGTTTCTGTCTTGTTTATGAATATTCGTTTTCCCATTTTTTTTTAATTGATTTGCATGACTTTTTTCTTATCGTGCACGTTTTCCATTTCTAGTAAACATAATCCTTGTCCAAATTTGTGGGTCGCTTTTAACTGTACATCTACTTTCAAATCTTGTTTTAAAAAGTTTTCCATTTCTTTTTTTAAGCTACTTACGTTAAGTGAGGTTACATTTACTCTTATCATCACATTTCTCTTCTCTTTTGCTTCCCAAGCTTCCCTATTCTTGCTTTTACCCCTTGTAACTCTTCATTATATTTTCATTTTCTTTTGTTATATCCCTATTTTCGTCCTTCATCACTTCGTTTTCTTGTTTTAGTTTGATTAATTCCTTGTTTTGCTCTGCATGCTCTTTCCTTATTTGTGTTACTTCCACTGTTAGGTTTTGTAGCATTTGCAATGTTTTCTAGAGTTTTTTCTTTTTTATTTATGGGTTTTGCGGGCGGGCCTCCTATTTTTTGCCTTGTAGGAAGATTGGGTTTCTTCATCCCCTTTTTAGTCTTCTGTTTTCTATTCCCCTTATCGGTTGTGTATTCTTCACTATCTTTCTGATAAAGTTTCTTCTCTTTGACTGAAGTTTTCATATTTTTGCTACATCTCGTAAATACTTCACCTCTTTACTCTGCCATCCCTTAGCTGCTTTCTTCATTGTTCATTTTGTGTTTTATTTTGTGTTAGACGTTGCCTTGTAGTGCCGTAGTTTTATTTATTTGAAACATTTTATTTATCGCGGTATTCTTGTTCCCTACTTTCTGGAATAGATGTTTTTTAATACTTTCACTATTACACTGAACCTTGCGCTAGTATTACTTAATTCGTCGGCATTGTGTATAAGAATCCTTGATATTGTCTAATTGTTGGTTAAAATGTAGAAGCGTTTGTCCACATGTCTTTACTCGGCGACCTCCTTCTAAATCCTCCAGTTAAAACTCCTAATTTTTCAGCAACCATTAAAGTAATTTTTTCTATATCAAAAGGACCATATAAGTAATAGGGTACATACCATACATATTTCAGTGATATGTTTATATATGGCTACCCAATTCACCAATATTTTAATTATTACATGCTGGAATAAGTAAATAAATGAACTATGTAAACATTCTACAACAACCTTGAATCTATAGGAACTGACAAATATTTTGTTGTAAAACTTTTGTGCAATCTGAAACCAGACCAAAACTGACAACATGCTCACATAAATACTTCTCAGTACATCTTTGAATTATATTGAATTCCATTTTGGATTTCTCGTTAGTTAAGTAAATGTGTCGACTAATACATTTTTTCTAAGAATCTGAAGGGAATATTTTTTTATAAGAAGGCTCTAGGTTCCACCGCGTGGGACCATGGCCTACAAACTGAGAAAGGTTAAGGCTCTCATACGTTCGCTCTCTCTGCCCAGTCCTCGCGCACCTTCTTTGATGCGGGGCAATGTGGCAAACATCGCGTCTTAGACGACCGCCATTATTACCCCTTGTTCAAGTGAACCCAGGTGGTACTCAATTATATTTAGTGACTAAATAGGCCACCCGCCAGGCATCAGAGAGCTCCAGGAATGGAACCCGGGTCTGTCCGTACCGCCTCAACTGCTAGACTACTCTGGCGATTGGAAATATTTTTTAACTGCCTTAATATTTCATTGCTATCCCAAAAGGTAGTCGCGTGGTTCAGGCGCATGCTGTGGTGCCAATGGACCCGGGTTCATTTCCAGAGCTTTCTGATGCCTAGCGAGTAGCCTACTCAGCCACTAAAACTAATTGAGTACCTGCGTTCACTTCGAACAAGGGATAATAATGGCGGTCGTCTAAGGCACGGTGCTTGTCATATTGTCCCACATCAGAGATGATACGCAACGAAGAGCATAGTGAGCAAATATATGAGAGTTTTAATTTTCTATTTGCAGACTGTGCTCCTACGGGAAGCGTTAGAGCCGTACCATTAGCATTTCATTGAAATATTAATAATGGTATTTATGCTAAAATTAGTCATTTTCCTTAAACTGTGAAGGACAAAAATATTCTTTGAATACCCCTAATGGTTTCTAGTAAATCTACCACCTACAGTTATAGTTATTTCTTAAATACTTGTCATCTTTTAAATTCACTTTAGAATTGTACATAGCAAATTACATTAAAAAAAATATTCAAATTAAACATATTTAGCATCAAATAGATTAATTACAAAATTTTGTTTTTTAGTATTATTGGTGCCTACGTATTAGTTTAATACATTTATAAACCGATTTATAAAAAAATAAAATATATGTTATAAGTCGATTAACAAATGGTATGTACACACGATACGTGTGACTTAGCGGCGCTTGCGCAGTAGTTATAATTTACCAGTTTCGACCACTAAACAACGACGCATCGATTCCAGCGCTACCAATGGTAAATATCATTCTATATCATATTGCAGGTTGCCTTGAATGATGTAACAGCGAAAATGCCTGGCTAGCAATGCGCGGGACCAGTGATTGTAATAACGCACATCAATAATTTATCTCTACGATTCCCCGGCTGAAATGAGCAAAATCAATTTATTTTTGCCACATTTGCAGCAGTGCCCAGCGGCGTGTTCTCGTCTTAGTTGGGCGATTGTCAAAGCGTGAGATTATGGGTAATTTCCCAAGATACCTTGCTTTTTACGGATGTAAACATTTAAAGTGCGACCCGTGGCTGCCGGCCTACAGTATTCGGCTGTTTTTGGCGGATTTTTCTTTAGATTTCAATTTTCGCCCGTGTTTGCAGCCGTGCACAGTCCGTTGAAGCCATGTTAGAAGCTTTTTCTTTGTTTAACCATCATTGTTTACGTTAAACTCCTTTGATAATATAAATAGTTAAAATAATAACCTAATTGCAATTGTAATAACTACTCTTTTGATGTTTTAGAACCGAGTGCAGAGCAAACGGTCTACCAGTTTTACACCATTGTCAACGATGATCTGGCCCTCGAAAACCAGCTGCTGCAAGAAAACCTGTATGAGGTGGGCGATGAGGAGGTGCAAGATAACCAGGTCATGTACATCACACTTCCGCAAGAAGACGAGGAGGATGAGGAGCCTGCTGCCTCTGACGACTTGTTTAAAACAGTCGAAGATAGCGGTGGCTTACCAGAGGAAGTTGGGAACGTGAAGATAGAGGCGTTTGAGGATGGCGAATTGTACTTGACCACCGACAATTCATCAGGTAAATGAAATGGTGAAAGTTATAACTAAAGCTTAGAATTAAATGTGCAATTAATGCGACGTACTCAGTCTGGTGATTCATCACTAGATATCTGATATGTTTTGGTAGTCATACCACTTGGTTGAATTATAATGTGGTTGAGTGATGTTTATGTGGTGAAATAATAAATATCTACTTATTTTATTTACAAGATGGAAAAATTGTGCTCTTTGGATTAAGACAAATTATTAATGGAGAATGAGGATCAGTAAATGTGGGTTAGAGGATCTAGGCTCTTATGTGTTTATCCTGGCTGAATGTGGCAAGCACCATGCCTTAAGTGACTGCCTTATTGCATCTTATTTGAACTGAATACAGGTACTCAATTATTTTTAGTAACCGAATAGTCACCCGTTAGGCACTTGGGGCTCAGGATCAACTTGTGTCTGTCTGTACTGAAACTATGTGTTTTAACTGCTTGGCCCCAGATTGACGTAAACAAAATATATACAAAGTAAAATTTCTTTAAGTAGAATAACTAGAAAATGGATTTACGAGACTATGAAATGAAAAACAAAAGAATTTTTATACACTAGTTATGCGGCTTTGAAAAGAAGGGAATAGATTTTAGATTCACTTTTTGCTTTTGTACAATGTTAAATTTAGTGAAGGACTCGTACATCTCAAAAGTCTTGCATTTTTTTTAAAGTAAGATATTTAAGATAATTTGCTTACATAGTAAAAGTTTTATTGTAAGATGTATTTATGAAACCATTATATCAAGAAATGTGTTAACTCTTCTGAGGCTATTGAAGAATGAGAAAAGATTGTAAACTTTTAGTTTCAGTTATATATTCTGTATTATACATATAAAAATTTGTATTTGCTGATTCTAATTTTGTCACATAATTTTAGCCATTTCTAATTTGTTTAATTATTATTTTAGAGTCTTCTTCATTAGATACTTTCTCATGTTGATGAATGTTAACACTTGTATCAACAAATTTTTGTTTATTGCAACTTTAAATATGACTAGAAAATCCAGCCAGCTATGCTTGGCTGCTATAGAAAATGCAAGTGTTACAAAGTTTGTGTAGCAATCATTACTATTCTACAACTATTTCTTCCAATGTTCTTTGAAAATGTCACAGTCGTCTTGCTTGGTTTTTTGCTACTGTTTCTTCCGGGGTTCTTCGTAATTTTTGCTGTTGCTTTGATTTGTTCTCCGCAGCTATTTCTTCCGGTGTTCTTTGAGTACGTCGTTATTGTCTTGCTTGGTGGTCTACTTCAACTTCCTCTGGAGTTCTTTATTTATTTATTTGCTGCCCTTTCATCCACAGTCTGCTTACTTCTTCGTTTCCTCATGTAATTTCTGTGGTGCTCAGCTTTTTATATCTGTTCCATACCAAAGAATGCTTATTTGCAAAAAAGAACAGAAAAACTAAAACAATAAATAAATAATTTAATTTTAATTTGAGTTTTGAAAATTGCAGTGTGCTTTAAAGATATGACGATTGTTTATGTATTTCCGCGTGGCCCCAAATGCGTTACTCTGGCAACCAATGCTTTTCATATGGCCGTAGCCAGGGGACCGGAGACTGGGGATATTAGATGTGTCAAGACCAGTCTATTCTGATGCTTTTAAATTTGATGTCTTCATATGGAACATCTACCCTCTATCTTATCTTGAAGAATCAGCTGTGCAAGCTGGTCTTTTCTATTTTTCATTATGTGACCAAAGTAGTCGTGACTTTTATTGTATTTAGTAACTCTATCAGTACCGATTCTGTTCAGTACTCTTCAATATTGACATGTGCTGTGTATGATATATTCAAAATTCTGCAGTGTAGCCAAAACTGAAACACTTCTAGTTCATTCGTAAGTGTTGTATTAAGAGTCCATATTTCTGTTCTATAGAGAAGTGTTGACTAAACAAATAAGTTTAAGTTGTTATTGCAAAACAAATTTGTTAGTTGAATAGTCATGCCAAGCTACACTACATGGCCAAAAGTATCCAAACACCCAATGTTGTAGAATTGGAGACTTATGCATGTCTTAATAGGATGTCAGTCCATCAACCACAGCCTCTATGTGACCTGCAGCGAGCTTTGCCACTGAAGATGGACGATTCTTTCCAGAGGGGTGTGATGGGATTGAAATATCTAATCATACTCAACTCTGCTGGCTTACTCTTGTCTATCTAATGAATGTGTATAACCTACATGTTAATACTTGCACTTCTATTTCATTTTATAACGTTTCACTTCACCAGAAGAGTGCTTGGATACCACTGGCCATAAAGTGTATATCTAAGATTTAATTTTCTTTCGGTAATCCATTGAGAATTTGTCTCACATTTAAGCTTTTTATACTTTTCCATGAACTCTAATTGTTCACATTCTATGTGCATTGGTATAGGTATGTCTAAACATTTTGGATATTTCTATTAATCATTTCTTTGGTTTTTTTTGTTATTTTCATGCCCATTTGCTTACAGCTTACATTGGCTTTGTTTAATAGCAACTGAAGATCATAATTTGAATCTGATGTTAGGACAGTATCATCCGCATAACGGATGTAAAGTACCATCTGCCCAATAATTTTTTATTTTGGTATAATTTAACATAATTAGTTTAGTTGCATCATGATTGTAACTGTATTTATCTTGGAAGGACTCATAATTGTTGGACATGATTATAAAAAATTTCTTTGTGTGAATATTTGTTGATATAGCAGTAATGCAGACGTATTTGAAAATTTAGCAACTGGCAACAAATTTTAATTTGCAACTTTTGATACTTTGGAAGAAGAAATATTATGTGATAGACGTAGACTAACACTGTGTTGCAACTAGAGAGGCATTGTTTTGAAGATGTACCTAATGAAACCTATCACTTACAGAATGTAGGTAATAGAAACTTTTGTTGGAAGTTTACTTTTAGCCCAAAGGTGGCATTCATATGTATTATAGATCTATGAAATTAAAAGAAAAAAGTATCAAAAATTTATGAGACCAATGTGCGTTTTGTTCAATTATTTAATAAATACTAAGAATGATGATGTTCAATATTCTGAATTTGTTGAACCATTAGAACCCCAAGTTGGTGCGTCTATTAACATAACAAATAGATCCATAACAGCATTGAAAATATTTGAATATCAAAATGAATTAATTAAATTCTTTAATAATAAAACATCAATGTTTTAGTTGTTTTTTTTAAGTAGCTAGTAATAAACTGGTTTGTTTACAATTTTTGCTCTCTTATTTCTGATCATATTTTGACTTTCTTTCTAATGTTTGTATATATCCTATAAAATTGAATATGATTTTACCGTTCTCATTAATGTTTTAAGAAAAATTTTTGTTTTATTGTGGGTAGTTGTGTGTAAAACTGAGTGCAAAATTGGTGAACACATTTAGCACAACTTTCTAAGTCTAAGGTACAATTTGGACATGTTTTCATTTTGCGAGTCTATAAAGGAAGGTTTAGAGTGTGTGGGATTTGATAAAACATGTTTATGAATTCTTTACTTTTATTAAATATATATTGAAACAGTACTTCAGTTTAGACTCAGCTTCAGTTTAGAGCTGAGCCTCCAACACACATATCATTAAACACCAGATCATTCAGATTAAGATGTTAGAGTCTTTGGTGTCCCACAATTTGTAAGGAACTGCGACCTTTCATTACGACGTAGGTATTCCCTCAATCCAGGAGTATGTCTCTCAAAACGTTTAAGAGCTTTCTTCAGGCCATAGCAATTCCACCGTCTGTAGTATGTACAAATATGAGGTTAACAGAGCCGCTCAAACGTTCTGATACCTTCATAAAGTAGTACAGAGGTAGTCTATATGACTTATCAGCACCCATGCCAGGTCATATCAGGTAGATTGAGGTTACGAGCCGACTCCAGGGACTTCCAGTTTCGCCAATGAAGTCGGCGTCAATGTCAAATAGTACAATTTTATCATTGTAGTTTAAATTCTTTACAGAATAGCTAAAAAAAATCAGTTTTGATGTAAACGAGTTTCTTGCTTTGTCAAACAATTTATATTTGGTGTGATTGATCATAATACAATAGCTATTTTTTAAAATACAGCCCATTTTTATCACTGACTATCAGCATTGTGCAGGTTGTTCAATCTGCCCATGGTACCAATCTACCAACTTTGAAACACAATTTTTGATGTTTCTTTATCCTGATTAAACGACTCAAATAGAGACTGTGCAAGATGTGCGCCATAGATCGAAACAGGCCCTAACCAGAAAGTGCAAAATTGGAGCTATAAGCTGAATGTGGGACGACCTTGATTCCATCCAGTTCAGCAATTTTGTCTGTGGTTTTTGTGGCACAATTCATCCCAGTTGCTCGCTACTTACAGTTGGCCTTCGAGTTCTTTTTAACTAAAATGGTAGCCCAAAAAGGATAAGTGTAGAGGGCAAAAGACTTATCTCACAACTCTACATTGTGCTAATATACAGATATTGGGCAAAATAATGGAAATTGAAACATCTTGTAATCATACGGTGTTGGTCCACCTTTAGCAAGCAATACAGTTTAAATTCTGGATGAAACAGGCCGATACAAGTCTTGAATAGCGATGAATGGAATTTGAAGCCATTGTTCATGCAGCACAGCTTCCACCTCAGGTAGAGACAAAGGAGGTGGAAATCGACGCCGAACCCTGTTTTCCAAAACAGCCCACAGGGACTCGATTATATTCAGGTCTGGAGACTGGGTGGGCCAGGGAAGATGATGAATCTCATCAGTATGCTCTTGAAACTACTCTTGAATAGGACCAGCTGTGTGAATGGGGCCATTGTCATGTTGGAATATGACACTCTTGTCTGGAGATAAAGTTTGCACCATTAGGTGAAGTTGGTTACTCAATTTGCTGCTGTAACCTGGCCGTGTAATGTGACAAGGGGGGTTGTCAAATACCATGATATAGAGTCACCGCCATGTTTCACAGTCGGGCGGAGACGATCCATATCGTCCAATAGTGGGGAAGAGGGTAAAGGGTGACTCATCTGACCAAACAATACGTTGTCAGTCCTCCAACGTCCAGTTTTTGTGAGCATTGCACCATACATGTTGCCTTTAAGCATTCGTGTCTGTTATCAGGGGCTTAGCAATAGCAATACACCCATGGATACCCATTTTATGCACTTTCCGCCTTACTGTTTTGGATGATACTGGGGTGTTTAGGTGCTGATTAAGTTCTGTAGTCACTTTCTTGGCCGTTTTCTTCTGCGACATCACAATATGTTTCAAGGCCCGTTTTGCCAACCCTGTTTTACCGCTCACTATGTATGCGGTCATAACTTTTGAGACCATGCCTTGTGTTACACCGCATAATATCGCTGTTTTACTTACAGATGCTTCAGCTAGACGTGCACCAACAATTAGACTTCTTTGAAACTCTGTCACGTTGGACATACTGGTCACAACCACATTGCCTCAGAGATAGTTGATTTTTGCAGTGCCCAGTGTTACCAGGCACCGTGAAAATATGTTCCACTTTTGACAAGTGTTTTCATTATTTTGTCCAGTACCTGTATGTGTGCATATATGTATTGTATATATGTAATTTACACACATACATTTATATTGTGGCTAATCTTAGGATTTTAGGAATAAGATTAGACATTACATTAGATTCAATGTCTAAACAAATTTTTCATTGCTTTGGCAGTTTCTCTAAAGTTGCTGTGTGCTATTATTTGAATATATCACGACACTACTTGCAGACAGTTGGAGAACTTCTTACCGCGCACTGCCTCTTTAATTGCCTTAGTGATTCATTGTACCGCTCACTGATAATGCTCTAAGGAGGGATCAGCCAATTTATTAACAGAATGCCCTCCCTATCCCAAAAGATAATCGCGATTTGTTTTGAAAAATCTGGTGTGAACATCACACGACTTTCCTTATCCTATTATTATATATTATACCGGGTCCATCGTCTCGGCCCTGCGCTGCTCTCGTCCCGGAACTTGTTATTTTAAAAAAGGACGAGGCGCAAGTCCATCTTCTCGGCCCTGCGCTGCTCTCGTCTAAAAATTTGTTAATTTAAAAAAGGACGAGGCGCGAGTCCAACACTCGAAAGCTTTTTATATTTTTATAAACGTTGCAGTGGCTTTCTCTATTTTTTATCTTGTTTCTACTGAGCAGTCATTATTTTTATTTAAAAGTGTATCCAGACAATTGTTTTTCTACTTTTTGTATAGGTTCGTCATGTATATAGATGTCACCCTTATTTTGTAAGGTTTTTGTTATTACCATAAATTAGATTTTCTTTATATTCAGAGACAGTCCATATTTCTCGCTTGCTTTTACTAGTTTATTAAGTATTGTTTGTAAATCTTCAAGTCTGGTAGCAGCTATTAGTGTTGCGTCATTTGCATATCTTATATTATTGAATTTACGTCGCTTAAGGCGTTATTATTTTTTTGAAATACATATTAAAGAGGATTGATGACAGACACGCATCCTTGTCTGATTCCCCTCTTTATTTCAATTTCGTTAGTGGTGTTACCTTCTATTTGTAAGACTGCTCTGGTCGTAATATAGATTGATAATGATGTTAATGTCGTTTATGTCTAGATTTTTATCTTTTAGTAGTTGAATTAATTGATTATGGTGGACATTGTTAAAAGCTTTGTTATAATCAATGAAGCAGAAATATACATCCTGGTTCACATCTAGGCATTGCTATATGAGGATGCTTAATGAAAACAGTGCTTGTCTTGTACCTAATTCGTCTCTGAAGGTAATTTGTGTCTCGCCAATATCTTCTAATTTTTTGTAGATTCTATGGTATATGATTTTTAAGGATGTCTTTAAAGTGTGGCTCATGAGACATATTGTGTGGTAGTATGTACATACTCTAGCATTTTACTTTTTAGGGATGGTTATGAATGTTGATATTAATCAGTCATTTTATATGATCCCTGTTGCATATGTTGTATTGATTAGGTCTACCAGTATGTGAATATTTGCTTCATCAATCAGTTTCAGTAATAAAGCAGGAAGTTCATCTGGGCCCATTGCTTTTCCATATTTTAATCCTTTAACAGCATGGCTAACTTGTTCCTTAGTTATTTCAATATCATTATTTCGAGATTGAGAGTAATTAATTTGATTTTGTTTCTGTGATCACTGAATATATTGATATATATTTTCCATTCTTTCAATCTGTTTAATATCAATAAGTATTTCTTCATCTTTATTCATTAGTACATTAGGTTGTTTTGCGTTTTTGTATTCCCGTTAATTCTTATACTTTTTATATATTAAAATTTTAGTTGTAACTCTTTTATTTTTACATTTGTTTTTGTACTATTCCTCCTTCGCTGTTCTAATTTGTTTTTGGATGTTTTTATATTTATTGTTTTTAACAATTAGACGATCATTCATGCATGAGCTGTATGATTTCAGAAATCATCCAGCTTTGTTTTGTTTTTTACTTGTTTCTCCATTTTTATTTCTTGGTCTTTTAATAGAGAGACATCTATTTTGCTTGTTATTGTCTTTTTTGCTATCCTTTTCAATCTCATGATCATTTTAGCCACAACAGAATTATGATCAGACATAACATCAGCCCCTGGGTAGGTCTTCACACTTTTATTATATTTTTATATCTCTGATTGATCAGAAATTAATCGATTTGGTTTCTTACAATTCTCCCATCTTTATTTTGGGAAATTTCCAAGTACAAAGCCGGCGTTTTGGTACCCTGAATGTGTTCATTATACTTAGATTGTGCTCTTGAGTGGATTGCACAAGGCGATGCCCTCTTTCATCCTTATGTAGTCCATGTTTACCCACATATTTATCATACTCTCTTTCACCGACTCTAGCATTAAAATTCCCCAGAATTATAGTTATATCCCGTGTCTTCACTGATTTTAGTATGGTGTTTATCTGTTCATAAAAGGAATCTAACTCTTCATCCGTTTTGTCTTTTTTAGGGGCATAAGTTTGTATTAAATTGAGTTTACGTTTCTTGATTTGTGTTTGTATTTGTAATAGCATAATCCTATCTATCATAAGGGATGGAGTTAATATAGATTTTGCTATGTTCTTATCTACAATTGTTGTGATTCCGTATCTGTGATGAGGGCCGTCATTGTGGAAAAAATATATATTACCATTTGTTGTTTGTTGACCACTGTTTGGCTATCTAGTATCACTGATACCTAGGATATTTATGTTCATCTCTGCATTTTTTGTGATATATTATACAACTTTTTTTGTATTTGCTCCTCACATTCAATGTACCAATTTTTATAGTGCTATTTAAAATCGTGCCCTCCGGAGATCCGATTAGGGGACTATTAGCACTGGAATATTTAACTTTGGAATTATCCATGATGATTTTCTACTAGGAATATCTATACAGGATCTTTAATGCAGTGGTTTCGCGTTGCCTTCTGCATCTTCATGCCGGTGACCATTTAGTGGTGGTTCATTCGTCTTTAGAACAAGAGGGTGCTCTGACCTATGTTTGCTCTTCCACTCTCCTAAGAGGCTGTTGGCATACATAGGAGGATCGCTTATACCGACGACTACTCTGTCTGTTTGGTCAGAGATTGCTTATTTGGCAGCTAACCTCTAGAGGTCATTTACTATCCACCACCTGTGACCCTGCTGATAGCCTGCAGCACAACAGATTACCGTTCATCAAAATTAAAATATCTGAAAGACTTCCAAATATTTCAAAATATTCATTAAATTTATGTTTACTTAGCTATACAAAATTAACTGGCCCGTCCTGTAGGACTTTAGCTTAAATGTAAAAATATTATAATAATAAAACTTTAAATATGCATTCTTAAATGTTCATGTACAGTTTAGATCGTTCACTTTTCGAATTAAATTCTCTTTTATCTCCATAAACAGATGGTTTTTGAACAAAAAAATCTTTGTCTTAGCAATGTGAAAGAGACGTGTTGATTACACCTAACAACGTGTTTTTATAGAATGCTTTTAACAGACAAATTTTCATAGTAAGTAGTACAGTGAACAGAAAATATATCATGTGTCGTTTTTGTCTGTAGACTCTATACACCCTGTCTTAGAACCAATTTTTAGTTTATTTTATTCCAACCTAAAATAATCATTACGTTGTCTTTATTACTTGTATTGCTCTTTATAGTGAACAAATAATAACATTTCTTCTCTTACTATCAAATTTTCATCCACAAATATGGCAGGTTGGACAATATTTGTCTTCTTGTATACCATGTACAAGAGTCTCAATGCACCGAGTGATAGTTTCAAAACAAGCTTATTGAATAAATTATCTAGAAGATATGGATGAAGAATGTTCTTCACGAATGGTGAAAGTACTTTTATGAAATTTTCATCTCTTCAAGATCATACAATTAGAAACATCAATTTATATCTTACACGTAAGACTGCTTTGAGATATCCAAGTGTCGTTTAAGAAATTAAAAATAGTTTTTAACCCTTTTGATGAATTTCTTTGTATTATAATAACTGAAAAAGCTACCCTTTTTAAAATTTTTCTACCAATCTCTTACTTAAAAATGATATGGCGTTTCAAAGGATACTACTGAACTGTGGTAATACTTTTACTAATACCAAACATTGGATACAATTATTTAATTTTGTAAACAAGTAATCAAACCAAACGCTTACTTTATACAGAGCTGAATTTCTTCTTAATTTGATTTATAGGCATCAATAATCAAGTCTCATCCAAATCCACTGAAAGTGTAGAATATGTTTATACTAAAGGCTGCAACTGCTATATATGTCAAATTGACGTTTCCAATTATATATGGATTTTTAATTTCGCAGAGACAACTCAACTTACTATCCAAGGAGTTCCTGCTAATTAATAGTGAGATTTTTAATGCTGCTCTTTAATAAATCACGAGTTAAAAATATATATGTACCCTGATGCTCATCAACAATATTAGTGTTTTTTTTGCTGGATGGGTTGGTACCACAGATCACACAAGTTTTTAGCGTTTAACTTATCAATATAGCTATGATCTATTCTAAAGGCTAAATGTATGAAATTGCATAAATTTGTTTTTAGAATTCATTATTAATTTTTGACTCCAACTCACTAATTAGAACTGAGAAACTATCAGTGTTAGTGTGCTTATTTTTCATTGAAACCTCTAGGGAAAATAGAAACTATCCAAAAAGCTGCTTTTTAAGTGGTGCAAAGAAAGTAAAATGAACTCCTCAACATGGCAATATAGGGTTTTCGAATTTGTTGTGTGTATGTAGACTTCACATGAACGCAGGTTGAGGTTGTAAAGACAGCAGAGCCATCTCTAGTGACTCGTTAACATTTACATCAACGAGTGCTTTATTTTAGCAATTAATTACTTGATATGCAGTCATGATACTTTTTTGTCAGAATTTGTCAGTTGGCCTTGACTATGATAATAAAAAAATAGCAAAAATGCATCAAAAATTTGGTTTTGAACTCAAGACTTCTCTGTTGTGAGTCAAGCGCTTTACTACTGGACCAACCTACGGGTAAATTTGTCCACCAAGGTAACTATCTAGCCAATAGTACCCCAGGGTAAAATTTTCCTAGGATTTTTATTTTTGGGTAACAGATTGAGATGGGTACAAAAGAATCAGATGGGTTCACTACTGACTATTCCATTATTAGAAACAGTGACCTAGTCCCATGTGCTTTTGTACAGCTATATTTTTTATAATTTGCGCTCTTTTTGATGCTACCAAATACAAGTCTACTAGATTTTTCAAAATATTGTTAATTGGCTCCTCTAACCCTCACAAATGTAAATAAACTTGATTGGTAATAAAATAAGATGCTGACATTTAATATTTTTTAACTAAAGTTGTACGCATGACAAGCTTTGTGTAAAGGGAAAAGTCAAGCATCACAGAATATTTTATTTTCAGATAATTTGACTGCTGTCCAACCATATCTGCTGACCAACATTGTCAGCACAACCAACGAACTTCAGTCAGAATCAGGTGAAGAGCAACTGGAAGATAACACGGGTAGGGTTTACCTGTGAAACTTATGAATCTTATGTTAATGTTCGTACTTTAGAGGCAGATGATTTTCACGAAATCCAGCTGGAAGATGGTACACGTGCGATCATCAACTCGGATCTGCTCAACTCATTGGTGAAGACCACTCCGCAGAAGGAATTGCCAGATATGACAAAGAAGAGATACCCTTGCATGTATCTAGGGTGCGGAAAATCATTCACCACATCTCACCACTTAATTGTAAAATTCAGCAGTTATATTAGGGGATTTTGAAACGCGATGTTTTTAGGTGCATATGCGTTGCCATACAGGTACTCGACCATATGCATGTACCTACGAAGGTTGTGAAAAAGCGTTTGCAACAGGATACTCGCTAAAAGCACACTTGCGAACTCACACTGGAGAGAAGCCATATAGCTGTAATGTTTGTACAAAAAGTTTCAAAACGTCTGGAGATTTACAGAAGCACCTTCGCATACACACAGGTATAAATTTGGCGTTTCCATAATACATCATAATACAGAGATGATTTATAGGAGAGAAACCATTCAAATGTCCAGTAGAAGGTTGTAACAAATCATTCACCACATCAAACATAAGAAAAGTCCACATTCGTTCACATACTGGAGAAAGGCCTTACATGTGCCAGGTTGTTGATTGTGGGAAAGCTTTTGCCTCTGCAACAAACTACAAGAATCATATGCGAATTCATTCCGGAGAAAAACCTTACGTGTGCCAAGTCGTAGTAAGTAATATTGATCAGTTGTTGCGATATGTGTACCCATTAATCTGCTTTTGCAGAGCTGTGGAAAACGATTCACCGAATACTCATCATTATACAAGCACAGTGCTGTTCACCACCCATTCAGAGAGTTCAAATGCAAGTTCTGCTCATCTTACTTCAAATCGGAACATTCGCGAAACATACATCAGAAATCAGTTCATAATGCACTTACCGAATTGAAAGGCGAATTTGTTGTCATGGAAAACGGTTCAGATCCACTGGTGCTTGAGTTGTGTGATCCCTACGATTTGAGGCCCGCAGACCCTCTTCTGTTATCGCCAAAGGATAAGAATGAAGATTGTGAAGACAATATGTAATTTTTTGTGATAATAAAGTAATTAGGTTAATTGTTTATATTATTACTAGCTGACTACATTAGATGTCATATTTGTGTTTTACTTAGCTGTTATTTAAACAGTTGTAGTACGATATTAGGAAATTTTATTTAATAGAGATATCAAGATTGAGGTAAATAGTTGTGTTTGTTTTGTACCAAATAAATGTTAGGTATAGCAGATTATATTTAACTATGTTTTATATGTTCTTTTTATTGTGAAAGGGGAAGCAATAAAACCAGTATAAAAGTTTTTGGTTCAGATATAATGCAAGCGATATTTTTTATAGTATAACGTTAGTGGTATTAAATATTGGATCAAGGAGACAATTTTCTGCGAAAAAGCAGTATTTGACTCGTAATTTTTTGATTGCACCAATTAGGTTGTATGTGAAAGAGATTTGTCTGTTTTTATTTAAACCTTTATCTATCTTTCAAATTTATAGATTGTTACGACGCTAAAAATTTGAGAAGAGCTTAATTAAGTCAAACCTAACTGCCACTTGTTATACATAATTATATTCATTATTATAACAATTCTTGCACCTAAAAGGAGTAACAGAAATTGAATAAAATTTAGTATATGCAATGAAAATGTATAGACAAACGAGTTTTTATTTGGACAAAATTGTATAATTAACCATGGTTTCTGAAATCCGGAAAATGTTTTTAAAATTCCGGTCGCCATTTTGGCCATGAAGAAATGGGTCGGACTAATCGAAGTTTACATTTTGCTTTTGTTCAAATTATCGGTCAATAATAGTACAGTTAAAAGAAAGTTTGGTGAGAAATTAATGGAGTTTTAGTGATGTTTAATGCTATTTTCATAATTGTGACAAATGCTGTAATCTTGATGGCTGTTGACCACACCATAGTGCTCCTGGGCAACACATGCTGTATCTAGATGAACATTATGTAATAAAAAAATGGACCCTTGAAGCTGCGATATTAGAGAAAACAAATGGGGCTGCTGAATCTCGTAAACTATACTGTCGGTGTTTTTCTGACTATCAGGGAAGACCACCTTAATGTCACTAGTTCTGGTAATGTGCCTTGCAACAAGTTTGGATTTGTGTGCTGGCTGGTGCCTTAGTCATAAGTATAGTGGTCATCAATATCCAAACAAAATCTGAATTCATCAAAGATGATGCATTACTATTTCTCATTTGTCTGTGCAACTTACTCATGATAAAACTACAAAGCTGCTGATAAAGTGTCAAAGAGATAATCTCATCCTTCAATAGTGTGGGTGAAAATAGGGGTCAGTAATGTTGCTACACACTGGATGGTGCAAAAGGACAATATTAATTTAATTAGGTCTTGGTGGAAGATGACGTGATTCTTTAATGGTTATTCTGTCTCGCCCAGAGACTTCACAGTGCATGTGCAACCTTGCGTTGTATAGTTTGGTAGCAATACACTGAAATTGTGACAAATTTGGTAGAATAATCGCTCTACCTCATATGGTCTCATGACAGTGTTAAATAACCAGTTTTCTTCCCTTTGGATAATTCGTTTTGGGTGTGGCAACTTTTATAGTAGAGTGCAAATATACATTTGCAAGAGATTTTTTTTAAATTACAACGAAAATTCCTAATACTTTAATAACTATCACAAATATATGGTAAAAGCCGTCATTTTCATGCAGATGTAACTACTTATGTGAAAGAAGTCGGATGTAGCTGTTGATGATTTGGATTGTAATCAGACAGTTAAATTTTTAACAAGATATTTAATATCCTAATCTATCCAATCATCGAAAATTAGATAAACAGAGGTATGTGAAACTATAATAAAATGTATGAGTCGACATTCTTAATTTGCATTAAGTTTATATTAAATGTGGAGAAATACAAAAACTACTGGAGGACTCTTGAAGAGTAAGGATGTGCTATTCGTGCTCTGATAGGATATCTAGTGTAACGTGATATGCATAATCAAAGCCAGCAGGCCAAGTTTATTGTGATAAGTGTCGACAATTACAAACTGATACAAACAATTTTTAAACATTAAAATTTATATCTAGTGCTACAATTGATTGAATAACTTTTTATTTTGTTTTATTCTTACTCTATAAATTAAGCGCGGACTGATAATAGTGAAAATAAAATAAATATGTTCCCTTCGGGGAATCTAATCGGTTATAATAATAATGGCCAACCCATACAGCAACAAACTAATATTATACAGGGTGTCCCAACAATGAACAGCCAACTTTCTCAAGTGAATATGCCACAATCGCAACCGAATTATTTACAATATTACCCATCACTAAATATGCAAATGTTTCAAACGCAAATGCCACCCAATCAAATTATGCAGACGCCTACCTTTCACAACCAACAAGACTTTGTCCCACCAAACCAAGAACAATACAAGCAGATCCAACAACACCAGAATCGCCAAAAAATTGTAAGGATGTTATCTAGTACTGATGACGAGCCTGATAACACTAATAACGAAAATCCCTGGCAGGTAGTAGCAAGAAGTGTAAAACGGAAAAAACCAACCTTTGAGAAGACTGTAACGTCAAGCAACCAGTATAGTGTGTTGTCAAGTTTTGAACCAGAAACCGCAGTCAACAAAGGCCCAGGCGAAGCAAAAACTATAAAACCCCCACCAATATTTGTGCACGGAGTGGCAGATTATCCTAACATGATCCTCAAAATAAGTGAAGTACTACAAGCAGAACATTACTCTACCAAATCTTTAGCAGATAATAGTATCAGAATAAACACCACTACTCCCGAGGCGTATAGAACACTTGCCAAGTTTATGAAAGAGAAGAATATTGTCCACCACACCTACCAGCTCAAAGAGGAAAGGGCCTATAGAATAGTCATCAAGAACTTACACCATAGTACTGATAAGCAAGACATCAAAGATGAACTACAATCTAAGGGACATCAAGTCAGAAATGTAGTCAACATAAAGCATGGGAAATCCAAAGAACCACTAAACATGTTCTTTGCGGATCTTGAGCCAGCAACGAACAACAAAGAAGTGTATCAAATTAAAGGATTGCAAAACAGAATAGTGGTGATCGAACCACCCAGAAAAGACAATAAAATATCGCAGTGTATGCGTTGTCAAATGTACGGTCACACCAAATCATACTGCAACCGTCCCTTTTTTTGTGAAATGTGGCGGTTCCCATGACACTAAAATCTGCAAAACAAAGCAGGGAAACGCCAGCAACATGTGCTTTATGTGGCGGACCTCACCCTGCCAATTATAGAGGCTGTGAGTATTATCACAAATATTACAAAAGCAACAGAACGAATACTCCTCTGCGACAACCACAACTAATACAACATACACAACAATTTAGCCAACCAAATCAAACAACTACGCTTCCTTCATACAGTTATGCAAATGCATTAAAAAACTCTGGAAACCAATCCACACAAAATGGAGAACACTTAAGCACAGCGCTGAATAAATTCCTTGAAGAATTCAAAGGCATGTTCCAACAGATCATACAACAAAATAGCATGGTCTTAAACATGCTAACCATGCTAATATCTAAATTAAAGTAATGGCTAAGTTCTTCCGAATAGCACATTAGAATCCCAACGGAATGCTTCAACACAAAGATGAAATACAAGTATTTGTCCATCAAAATCAAATTGATATCTTCTTAATTAGTGAATCTCATTTTACAAGCAGATCATAGTTTAAGATACCCTACTACACCCTGTACCATACTAACCACCCAGATGATACTGCTTATGCTGGAACTGCCATCTTAATAAAATCAACAATCAATCACTTCGCACTACCAAAGTATGAAAAAATCATCTTCAAGCTACCTCGATCAAAGTTAAAACCATGCCTTATGAACTAACAATCTCAGCAGTGTACTGCCCACCACGCTACAACTTAAAAAAAGACGATTTTCAAGATTTCTTCCAAACACTTGGACCGAAATTTCTGGTAGGGGGAGATTTTAACAGCAAACACACTCTGTGGGGCTCCCGTATCACCACAACGAAAGGTAGAGAGCTAGCAAACCTCCTACACGAAAAGAATTATTCATTCTTATCTACAGGCACACCGACGTACTGGCCGAGTGATCCAAATAAACTCCCTGATCTTTTGGATTTCTTTGTGGTTCATGGCATAGCATCAACTTATACGGATATAGCGCCCAGCTACGACCTGTCTTCTGATCATTCACCAATTATTGTCACCATCAGCACCTCTGCGATTAATTTTAAGAAGCCCACTAAACTCCATAACTCAAAAACGAACTGGGATATCTTCAGAAATGAAATTAATAGTCATGTACATCTTAATATTAGCCTCAAAACAACTGAAGAAATACAAGCAGCAACAATCTCACTAATCACTAGCATGCAGGATGCTGCCAAACAAGCTACACCACATCTACCAGCCCATGAACAACAGTACAACATCCCAGTAGAAATAAAGTTGCTAATAGCGAAGAAACGAAAAGCGCGAGTGAAGTGGCATCGATCGCACACTCCTAGTGATAAAACAGCCTTTAATCAACTCTGCAATCTACTAAAAACAAAGCTGAAAGAAATGAGAGACAACAATTTTTCGCAATACATTACCTCTCTTAACCGCTACGACAACTCCATTTGGCGTCCAATCAAATCATTTCGAAAACCTGTAGTGACATCTACTCCATTGCGTCTAGACGTGCATTCAACAAACTGGGCTAGAAGCAGTCGCGAAAAGGCAGACCTCTTTGCGCAACATTTAACCAAGGTATTCACTCCTTTTGGCGATACCTCACACTTCATAACGCCACCTACACGTGATGACGATAATGATGACATGGTGAGAATAACAAATCTACACCTGGCTAGTCCTCGTGAGCTCAAATTCAAAATCTCTCTACTAAATAATCGAAAAGCACCGGGAATTGACCAGATAACTTCCAAGATGCTGAAGGAACTTCCAAAGAAAGGGATCGTAATGTTAACATACCTCTTTAACGCCATTCTACGACCCCGTTACTGGCCCAAGTGCCTTAAAACATCTGTAATCATTCTCATCCCTAAGCCTGGAAAGCCACTAACTGATGTTTCTTCTTACAGACCGATCAGTCTGTTGTCCTCCATATCAAAATTATTTGAGAGACTTCTTTTGCAACGCATCCGGCCTCTTTTTAACATACTTCTCGACCACCAGTTTGGGTTTCGGCCTGAACATTCTACGATTTAACAATGCCACAGAATAGTTCATGTCATCAACGAAGCCATCGAAGAGAAAAAATACTGCTCAGCGGCATTTTTAGACGTGAGCCAGGCCTTTGACAAGGTCTGGCATGAAGGCCTCTTATTCAAAATCAGACAATCATTGCCAGCTCCTTTCTCCTACCTCCTGAAATCCTACCTCAGTGATAGATTCTTTCGTACAAAAGTTAATGATGAAATTTCCCAGTTCCAACCCATTAAATCTGGAGTTCCTCAAGGTAGCGTCCTTGGACCTCTCTTGTACCTAATCTACACATCAGACCTCCCTACCTCTGATTCCACCACAATCGGTACGTTTTCAGATGATACTGTTCTCTTAGCCGTCCATGAAGACCCGATAATAGCTTCCGCTAACCTCCAAGACCATCTCTTTTAAATCGAGGAATGGCTTCAACGATGGAAAATAAAAATTAATGAAGGCAAGTCACAACACATAACTTTCACATTAAAAAAGGGCACCTGCCCCCCCAGTGTATATAAATAGCACCGAAATACCACCAGCAACCACTGTCAAGTATTTGGGTATCCATCTTGATGCAAAACTTCACTGGAGAGACCACATTTCTAAATAGCGAAAACAGATCGATCATAAAATGCGAGAAATGCTTTGGCTGCTCGGTAGAAATTCAAAATTGTCATTAGAGTCAAAAATTCTAATATACAAAGCCGTAATTATCCCAATATGGACATACGGTATCGAGCTCTGGGGCTGTGCCAGCAAATCTAGCATTGCTATCCTACAAAGAGCACAATCCAAGATCCTTCGAGTAATCGCTGATGCACCTTGGTACATCTCAAATCACATGCTACATCATGACCTTCGTATACCAACAGTCCAAGACACAATTCAACAACGAAGCCAGCAACATCATCATAAACTTGAAGTACACCCCAATATCGTTCTACAGCCGCTCGTGCAAAACGTACCATATCATCGAAGACTGAAACGAAAATGGCCGACTGACCTTCTGTGAGGTGACCAAGAGGCCTTCTCAATGGGGAAGCCTCATCAGGATACGCTGAGACTCTTATTACCAGTCTCTACGCCAGCACTATAGCTTATAGAATACAGATTCTGATTGCTGTACATTTATTATTAATAAAAAAAAAAACTACTGGAAGTAAAGAGAGTAGGATTATAAATTTTAATTGAAACGCCTTGTTCTGTTAGCTCAGCTCCACTTTCTTCATGAACGTTTTCTATCTCAAGACTTTTGTTTATGAAAGTTCTATCTTTTTCGATTTGTCATTAAGTAAACCCAGTAATTTTAAGAAATTGAGGTTGTAGGATGATAAGATCTGCGAATGAAAATCACCTGTTAATGTAAAACTTAGGCACTTTTGCTTTTTCCTTAAACACGTTAGATAGTATAATAATAAAGTCTGATATTCAAAGTAGCTGATGTGCAGATGATCTCTTAAATAGTTCACATTCAAATTATATAAATAGTACAATTTGTTTGGTGAATAGTTGCAAGAGTCATCTAGAAGAAAATGGAAAAGTGAAAATATTGAATTTTACAAGTCACATTTCTTAGTTTTTAGGGAAGGGGTTTGAATAAACAGCTCCTGTATTGCCATTGTGATTTCACAATGTTTCAATGTTTTCCAAATGATGTACAATGGGATTGAAAATCTAGTTTAAAATATTACTGGGTATTGCTACAAGGACTGGGACTGATTTGTATGTAAACAAGCCACACTCCGCAGTAGCTGTGCAACTTTGAGAGAGTGGAGCCACAACATTCACCCTCCCTCCTACTCTAGTTAGAACCCTTTCATTCCTGTTTGGGAGTTGTTAAAGTGATGAGCAAATAGAAGGTACTGCAAAGCGTGGAACGACGCATTGTAATCAAATTCCTCATTGGAGAAAACGTCTTGTCCGCTGAAATTCACCACAGATTTCAATAGTATGGGGAAGAGTGTCTCTCACGGACCCGTGTGTTTGAGTGGTGTAAATGCTTCAGAAAGGATAGAGTGTATGGAGAATGAACCGCATGATTGTCGACCATGAACATTCGTTAACCAAAAGCTTTTTTGAAAAGGGCATCAGGATGCTTCCAGGAAGTTTGAAAAAATGTGGACTTCGTATGTTGTAACGATAAGCTCATGAATATCAATAAAAAAATAACAAAGGCAGAGTATCTCGGGTTAGGCAAACAAGCTTTGACTATTAAGATTGATGACAAAAATTATCAGAAATTGCGTTATCCGTAAAGCTATAATTTAATCTTTATGTTAAACTCCCCCAAATTATACTGATGACAGTTAATAATGAATAGACCTAAATCTTCATTATTTTGACTATGTCAAAAAATCTCAAATTTGAAGTCTCTCCAGTAACCATGAAGAAAATTTTAGTGAGCGATTTACGACATGATTGTTGAAGTTACTAGTCATCAGATCAAAGGGACGATGAAAATTGTTAGTAGTATAAGGAAAAATCTTATAATTATTACATAGGATCAAAGCGCCAAATTACTTTTGATTTGACAGCATGCTAATTATTCAGTTTTAGTTGTTTTTGGTTTTGGCAAACACATGAAGTTTTCTGTGAAGCATACATTTCTTGGAGCTTCCATATTGACCCTTAAAGTCTTTTTTTAATTACACATTTATTGCTAGATCAACAATTATTTGTTGTACATAGCATAGGTAAGATTTTGTAACATATTATAACTTAGAATATAAATATAATGTGACATAGTGCGACTAAATAATAAGCGCGGTGAATTCACATTTGGTTAATTTTGTCTATGGTTTGCTATAACTAGGTCCTGTGGTAATATGCGTTTAAGTCTAGTGTGAATATTAGTTTTAAAGAGTTGATAGAATTCTGCACCACTACATGCACTCGCGTTTGAGATGAATTTTTCCGCACAGTTCTTGATGTATTGATCGATGGGTAAGATGACTATGCGTTGACTATGATTCTTAGGACTTTGTTTTGGAGGCGTTGTATTTTCTTTATGTTGGTATTTGAGGTGTTGCATCAGACCGGTGATCCATATAGGACGAGAGGTCGAATTAGGGCTTTGTAGAGTAGCGTTGCGCATTCATTTTTTAGAGAATATTTCGGTTGATAAGTGGATATAATTGTTGTAGTCTAGTGTAGCTTTGGGTAAGCTTCTGGTTTATGTGGTACCCCCAGCTTAATCGAGTGTCAAGATATAATTCCAAGTATTTGACAGCAGTTATTGGGGTTCCAAGGTATTTTTTGTCTTCAATTTGTATGCAAGAAGGATTGTCGAGTCTTTTCAGTGTAAAAATTTTAGTTTGGCATTTGTCAGGATTTATTCTGACGTTCCAGGTTTTGAACCAAGTTAAAAGTTTGTCAGTTACGGTCTGTAATTTGAAGATTGCTTCATTGAGGTTATCGGCTTGCGTGAACATAGAAGTCTTAAAGTCTTTAAGAAAGCCTGGATTTTTATGACTCATAGAAGATGTGGAACCTCTTTAGAAGCTTTCGTAGCTCTCATACAAACTCACACTCCAGGTAGGATCCCATCTAGTAATCTGATCATATATTTTTGATTAATTTTCCCATTAAACTAATTTTGGAAAAATAAGGAACTTTCCTGTTTTTAATTTCATGACAAGATTTTCGACATTATCTCAATTTTTGATAACAAAAATCTGACTTGCGTTGTTTTGAGTCGCATTAATAATTGCGTACCTTCTCAGACTTGAAATTGTACATTCCATGCAATTAAATAAAATCAAAGTGCGTACAACTTTATCACAAATGGCTAATTTGTCAATGTGACAGTTTTTAATTTTGTATTAACACTTAGTTTACAATTATTTTTATTATGTTTCTCTTATGGCTGTGAAAATTATTTGATCTCCAAAAAATTCTAGAAGTTAACTAAATTTCTTTTGTAGTAAACATGACTCTTGTATACTTTTTAATGGCGAAGCGAGGGAATGCCTTTTCAAGGTTAAAACACTTTGTATTATTTAGAAGATTATCAATGAAACACCACAACAAATTTATGCCGTTCAGAAAAACTCATATTTGTGATGCCTTAAAAGGAAGGCGTGTCCCGCTAGCTATACATTATGCTGATTCATCCTCTACGAGCAAATTGAGCAGACTAGTGAACTCCCCAAGAGCTTTTGCACAGGCGAGTGCTCGCCAAAACCACCCGATTGCTCAGACAACGGCGATTATCATGAAGAACTGGAAAACGCAGTAAACCAGCAGATTCTGGCCGAACTCAGTGCGTTCTACGTTTACCTATCGATGGCGTGCTATTTTGGGAGGACCGACGTGGCCTTGCCCGGTTGCCACGGCTTCTTTTCGACGATGGTGGAAGAGGAATACGAGCACGCTTTAGCCTTTGTTAACTACCAACTGATGCGGGGTGGGGAGGTGGCTCTTTGCCCGTTGAAGGTTCCCAAGTGCCAGGATTGGAAGAGCGTCAGCAACGCATTGTCCGCCGCTATAAAATTGGAGAAGACCGTCAAAAAGGTAAAGGGGTTGTTAGTGCCGATTGTAAGAATGTGGGATAAAAAATTTAGCTTTTTATCTTACGTTGCCGTAACTTCTTTTGGTTTTGTAGAACTCTTTGTACTATGGCCCATATAATGTTTTAGGAATGAGAAAAAAATGATCAACTTCTTAACAAGATCAGGTATATCTTTTTTTAAAAGCAGAGTCTGTAGAAGTTATACATAAATTCCCGTTTGAACCACAGAAGGGTGGTTTCAAGGAGCAGATATTATAAAGGCATAAGTCATATTAAGCTTTTTAAATTTATTTTCTCTTTCCATAAACTTTTGTTGTCACTTTCATTATGACTATAATAAAGTTTATAGGAGTGATTATGAAACGATTCGATGGTGTTTTTAGGTTGATAGATCTATATATCAAAAATCTGTTTTTCTTTTTTTGGGAACGGGGAGGAGTCATAAAAACCCCTTCTCCCTAATTCTCCAAACTAGTCTAATGGAGGTGGTAAAGTTCCTATAGGGAGTTAAGAGCAGATCTAGAGGGTAACTTGAGATACCATTTCTAAATGTTTTTCCATCACACACCAGAATGATATGTTAAAAGCTTCCTTAATGAGAAGGTGGCCATTAAAATTTTTTTTCATAAGCAGAAACATAAGAGCAATTAAAATCTCTTAATGCGATCTTAAGTTTTGTCTAATTTCACATTTTAGCATTGAAGTACTGGATAAGATATCGTGCTATACAGATTATATAGGTTCTATAAATTGTCTTGAACATTTGAAATATATAGAACAATGTGTCAGCAAAGTACGATCATCTCAAAATAGTATTGTAGTGTAGTCAACTTAATGATAGCAAAAATAGCTAGATACTTAGATGTACAGATGGGTCTATAACTTGAAAATATGTCCTTAAGGGGACTAAGAACTATAACGAGCTATCAAGATATTTTTGAATTTTTTATATTTAAAACTTACAGTTTACCAAAAAAAATCCAAGCAGATATTAGCAAACACACAAATTCATCCTCTGTTCCTATTTCTTCCTTTTCCATTCAATAAATTTCTGTAATAGTGTCGGACAGACTTTTGGTCACTGTGACCTTTACAAATATGTTTACTCCATTTTAATACCAGTTGTTCTTAAGACAGACTTTTGGTCACTGTGACCTTTACAAATATGTTTACTCCATTTTAATACCAGTTGTTCTTAAGAATCTAACTTTTTACGACGTTTCAGCAATTAATCACAGTTCATGATGCGGCCGAAAAGCACCACGATCTAACCCTGATGGACATGGTGGCCAACACCTTCATACTGGAACAGGTAAGCCACCAAATCAAACCATTGCACAGTTGCGCTGCCAACTGAAACATTATAGGAACGCTCAATCTGCGAATTATCGCGCTTGCTGGTGCGGGTTAAGTTGATGGGCGACTCTGGCGTGGCCACGTTCTTGTTCGATAAGGAGATGCATCAAGTATTTCTTAAGAAAGCAAAGAAGAGCAAGGAGGAGAGCGCAAACAAATCCGATGTCTATATATAAAAAGTCGGGCAATATATCATTGTTTATTTGTGAATATTAAAATACACGAGGTAATGCGAACGTTGTTTAAAAGGTAGCACGCCAGACAATCTTTATTGTAGGCAGCAATATCAGTTCAGTTGCTCGCAATAAAGATCTTTAACGTTACACTAATCACGGGGTGTGGCTCTGAAACAAGCGGATGAAAGAGCAGTAAACTCTATATCAACATTTTTGTTTTAGCAGACCAGAAATGGTCATTAAAAGTGTTCTTACAACTTCGGATTATTCTAAATAAGGACTCGGAAGAATTTTTGGCGATATCTTTTACTCTATGACATGTGGAGATATAATCTACACATTAAATACTTAAGTCTTCTTCCAACTAATAATTCGATTAATTTTTAGAAATGCTCTGAGACTTTGAAGTATTGAACGAGGGTGGTTTTCCTGTATTTCTCTAAGAAAATTAAAATTAATTGCAAGAAATTTATGGTGACGTGTCTCTTTTGCATTCAAGTTGTTGAGTAGTCCAAAAGTTTAAAAGGCAATAGGATCTATCCCTGAACTATTTTTTTTATTCCTGAAGAAATGAAAAGGATAAAAGCAGTACATAACAGCCAGCATGGTCCTATGGTTGAGGGGTGGGTTGGGATACTGACGGACCTGGGTTCATTCCACTGGTGCTCTCTGATGCCTGGCTGATACTCAGTCACTAAAAATAATTGAGTATGTGTGTTGAGTGCGGTGCTTGTCACATCGCCCTGCAACAGAGATGGTGAGCGACAACCAGGCAGAGAAAGCAAACATATGAGAGTCTTAACCTCTTAGTTCGCAGGCTGTGCTCCCATGTGGGGAGTTAGAACCATACCATTAAAAGCAGTATATGAAAGCAATGCTAGGATAGAATCTGCAGTATGGTTTTGAGTAGTACAAAAATTTAAAGACTTAGTCCGGTTACTTCATATCCACACCTTGTGCATTGGAGATTTACACATAATAATACTACAATTAAACAGGTTACACGCTGAAATGGCACAGTAACAGTTAAATCTATAATAAACATGTACTTGTGCATTGAAAGCTGCTTCGTTGATGCTACATGAAGTGACAATATTTTTAATTCTTTGGTAACAATCACAGATCATTATAAAATCTCCTCTGCTCACAAGTTTAATAACTAAAAATAACAATAAACTGATTAAAGCTGTTTATCCTTTATATCACACATTCGAATATATCGCAGGACTTTCCTCTTGGCTGTCCCTATTGAAAATCATATAAAATGTAGACAATGGTGTTGTGACCCCGCATGGCAGACCAATCACTTAAAAATATCAAATTACATATTAACATTAAAGAATTATAAATATGGATATATTTTTGATTAATCACCTTAGTATTTATGAAAAAAGTAAATTCATAGAAATATCTCATTTAAAAAGAATTCTTAAACAAATCACATCTATCCTAACTCTTATCACTTAGTAGCACCATCAATTTTGCATTAATTTTTAAATTAATCTGCCAATTATTACAGCTAATTAATCAACTCTGGTAAGGGCACAAAGGTTGTTACCCGAGACATTAAAAATATATCAAAGCGCCATTTAAAAGAACGAGTAATTCCCTCCGTTGACTTGCTGAGCTATTTTAGAAATACTTTCCGATACAAATAAACCTACTGCACTGCGCCTGGCAGCTTACTTATCCTGGAACTTCTGGTCGAACATGTAGACGCCCAGGCCTTCACCGACCCGCTTCAGGTTTGTTACATTGTCCGCGATCTCTTTGATGGAGTCCACTTGCTCCTGCAAGTAGTGCGTCTCCAGGAAGTCGCACATGTTCACGTCCATATGGCCCGAGGCGACGCTGTGGAGGTGGAGCAAGCTCTGGAAGTTACAGTTGGAGTTAGTCAACAGTTGAGGCTAATTTTTGTTGACGCACTTCGTTGACCTTCTTTTCCAGCTCCAAGGCGGAAACCATGGCCTCCTGGGCGCAGCCCCACTCGTGCTTCTCGGGGGCCTCGATGTCGGACAGGATGATTCGACCACCGCGCTTATTAAGGTATTGCATCAGCCGCATACCGTGCTCCCTCTCCTCGTCGGACATTTTCTTGAAGTACGTCTCTAAACCGGGCAGCGCGACGTCATCTCTGTCGAAATAGTAAGCCTGAAATAAGAAAAAGAGTTCATTTATGTTTTGTTTTAGTTATATTAACTTTGGGTGGGGGGATGAAAGAATGACTACAAAACACGGCTTGACAATTCGAAAACGACCAATGAAACTATTAAAGACAAATTGTCAGCTAATTTTACAGTATCTGTATAATTTTATACAATACTAGGTTTTTGCTCTTGAATCAATTAATTCAGAGATATTTATAGAGGAAGTAAACTAAAAAAGGAAGAAAGGTGTCTGACAATTTGGTTAAAATATCTCCACTACAAACCAGACGATGAAGATGCTATGGTTCATTGTAACTCTTAGACAATATAATCTGGCAATTAAAAAAGTGCTAGGTTTGCGAATCATTTTAAAAAGTTTCCCAGCAAGCCTTTCCAATACAAAGTCAGTTCCTCCACCACAATATACTTCTTCATCTCAAGTTTCTTGCCCTTGATCTTCTTCTAGCACTGAAGAACAATGATTGTCTTGGGATTTGTTTAAAGAACAAATACCACATTACTTTGGATGATCTTCATATAAAATACAAATTGGTGTCTTAGAGCTTCCAATAAGAATTCCTAACACATCCAAAATAGTTCGTTCTTGTGTGACAAATTTTCAACACTAATCGGTGAATCTAGCTAGCCACGTTACTACCCTTGTGTACCGTAGGCTCTAGATTGTGGCAGATCCATCCTATTAACACCCCAAAGGGCCTTCAAGGCCTGTTACGGGGAACTATTATTATTATTATTATTATAATCGGTGAATCATGAAAAACATTACTTTATTTTTCTATTACCATATAGACAATCAAAGACAATGTGTTGAGGTTCAGTCTAGAATCTCCCCCATCTTACACCAAAACTAAAATATTAGTTATTGGTTTTGATGTAATAAGGGTAATTAAATTAATCAACATACAAACCTAAACCACCCCTATCTAAGAGAAATAAATCGATAGACTATTACTACTCATTAAAATTAAGAGATAAGAGAAATTAATTTATTTCCTTGTAGTTTAGCTCCATATATCGGTGGTATAAATATGTTTCTTAAAAATCCAATATTTAACTCAGCTGAAGAAACAAGAAAGCACGCCTTGATAGCTATATCAAAGCCATGGCATTCGAAATAATGTTACTCACCCGAAAAGTCCAATTGATAATTCGTTTTGAGAACGCGTTTAATTCGTTGGAGAGATATTAGGGAATAACTTATATATACACACACACACACACACACAAGCACACGCACACGCTTGTCGAAAATCAATGAACAGAATGTGCAATGGTAAGCCTTGTTCATAACTTGTATTTGTTTTAGTACGTAAATTTGGTCTGTTGTGGATCTCCCTTCTCTAAATCCTCTTTGGTACTCTCCAATGATTCCTTTTGTATAAATTTCTATTCTGTTTCTTATAATCCTAGTCAAAATCTTGTACGTTATATCAACTAACGTAATCCCTCTAAAATTACTACATATGGTGGTATTCCCTTTTTTATGTATAGGGAAGATAACTGCTTTACTCCATCTGTCTGGCATTCTCTCTTTCTTCCACACTTCTTTCATGATGTCTGTTATCCATGTCCACAACAGTGGATCTCCTGCTTTCAGGTATTCCGCTGGTATAGTATTTTCTCCTGTGCTTTTATTTTTTGCTAATTTTGCTATTATTTCTTCTAATTCTTGTTGTTTTGGTTTTCTTACTTCTTGTTCTTCTGTTACTGTATCTTCTAAGTTTGAGGGATTAGTATCTAATTCTTCATTCTTTTCTTCTAATAACTTTTTGGAGTACTGTACCCACATCTCCGCTTTTTCTTTCGTATCTCCTACTAGCTCGCCTTGTTCGTTTCTACAGTATTCTAGGGTTCCCACTTTATTTTGTCTACTTCTTTTGGCTTCTTGATAAAAATTTCTTATCTCATTGTTTCAGCTTTTTATCCAGTGCCTCCCTTTTCTTCCTTCTACATATACTCTTCGCTACTGTTCTTTTTTCCTTGTACATTCTCTTACTTTCTTCGTCCCTTCTTTGAGCATATTTATTCTAGCTTTGCCTCTCTTTCACAACTTTTTTTGCAGTCAGTGTCATACCAATCTTCTCTGCTTGTTTTTGAGCTTCTTCAGCAGTCGCTGCGCTATCTCTGTTAAAGTTTTTTCTACTACTTTCCATCTTTTTTCTATCCCTTGCACTATTATTCTTCCTCGAGATGTCTTGTAATTTCTGCTTCGAAACTTTTCCTCTTTTTAAATTCTCAAGTTGTTTTACGTTGGTTCTTTATACGCCATTGTTCTCTTCTTTAGCTTCTCTTGGCAGTTCTCTTAATTTTATTGGTACCATGAAATGGTCCGTGTGTGTGTCTGCTCCACGGTAGCTTCTAGTATCTTGGATGGACTTCGCATGTCTAGATTCTATCAGCAGTGGTCTATTTGATTCTTAGTGTTACCATTCGGGGATAGCCACGTAGCTTTATGGATATTTTTGTGATGGAACTGTGTACTTATGATTTTCAATTGGTTCTCCATTACAAACTCTATTACTTTTTTCCATTTTCGTTTGATTCTTCGTGCATATATATATAATATCTCTATAGCCTTCCTCTTACCCCACCTTTACATTAAAATCGCCAATGATTATTGTTAGGTCATACTTGGGTATCTTACTTTTCGTCATATTCAGTTCTTCGTAGATTTTCTTTTTCTTACAAATCTTTTTCTTCCGTTGGCGCGTGACCATTTAGTAGAGTTATCTTACAGTATTTTCGTCTTAACCTTAGTAGGCTCATTCTATCAGAAATCGGCGTAAAATCGATAACTCTCTTTGCCCACTTTTTGCTTACTATAAAACCTGTGCCAAATTATCTATTGTTCTCTCCCCCACTACTAAAGAACGTATAATCTCCTAGTTTATTAATTTATTAACACTTGGATACTATACTTTTTCATAATTTCCATTAAATTTCTAACTGCTCCTTGCTCGTAACAACTTCTTACATTCTGAGTACCAATCCTCATGTGCTGTTTTTATACTTTATCTTTTATCATAATCCTGTTCATTGTCATTGTCATGATCTGTTCCACCTGCCGGCTATTCGTTTTTTTTTGTTAGTTTTTTGATTTATAGGTATTACTTTCCATTACTTCCAGCCTTTCTGTGTTCGAGTTCCATTTCCAACAGCTATTTTTTATAAAGATTTTTTGATACTCCACCTTGGCTGTTCTTTCTTTTTTCTTTTCCTACTTTTGCCAAATCCCTTAGATCTTTTTGTATTTTTGCTTCAGTTAAACCGTTGTCTATGAAACATTGAGTTCCCTTCAGTTTTTCTTTATTTTTCATAATCGCTTCCTTCCCCTCAACTATCTACTTTAACTATTGTCGTTTGCAGTTTTCCTTGTCTAGGCTTTAATTTCTGTACTTCGTTTATTTTGATGTTCACTTCTAACTTTTCAGATACGAATTTCGCAACGTCAGCTACTCCGTCATTGTCTTTGAATTCATATCCTTTAATTACAATATTCTTCTTCTTCTGCTGCCTCTCCATGTTCTCTATTTTTCTCTCTAGGTCTTTTATTTTTCCTTTCATCTCTACATTCTCTTCTCTTAATTTGGCCATTTCCTCGTGGTACTCTTTTTGTTCTTCCCTTATTGCCTTAATGTCTGCTATCATATCCTTCATCATTTTCTCCAGGGTGGTTTCTCCTTTGTTTTTCACTGGTGTTCTTCCCGTTTTTTACTTCTATTTGAGACTTCTTCGTCGCTTTCATCTTCCCATCTTCCCCACACTGTCTTCCGCAGAAGATTCTTCGCTTACGTACTTTTTTGGTGTCCCCGATAGCGGCATCTTGATTTCCCTGGTTTATTTATGGTTGTCCGCGCTCAACGTAAGTCTCGTTGGTTATATTTCCTTGAATACAGTTCTTTGCTGTTTGGGTTGTCTAGCCTAGCATCTTACACAGCGTTATCTCCCAAGTTATCTCTTTCGGAGGTGATAAGCTTATCTGCAGGCGTTCCGTCTATTTACGTATTTGGTTACTTTTAATTAGTATGTTTCTCAATTCAATTTTTTAATTTATGTATAGCCCTATCTAATTTATCTTCTTATATTTATTTACATACGTGTTGTTTACGCTCGTAAGGCCCGAAATTCGAGTTTATTTACGGAGCAGTAATGACACGCACTCGTACTCACTGATAACACCAAATGGACCTCAGTTCAGGCATTATAATAGTATAAAAAGATCTTGAAGTTCTTGGTACTCTAGTTTTTGAAACTGAAGACATTGGAATTATTTATTTCTTATCTCGACAAAGTTGCACACTATTTATTTAAAAATGACATATTTTGTGCAAGTTACTGCATTTAACTTCACAAAAAGTTATTTTGTTTCTAGAATGAAGGTACCCATACTACAAATTTGAAAATCCCCACCTTTTTCAAATGGACACGATAAAACTCTAATTAAATTACTTAATAAGAAAGTTATTATTGAGATTATGGTTGTCATCACAACTCTTCCTGATTTTATGAAACAAAACACATGAAATTACAGATTTTCGAGATACGGCCACCATTGACAACTCGCTTTTGGTGTACACAGTTTTGTTTTTCACTTTCTTTCTAGACAATAAAACTATAGTACATCATTCAGATGATATAAATACAAGCATCAATAACTAAGATTTCCAGATTTGTATTGCTTGAAGTGCTTTATACTTATAACTGAGGTAGATGCACACATATTTTTCAGACCAATGAGTAAAAGTAGAATACCATGCATAATGAATAGAAATAAGTGATTCAAAGAGCACTGGACTCGGCACAGATTCAATTATTTTTGAAAGTCAGGTATACTGATAAGATAATCCTACGCCGCAGACACAGACATCATATAAACTGAAACGTAATATGTATAGATACACTTACTACTTCATATCTAATCGACACATTACCTCACATTACCCTTACCATCCAACATGAAAATGCAGATAGTCTAACGTAAAAGGAATCCTCATGAAACCTCACGATTTTGAATTCGGATCTGGTTCATGGAGACTTTGCTCCCAATTCTTCTATGCCTTCGTAAGGTTTTCAAATTTTAGATTTGCATGTTTTGTCAGGCTTTAATTTTTATGAATCACTTTTATCTTAAATGCTTCTAACTTATGTCACTAGAATTTCGCAACGTCAGCTACTCCGTCATTTCTACAGTAAAGCGAGTATCCTTGTAAACAATATTGCTTCTTCGTAAAGTTCTCATGTTCTATTTTTTCTCTAGGTCTTTTATTTTTCCTTTGGCATCCTCTAGTTGTAACCTTTGTTACAACACTGAGTCACAAACTTTGTTTTTCCATAATAGAGCTCAAACACATATACTTATCCAGGGTTTTCCCCTTTTAACAATGTAACAGGATTCACATTCAATTGCACTTCTTCGTCGTGTACGGAGGTACTTCACTATTTGCTACCTTCAGAAGGATTCTTCGTGTACTTTATGGTGTCCATAGACATCTTGATTTCTGGTTTATTTATGGTTGTCCGCGCTCAACGTAAGTCTCGTTGGTTATATTTCCTTGAATACAGTTCTTTGCTGTTTGGGTTTCTTAACTATGGATTGCTTTGGTATCAAGTATCAATTTCGGAGGTGATAAGCTTATCTGCAGGCGTTCCGTCATTTGTCATTTGGTTACTTTTAATTAGTATGTTTCTCAATTCAATTTTTAATTTATGTATAGCCCTATCTAATTTATCTTCTTATATTTATTTACATACGTGTTGTTTACGGAAGCCCAATTGAGTTTATTTACGGATGTTACAGATGCTGTACTCACTGATAACACCAAATGGACCTCAGTTCAGGCATTATAATAGTATAAAAAGATCTTGAAGTTCTTGGTACTCTAGTTTTTGAAACTGAAGACATTGGAATTATTTATTTCTTACTACGCTTCAAGTAAAGTTAGATACAATTTAAATTATATATAATAACACACCGCTTGAGTAGCGGGTAAACGGTTTCTATGATTCCGATAGAAACAGGTTTACTACAGAGAAGCGACCACGCGAGCTGTGCTTCTTTTATTTCCAGACATAGAAGAGAAACCATGCTAAATACAGACTCATTTTACACTTGATCCAACCTAAATCCCTTACCCACCTGCCAAGCCGCCTGGCCAGCGTGGCAAGTTATGACTGAAAAAAACCTGAATAGAAATGATATGCTGAATTTACAAAATATATTACCCTATGCAAGTAGAGCAAGCTCAGTATCTCGTACTGACGCTTCAGCCAGCCTCATTTTAGATTCTGGAGGATGGAGGTGCGCACAAATTCGGTAATACCCACCAATCAAAAGAACCCAAAACTACAAAAATCAAAAACGAACAGAGTGGAACATGGTCACATTTAAGAGATGAAGAACAATTAAACAAACTGGAGGCGGAAATTAAAAAAAAGTGGACAGTAATAGGTATAGCTGAAATCCGGAGAAAAGGAGAAAAGTGTGTAAAACTAAAAAGCGGACACATACTGTTTACAAAAGGTACACGAAAACAAGAAGGAAGACGGAGTAGGTCTTTTGATCAACAAAACAATAGTAAAAAAGATTAGCTAATATAAAGCCATATAAGAAACGGTAATTTCAATAGTCATTGACATAAATAAAATGTATAAATGTAAGAGTGTTCAAGTCCATGCACCCATATCTGACCACAAAGATGAAGAAGTAGAGAAATTATATGAAGAAATCACAAGCGATTGAGACCAACCAAACAAAATATACAATAATAATGGGCGACTTTAATGCAAAAGTAGGAGTGCGAGAAGACCCGAATGAATAAGACATAGGCTCATCTGGTTTAGGAAAGAGTAATCCCCGGGAAGAAGTACTGATTAACCATATTCAGGAAAATAACATACTTAATGAATACGTATTTTAAAAAACAAAAACAAAGAAGATTAATCTGATAAAGCCCAAATGGAAACAAAAAATGAAATCGGTTACTTCATATGTAATGATAAAAACACCATCATAGACACGACTCTACTTAATACAATTATGGTAAGAAGCGATCATCGGATGGTAAGAGCAAAAGTGCGCATTAACACCCAGAAAGAAAGAAATTAGTGTCAAAAACGGGAAGACAAATAGACTCAAGAGAAATAAAAAGCTAAATACAAACATATTGTAGAGAAGTACATACAACATATAGAAGATGAGCAAGATTTGGAAACCCTAAATACAAAAATAACAAATACTCTGATGCAGGCATATCAAAAAAAATAAAAGAAAATAAAAAAGATATAAATCACAAAATAAGTGGCGAAGTACAAACACTAATTGAAAAAAAGTCAACTATCGAAAGATAGACCATTCAACAAAATGGAACTAGCAGAAATTAATAAAACTATCAGAAAAAAGTAAGAGACGATAAGAGAAAATTTAAAAATATGAAAATAAAAGAAACTCTGGAGGAATGGAAAAGTTTAAAAGACCTACGATCAAAATGAGCGAGGGAAAACATTGAATAACAAAGCTGATAAATAAATAAAGTAAAGAAATAACAAGAGAAACCAAAGAAATGACGGAGGCTATAGAAAGATTTTGCTGAACCCTATATGAGAGTAAACAGGCACCGCCTCCAGAAAAAGGAAAAAAAGTTACCAACGCAGGATCTGAATTATTACTGAAAATCACATTCAGAGAAATAAACAACGCTTTGAAAAATATGTCTAACAAGAAAGCACCAGGAAAAGAGAAAATAGTTGTAGAAATGATAAAGTATGGAGGTGAACCTGCCTGAAAGTCTTAATGTTTAAAAAAAGATATAAACTAGAAAACTACACACCTGTAAGTCTCCTTTTAGTGTTCTATAAGCTGTTTACGAAAATAGTAATACATAGAAGAACAAACTGGATAGTTATCCGTAGGGCTCGGGAGTTCGCGTAGGATTCGTCATGTCGGTCTGTCGCTGCTCGATAAAGCGCATGCCGTTTAATTTTTCCCGAAGTCCAGTTACAATGTCCCGCTTTAGTGGAAATATTCTAAGTGCAGCAAACGCGAAATATTTCAGTCCTCGGATATAACAACGCAACAATGCAGATAAAGACAGATATACAAACAAACAAATTCAAGACACATCCTGGAATACGACAAGGTGACTCTAGCATAGGAAGAAAAAATAGTAAAATCGATGGAGAGAAACTTAATTATCTGAGATTTGCCGATAATATAATATTGATAGCAAAAGACAAAATAGAACTCCAAGAAATGTTGGAAGTACTAAACGAAGCATCCCAACAGATGGGACTAAAAATAAACATGAACAAAACGAAATATTTAACAAATGGAATCGACGAATAAGAGGAGATCAGGCTAGAAGGAAAACAATAGAAAAAGTGGACGCGTTTGTATGTCTAGGACAAAAAATACAACCTTCAAAGAACAATCTGACATCAGATCTACCTAGAAGAATACCACTCGCTTGGTAAGCGTGCGGAAAACTACAAGATGTATTTCAGTCTGAAATACCAAATAGACTAAAAGTCTTCGGACTGTGCCAAGATGCTACTCTCTATTTGAGGCAATAAAAGAGACAGTGCACAGGAAGAACTCCTATTCGAAGGATGAGCTTTAATCGATTGTCTACAAGTAGTGCTGTGTTACGATAGCAAAACTGTACATATATTGAAGTAAAATATCTATAATCAAATATGTACTTACTTCTGCCTAATAAAATGTTAGTGGGCAGATAACATTTGTAATTCCAATCATTTTCAAACGCTTCAAGTAAAGTTAGATACAATTTAAATTATATATAATAACACACCGCTTGAGTAGCGGGTAAACGCTTTCTATGATTCCGATAGAAACAGGTCTACTACAGAGAAGCGACCACGCGAGCTGTGCTTCTTTTATTTCCAGACATAGAAGAGAATCATGTCCTAACCCTAAATACAGACTCATTTTACACTTGATCCAACCTAAATCCCTTACCCACCTGCCAAGCCGCCTGGCCAGCGTGGCAAGTTATGACTGAAAAAAACCTGAATAGAAATGATATGTCGAATTTACAAAATATATTACCCTATGCAAGTAGAACAAGCTCAGTATCTCGTACTGACGCTTCAGCCAGCGTCATTTTAGATTCTGGGGGATGGAGATGCGCACAAATTCGGTAATACCCACCAATCAAAAGAACCCAAAACTACAAAAATCAAAAACGAACAGAGTGGAACATAGTCACATTTAAGAGATGAAGAACAATTAAACAAACTGGAGGCGGAAATAAAAAAAAGTAGACCGTAATAGATATAGCCGAAATCCGGAGAAAAGGAGAAAAGTGTGTAAAACTAAAAAGCGGACACATACTGTTTACAAAAGGACACGAAAACAAGAAAGAAGACGGAGTAGGTCTTTTGATCAACAAAACAATAGTAAAAAAGATTAGCTAATATAAAGCCATATAAGAAACGGTAATTTCAATAGTCATTGACATAAATAAAATGTATAAATGTAAGAGTGTTCAAGTACATGCCCCCATATCTGACCACAAAGATGAAGAAGTAGAGAAATTATATGAAGAAGTCACAAGCGATTGAGACCAACCAAACAAAATATACAATAATAGTGGGCGACTTTAATGCAAAAGTAGGAGTGCGAGAAGACCCGAATGAATAAGACATAGGCTCATCTGGTTTAGGAAAGAGTAATCCCCGGGAAGAAGTACTGATTAACCATATTCAGGAAAATAACTTATACTTAATGAATACGTATTTTAAAAAACAAAAACAAAGAAGATGAATCTGATAAAGCCCAAATGGAAACACAAAAAATGAAATCGGTTACTTCATATGTAATGATAAAAACACCATCATAGACACGACTCTACTTAATACAATTATGGTAAGAAGCGACCATCGGATGGTAAGAGCAAAAGTGCGCATTAACACCCAGAAAGAAAGAAATTAGTGTCAAAAACGGGAAGACAAATAGACTCAAGAGAAATAAAAAGCTAAATACAAACATATTGTAGAGAAGTACATACAACATATAGAAGATGAGCAAGATTTGGAAACCCTAAATACAAAAATAACAAATACTCTGATGCAGGCATATCAAAAAAATAAAAGAAAATAAAAAAGATATAAATCACAAAATAAGTGACGAAGTACAAACACTAATTGAAAAAAAGTCAACTATCGAAAGATAGACCATTCAACAAAATGGAACTAGCAGAAATTAATAAAACTATCAGAAAAAAGTAAGAGACGATAAGAGAAAATTTAAAAATATGAAAATAAAAGAAACTCTGGAGGAATGGAAAAGTTTAAAAGACCTACGATCAAAATGAGCGAGGGAAAACATTGAATAACAAAGCTGATAAATAAATAAAGTAAAGAAATAACAAGAGAAACCAAAGAAATGACGGAGGCTATAGAAAGATTTTGCTGAACATTATATGAGAGTAAACAGGCATCGTCACTAGAAAAGGAAAAAAGTTACAAACGCAGGATCTGAAGAATTACTGAAAATCACAATTAGAGAAATAAACAACGCTTTGAAGAATATGTCTAACAAGAGAGCACCAGGAAAAGAGAAAATAGTTGTAGAAATGATAAAGTATAGAGGTAAACTTGTTCTGAAACAAGTAAAAGGAATTTATAATAAGTGCCCAATGCACTCCCGCCCGAATACCAAATGTTTAAAAAATACATATAAACTAGAAAACTACGCACCTATAAGTCTCCTTTTGGTGCTCTATAAGCTGTTTACGAAAATAGTAACACATAGAAGAACAAACTGGATAGTTATCGGTGGGGCCCGGGAGTTCGTGTAGGATTCGTCATGTCAGTCTGCCGCTGCTCGATAAAGCGCATGCCGTTTAATTTTTCCCGAAGTCCACTTAGAATGTCCCGCTTTAGTGAAAGTATTCTAGTGCAGCAAACGCGAAATATTTCAGTCCTCGGATATAACAACGTAACAATGCAGATAAAGACAGATATACAAACAAACAAATTCAAGACACATCCTGGAATACGACAAGGTGACTCTAGCATAGGAAGAAGGAGTAAAATCGATGGAGAGAAACTTAATTATCTGAGATTTTCCGATAATATAATATTGATAGCAAAAGACAAAATAGAACTCCAAGAAATGTTGGAAGTACTAATCGAAGCATATCAACAGGTGGGACTAAAAATAAACATGAACAAAACGAAATATTTAACAAATGGAATCGACGAACAAGAGGAGATCGGGCTAGAAGGAAAAACAATAGAAAAAGTGGACGCGTTTGTATATCTAGGACAAAAAATACAACCTTCAAAGAACAATCTGACATCAGATCTACATAAAAGAATATCACTCGCCTGGTAAGGGTGCGGAAAACTACAAGATGTATTTCAGTCTGAAATACCAAATAGACTAAAAGTAAATATTTTTGATCAATACGTATGGCACAGATATAAAAATATCGTGCACACGCTCCAAATAACATAAAGGTTCATGGAGAGAAAGATGCTGAACGTTAAGCTACGTAATCCTATACAGAATACCGAAATACGAAGATCGAAATTAACCGATGTAATAGAAAGACTGTGTACTCTAAGGTGGAACTGGACTGAGTATGTAGGAAGAATGCAAGATAACAGATGAACGCGTAGGATTATAGAATGGAGACCTCGAGAAAGTAAAAAAAGTAGAGAAGCAGACCAGGTAGACAGACGACATAAAAAAGTGGCAGTGTACGAAAACACAATAGAGAAGAATTGGACAACTTGAGGGAAGCTTAAGACCTACGATGGACTGAATGAGCTGCTGCTGCTGATAATGATGGGGCCATAGGACTTTACTGCCTGGTAGTCGCGCACCATCTCTGATCCGGGGCAATGCAGTAAGCATCGTTGCTTGAGCAACTGCAACTATTACCTCTTGTGTTTTAGTAATTAAGTAGGCATTTTGAACGTAGGATTGAACTCGAGTCGTCCGTACCGCAACCAAACGCCTTAGCCGCACGGCCACACTGGTGCTCATAAATTAAATTATTGTCCAGTACATTTGCATCAACGCAATGATTATTTCTCAAATAAACACAAATAAATTGTAATACTTACGAAATTATATAGAATTTCTATTTTAGAAAACGTAGCTATGATATAATATAAATAAAGAAAATTACGGCACGCTTCGTTTCCCATAAATTTACAGATATAGAAATTATTACTACTGCGTTGCCAAGGACGAGACCTGAGCTTTGAGCCCAAACTAAAGCTCCAATCGAATGAATGGTGCCACCAAAGAAATTTCGACTAGAATAGAGTAGAGTAAATGTTACGTTGATAGTAATGTAGAACAACAAAGCTGTTATATTTAGACATGCTGCATCTGTAGGTGAAAATGTCGGTGCATCATACTAGTTACTAATGCTTCCTCGAGCACTAACCGCATTCGTCTATGCGACGTAAGGCCTGTATTTCCTGAGGAACAATCTGTGTTACGTCTTGTTACAACCTGTCTCAGCTCTTAATATTATAGGTCTAGTAAAAAGAAATCCATTATGTTTGCATGAAATTGAAGGTTTTATTTAACATACTTAGAACGAACCGATTTAAGTAAAATATGTGCCGTTTTTGTTCGGTAACTTGTTGCCATTTTGAAGGTAATTTCATTATGCCTCTCTCATAGAAGACCTTGTCCCTATTGGCAAACAACTGGGATAGTCGATTTTCACAAGCCTCTCTTGAGGCGAATTTTTCACCAGCAAAATAGTTCGCCATGCACAGGAACAGGTGGTAATCACTTGTTGCCAGGTTCGGACTATAAGTTGGATGCACAAGAACCTGCCAATCAAGCTCCCAGAGCTTCTGGCGAGTCGCTATCGATGTGTGTGGTTTGGCGTTGTCTTGATGAAACACAATTCTTGTCCTAGTGGCCAAAGTTGGCCGCTTCTGGGCGATTTCTTCCGTCAGACGGTTCAATTTTTCACAGTACAGGTTCGAATTAAGGGTTTGGCCGTAGGGGAGCAGCTCATAGTATAGTATTCCTTGCCAATCCCACTAAACGCACAGCAAAACCTTCCTGGCCGTCAATCCTGGCTTGGCCACCATTTGCGCCGACTCACCGCTCTTCGACTATGACCGTTTTCGCTTGTCATTGGCGTAAGTGCTCCACTTTTCATCGCCAGTTCCCATGCGCTTCAGAAATAGGTCGAATTTGTTGCGATTCAACATATGGAGATTCGGTCCATGACGTTTTTTTTGCGTTAACTCGTATAGCACCCATACATCCAGCTTCCTTTTGTGTCCAAATGGTCCAAAACGATTTTTTGTGTAATGTTTAGCTCCTGGGCAATAGAAACAGTACTTATTTGACGGTCGGACTCGGCCATTTCTGTGATTTTATCCACATTTTCGACAATTGGCCTTCCAGAACATGGTGCAACTTTGACATCGAAATTACCGGAACGGAATCGACGAAACCAAAACTGATTGGCTGTTACAGTATCAGAACCATAAACACTATTCACATTTTCACCCGCCTGGCTTGCGTTTTCACCTTTATCGAAAAAAACCCGTAAAATATAGCGTATTTTCTCTTTGCTGGTGTCTATCTTTGACGTGAGCTCAAACAAAACTAAGTCAACTATTTACAAAAGTGTCAAATAAGTTTTTTTAGTACGAAATGTCAGCTTTCTAATGCCATCTAGTGTAAACCGATCGGACTTTTAGAGCGCGAGATAGTATTTATTAAAGCCATCTATTGAAAAAATAATGAATTTCTTTTTAGTAGACCTGTTATGTTCAATTTGACCTATATACAGGAAATATCGAGAAAGTTTCGTTAAAAATTTTGTCATTATGGCTCTAAATTCACAACTATTTGTTGGTAAGCTACCGACTCCATTTTAATGCAGTCGTGCTGTATGTACGCTTCTTAATGTAGACTCATAACGTTTAAGAGAATTGGGAGACCCGTCGCATGTGAAGTTAGATTTGTGATTTGTTTTTGAATGCGAGGAACATTTAAGGAGATAATATAATGAGTTATTCAATAATACGCACACACTATTTGAGCAATCTGTGTATGTTATTTGAGCGGAATACATCAGAAAATATGGATCATACTGTGGATCGTGGTGGAGACCGGTAATTTGGAATTACATGAAAACGATGCAATTGCTTGGAACGAAGCAAATTAAATACAACCAGAATAAAAATAAATTTTATATTGTAATTTATTAAATTGGCCCTAATAGCTGCAAACATTATGATAAATAAGACTTGGTGAGGATATCAGAAATTACAGCCGTTAACGATTGATCGATTTGCGTAAACATTTCTCTTTAAAAATAATAAATGGATTTATTCAACATAAATGAATATACAAATTCACATGGCATCAAACAACAAGGAAATTACGTAGTGTATAAAAAACCAGAAAGCGGATCGGATAACTTTGTAACGAAGGCGAAAGTGTACAATCCTTACAGAAGTGAGGAAACGCAAGAATCACTAATCATATTAGTTCTGGTTGCTAAGTTAAAATTACATCAGATAGTAGAATATAGCAACACAAAGGAAGTGTTTCTTTGACTTTATTGTCTCCAAAATTATCACTTAAGGATTATAATAAAATATACTGAAACGAGTGAGATATCTAGGAGTAATTGGCATTACAATTGGTTTTTCCTCGCCAATCATTTGTTTGAAAGACGCGAATACATGTTTTATTATAGTTATTTCCCTTCAATGTCTATGCACTTTTTTCATTGCGCCGGCAGTGTCCGTAAAGCTGCTGCAAACTATTATTTGGGTGTGTTACGGTTCTACTTGTAGATATACGACTGAAGCTCATCATTAAGAAGAGCGTCTTACTGCGCATTTTACCTGCAATACGGTGTACCCGAGAGACATGGACTACAAAAATTTGAATGCCAAAAGAATACTAGGACTAACTGTATTATATGGCTGTGGGGCATGGGTTCCAAATAATAAGACGCAAGAAATGTTGATGGGGTGGGAAAGGAGGAAAGAAAACCGAATATGCATATCAAAGGAGAACAAATCAGGAGATTTATGACATATACAGAAAACCAAAAATAGATATGGTAATGAAAGATTTCAATGGCTTGGTTATCTCGAAAAAAGGAGTATAGATCGACAACAGTAATACAAAAGGAGAAAAAAGAGGAAGACCGCAGAAAAGATGGAGGGAGAGAGTTCAGACAGATTTAGGAGAGAATATAAACAATTACCAGAAGAAAGAGAAAAACAAAGAAGTATGGAATTGAATTACAAAGCTATGACCCTAAGGGGTCTGGTAACAGCTACACAATTAAAGTATCTTTTGTAATAACTATTAAAAGGATACTGATGAAAGGTTAGAACTCTACCCTGACGCTCGCTAATCATCTGAGATTTTCTGTGGAGGTTTAAAAATATTGCAAATTCTTGCAATTTCCGATACAGCGAGATAAAGAGCAATAAAAAACACACTTTGCACAGTCTATAAATGGGTAACACACCAAAAGTGCTAAAATTAGGGGGAACATATAGCGGCCTTGCATTTTACGTAGACAGAGTGAAAAGTTTTGAGCTTCAACATGAAGATGGCTCTACTCGTTACAACAATTCTGCTACTACAATAGTACATGCGTTGAAAGATACCTGTACAAATTTCAGCCATTTTTGACGCGTAGTTGTTCGACAGTCATTTATTTTAGTAAAAGTTCACCAAATGGTACTGGACGAATAGTCGAATCAAGGTTAGACAGATAGCGGAGGCTGTGAGCATATCGAAAGAACGCCTTTGTCGTTGTACGCGCGTTGGGCCCCGCACTAGCTCATTTTAAACCAAAAATTTATTCGAATGAATATTTCCAAGGCTCTGCTTAAGCGGTTTTAGCGAAACTTTTTGTGTCGGTTTATTACTGTCGATAAATCGTGCGTCCACCATTACACTCCCAAGACGAAGAAACAGTCAAAACAGTGGACTGCGAAGGGCGAACCTGCTATTTTTTGGGGAGTCAGGGAATTCTGTTCATCGACTATTTAGAAAAAGGGAAAACAATAGCGGGGTCTTACAACGCATTGTTATTAGACCAGTTGAAGGCAGCAATTGCTGAGAAACGGCCCCATTCTAAACGGAAAAAGTGCTCTTCCATCAAGAGAACGCACCGGCTCACACCGGAGGTCGCCTTGGCCAAAATTCACGAAGTTCATTTTGAATTGATTGATCACCCAGCATATTCAATAGATCCGGCCTCCAGCGACTATTTCCTGTTTCCTAAGCTCAAAGTTTGGCCCTGAGGACAGAGATTTTCATCAAACGAGGAGGCCATCGTAATTGTAGACACCTATTGCTTGTTTCAAACTTTTCAGAATGTCCACGTATCTTAGATGCCCCATGGGGATGTTCCAAGACTTCGTGCATAGGTTCTTTGAAAAATTTTAAGCAAAAAGTTCCAATGAACATGGTTAAATTCCCAACCAATTTTTGAGGATTTCAAAGGTCTTCGGGGATGCTTGGTCGTTCTAGCTCTTCCTTCTTCCTTGCGACGAGTCTATAATTTACCTGATACTATGGTTAACAGAATTTGAGTGCTGAGTAGAATTATTGGGAAAAATAAATAATAAATTGGATGCAATGGATGAAAAAGCGAAGCGTGTCGAGTAAAAATTGATCTATTTCAGCAAGAAATGGCTAAAATTAAAACAGAGTTCGCCGAAAAAGAAAAAGAATGGAAGCGCGAAAAGCAACAACTATGCAATGGAAAATAGAATGGAAATGCAAGAGAAGCAAGAAAAGAGAAATAATATAATAATAAAAGGACTGGTGATAAAAAATGATAAAACAAATATAAAGGAAAAGGTGGAGGATTTCTTAGCAAAGGAAGTAGGAGTACAAGCGCAAGTGGCGGAAGCATTTAAGATTGGAAGAATTGGGGACAGAAAAGTCGCTAAGATTAAGAATTGGAATCAAAAAAGGGACATCATGACAAGAAGAATCTCAAAGGGACAATTACATAACACTGAAAGAAATGCAAATACAGACTAAAATTAGAGAAATAGCCAAAGAATAAACGAATTTAGGAAGAAGAATTAGGATAGGATATCAGAAAATCATAATAGATAACAAAACGTATCAGTGGAACAAAAAAAACGATCAGCTATGTTATATAAACGAGAAGCTGCAAGAGCGATCAAAAAAATAACTGAAACAAGCAGGACGGAAAAACAGTAGTGCCCGCAGGAAAACTGACAACGAATATGGATATAAAAAGCGAAAAAAACAAGGATTTATAAGAAAAAAGAAAAAACGAGAAATGCAATAAATTTGGGAACATGGAACGTAAGAACACTATTAACACCTGGAAAAATGATATAAGTGGCGAATGAAGTAGCAAGATACAAGGTAGGAATCGCAGCTATCCAAGAAGTAAGATGGAAGAAACGGGGAGAAATTAATAAAAAAAATTTTATAATGCTGTAGTCCGGGAAAAAAACAAGAAAAACGATACAGCCTTTGTAGTATCAAAGGAAATGAAGGATAAAACTCTTCAATTTAAACCCATTAACAGACGAATATCATACCTAAGAATCAAAGCAAAACCGGCGAACATATCTATTATAAATGCATATGCACCTACGGAGGAAAAAAGCGATAATGAAAAGCTGGCCTTCTACGATGAACTCGACAAGATTAGTGAAGCAATACCAAAGTTTGATAACCTGATTGTAATAGGCGACTTTAATGCCCAGATTGGGAAAGAGAACTACTTCCAAGAGGTAGCAAGTAAACATACGTTGCATGATGTAACGAATGATAATGGGACAAAACTATGTAACTTCGCAGCCAGAAATAATTTAATAATAGGCAGTACCAAATTTAAACACAAGACAGCGTACAAAGAAACATGGGTGTCACATGGGGGGAAGGAAGGGAAATCAGATTGACCATGTACCGATAATGAAGAAACGAGCATTATCAATACGAGACGTAAGAACATTCAGAGGAGCACGCGCAGACTCCGACCACTAACCTAGTAGTAGCAAAATTCAAACAAAAGATTTCAACAGAGAAAGATACAAATAAAAAGGAAAAAATGGGATATTGAAAAACTCAAAGTAGAACACATCAGAGAGAAATATAAAGATACTATAAACACAGAAATAGAGAAAAAACCTAGAAGTAACGACATAGAACAGGAGTGGAAAAATTTAAAAAATGAAATTGAGATTGCGGCGATAAATGTAGTCGGACATAAGAGAATAGTAAGAGGAAAGGAATGGTTCAATGAAGAATGTGAAACAGCGGTAAAACAAAAGAGAGAAGTAAGAGTAAAATGGCTACGACCTACAAACAAAGAGGATATGGAAAAGTATAATGAGTTGAAGAAACAAGCAACAAGAATACGTAGTGAAAGAAAGAGAGAATGGATAAATAATGCAATGGAAGAAATTGAAGAGTACAGTAGAAACAGTAACTTAAGAAATATGTATAAAAACATTAAGAAACGAAAAACGGGGTGTAAAATAAAGGCACGAGGGATAAAAACGAAGCAGGTGATACAGAATATGACAAGGAGAAAATAAAAAAACGATGGATGGAATATTTCTCAAAATTACTGAACGATGGAAATAAGGAGGAACAACTAGAAGAGGGAATAGAGACAGATGAAGGAGAAGAGGAAACAGTGCCTGAACCATCAGAGGAGGAGTATAATCAAGCTACTAAAAAAATAAGAAATGGCAAAGCACCAGGTAGCGATAAGTTCGAAGGCGAAATGATAAAATTGGGCGGAGAGAAGCTACTTGAAAGATTACACAGACTAATAAAGGAGATATGGAGAAGTGAGAAAATGCCCGAGGAATGGAGAAATGCAGTTATAGTGCCGATACTAAAGAAGGGTGACCCGGAGGAGTGTAGCAACTACAGGGGAATCACGTTGCTGAATGTATCATACAAAATACTAACTACACTGATCCAACGGCGGTTAGCTGAATATACCGAAAAGCACACGGGGGACTACCAATATGGATTTCGGCCTGGAAGATCTACAACGGACGCTATGCATGTACTGCAGCAGATTTTAGAAAAATGCCATGAATATAATATAGATATGCATATGCTATTTATTGACTTCAGACAAGCATTTGATAAAGTCAACAGAAAACGCCTATTTAAGGACGTAAAAAATTTACAGATACCAGCCAAACTGATAAAAGTAACCCAAATGACATTAGAGGGATCCACGACAATGGTCAGAACCTCAGATGGGATAACTGATAGATTTGCAATTAACACTGGAGTACGTCAAGGTGTCGGCAACACTATTCAACACTGCACTAGAAAACATCGTAAGAAAAGTAGGTGGACATGGATCAATAATGACCAAACAGATACAAATCATTGCCTATGCTGACGATATGGTGATTATTGCAAGAAATGTAAGAGCGCTATGTGAGACATTCACACAACTGAAGCAAGCAGCAGAAGAAAGAGGGCTAAAAGTAAATGAAAACAAAACAAAATACATGCGACAATAGAAAAATAAAAGCAAGAAACAAGAATAGGAAAATATGTATCTGAAGAAGTGCAAACATTTAAATACCTAGGCAAAAATATAAATAATGCGAATGATAGAGGAGAAGATAAAAGAGACACAATACAAGCTGGAAACAGAGCCTACTACAGTAATAAAAATATTTTGAAAGATAAGAGCATAAGTAAGAAGGCGAAATTACGAATATACAAAGGACTAATAAGACCAGTTGTGATGTATGCAGCCGAAACACTATGCCTAACAAAAAGAGAAGAAGAACACCTGAGAATATGAGAGAGAAGTATACTCAGACTAATACTAGGACCAAAGAAAATCAATAATATTGAATACTGTTCGAAGATGCACCACGAAATATTAGAAGAAATAAAAGGAAAAGTCATTTGTGAGAGCAATTAAAGCGCAGAGGTTAAGATGGATAGGACACATATGGAGAACAAACGATGACAGAATGATAAAAAGAATAACACTATGGCAACCAATACTAGTAAGACGAAAAGAGAGACCAAGGATGAAATGGATGGATGACGTGGAAGAAGATATAAAAATAATGGACATCACGAGATGGAAAGAAAGGACCGCAGATAGAAAACAATGGCGAGACATTGTTGAAACAGCTACAGCACGCAGAAAGTTGTATAAAAAGTAAAGGAAAATACGGAGACTAATCCACCCCGAAAATAGGATTCTGGGAGCTCCAGAAAGGAGCGGCGACAAATCCCCTAGGGATAACACCCAGTATATATATAAAAGAGTACAGGATCAGGTATCCGAATCGTCGCTCTCCGTGTCACAAAACAATTCTGTTTTTCTTTTTCTTCGGGAAAATGGAACGTTTGTAAACAGAAAAAGTGATAAAGAATAATTGACAGAAGTAGTACTGAGGAAAATTGAGGATTCTCGAACCAGTGTAAGACGAATTTCTGCAGCCAAAGTAAAAGTTCAAATGTAAGGACCCTACATGAAAATGGACTCCATCCCTACCATATCTAACCGGTTCAAAATTTTGCGTTTCCTTGGCAACGAAAGTTCAATGATAATACCTGGAAAAAAAATAAAATGTTAGAATGACCAAGCACCCCCAAAGACTCCAAAGCGACCAATTTGTATACTAAAAAAATGGTTGATACTTCTGTAGTTATCAGAGACAAGACTTTTTGAACCGACCTTATATTTTAGTATAAAAAATAAATTAAATTACTCCTAATTATTAATCGAACTTCAAAATTGACTTCCAATGTACCAAACTGAAGTGAAAATCTAATTTGATCAATTTTTGTTCTTCTGCCTTAAACCTCGTTCCAGCACTGATCAAGACACAATTTGCCCTAATGATCAACTAATTAACGTGGCAAAAGCATGTTTTCGCAAAGCGACTAATTAGGAGCCGCTAATTTGGTTTTCAGTTCGTTAATTTCTAATAAACAGGCAACGGAACGGGGTTGGTGTTGCCCATTCCATTATGCAACTGCATTTTCGTTTCCGGGCCGCTAGCGGGGCGCCGAGCGCGAGCGCATATTTACCATGGACAGGTAAACGTAGCTGGCGTACAGCTCCAGGTTGATCTGCTTGTTGATGGCATCCTCGCAGTCCTTGTGGAAGTTCTGTCGCACCTGTGACTGCGCCATTTTCGCCCCAGAACGACACTGGCGCCTGGCCGGCCGCAACCCGCCGCGCGCGGCTGCGCCCGCGTGCTCCAGTGGCAGCCGTCACATGGTGCGAAGCATGCGCGTGTCCGACAACACTGGGAAAATGGTGAAATCGCGGCTGTGGAAAGCGCTTTTCCTGCTGGCCGAGATATTTTCGGGGACGCTCGCCTCCACGCACTGGGTGGTGACGGAAAATGGCCGGATCCAGTCGCACGTGAGTGGTTGCCCTTTGCTGCTCGTAGGTTAGGTCGCGCGTTTCCACGGCCGTTTCCCGACTTGTTTTTCACCTATGCGGCAGCAGCGGTTGCCGTTTGAAATCCCGTTGCGGGATCTGTGCTGTTTGTTGCGCTTGCCGCAGTAAAAAAATAATTTCGAACAGGTGTTCAATGAGCAGATGCACAACTAAGGCATGGGACGCTGCTGGTCCTGACCTATATTTTCCGTTATTGAGAAGAAATTAAATTATTAATAATAATGAATCAATCCGACTAAGCGTTTTAATAATAGGAAACGTCGGTAGTTTATTTACGCTAGGGACGACGATAAGGAACCGCATATCAAATCAGTTTCCTGTTAATGTTGTCAAAGTCTTCATAAATCAGCCAATGAAATGTTTGTGCATTTATTATAGAGGTACAATTTATGATAACTGCATGATACACATTTAATTTATAAACAAAATCATTGTTATCTCTATATGATATACAAGGTGATTCCTAAATAACGTTTTATGCGCGAATATTCATAAATTGATTTGAATTTTCCCTGATCACTGCGAGATTGATTTTTCAAACATTTCTTTCTATGTTGGCCTTATATAAATGAATAAAGAAATGTCAAATTATGATTTCGTGTTTCTATAGGAATGAATAAAAAGAAATTCAAAATCGCATCGAATTTTTTCATTTAGAAAGCGAAACCTACAACAATCCAGATGGAATATTGTTAATTTACAGTGATTTTGGCTTTAATAAAAGTTTAGTGTAACCTGATGCAAGTGCTCGTCTTGCTTCATCGAAATGTGCTGTTGATCTCATTTCGACTTCTAACCAGTGCCTTATTAATGTTTTTGGCGCCTTAGGCTGAAAAGTTTGCTAATTTTCGCTTTAGGGGAAGTTACAAAATCGATCAATTTTGGTGTCAATCGATTCATATCGATAAGACATGTCAATTGACACTCCTCTTAACTTTAAGAAACTTCAAGGGTAAAAATTACGCACATTAAAAGTTTTCAGTGAAAATACATTTCCGTTGTTCTTCTATGGCTATAGACAACATTGTTTTCGACAGACCTGACAAAAAAGAAGTCAGCAATGCTGTCTATGGTCATAGAAATTACAATACAAAGAATTTTCACTTAACATCTAACCTAACCATACAACGTTAGAACTAATCTTACATTGTCGATGACGACATGAACCTAACTTAACCTTATATTGTCGAATGCGACAAAAACCTAATCTAACCTTGAATTCAATTTTGCCACCTAATCTCTGTCAGTTTTACTTTTGCTTTTATTTTTAATTTTCCAAATTTTTGTGCCATATCTTAGCGTTAGCGGGTAGATAATTCCATATATCTTTTGTTTGTTTCATTTGTTTTATTGTTATTATAGCGTTTACTCTATCATTTATATTTGTTCATTATGGTCATTCTTGTGTTGTTTTCAGTTTTTTATGTAAATTTTTCTATTTTAACTTCCTTTTTTCAACTTCCAGTAGTTTTAAGCAGAATTTTCTTTAGCCCGATGTCAACTGCACTTATGGGGCATCTCATATTTTCTTATTTAAATCTTTTTTATTCGTGTGTAATCCGATTTATCACTATAAGTAGTAAAAGTGATATTTATGAATTACTTTTATTTTCCTTATATTCTTTGCAATTACTTGTGTTTAATACTCATCACCTTTTATTTTTCTATATTTTCGTAGCCTACTATAATTGACGTATGTTCTTCATTACACACTTTATTTGAGTAGCATGTCATGTAGATTAAAAATTTTAGATACTGTGAGTCTCTTTTTTATTTCTTTTCTATACAAAGATATGGTCATTACGTAGATTTTTTATTTCTTCTATTAGCCATCTCATAAGTTTATGCTATAGAGAAGAAGCATATTGATGTTATCATGATTTGTGTGGCGTTTTTTATATTGTATATTCAATAGGACCATTAAACTTTTATAGTAGGTTTTTTGGTATTTTCCTTGTCTATTTTAATACTATTTTTTCTTAGTATTTTATTATCATTTGCTTTTTGGAATCGAATTTGTTTTAAGTTTTTTTTTACTTTTACTATTTTTATATTTTATAATTTCTTTCAATGTTTTTTTTTATATATTTAAGATTCTTTTTAGTTCTGTTATTTTTATTCTTTTATAAATTAAACAATTAGCTTGGCTTTATTTCTTTAATTTATGTAGTATTGCGTATTACATTCACTTTATTTGGTATATATCTTCTCTATTCTGGTGTTTTAATCTGCACCTTTTGTATTTTACGTTTCATAAGCGGATTATTTTTTTATTCTTACTTTTTCTGTTTTTAGAATTGTTTATTTCTTTTCTTGTTTGATAATTTCTTGATTTCTTCTTCTCTATCTATTACTGTTACCACGCGTCACGTGACGTTCTAGTATGAAAGGGTGAGCAGTATTTAGTCAACAGTGAGAGTCCCAGTGGTCCAGTGGATAGAAGCAGCGCTACCAATGGACAGATCGTTTGTTGAAATCTTACTCGATTCTTTGTTCACACCAACATCCAACGCCAAGGCTTCTCAGAGAAGAAAGGTTAGGAGCTTAGACTCAGGTACCTTGAATGCCAAGGATGTCTACGTCCACAGTCGACGGTAAACATTCACTGCGTCTTTGGTTGACTTAAGAGGCACTTGTTTATTATTACATTTCAGAAAACGGTTAGGGGAATGGGAATATGGTCCAAAAATAATTTCCCCCACATCTATTTTTTTACTGTATGGGATGGTGCTCCACTTTGTTGTAATTATAATTTTAATTTGCTTGCTATAATAACTTAGTTTTTGGGCGAAAATTTAAAGGCTTGAGCATCACGTGTGAACTAATCTAGGCAGTTTTGACGGTCCTATACCCTGACCAACAACATAATTGTACAAATAGTTTAAGTAGTTCCAAATGAAGGCTAGAGAACGGAGGCTGTTTGCGTGCCAATGTTCTTGACATGTAATGTAAACGTTAATTCCATTGAATTTGTTGATGCAGTTGACAATACTGAGATATTCTGTCAATTATTAAATGTAATGGTAGTTAGTGGAATGGAGTATCAATACTCTCTTATATCAAAAAGTTTTTGAGTTGTCTTTAGTATTGAAAAAGTAATAATTGGTGATATATTGAAACACAAAAATGTATTGGTCCATTGTATCCTTAAAAAGGTACTATGATGACCACGTAATAAGGTAAAAAAGGAAATGAAGCCTGACTGCCGAGTTGTACAAGCTTTGTGAGACAATTTCTATGCTTACATCAATTTTGGTTGATAAAGAGGATGTTACCTAAAATTTTGACCATTGTTTTCAGGAGAATCTTTTTTAGGTTTTGGTTTATATCATTTACTCTTTGCTATACTATAACTGAAGTAGGATGATGGCTTTTGTGGTTATTAGAAATTTGATTATTAATTTTTTACGAATTAGTTGCGTACAGTTTATTATTTTCAAAGCCTTGCAAGCTGCAACTCGGCGACTTTGCTGCAGACAAAGAAAGTAGTATTTTTTTGCAATGGGTGCTATTGTCGCAAAGGTATTTGATGCGAACCACTCCGAAGATCTGCAAGAGAGTATTGGAGTGGCAACACTTTATATGCACAAGTTTCCTGATTTCTTTTGAAATTAGAAAAAGTGATACTAGGAAACAACATTGAGGAAGAGGTAAATAACTTCGCTAAAGGACGATCAAACTATAGCACAATTATTTTTTATAAATCCAAACAACACTTGATAAAAATGATGTTAAAGTTATGGTAAAAAAACGTTTAGAAGCCTACAAATTTACATGAGTACGTCCGCCGAACCGTTGTTTACTGATAAATAGTTGGAAAACGACGTTTGTGAACAATAAACTTTATAGAAAGCAACGTTTTGGAGGTATTCTTTTGAGCTTGGTCTCCTTTGAAGCGATTTTAGTTTGTAAGTGAGAGGAAACTAATACAGTGCTGTATTAAACACTCTGTTAAGCTGCTTGATTAGGATTGTTTCTATAAATACGGATTTAGAACGTTGTACCTATTTATGAAGACGTTTAATGCAGAAAAGGCGTTTCAAATTTATTAGAAGAGTTTTGATATGAACTATTCGAAAAAATATAGAACCGACAACGAAGAACGTGGTTGTTACAAAGAGATAATGAATTCAAACATTGCAGCCGAATGTGTATGACTTGGAAGAGAGAAATAACTCACTTTAAAATGTTTGGTCCTATATTAATTATGGACTAAGAAGTAAACGCGAAGCACCAGCGTGGCCGCATGGTGGAGGCGTTGGACTGTGGTGTAGATGGATCCGGATTTAATCCTGGAGCTCTCTAATGCCTGGCGGATGGCCTACTGAGTCATTAAAAACAATTGAGTACTTGCGTTCATTTCGAACAAGGGGTAACAATGGCGGTCGTTTAAGGTACGATACTTGCCACATTCGCCCCGCATCACATAGGGCGAACATATGAGAGTCTCAATCTCTCAATTCGTAAGTCGTTCTCCCACACGAGGTGTTAGAGCTGTGCCAAGAAGTAAACGCATATTAACTACTAGAAAATTATCTTAATGGATTTAGGAGATATGGTATTCACTTCTCGCTTCTCATGTTACAAACCTAATCAATAATATGCGCAATTGTTGGCATACGATACTAGAAATAATGGTGATTTGACACCTTACTAAGTTAGGGAGTAATGTTTTGTGAGTATTTTGATTTATTTCTCAAATAAAACTCTTTCTTAAAGTCAGTCGAATGTTCTGATAGGACACAAAAGACTATGTAAGTGATTGTAATTGCAGATAGATTGGTAATGACACCAGTTAGAAGGCATAAAAAAGTGAAAGTGGGTGTAGATGGAGTATATATGTCTTAGTACACCGTTAACTCTATACCAATGGCTCGTTTATTTTAAAGTGACACAGAAAGATATTACAATGCTCCTCAAACAAGGAGTGGTATATGAGCAAGTCTTCGATTTCAACCGGGATCAAATTTTAGGCCTATGTGAGTGAAGCGTGAGGCTACGTAAAAATGATCGCAGATTAAAACTTGTGTGCACTAGTAGCTATGAAGGATTTTACATTCATGATCTGCTCGTCTTGAATTATCATTTTTAGAGAAGATCGCTGTTCTTTATGTCCGAGGGGAGTTTATTGCTGCACGAGTTTTTGCCAAGAAGTGGCGATATATAATGGTACATCAGTCCTCTCTGTGTACTGTTTGTTGTCGTTTGGGGTAATGAACTTGCAGCATAACACACCTGTATCGTTTAATAGTTACACCATAACATCGTTAATTCTGCATGACAATCATTTTAGCAATCCATGGTATTTTCTGACGAACTATGTTTTATTTGTACTACCACACTGGACGTACTTACGTGAGCCGACGATCTAGAGAAGGTCATTAAGAGGTTGCTGTATGTTAGTGACACATGTCCGTATGATTACGGAATCAGGAACTATCAATTAGGAAGCCTCGTCACATCTGTACCCTTACTCGCGTTCGTTATATTGTTTTTGCACGAAATTTTTCAACGAGATAGTGTCTGTCTACGCATTGTTATTTCTGTGCTGACCTTTAATGAAGGGTGAAACATACTGATATGATAGAGTACCGTCTTTTAATTTTTATTACGAAATTAAATATTGTTTAAATATTATTTGATAGATTTTCTTAATAATAATTTAATGATAAAATTCTAACGCACCGCGTGAGAGCACGGCCTGCGAACTGAGAGGTTGAAGCCTCTCATATGTTCGACTTTACTGCCCGGCCGTCGCGCACCATCTCTGATGCGGGGCGATGTGGCAAGCTCCGCGCCTTAGTCGACCACTATTATTACCCCTTGTTCGAGTGAACGCAGGTACTCAATTATTTATAGCGACTAAGCAGGCCATCCGCCAGGTATCAGAGAGCTCCGGGAATGGAACCCAGGTGTATCCGCATCGCAGTCCGCGCCCCAACCGTTTGGGCCACTCTGGCAACTATTTTCCTTAATCTGGTTTTAAAATAGAAATAATTAGATCTTTAGATTTCAAGCTATGGACATGACATAGTTGACATAGTATGACCGCTTTTTTAGAAACATTTTAGAAAATTTTGCAAATTGTATGTTACCCACAACAACTTGAATGTGATAAACTTATGATTAAGTCTATGAGCAGAAGATAATAAAAAGGGTAAATAATATGTTATAAATGTTGTAGATGAAAATTGGTGCTACTATAAATTTGAAAAATGCATTGAGAAGAGTCTAGGTTTTTTTATGCATCAGTGGTTAATAAATTTGTAAAATATAAACTTCCTGTTTTACTTTACCTTTCCATTTAGAAGTTGGCAACTAATATGTCTTTTCATATGTACAAACTGGTACTTGCAATAGAGATGTTATTATACAGAATTTGGAGATTTCTTAGCCAGGACATGTGTTTGTGCCGAAGTTTTTTTTGACCTTGCAATAATAGCTGTTTTAGTCCATATTTTCTACTTCTTATGCGTTTCATATATTATGGTTATGTTCTTTTAATATTTGTTATTATTTCTAGTGAACTGTTCATTCTTTTTAGTATTTCTTACTCGTAGCCGTTCACTCATGATACTCAACATACACGTATAAACCTATATTTTAAACTATAAACTTGGTCTGCCCTGAAAAATAGTAGGAGATATAGACAACATTTTATGTAGCCTGAGTGTCCTTTAAAGTAAGCACCTTGGGATCTCACATACTTCTCTCGACGTCGTTTTACAGTTCAAATGCATTCTGCGAAACTTGTCGATGGCTTGGAATAATTTTCTTTTTAAAATTTGATTTGTTGATAGCATTTTTCGGTACTCTGCTCGTTGTTAACCTTTAAGAACATGGATCACTTTAGTAGATTTTATTCGTGTTGCACTCATTGCATTGTTTTTGAAATCTCCTTAATCACCTGAATAATTCCTGCAGAACAATATTCTAGATTTGCACAAATTTGATGCTGTCATTAAAAATGTGACGATTACATGCTGCATGTATTTACTCACTGACGTCTATTTCCCATCCGACCTAACCCGTGAAGATGGCTTTATTGGAACATGCGCATTGTAGTCCACTTTCATCGGCTTATTTTTTTGTTAAAATTTTATATATATTTACAGAATGGATATAATAACTTAAAAATCGTGTGGTAAATGGAAAGGAGCATAAATTTTGAGTTCTATAGGTAGGGATGTCTGAAGAAAATTTTTTTTTATAGAATACCTCTCGCACTTCCTCTTTAGTCAGTATCACCATGTCAGAACCTCTTCCGTTGTGCAATGGGTTGTTACCAAGTTTTTCGAAATATAAGTTGTAAAATCGTCCGAAGTTGTGAGAAAAGTTAGGGCACAGTTTGAGAATAATACCCTTAAAAAGGCTCAAGTCTACAAACAATTTTGTTGAAAAATTGCAGTCACGTACATAACCCGAAGACCAGCGTAATTGAGAATATTCCCGTTGTTCGCCGATTAACGGTTCTTGAAATTTCTTCTACTTACTGCCTTTTGGATAAAACAAATACCAACCAGATTTTATTAAATTTATTGAAATACTATAAAAATACAAACATACAAAGTTATTGTTTTGATTTAGAAACTCGTTTCTTGATCTCGCTATCGTAAAAAATGAAGGTGGTTGTGACTCCTACCAATCGTGCACGAATGTTTCTAAAGCACTTCGTCGTCAAATCTTTGTCCTCGGTACTTTTTTTAGTGGTTCATACAAATGATAAGCGCAAGGTGATAAATCTGTACTGTAGAGAGGGTGTTCTAATACAGTCCAGAGTAATCTTCAAATTTTTGTGAAATTTGAGTGTTTTCATGAAACAAGATAATGTCTCCGACTTGAATTTTTTTCTTTTATATATGCTTTTTAATTAAGATCTAGGAAGATGAACTAACTTCCTAGATCTTAATTTGTCGAACTTCCATTGAGCTTGTCCTATACGATTTTGGTTATTTGTTGACATTTATTAATTTTGTTGTTTCTTTTTTATAATCGCCGTGTAATTAGTCTTCTAGAGATTTATTTCTAATCTATACTCTTTACTAGTGTCGTAAACCTGGTTAAAGTGTGTCTAAAGATTTGACTAGAGTGGCGTATATTATTTATGATTACACCGTTAACAACAAATAAAAGCAATACCTTCTATGCTATTTTAAATACTATCTCTAAATAGACATTAAACAAAAATGGTGACAACACGCACCCGTACTTTTACCTCGATTTATTTCTACATTTAAACCATTAGTACTTGACATTTATGTCGATAAAAGATTTTTTAAAAAATCACGAATAGAAGATATAAAATAGATCAAAATTACTTCTAAAACTGGCATACAAAATTGTGGACTTAATTTTCGTACAGCTAGATAGAATTCAACATTCTAAAATTTAAAATACTACCACCAGCGTGTTTGCTTAGCACACGGTTGTGCAGTAGCATCAATTATAAATAAGATATCTATCTACTGTGCTTTATAAGATTATTGTATAAAGGTAAAAGTTCAGGCCAACCACGTGGATCGGAGAGAACGTGAGTTTTGAGCGTCATTTGAACAAGTAAACCCATAGAGCAAGCATCTTGTGTGTATTGAGGCGCTATTTACTTTCAAAACTATACCACCCACAACTAATATAGGCTTGTTAAGTAAACGACAATCTAAAGCGTATCGCATTTTAAGCTCGTGTACCCTAAAACATAGAAGATGGCACTTTCCGTCGCGTGTAATTTTAGTGACGAAGTGATACATCTGCATATGATGCATTTCCACGAAATACTGCAACGTATTGGAAACGAAACTTTATAGACTTTTGTTCTTTACAAAAACGTATCATGTGATAGTGCAAAACTGGCTACTTTTTTTCTAAATAAATTTCTACTTCAGTAAAGGAGAGGCTACACGGTTTTCAAAATTTACTAATTTCCCACATTGCAGATTTTTTGTGGTTTGGGGGGGTCTTTTTATGTACGACCTTTACTAACTGCGGTTGCTTTAAAAACTTGATGTGGGGTGAATTTACCTTCCATCTAGAGGCTATCGTTGCGACCGGAGAAGGCTAGAGGTGTATTTATAAACTTTAGATTATGTTTGTCACTATATTATAAATAAAATACCGGACCTCTTATACTTCTTTGTTATTAATAAAATTTCCCACGAATACACCTATATTGGAGCCAAGCTATGACCTTTTTTCATACCACTCACCAATAATCTTCAACAATTAGTAACGTTGTCATACACAAAGGAACAACTCCAAAGTTATGTAACAAAAATACAAATTTGACAAGCTATCGAGCTAGATTTGAACATCAGTTTTAGAAACCCTAACGAAATCGACGAAACTAACCAGTATCATCACAGAAGCACCAATATAGGCTGCACCTCAAACGGATGGACAAAACAAGCCCATAATGTACCATCAGAGATAAAACGGTTCATAGCAATAAAAAGAAAAACTAAAGACAAATGGCATCGGTCTCAAGCTCAAATAGATAAGATAGCACATAATAAAGCAACTAATCACATAAGATCAAAAATAAAATAAGCAAAAGAAAGGTTATTCTAAGTTTATATTACAAAACTCAATAGATTTAACAACTCAATTTGGAAGCCAATAAAAAAAAAAAAACTAAGAACGTGAACCTTATTCGCAACGAAGAAGCGTCAAACTCTCATTGGACAAGTAATGATAAGGCGATTATGTTTGCCGAATGTCTTGCAAAATATTTACTCCAAACCATATTAAAAGAGAGTACGACAGTGTCGAGGTAAAGGCCTCAGCCTATCACACTAGCGCACGGCGAGCCTGAGTTCGACTCCTAGATCAAAAGCAACAGCAAACATCAAAATGCTTTTCGACTGTCGTATAAACATCTTTGGCGATCGTAAAGTACATTTTTCTTCTTGTAACATGTTAGACTAGCCATCTGCTGGGGGAGGGGGGGGCTACATACTCATAGTACTACACGAAATGTGTGGTCAGAAATAGGTTAATAGCCTATATAAGAGAAGAAAAAGAAGAAGAAGATATATTATAAATGACGAAATAGCAAGAGATCTGATAGATATCCCTCAAATTCCACCATATTTCCAAAAGAAATGGAAAATAAGATTAACCATCTAAATCTTAGAAAAGCTCCAGGTCCTGATAAAATAACGCCATATTAATTACTGATCCAAACAAATGGAAACTGTCGAAATAATATTAATACCTAAATCTGAAAAGAGCTGGTAAAAACGTCATCATACTAACCAATAAACTTATTGTCCAAAACTTTTCCAACGACTGCTGTTACACAGAATAAATACTGATCCTCTTGCTGAAGAGCGCATACCCATCTTTTGTTTAGATTTCGAGAAAACTACTCCATTGACCAACAAACTTACCAAATAAGCCACGAAACCAATAAAGCACTAAACAACAAAAATTATTGCACATCAGTATTTTTAGACTTCAGCCAAACCTTTGACAAGGTGTGGCACTTGACTTGCTCTACAAAATCTAATAGTTCCTCCCTATAATTTATTATCGTCTTCTAAAATCACACTGAGTGAGAGAGAATTTAGAACCAGGATAAAATTTTCCATTAACCCTCAGGGTATGGACTTATAAATGTAACGTTCTGTATGATCATGGGTTAGACTAACCCGGCAACTTTGATCGACTGTATGTTGGGCTGAAATTGATCAATTAAAACATTTTTTCTTTAATCGGTCTAGAATTTTCTCAGAAATGTAGTGGTTTAATCAAATTTGTAATATTTTTCATTAAAAGTTATTGTTAAAAATATACACTTTTTATAATATTTTCATGAAAAACAATTTTTTTTCAAAAGCTTGCATTGTTATAAAAAAAAGACATCAACATTTTGTTTTGAAAAGCTGAAGATTGTGCTTTGAAATGGTATTATTCATTTTTCAATTCGCCGCAAAAATATATTTTCTTGAAGGTACGAATGTTCTCGTTTTTTGATGTAACAAAAAAAGGTTATCTGATGAATTTATGATAAATGCCCTGTAAAGAAATATTTTATATTGCAAAAAAAAATTTAATCATTAATATTAGTAAATACGATATAAATAAATAATAGAAATTGTTTAATTATTTTTTTTTTATTAAATAATCGCCAAAACTGCTGTAATTCAAATAAAATTAGAAAAATAGATTATTACAAAACTCGCAGCACATTTTTGCCATGTTTTTTGCACATGGGCTTATTGCATTGCAAGCACTTATAAAATGAAAAACACAATATTTGAGCTTACATATGGACTGCAAACAAAATTGGAAAGAACGTACAGAATTATCTGAGAGTAAAGGCATTATATTGGTTCATTGGAGAAAGTTCAAATTATCTTTAGAAAACACAATTTTTATTACTAGACCATCATAAAACCAATCTGAACGTATGGAATATGTCGAATATAAGTATAATTCAGAGAAGCCAATCTTAAACCAAACCCTCCATGTGACTGTTTTATGTTAAAGAGGCAATTAAGGAAAACAACATAAACCATCACAATAAACTAGAAAGTTATCTTAATGTCCTATTGCATCCACTACTAGAACCACCAACCCATAAAAGGCTAAAACGAAAATCGACAACTGACTTTAAAAGAGAATATTGAGGACTCGTCATTGGGGAAGGTCTCGTGACGTCACAATACGGCGATATAATCTTTAAGCCGACACAAGTCTAAAATATGTATTGTGATTCTGATTGCTAATAAATAAAATTTAAAAAAGTTCTAATTTTGAATTATAGACTGAGTTGAGTTAATCATCTTGTAATTTTTTGTCTTTGTCTTTTGAAATGAGCCAAAATTGTTCCAGTTACTTGCAAGTCGTATTTTAATATTTAGCTTCCACTGTTTAGGATATAAATTTAAATATGAATTTGCCTTTTATGAGTTTTCCTTGCTTCTAGATAGAACTTTACCAAGTTTGGTTTTGCAAAACACTCATACATTTTTTTAAATGTTAACAGTTTTTCATACTTATACTGTAATACAAAAACAAAATGTTCGAAAATTTTGTTTTTGTTTTTTTAACTTGTTTTCATACGTTTTCATGCAAACCAGCTATATTACGGGGGATCCATAAATATTTAAGAATATTAATGAAATGCCACAATATTGAAACTAAAGCTAACAAGCTATATATTTTTGGAAAGCTCAAAAATAGCAATTTTTGGGTGACAACCAATTATAGTTCCCATTAAAAAAATACAAGTTTATCTCATATCTCAAAACTCTGAAGAGATAAAGAAAGAAATAATTTTAACACTACCGTCAAAAATGTAGATTTTTAAAAAAATATTTATAAACAACGAAGTCATGGGACTTGGGAAATTGATCAAAAATTGCTTTTGCCTTGTATCTCCAAAATGGTTAGAGATATCGGGATGGGTTTGCCCCAATCTATTTTTTTTCTAATTTCTACGGAAATAGGTGTAACCCCAAAATCCCATCGAATCTGTTACACCCTGTACATACAGGCCACAATATATGGTGTACTATGCTTTGCATTTACTTGCGAAAATACAAACTCATGTTATTATATTATGGGTTATATAAATGGAGCATTTAATGTTATAGCTTATTTAAAATCCAAAAAATGCAGCTTGTCCTATAAGATTTTGAAACATATAATTTACTTGAGGGTGTGTAAACCGACCCCCTCTCTTTTCTTTATAAATAAATAAACCCATAAGAAATTAATTCAATCAAAATAAAACACTGCTAGATGGTGAAAAAAATTGTGGTCTTTAATACAGTGTTAAAACCAGAAAAGAACTTTTAGCTATAATTAAAACATCATCATCGATTAGATCAATCCTTTTTCAATCGTTTATTTTACATTTTGTTGTATATAATTTGATAGTACTGATACACCTGATAAGGGACTTTCTCTAGATTTTTTCTTTTCACTGCATTATTGTTTTTGTATATCTCTCATCTTCCAACCTTGTCACCTGACCTACATATTGTCATTTTTGTTACTGTATTTTTTCTATTACGTTTTCTATTTTTGTTATTGATAATAGTTCACTTGTTTGTTTTTCGATCTTTTGATGATGTTCTATTATTTACCGTTCCATAGCTGCTTATGTCTTAATTAATATTTTTGTCAACGTTTGTGTTCGTTTCATAAATCAAAATGGGTAAGCTATTTTGATTAAATAATTTGGTTCTCAATTATTGGTCTGTTTCTCATCTGAAAACTTCTATTGATTTGTTAAATGCTGACCAACTGAATTTGATTCTTTAGTTAACTTCATCTTCTTGATTAGATTTGAATCAGTGTATCAGTGTAGCTGTATCCTTTTCCCCAAACCTCTCTTGACCTTTTTTCAAATCTGTCACCATTTTCTGCAAATCTATGACTTAATTGCTATTAATAGAACACCGACTTCAAATTTTCAATATTTTACCGTTTATATTTCCTTCTTCATTATCCCAATTAAAATTTTGAATACTCCAAACATAGAGTAAATTAGATGGGCGAAAAAGTATCACTTTGTTTTATTCTTATTTTCTTGTTCGGTGCAAATATTAACTATTAGTGTAGCATTTTAATATACCCCTGAAAGAGATAAAAGCAGGTGTACCTCAAGGTAGTGTACTGGGCCCCATACTCTATCTGTTGTATACCAGCGATTTACCGGATCTAGAGGGAATCACGGTTGCCACATTTGCCGACGATACAGCTCTACTTGCAGTAGACGAAGACCAAGAGTTATCCACTAGAAAACTACAAACAGCCAGCAACATAATACTTGACTGGACCAAACAATGGAGGATCAAGTTAAATGAACTAAAATCTACCCATGTCAACTTTACCAATAAACTGCTCAAACACCCGTTGTCTTTAGACATTAATGGTACCATCGTACCTTACGAGAACAACGCCAAGTATCTAGGCATGACTCTAGACGCCAAACTCAGGTGGAAAGAGCATGTGAAGAAGAAACGAGCAGAACTAGCCCTAAAATATAGACAATATTATTGGTTGATTGGAAGAAACTCCAAACTTTCAATCTCCAATAAATTACTGATTTACAATCAGATACTGAAACCAGTGTGGCTTTATGGCATATAGCTCTGGGGCTGTGCCAGTGATTCTAACATCAAGTGTATCCAAACATTTCAGAATAAACTTCTACGAAACATAGTAAATGCCCCCTGGTATATCCGAAATTCCGATCTTCACAGAGATCTACGAATTCCAATCGTTGAGAATGAGATCAAGAGGTTTGCTGAAAAGCATGAAGCTAGACTTCACCTCCATGTCAACGCAGAAGCTCTTCAACTGCTGGATAACCAACATCAAGTCCGAAGACTGAAGAGAAGAAAACCACGTGACCTTGTGTAGTGTGTTGTGTATAAAAGCAGAGCACAGTGCGCGAGTGCAGTGAAGTACGCAAAACAGAAGAAGCCTAGAAGACATCATTGGATGGACTCTAGTATAGACAAATACCTAGTTTAAGATCTCAGATGAAAGTTAATGGTTAGTCCTATAGACTAGTTTTAACAGCAGGCACACAATGCCAAATAAAAAAAAAAAAAAAATTTTAATATACCCGATTGTTGGAAGGGTAATTTCGGATTTCACGAATAGATGGCTTTAGTAATCTTTTTGAATGACCTGATATGATATATTCCTTTTGTCATTTGTTACCTGTCACTTCTAACTTGCTTTAGAAGAATCAGCATTTTTGTCATAATTTGCTTTTTTATTTTGATAAAGGCAATAAAGCTGTTGATGTTCATAAAGAGAAGTTGATAGTTTTGTGCCTTAACAGAATATATTTGTGAGAATTGGTTTGCCAAATTTCGTTTTCATAATTGACTAAATAAGACCAATGTCCCAGTCGACTAACTGAAACTGATGATGGCCAAATTAAAACCATAATTGAATCGGATCATCATAATTAATGAAAGACTTCGAGTTCATTTTTCAACCATCGACGGACATTTGCAGAAGCTGGATTATTTGGTTACAAATGTATTGAAAGAAATTCACTTAACACAACGCATTAACATCTGTGATTTGCATCTCAAAAGCAATGCATATTAATTATTTTTGAAACGAATAATGACTGCTTTCAAAGAACCAAACGAGTAATTTAGATGTGTACCGTCAAGAAGTAATGAAACTGGATGAAGTAATTAAAGCAAAAGTCCAAAATTGGCAAATCGTGCTTCACTATGACATTAGGCCACAGACATCTTTTAATGATTTGTCAAAAATTATAGAAGCTTGATTGGGATGTGATGTCAAGTCCACCATATAGTCTTGACATTACACCATCAGACTAGCATTTATTTCGATCTTTGCAAAACTCATTTACTAGTAAAACTTTTAATGATGATGCCGTGAAATTCCACTTAGTTTAGTTTTTTTACTGATAAGAACAAAATGGAAAATATGTCATTGATTAAAGTTCATTGATTGTACAAAAATGCTTTTGCAACAATCTAATACGTTTCGATCAAATTGATGTATCTATTATTTATGTGGCTATTTTGGAGGAATGCAAGATGGCGTATAGTTCAAGAGAATAAAATGCATTTTCAAGATCTGTAAATGCCACATATGAGGGTTGTAAATAAGTAGTGGCAAACATAGGCAATAAAAATATTTTATTGAACTTAAATGCAAAACTTTGTTACATCCTATGAATATAATTATCAGCGAACTTCTGCACTTTTTGTCTTTGAATATCATCAGCGATGGTTTCAAAGCACTAATGAAATATAAAGAAACCTGATGTATTTGAAAAGGGTTATTCATTCCAATTATGAAAACTAGTTGTAATTGCAAGGGTTCGTATCAGGGGAGTATTTCCAGACCTCTCACCTTTGTAACAAACCTGGCCCTGCTACATAATAACCGGTGTTTCTATGCGAGATACAAATAAAACTCTGGGAACATTGTTAAAGAGCAGTCGTGCGCGTGCACATGCGCATGCGCACATGCATACGTTAGTACGAAGTAAATGGTATAGATATATGACGTGACGAAAACAGTCGGTGCTGTTTCTCTGAGCAATTGAAGCAAAGAAGGTCATCCAGACTTACTTGAAGCCTGTGGTAACAAAATGGATCAGTGCATTCCTCTCAAACAGATAAAGACATTCTATCAACATTTCCCCGAATACTACTGCGTCTGTCTACAGCAAGCATTGTTTCCTAGAAACAATTCACCTTACACCCATCCTAAAGTAGTATTTTATACTCTTTGTTTCTTTTTACTAAGTTCCTTACTATTCATAAATGGTCATTTGTCGCAAAACCTGTTTTCAAATTAATCTGTTTTTTTTTGTGTATGACAGTGTAATTTTTTATTGGCTTGTTGGTGAGATTTTGGCAAACAACTTAATGATGGATTAATTGGTTTATAATTTTCAAATTTGCTTTTGTTTTTTACGTAAAAGTCCCACTACTACATTATTCAATTTGAAGATATCTATTCTGGTTGCTGATGTTAAAAAGCATTTTAGTTCTAAAGTGAATTTTCTACGTTCTTTCTCTTATTATTGCTTTTGATTATACTCTTATCAGATTTCATTCTTCCAATTACTGATAAGTAGTCTAGTCTACGTGGTGCATCTTCTACTATACATTTGAACAGAAAGTAAACAAAGACGAGGTGAAATGTGGCGTGGCTGAGCTCTGAGTGTACGTTTGGTTGCTTACCTTCAGGATCGTTTTGCATACCTTGCTTTCGGTCGGTCGGTCGGTCAACAGGATATCTCGAGAACCGTAAGAGCTAAAGACTTGAAATTTGGCATGCAAGCTACTTGTAGTTAGGGGACGCAGTGCGGTAAAAATCGGGCGGGCCGTTTGGTTGCGAGGTCGCAAAATCGGTCGCGAATCTAAACGCTTGAAGATACAAAAAATTCATGAGAATAAAAATGATTTGTTATCACGAAATAAACATTAATTTAAAGTAAAAGTTGGTAAAATAGAAACTCGAAAAAAATTGAAGCCCAGGATTTTTACCAGAATTACCCAAATAAGAGGATAAGGAAAGTCTATGGTGGGATCCAAAGTCTAGCATTCGCATCCATACAGAACCGTATCATTCGTAAGCATAGATTGAGACTGAGGTCGGATCTGGTGAAAAACGTTTTCATGCTTGTAAATGCTCTTCTAGCTTGTTCAATGCGCAACCGGATTTCTTTTCTGTTATCTCTAGTTTCATTAGCAAGAGTTCCTAGGTATTTGCAATTGGGTACTTGTTTTATGGTGTTACCTATGAACAAATAAAGGAAGTAATGGTACTAGTGGAAAAAACGACAACTTAATAATACTAGGTGATTGGAATGCCCTAGTTAGTGAAGAGCAAGAAGGAGAAACAGTCGAAAAGTACGGACTGAGAATTAGAAATAGAAGTGGCAAAGACTTATAGATTTCTGTATAGAAAAAGAACTCATATTAACAAACACTATCTTCCAACATTATACAAGACTCCGATACACATGGATAAAACCAGGGAACACAGAAAGGTATTAAATAGACTACATTATGGTTAAAAACAATCAGAAAACACAAGTACAACAAAGTAGATCGTATCCAAGCGCACATTATATATTATATGCAGTGATTATAACGTAGTTATTATGAAACATAAACTATTAACATAACAAGAAAATTTTCAAAGCCGTGATAAATAATCCCAAATGGGCAATAACCAAACTAAAGGATAAAACGAAATTAGGAAGATACAAAAACAAAATCTAATCAACGCAACGACAGATAGAATAGATACAAACGTCCACTGGGAACATTTAAAACAAGTAATAACTATAGCAGCCAAAGAGACCTTGGGTGACTTAAAACGACAATCCAGAGCCCTAATAGAAAAACGAAGGAAACACAAACAAGATATAAAGATAAATATAACAGACTAAAGAGAAAAGAATGGCTTACACAGTATTGCAGAAATATTGAAGATCAGTTTAATAGAGGAAACACCGAACAATTATAGAGTATCATCAGGAAGTTTTCTAGGAAAGATAAAACCAAAAGCAATACTATCAAATCGAAAGAAGGACGAATTCTTATAGAAGAAAAAGAAATAGCAGGTAAATGGCAGCAATATGTTGAAGAACTATACGACGAATCAGAATATTTGAGGAGATAGAAACAGAAATTGAAATTGATCCTGACCAGTTAAGCCCGCCAATATTAAAGACAGAACTTGAGAAAGTGAGAAATGTTCAATTCGAACAAGGTATAATAATGCGATCGTCTAAAGCGTGGTGCTTGCCTCGTCACTTCCTATTAGAAATGGTGAGTGACCATTGGTTAGTGAAAGTCTTGACTTTTCAGTTCGCAAGCCATACTCTTTGACAAAGTGCAAAGCTTTTTCTGCCTATTAAAATTACCCATATTATTTATTATTTGTCTTGATGAAATACTTTGTTTATTTATTGAACAAAGAACATAGTATAAAAATGTTTTGTTTTGGTATTGTAGAGGAAACTACCATCTCCTATTTCACATCTGTTCATGTTGCATTTTAACTGCTGAAGCAATTACTCGTTTGTATGACCACCAAATTTTTTGTTTTGGGTTCGGTTGTGTATCTTGTGTTTTTATTCCTTTTAAATTTTTTTTTGTTTTCATTATTTTATTATTTGTGCTGCTTTAATACATTTAAACTTTCTCATAAAATTTTTACTGTTTTTAATTTTGTTTGGTAATGAGACGTTTCTCTTCAAACTTTTAGTTAAATTGATACAATATTGGCTATAAATTGAAAAGCACTTTGTTGGTTTGACCTATGAGTGCACTACGAAATTACTTTGTAGATTAAAACTTTTTTTATAAGCCAAGATTTTTGTCGTGAATGTTTGTTAATTTTGTTTTTTCAACATTTCCAGCTTGACTCGCCATTTCACCTCCGTCGCCCTTATGATCTCATCGCGCTGTTGGATCAAGAGACCAGGAGAATTAACATAAATGCGTTATACAAGGATCTCATACATAGGAAAAATGTGATCGATAGGAAATGGAGCGGCCTAGAGGGCGCCGCCGATTTGGAGGCGCGCATTTACTCCCAGGAACCCTATTGTCTGAAGGCCGGGAAACTGCTAAGCGAAATAGATCTATACACCAGCATAGGCTCGAACGGAAGCAACAGAGCGGGAATTAAGTTCGAGTTGCCTACCAAGCCTTCTAGTGTAGATAGAGAGTACCTGCTACCAGAATGCTCTCAATACAGCAAGTTGGACTTCAGTTTGTTTGCCTATGAGCACTTGAGCGGCATGCTCAACCGGGAAAGCATCCAAGTGCCCCCAGAAACGAGCCTGGAGTATTTATTGCCCGGCCCCTCGCTGGAGGCTTTTGGTCACGAAATCAGTGTGGGTCTGCAAAAGAACAGTTCTTCTTGGTTACATTACAATTTAGGGATTTTGTACTGGAGAATAAAAGGTGATCAACTGAAAGCGATCGAATGTGGAAGAAGAGCTCTTTTGTATACCCCCCGGTGAGTTTTTGTTTATTTTACTACAGTATCAGTTAAAGCTTGGACGTTTGCAGTCAGTTCAAAGATATACCGCTATTAAATTTGGCGGGAATATTTCACCAGGCGCGGCACACTAAAGATGCTGCAATCCTGCTTCATGCAGCAGTGCAACATGCGCCTTTACAGCCTGCAAATTACTTAGCTTTAGGTAACGTTTACGCGGTATTATCAGATTACAACAGATCTGTGGCTTGTTATGAAAACGTTCTAAAGCTTCAGCCTACATTAGATAATGTTGCTACAGCAAAATATGCTACTTTGTGCCACAAAAAGCTTGATAATGGGTTATATGATTTGCACGAGTAAGTATGGTGTTGGAGTCACAACTGGGTTATATTTAACTATAAGTTGATATTTATAGGTCATTACAAGCTATTTTGTCGGACTTGCACGATTATCATAGCCAGCAACAGCAGTGGTTGCGGCTGCAAGAGCGATTGATGTGGGAGCAAGCACCATTTGAAGCACAATTAATAGGTTATAGTTCTGAAAAGCTCAGCGCCCTTTTAGCCAATAAAGGGCAAAGATGTATTCAGCGCGCAGCAGAAGACTCGCAATCAACCATCTCTTGTGACTTGATCGACCATCACACTGTCACGAATTTGGAAGTGGATGTCACGTTGAATTTGCAAAGGTTGCTACACAGCGTGGAAAGTGAAACGGAGAAAATTAATAAGCAGATGGCGCGCAACAAACAACACTCAGTAGAACCTTCACAACCTTCACAAACTTCACAAACTTCACAAACTTCACAACCTTCACAAACTTCACAACCTTCACAGGAGGAAAAGAGTGCACCAGTTGAAGTTGTAACTAGCAATAATATGCCTATTACCGTTAGCTCCACGAATCTCGCCACTGAGGACTTAAACACTCCAGAGATTCTTCATCCTATGTATCCTACGTCGTTGTCAACTTCCAGCAACATTTATTTTGATGCAACTGGCTGGCCCAGCAGGGAAGAGTGTGTAAGCTGGAACTTGCCTCTCAACGTCAGAGATGACCTAGATATACCTGTGTTTTTACCCCCAGAAAACAAAGGATTTCAGTGAGTAGTAATTGATATAAAATGGCACACTTATGAAAGTATTTTTATATTTTAGGATAAACAAAATCTTGACAGATTACATTAATTTGCCTAGTGGAATGGAACATCCTTTACCTTGGTATCCTCCGATTTGTGAACATTCAAAGAAGGACATACAGTTACTGTATCTGCCTCCAACTTTACATAAGGTGGCACGCGCAAATCCATTAAAAAGTCACCCTCTTTTAGATGAGCACTTTTTGAACTATGTAAAGGATGTTAAGGCAGGGGAATCTGAAATAGGTCAACGTATATTAACTGCGATTAGAGAGGTGGTTAGTTACTAGTTTGTGTTGGACGAAAATATTAAATTTCACTTGTAGAAATCAGCTCCTGGTTGGATTCTAGCTACTTTAGCCAGCTTATACTGGAGTGTAAGATCAAACACTACCAATACCTTGCTTTGTTTGGATGTTGCTTTCCAAAATATACCAAGGGAATATACTGATATAATATTAGTTCAAATTGCGTCAATCATGCATCGGCTTGGATTCATAGATGAAGGCATAAGGTTTGGAACTTTTGCTCTGAGAGTTAATTACATAGAGCCCAGCACAAACTTTTTAATGGCTTTGCTATATTACACGAAAAATAATCCCATTCTTGCAATGTACTACATGAAGAATGTGTTGCGTGTAGATCCCGATTACTATGATGGCAAAGCTGATCAACTATTGAAAACATGGGCTTGTCGAATAAAGATGGGAAGCTACGAAGATATCAAAACTAAAACAGAAATGGTGCCCGAAGCTATGTGTTCTGAGAAGGATTCTTTTAATGGCGAAGGAGTTGTTTGTTCTGCAAATGGAGAGCAGTGCAAAACAGCAGCAATTCAGTGCTTTCGCACTGATAATGCTCACGAAGGGGCAAGTATGTATAATTTGTTCTGTAGAGGAACAATTTTATGATGTAATTTGTAAGGTGTCTCAAATAAAAAGCCAAAGGGACTTTTGAACCATCAGTGCACCAAGCAAAAGGTGGGTCTGGGGCAGTCGCTGATCTCAACTTTGTTGGCTGCTGAGGGTTCAGGAAGTGTAGAAGCAGATCGCTTACAGATCGAAAGATTGCTACAAAATCCTCAACAGGCTTTCCATATGAGAATATCACTTGGTGATGATCGCACTCCAAGTGGAGGGAATACGTTGGGGGATTTCTATGGTAAATGCTCTTTAAGATTGTAATTGATAGGGTAATGCTGACTGTTCCAGTTTCTGTGTCATTGACTGATGATGCAGTGCCGGAGGCGATGTTGCATGTTCATGACAAGTCAGGAACATATCCTCTTTCTCCCAGAGGTTGCAAACGCATCCGGGAGGCCACTTGGATCCCATCTACAACTATGTGGCAGCCGATAATTGATCGGAATGTTAAGTAGGTACAATTGTTTGTATTTACGATTTTTATTTTATGCTATTATGCATCACTTATTATGGTTATAGATTTTGCATTAACCTCAGAATAAGAGGGAACATACTTATATGTTGCCCTGCCTTATGGTAATCTTCTTGTATATGCATTTGTTTCCTACTATTCCAATATAGTTTTTGAAACAAACTATCATTTTAACTGCTAACTTTTTTCTTAATCTTGACACTACCATTTGAAGGTTGATGGGTGCTTTTATAATATGATCAATTATCTAAGATTATTACTAATTTGTGATTGATTGGGTGTTGCAGGTATTGCAATATGATAATTTATATTTTGACCTATAACAGATCAACCGTGACGTAAATCGAAAAATTAAAACCTTTATCTGATGTTTGGTAACAAACTGGTCTGAATGAGGTATTGTCCTGTAAAATCAGTTTATAACTGTAGGAGTTGCAATGTTAATTACACTTTGCAGTTTTATAGAGTAGATATACGTCTTACACATTTTTAAAGATTTTAATGTCATCTGCTAGTATCAAAAGAGAGACTTTTTGACTACCAGTTTTCTATTATCAAAAATGACATTAATGAACATCTATGGAACACCTTACCAATAAAAGAAAAGTTTTGGATGATAAGATTACATTTTGACAGTCTAAGTTCTTTCAGTTAGATAATTGGAGATCCATTTTAAGAAACTCCTGAGGATTTCATAAAATTGTAATTTAAGGAGAAGTGATTTGTGTTTAACATATCGAAGGTCTCGGAGAAGTCTAAATAGATCACATAAACCTTACATTAGATTCTAGAAACTCGTTAAAATGTGGTCTTGAAAGTTTAGTTTTATCACTACAAAGCAACTTGGAACGAATTCATGCCATTCTATTGCAGGTTAAGCCAAAAGTTTTAGTAAACACTTTTTTTCTATGTTGCCCTGTTTGATGTTCTCCTTGAATGAACACAAATTTTTGGCTCATTTGATTAAAAGTACAATATTTATTGATTATTTAGCAATTCAGTTAACTGATTTAAAATTTTGCATTGGTTGCGATCTGCTGAACTATATCAGTTGCTGTTGTCAGCCATCTGGATCTCTTCCAATCCTTGTCGCCTGTTACTTCAAACTGTTTATTTGCACAACTTATTGTGTTTTAATGGATACCAAAGAAATCTGCGTCTTCTTTGCCCTTTTGCTCCAAATAAACAAAAGCCAGATGGAGTTCTTTTTTATTAATATGTGGTAAAATTTGCAAGAAACAACTTAAATTGCCAAAAATTTGGGGGGAGGGGGTTGAGCAATAGAAAAAATTTCTGAGCAATATTCACCATGAATATGAAGGTTAATGTGACGAATTAGTGTAGAAAATATCAATGACTTGAAAAACTGGAATTATTGAGAATAAATTGGTCTACAGTTTTCAACATTGTTTTTATTTGATTTTAAAATGGGAAGAACGAAATTATACTTATTTAATAAGGAGTTAGAGGATAGTTCAAGGAAATTTATAAGAGCAAACTAATAATGTGAGCCCATTAATCCAACAATGAAAGTGGAATACTATTAGAGCCTAGTTTTTTTAACATTTAGCTTAATTAAATCTTTATATATCTTATTGGAAAGAAGTAAAATTGAACAAAGTGTTATAATTATAACTCTGATTTAGTGACAGAATTTGTGTATCAGATTAATGTGTATACACACTATTGAAATAATTAGCAAAAATTCACAACTCTATCTATCTTTGCCAAAAGTACCATCTTAATACACATGCTCAGGAATTATTATCATTATTTCTCATAGAGTTAGTACATTTCTAGTCAGCTTATGACTGAGAAGTTAAGACGCTTGGCTGCAATATGAACCTGGATTTGATTCTCGGGTTCTAGATGCTTACTAGGTCATTAAAAATAATTGAGTGCTTGCATTTAATTTGAACAAGGAGTAATAATGTGAATATTTAAGTCAAGGTGCTTTTAATATAATTTTATAACGGATATACAGGTATAATGGATAAAATAATGGAAACACTTGTCAAAAGTGGGACGAATTTTCACTGCGTCTGGTAACACTGGGCACTGCGTAAATCAACCATCTCTTGTTTGTTGCTGAGAGTGTAGACTGTGCACTAATAGTAGGGTGAGGCAGTGTGGTTGTGGAAGTTATGCACGTGTGATCAGTATGTTTGACCTGATAGGGTTTCAAAAAGGTCTAATTGTTGCCTATGTAGTTGGAACATTTGTGAGCAAAACAGCAACGTTATGAGGTGTAGCTGCATGACTGCATACACAATGCACAGTAAAACAGAGTTGGCAAAGCATAATAGCGTTTGAAAGGCGAAACTGCATGTAGGAACCGCAGGGCCTTGAAGCATATTATGAGTCGCAGAAGAAAACAACGGTCGAGAAAGTGACTACAGAACTTAATCAGCACTTAAACATCTCAGTGTCATCCAAAACAGTGAGGCAGGAACTGCATGAAATGAGTATCTGTGAGCATGTTGCTATTGCCAAGTCCTTAATAACAGACACGAATCCTCAAAGACGATATGCATGATGCAATGCCCACAAAAACTGGACGTTGGAGGACTGACAATATGCTGTTTGGTTGGATGAGTCATCCTTTACCTTCTTTTACATCACTGGGCATGTGTTTGTCTGGCAAACACCCTCTAAGGCATACAATATGGACCATCTCTACCCAACTGTCAAACATGGTGGCGGCTCTATAATTGTCTGAAGCACTATATCATGATACTCTGTAGCCACCCTTGTCACATTACATGGTCGGATCATAGCAGCAATGTCTAGAGAACTCTTGTGTAACTGGGTCGTCCCAATGGTGCAAACATTATATCCAGCATAAAATGCCTTATTCCAGGATGTTAATGCCTTCATTTACACTGCTGGCCCTGTTCAAGAGTGGTTTCAAGAGCATGCTAATGAGGTTCAACTTCTTCCTTACGTTAGTCACCAGACCTAAATATTATCAAGTTTTGGAGAACAGGGTTTGGCGTCGATTTCCACCTCCTTCATCTTTACCTAAGCTGGAGGCTGTGCTGCATGAAGAATGGCTTCAAATTCCACTTACCATTGTTTGGTCTATTTTGTCCAGAATTTAAGATGTATTTCATGCTAAAGGTGGACCAACACTATATTAATACAAGATGTTCTATGACTTCCACAAGTGTTTCCATTATTTTGTGCACAATTTGTAGTGCGTAATGGCTAGTCAGTTTCATTTTGCAATTCATACTTTTATGTGGAGTAGTAAAGTAGTCTTTCCATTAATAAGTTTCTAGAAAAATTTTAGATTGTTTAACCTTAGAACTTGAAATCAAATTTAAAAGTCTGATTACAACATTTCACTTTTTTTAGATTAGAGAAATGTTTATAGCAAGTTATAGACTGTTTTTTAACAGAATAAAACTAATAGTTTTTTATATCTCCTAGAAAAATTAAATAGAACTTCAGTAAGATTTAAATTTTTTAAATGATGATTTATATTTAACATTGACTTAAAGATGGAGAATGAAAATTCTCAATTCCATTATTGTGTGCAAAGGGCGAATTGGTAATATCATAAATCTGAGCTTAATTAAGAAAATAACTGATAAAGGTTTAAAAAATCGTCATACAACTAATGCAAGGAGATGTCTATAGAGTTGCATATAACATCTGAAAGATAGAGTTATCCATACTCATGGTAATAAGATACTGCAATTAACCTCCAGCTACTCTTTATAAATAGATAGTACCTATATAAGTAGTGCCTACAATGAACCATAATAAACCAGAAGTTCTTTAAAGAAAGATGCTCTACGGATCATTAGTAACTAAAAAAACACTTTTTTCATCTAGATAAAATTGATATATCCAGAACAAAACTTTATAATTATAAATCTTGATTCAGTAGTATCAAGGGTTAATTTTTGTTAATGTAAAATTACTGGAATTTATCAAAGGTACATTGATCCTACTTGGTTTTGAGTTACCTTACATTTTGATAATATAAATTTATTGATGACCTAGGTTTTTAGAGGTCATATTTCAACAATTTTTTTGGTATATTTTTTAAATAAAGTAGCGAGATTCAATTCTCCTAACTGCAATCATTCTGAAGCTTCTTACTAAGGCTGTCGAAATGTTTATGCTCATGAGAATTGTAATCAAAGTTTATTTTTATATTCTAAGGTAAATACGCACGATGTCAAAAAAAATTTAGAGAGGGAAAATGGAGGACAAAGACAATCAATATTAGGTTATCTGCTAAGTTTGAAAGTTTTGATTATTTTAACTTTATCTGTAGTTAGGACTAGTATTGCATCAACAGCTTTCTTTCCCCAACATTACCTATATTATCTTCTATTATAATATAACGTTATTAAATTAGAGCGCTCTTGTTGATTCTCTAATACTTCTTATACCTTGAAACCAGATCTGGATACAAAATTTAAACAATGAATTTTATTAATACAGCAATGCTTTTAATCTTATGTCACGAAGCTGATTAAATTGCCTATTTTTTTTATACTATTTTCTGCTCTTCTGTCACTACTTTCATTTACCTAATTTTCAAATCTTTTGATCATATTTTGATGAGTATGCCACAATCTTAGCCAAGGCAAAAATTGAATTTGTTACTCTTGTTTCTATATGGTAGTTGTACGTGTTCCATGACAAGTGGCACCATCCTTTATGAAAAATTTTTCTTTAATGGGAATGTTGTTAAAGATTACACAAACACCTCCATACCCAAGTTCCACCATTGTCACTAAATTGGTAGCATTGGCTTTTATTAGAAAAAATGATAGCCCACCACTAATTATCTGGTCGAGAACACATCTATTGTCCAATTCTGTTGACACTTTTTCGAAAAGAATGTCAACAAGGGTTTCTTTTTGATAATGCGTTAGTCCACAATATAAATAGTGTTTATTATTGGAGTGTTGGGACACTGAGTCTTGATATTGTTGATTCTTTATCACTTCCTTTAAATTGAGTAATAATTGTATTCGCTGTTGACAAGGGTATTTTTGAATATGTACTTATTTCTTGTTTCGAAGTACTGTGATCATCCAGACTTATATATACGCCTCCAGCTGGAATCATCTAGTTCTTTGCATCCAGGTAAGCACAACTTCATTCACAAACTACTGAATTATCCAGAAATGTTTAGCCAGCTCCAAGTAGTTGACCCTTTTTGCAGTTTACCACTTCAAATTACCAAGGCATTTATTGCCACTGTTTTACATTTTATTCTTGTAAGCATGTATATTGTTTTACTAATTTTTTTATTGTAATTATATTATTATATAAATCTTCTTTAGAGTTGGGCCACTTTTAAAACCCATCCCGAAAGCTATCAAAGAAGACTTACGGCCACACTGCTCGGAGAAAGTACTGCCGGTCTCTGCTGCTGTGGACCACCTCACCTCAGTGGTGATGAAGCGGAGATTTCCAAGCTTGCCTGAGAACCTCCTCTTTGAGTGGCTGAGTGCAATGACTGATGACCAGCGGTCATCTGTTCAGGAGCTAGGCTCAAAAATCGGATTTGCGCTGCGCGAAGTAAGATTCAGAGCTGCAGCTTGCCTTGCTTTATTCTTGTAAGTTAAAATTAACGTATTGCTAGAACGCTACGTCTTGGGTACTTGCGACCGCTGGCGCTTTGTACTGGCGAGTTGTCGGTGACACAGAGAAAGCTGTTGTATGCCTGAGGCAAGCCATTACTTATGCTCCTAATGACATGAAAGACATTCCGCTCATTAGTCTCGCTAATATTTTACACAGGTAAGTTGTGCTTTAGATGTAACTAATATTTAGAAGAGGGGGAGTCAGAAAAGGAAGAAATTAAAATGTAAAACTGTTTAATTGTATTTATAGTATGTTACTGATGCGATTACTCTTATTTTGAAGAATCATTGAACGTAAGATTAACTCTTTTCCTTTTATTTCTCTCACTTAATAAACAGACTGATTTAATTTTGGTTTTTCACTATTTTGCTAATTTGTTGATCACTGTAATTGGTTATGGAATAAATTTGAAGTGTTAAACAACGTAATGTTTTAGTTTTTTTAAATACTGCACATTAACTTAATTAAATTATTTGTTTTTTTCCTAATATAATAGACAATTTCTAAAATTGTTATACCTATATCTATAATCTTTATTATGTGAAACGTGGTTTAAAAAATATAGAATTATCATCATATTGAATTATATTACAGGCCTTAGAATTTTGATACTGAAAAGTCAGTATATAACTATCTTCTAGTTTTGAATTGTAAACTGAGTAACATAATCGTAAATACCATTTTATAAATACCAGATTTTTATACAAATCTGTCTCTTCTAAGCAAAATGATGGACAAACGAGGTATGACTTTATTCATGACGAATTTTATTTGTGTTTAAGACCGATATAAAAATGAATTAGTTTAAGACAAAACTAGCGACCTGTAGTTTGTGTACATACGATTTTCAGTGTAGATACACCATCATCTGCCAAGTTTGTTTGAAATAAAATTCTCAAATAAAACATCAACTTGATTGACTTGCAGATATAGACAGCAGATATGTGCGTAGACCGTTTTGTGTGAAATCATATGGTGGATCCAAGTGTATTATGAAATCTAAGGTTACAGATGTTTAAAAGACAAACAAAATTACAACCAGTTTAAAGATCTCATTAAAAGTGAACTCTTTTGGTTATGGTTCATCATGTATTAAGTCTTGCATTAATATTGGGGACTGAAGCAGTAAAATATGAAGAACTATCTGAGAAGTCAATACCTTTTAAAATTCAAAAATAAGACTAGAGTAAATTATTAAATTGAAGATGTGGATACCATAAGAAAGGTCATTGATTTGAATGGGAATATTATAGGAAATGTAAGGTAATATGACCTTATTAAATTTTAACAAAACACTACACGAGCGTGAAAAACCCAGAACAATTTGGTTGATGAAGTGGTGACCACAATAGCTTAATAGTTGGAAACGTAGAGAATTATTAAAAGCCTAAAATAATGTGTAGGTTAAAAAATAAAATAACATAGATTTTAGATTGGTTTGCAAAATACTAATGAAAAAACTTTAACAGTATCAAATGCTTTCTCTATCCAAAATTGCTAAAGGAATGCCCCTTTTTCACAAATAATGTCATCAACACGACCTTCTTATCAGTGCTGGCTGCTCTGTTGATATTCTTCCATTTTTAGAGGCGCCTAATCACTTGCATACTGTTTTTCCCAATTAAGCCACATATGTACTATTGCAGTATTCTAGGAATTTCATAAGATGGGTTTATCTTTTTTTATTGACATTTCATATACAAGGTCTCTGGGACTAAATCTTAAACTAAAGTTTGAACAATGTCCCAGCTATTCAGTGGTTTCTAAAAATGTCAGAGATAGCGTTATCTTCCACGACATTAGTCCTGCCACGATTTTTAGGATGTTTGTGTTTTTTGGTGGTTGCTTCAATGTTGCAAAGAGGCTGAAATAATTGATGTATGATTGATCTGATATAGGAAATCCATCCCCTGAAGCTAGCTAACAATTTACGTTGGTGATGGACCCAGTTCGGTATTTTCTGCAATAATTGAAGAGATGATTGGCCCCATATTTTATGCACTTTGGTTTGGTTTTGTAATAGCGCTGTATATGATTAAAAGTTCTTTCTTTTTAACTTCGCTATCATGACAGCCAACTTGAGTAGGTCAAAGATTTTATTGCCCTTGCCACTATGTTCAAACTCAATGAATATAAGCAGAATTGATTCGTCAGTGGAGGGTTCTTTCTCAACTGCCTCATGGTCTGGACGAATATGTTTTGTTTCAGAAATTCAGTCTTTTGTTCTCCTCTTAGGGTTTAGGATATACTCTGATATTTTACAGATAACAGTGCGAAGGGACTCTTTCTGCCTTTAGCAAATGAAAGTATTGCTGTGTTTTCGCCTCTGACAAGAAACGAGTCAGTTACTGATAATCTTGGGATGTTGGGTAGATGTAGATACTTTTTGCTACGTTTTGGGAAACTAATTTTATCATATAATATATAATTATCATATATAACGCCTTTTTTTGTTGCTAAGGACGTTGGGAGCGTTGGCGGTTGGTGTTGGAAGGGGAGGTGCCAACATGAACATTATTATTTAATGGTGACTTGCACACGGGGTTTTTTGTTCATTGGGGTTGTTACAAGATTTTTTGTGCTTAAAGTGCAGGTGGCTGCTAAGTATAAATTGTGGCTGTGATGGTATGTGGCACAGAAAGACAAGGCTACGTGGATCTGTCTTCATATGTCTCATTAAGGACAACTATGTAGGATATTTGCTTCTAGTCACTGAGTTTTAAGTACTAATTTTTGCTCTGTGAAATATTATTATTAATTAATTAATTAATTGTTATTTTTATAAACATTATCTTAAATTCTATAAAGGAAGCAGCAAACATTATTTATAAAGTTAAGGAGAACGAAGACGGGGCTTCCTAGTTAGATATAGTTTTTGTTAAGTCTTAATGTCTATTAAATGCACTTTGGAAGAAATTTAACGTTTATTGTGAACATAAAATTTTCTAATCGTTTTGCAATAGGGATTTTGATATTAAACTAATTGTTTGGATATAGCATTTACCAGATCATAAAATAGAAAAATTTTATAGCAAGTAGATACGTTTCAGATATTTCGAATCTCTAAAATGAACGAGAAAAAGACAACGTTGAAGATTTGAAAAATTAGTTCACAGGGAAGTTTTGTCTATAACTATTATGACTTAGCATTAGTTATGCTATAAACTAACTAGGCTAGCTCAATAGTTGTTATAATAATCCATTTTGAAGCTGTAAAGCGCATTTCAACACTTTAGGATAACAATCGTGACATAACATAAAAGACAAGATCCAGGTTTCTCGACACCTGCGCATTTGGAGTAATTGCTATGCAGATATATAAGCACATATTCGAAAAAAGCCTCGTTTATGAGAATTTATAAAATAGAAAACAGAAGTAGAGCTCGAGACTCTAAAAGTTAAATTATTTGAAAAAGACATTGGAATTTAGGTGATAATCTTATTGAAGTACTTTAAAATTGGTTGAAAACTTAGCATGAAATAAATAATCATGTGAGATATTATTTTATGAGATGACTTAAAGTGATCATCATCAAATAATGATAAAAAATTGTAGGTGATGTTCTTATGAAGAGGTTATAGAGACCAAAGCAAGGCTGAAGATATTAAAAATTAAATACTTGTATTATTGTTGCTGAATTGATCCAAAGACTGCTATCTACTCCTATCATTGTTGAAGTTACAATTTTTAGAGAAAAAAATCAAAAGACTTGTTTTATACCAACATTCTTTAACATACCATTAAAATACAATAATTTGTTATCAAGTTAATTTTTTAAGTAGTTCAAAAATAAGCATATTTTATTTACTTCTAATAAACAAATTGTTTTTTTTAATGGAACAACATTAATGTGATTGCGATGTTTAGCAATACAAAATGCGAATTAGTATTCACTGTTAGAGTTGATCATTAAACATATGGATGCTAATTTTTTTCAGGTTTGGTTTTCATACTGATGCTCTGGAAGCAGCGTACATAGCTCTTCAAAGTCGACCCAATTTTGTGATTAATCACTTCACAGCTGGCAACATTCATACGTCTTTGGTAAGTTATATTGGATATATACCATGCCCAATAAATTTGCACATATTTAAAATTATTTAAAAAATGTAGACATTGTTTAGTTTGTCAATAAGTGCATTTTATTGAAACCTTATAACAAATGTTTTGAAATTATCATTTTTAACTTTCTTAATCATCTTCAAACGCTTCCTAAATATGTTAGAAGTGGTATATGTGGTTTTCTCTTACAAGTTTTGAATAACTTTCTTGAAATGGTCCAGATTTGTGCTTTTATAGTTGTTAAGCTTTAAAAACATATATGGGGTTATTAAAAGACTAGTATTGGGTAGAAAATTAGTTAAAGTGATTTGGCATTAAGCTTGTACTATATTTGATGTGTAGGCTGGTACCCCATCTTATTGGAAAACTAATAGTTATTTTCTATAGATGTGTCATAAGTTTAGGACAATAATTTTCTTCAAAATTTGCTAATACTTCATATTGATTTTCACAGCTTTGTCGATGAATACCAAGAAAAATTTATTGCGTTTACAAACTACTTTTCCAACCATCACTGAGGTTATACTCTGGTTTTTTGGCTGTTCTCTATTGTTATTGTCTGTAACCAACCGTTTTGAGCATTATGCAGATGTTCCAGGAAGAAAGTTCCTTGTCAGGAGACACTCTTAATCACTATGCCAGGAAGTTATTTATTGTAAGTGTGACACCCAAGGTCAACTTTCAAAATATTGTGCCTCTTTGAAATATTCAGATTGGCTATCACTTTTTATCGGATTGTTCCCTCACAATTTTTACCACTTGTTTTGGCCTTACCAAATATGGCTAACCAGATATCTTCTCTATTTTTTGTTTTATAAAGAAAATTAAATTTTTCAAACTTATGAAAATGGTGCCATTTAAAACCTTTTCAACAATCACTTTCCGAAACTGCATCTTAATGCTTTGTAAGTAAACAAGTGATAAAAATTTGATATGACAAACTATTACAAATATAGGTGTGTCAACTAAAAAGTCAAACAACTGTTTGCAGTCAAATCAGGTAGGCTCTGAAAACAAATGAGTATGGCATAGTCCTGACTTATGTTGGCATTCAGTTGAGTTTCAATAATGGCGTCAAAAAAATGAATATGTTGAAAGAAGACGAGTGTTGAAAAGTTACTTGTAATTTTTATAAAGCCAACAAAAATCAAGGAAAAGAATTTATGATAAAACCCATTCAAAGTGTGGGAATTGTATAATCTACAATATATGGATATTATTTAAAGTTTATGCTTTATGGCATCATCCAAGGGGTTAAGATCTGGCGACGCAGACAACTATTCCCTCAGTTGAAATGAGATAGGGTACGCTGCCATTTGACCACTATTGGACGACTTTCATTTCCTGCAATAGCGTACTTGATAAATGAAAACGAGCTTGGCTTGGTCCCTATAGCTCATACCAGATCAGTCTATAATATATCGGATTTTCTGCACTCTGCCTACCTTTCCAAATTTTTTAAATACTTTTTTACGCTATCATATATACACTTTGTCATTCTATTGCTTAAATTTATTTTCTACCATGAATATTATTTTGTCAGAAAATATGTTCTGCAGACCTTGTATGGTTTCTTCTAAATTTTTTGCACCTGATTCCACTTTTTCTGTAGGCACGCACAGTGTTTTAAGGCCTTTACTCCAAGGTTCTCCTTGAGTGCCTTTTAAATGGTACCTCAAAACACCTTTATCTGAATAGTCAACTTCTGACTATCCCGTGGATTTCGAGGAATCATCTCTTGCAGAGATTTGAGTGTTTATGTTTTAGCTTGCTTCTTGATCTGTTACTATGCTTATGATCATCCTCAGTTTCAGTGAGATACAAAGGTATCTTTAAACAATTCTTCTTCTAATACCCATGCTCTTAAACACCTGAAAGATTTTTCAAGGCTTCTTTCTACTCATGGGCAACTGTAGGATTGGATCTTGAAAGATATTTCCATGGAATAAGAAACAGAACGATTTTTCACTTCTCAATAATGTTTCAATGTTTGAGAATTCTTGAAAACAAATCGCGTTACTTTCATATGTCGTCATGGTAATGGTGGTTGTTTAAACTTTGTGCGAGAATTTATTAGCGCTTAATAGTCATGGACAGCGATTGTAAAGCTACCAGGAAAAAATCGGATTAAGAAGACGTTATTAGAAAACATGGGGCCGGCGAAGAGATTGTTCTGTAAGCAATTCCAGAACGAACTTAAAAAAACATTTCGATTTCGAATTTCGGGAAAATTCGAAATCGAATATCTGGAAAATTATTCGACATAGAATTTTTTCTTCATTTTCGAATTCAGCGTAAAATTTCCTATAAGAATCACATTTAAAATCGTAATGTCGAAAATTTTCCCGAAATTCGAAGTCGAATACCTCGAAAAGTTAGATCTATTATAGATGATTTTGATAATTAACCCTTTCTACTTTTTCCCAATGTTATGGATAGTCTAGTTGTAGGAATACCTAATTTAACTTCAGATCTTGTATCCTTGAATATCTTTTGTTTATATTCATTCCATATATTTCAGTTTTCTTCTTTGTCAATTATCAGGTTATCATAATTTGCTAGAAGCATATTTTATTTATTGTTGCTCATATTTACCACTTTAAATCTTGTCATACATGTTGAAGTTATGTTTTAGTTGCAGTTCTTTAATATCTTTGCATTTCGAATTTTTTTGTTATCATTTTGCTGATTTCGTCATCTCTCTCTCTCTCTCTCTTCGTTTCCATTCTTGTGATGTCTTGCTTCTTCCATTAATTTTAAAATTTCTTTACTCATCCGGGGTTACTTTTTCTTGTTTTTTTTTCCTAATTTGATTTCGTTATGTGTAATGGATGTAATGTTTAACCACATCTGTTCTAGGCTTATTTGTTGATTATCTTGTGTTATTAAAACGATTTCTCATTTGCACACATAATAATTTGTCATGTGTATTAATAAAAAAAATACATCTAATTTACTGTGTATTTTTACTTTCTTCAGTTTCTTTAATTTAAGGGTTATTTAACTAAAAAGCAGAATGTAATTTGAGGGAACATCTGCTTCTGGGTATGTCTTAACAGATTTGATGTTTTTGAATATTTGGTTTATATTTGCGTTTCATTCCTTTATTGATTTAACCTCTAGGACTGGTATGAATTTAACAAGTTACAAATAACAAGTAAATAAAAAAATGCAAGGAATAATATTTACTTATATAAAGAAGTCACTAATGTGAGTATTAAAGTTAAATTCAAAATATTAGCCAAATTTTTAAATGTGGTTATTCTGATTTGGTTGGTCAAATAAAAAGAATTTGCAGGGGAGCTAGGAAAATGATTAATAAATATATCAGTAAAATGCCCAAGTATGGGAACTTGTATTATTCATCTTATAATTGAGGGTCTTTGATAGTTGAGATCCTGGGGAATGGCTAATGTAGACTCCAAAATTTGGAGAATTGAAGGGATACTGAGGTGTCATGTCTAGAAAACAATAAAAAAGACCAGCTCGAACGAATTTTTGCGTCTTCAGGAACTGAACAATACACTTGTATGGCTCAGCAACTCGCCTAGAATACAGTGATGGCAGCATCTGTCGGTTTACCTTTCCTAGTATTAATTCTTTTAAGGTATTCAACTACGAGTGGGAGTAATAATATTTAATTTATTTAGGAAAGGAACAAAGATGATTGTTTTTTAATCTTGATGACTTTTGTAAGGTTTTACGAGAAATATCGTCCAAGCACTTTGTTGAAAATTAAAATTGTTTAGGATACCTTCTGCAGTTGAATGGTAATACTCGAGGCAGACGATGTTTTTTCTAGTTAATTCTGGCTGTTCTCTAATTGAGCCTTAAAAAAGATGCTGTATTAACAATGTTTTAATGACTTTTTCACGTAATTACCATGAATAACTAATAATTTTTGTTTGATTAGGAGATAAGTTTGATAAAGCACTTGCAAAGGATGTTTTACAGTTTGACTTTATTGATAGCGATGAACAGGTGATCTAATCTTAGTTTATTAGGCAGCTTTTATTACTTGCAATAAATTATATATTTGTGGTTTCTTTTTGATTATTTATTCTAATCTACAGTTGACATTACCAAGGTTTGAGTTAGAACATGTGATTAATCAAAATCAGCTGTCTTTAAAGGGTTTTGGTGTAGGCTTTAGTATTGCCTTACGAGTAACAATTACAAGAGTAAGTCATAGGTAAAATATAAAACTATAATATATATTCTTTAAAAAATAATCATGGAACAATTAGAAAAAAACGAAATGCCTTAGGAATTGCGAGTACATATTTGTTATAATAAGAGCAAGGTAATAGAGTTTAGTATTCATTATTTAATTGTCATTAATGGATATTTCTGACTATTTGGTTTATTTTCAACAAATTAAAACATAACCTAAAATGATAAATTTTCAGAGTTAATAGGCTGGTAAAAGCAGATTGCATTATAACAAGATTATTGTTAACCCAACAATGATCATTTATTAAGTGGTTTGAACCATAAACACTGATCTTGATAGATTTTGCGAAATCTCACAGACTGGAAAAGAACATGGCTTGATTTTTTAATGAGAATAACTTCTGTAAAAACCCAGGGCTCACAATTTATGAATTTGAACTTTAGTTTTGCACATCAGATAAGCAGAGAATAAGAAATAATAATATAGAAGAATTTTTCAACTAAACGAAATTATTATATTATTATAGAGTTGAATGATCTTGCTACTTTCTTGATCAGTAAATAGTCTGTCTTTGAAAATGTCCTTTAAATTGGTTGCTACTAGAGTTGATGTGATTGGTATCCTCTTTTTCTAGGGATCTTAACAGCTGATATGCTGACACAGCATATTTTTATTTCTACTAGACACTGAAAAAATCTTGACATGGATAATGAATATTATTGTCAATATTAGTGAGCCCGAGTGTACCTATGTCCATAGTTAACTTATTTTTATTGTCAACAAAATTTTGTGGTAAAGTGAGCATCTGCATATTATTTTTTGTTCTCTTTGTTGGGCTTATGAGGAATCCATTTTTCTCCCTTTTCAATAATTTTCAATGTAATCTAAGTAATATATATTAAAAAAAAGTTGATAAATCATTTGGTAGGCTTATGCAATATATGTATAAGAATACCTAGAGCTTACCAGTTTCACATGCAAAAGGTAAGCCAATGCGTAGTTAGTTCATTACTGTGATTTTTATGAAATCTATATTACTATTATTTAATATTTATAGAAGAGCGTCAAATGTTATAGTATGTGGCATTTTGAAATGTTAGATAAAACACCAACCAAACCTTATCAAGATTGTATGTAACGTTTTTAGTGACATATGGGATCCAACATGAACAACAACTATTAAGACTGAAAGAAGTTCATATAATCATGTGACGGAAGTTTTTATCAGGTCAGGTATACAAGTATGAAATGCGGATTTTTCCAAAAAAAAAAAGTTTAAAGTCGGAAGAATAATAAAAAGCGGTTTATTCAAAATATGCTCCATTGCTAGTTACACATTTTTTCTATCTTTGTGGATACCACGCCAGTATAAATCTTTCCCTTTTGCCGTGAACCATTTATTGATCTATTTTTTCACATTTTCGAACGAACCAAAGCGCTGCTCAGCAAGTGCGTGGTCTGTTGATGCAACCAAGTCTAGTGAGTAAGCCACATGGGGTAGCACTTCCAGTTGAGTGTTTCCAAAGTGTTACAAACCGGTTTTGCCGTATGTGATGGAGCATTGTAATGGAGGAAAATGATCTTGGGTTGCCTTTTTCGATATTTTGGTCGTTTTGCGAGTAGCGAACGGTTCAAATCGAACAGTTGCTGTTGGTAGCATTTGGTATTAACCGTTTCACCAGGCTTTAACAGCTCATAATAGACCACACCTTTCTGGTCCTACCAAACACAGAGCATCGTTTTCCTGGCAAAGCGATTCGGTCTTGCGGTTGATGTGGATGGTTTAACCATGATTTTTGCGCTTGGGATTCTCAAAATATATCCACTTTTCGTCCCCAGTAACGAAGGGATGCAAAAACAACTTTCTTTTGTATTGTTCGAGCGAAATTACAGATGTGTTTTTGCACCTTTCCATCTGCCTCTCGTTCAGTTCATGCCCATCTTTCGTAGGCAATTGGAAACAGCTTGTTGACTAACGTTCAATTGCTCTGCGAGTTGTTTTTGTGTTTGTGAATCGTCTTCATCCAACAATGCTTGCAATTCCATATCTTCGTACTTTTTTGTCTGCAACATCTAAATCACCACTTATAAAACGCCGAAACCATCGTTCACACATATCTTGCGATGGAGCAAGTTCACCATAAGCTTCTCGAAGTAGTCAGTATGATTCAGCAGCAGTTTTCTTTAAATGAAAACAAAAAATTAATGTTGTCGGCGAATGCTCTTTATTTGGCACAAATTTCGACACATTAAACACAGCAAAACAATACAAATACTTTTTCAACTTATTACTTGTGTGCGTTGACCCTTATTGGTAGCACAACAAAATATACGTCAAATATTTATACTCCACAATGCATTGGCGCATCATCTGCTGTCTTAAATCCGCACTTCATACTTGTACATCTGGTAAGTTTAAAACCAATAAGATTTTGGTATTTGTACTTCTGATTAAAGCATTTAATACTGTGCTATATTATGTATTAGATGTGTTCTAGGACTTGTACTGGGTATCGACCAAATTGAAAGCGGGATTTAAATTTAAAATAAAACTACTATTGAATTGATTTTATGATTGGATTTTTATTAAAGTATACAATCTTCGAATAAGTATGGGAATTTATATCTGCCAAATGACAATCTTGGCTTTGGATGCAAATCTTGATTTTTTTCCCAAAATTTTCGATTACAATTTCACCCATATTCTAATCAGTGTGGTTGATAACACGTCGGATTTTATTCTTAAATTTTGTCAATTCTTTTTGAAATGCTGGCGTGAACCTTGGATTTCAGGTAATTCCACAAAAAGTCGTATGGTGTTAAATCACAAGAATTTGCTGGCAACTTGATGTTGTCATTTCGTGAAATTACCAGGAAATTGTTGGTACAGTAAACCGACTGTTACTTGAGCTATGTGGTAGATGGTGCCATATCGATGGAACCAGACTTGTTGGTGCCAAAAAACCATGAAATAGTAACGATCACCATTCATAGTTATAGCATTTTCAGCATCATGTTTGAAGTATGAGCCTATCGCGCTATCTGCTTGCAATCCAAACCAAATTGTGATTTGTTAAAGGTGCATTTGTTTTTCAAGAGTCATGCGAGGATTTTCTGAACCCCAAATGTGACAATTTTGTTTTTTTACGAACCCTTATGTTGAAAATGCGCCTCATCGCTAAAGATGATTTTTAGCAAACTGAAAATGCTCCAAAACCAAATATCCAATTGACAATAATGAGAAAAGAGTCAAGACGCTTGTGCTCTTGCGCCAATTGAATTTTGTATGCACGGTGGTGCAGGTTTTTAGTAAGTATTTGCTGAAGGGAATTTTTCGAAAAATGTGTAATTGTGCACAATGCCAATTTGATTATTTCAGATTTGCATCAACACCTGTACTAATTATGGCAATATTTTCATGGGATCTTATTCTACCTTGATACTTGCAAGTTCATTTTCATCAAATTTATTTCATGGAGTTTTTGTACCAGTTCCATAAAATTTTTATCGAATTTGTAATGCGTTTAAATAGTAATAATTTCTAAACAAAAAACTAAAAAAGGTGCGTTTAAATCCGGAGTTCAGTTTGAGCCACCCTTTATTTGATCGCCATCAATTTGACAAGTTGATGCTAATAAATTGTTAAAACAAACATAAAACATTCCATTTAAAAGAAGTGTCAGACTGTCAAATCTGTTGGTGTTCAAACTATTTTGAAAAGCAAATATTGTAGTGTTATAGAACATTTTAGTACCAGAAAAACATTAGATATATGATAGTTCAGGGAGTTGTTCTAGAGCAACTGTTTTATTTGAACCATGTGTAATGGGTATAGTATGTAAAAATCATCTTCATAGAATCAAGTTTTGTATTTGGTTCTTGTAGAAATTTACCAATAACCTGTATTTTCTGCCTAATGCATTATTTTGTGAAGAAGTTTGATTTGCCAAAAATGAAGTTCTGAAGTTTTTATCAAACTCATCATTTAGCTGAAGAAAATACACGTGATATTTATCATTCACATCAACAATTTAGCCTCAATATATCTATATATATATATATATTTGTTTTATTAAAATATCAACAGGTCAGTTCTATATAAACTTTTTCAGAAACCAATTTTGTGGAATGTTCTTTTTTGTGTATGGTTTACCCAAAATAATGGAGCCATTTGAAAATATCTATTTATATAACATCCATTTTTAATAGCAGAACATTTTGGCAGACTATACAAAAAGACCAAATTTATCCAATTCTTTCGATGGAATGGTAATTTAAGATATAACATCTGCAATGGGTCTCATGTGCTACAAGATATCTTGTATAAAAACATTAGATAGATAGTGTGAGGGGATAGAGAGGCAGGACGAAATAAAATTTAACTGTCTTGGTCTAGTAGTAAATAAAGTACTTGAATAGTGATGCCAAATTTAAATTTTGTTTCGAATAACCTATTGATTATTTTATTGTGTGCTTCTAGGGTGACCTGGAGAAGGCCATATCATTCTATCGGTCATCCTTGGTGCTGGACTCTAGCTTTGAGCCAGCTCGCAACAGGTTGCAGGCTATTTTGTGCACGTTGCTCTTTGATGAAAGTGGCTCCCTGAGAGAAACTGCAGACATCTCGGAGAATTGACGCCAGGTTGATGTTATTGGGTGCAAGTTCTGATCTGCTTTCTCCAACATTAACTGATACTACACTTACCAAGCTGTAGCTACGTTTTAGACTTTGACGTTGTTTTAATGTATTTTATTTATTTGTTACTGGATGATGAGGGCACATTTACTATTATGGTTAATAGGTACGGTAAGTGGTAAACATAATTTTGGATCTAAAATGAATCTGCCACTACAGAATGCAGTTTTGCTCGTTCCTTTTACTTTAGGTAATGTTTGTGGATGAAATTTGGTTTAAATCAACGTTTTGTACTTACAATGAGTTGTGAATTAAGTTTTAACGAACCAAAGACGAACAAGATGTGTTCATATGTATAAGTTTTTGCGTTAGTTAAGTTTTACATTTGTTACTTCTACAGAAGCCGTATATTTGCAAACGCATTGAATACATTCCAGCAATGTTTCTTTTTCAACTTTGTAAAATTGTAATTTGAGTTGTACGCATCAACTGATTCCCACTGCACGAGGCAAAACATTTACATGAATACGTAACTGAAAGTATTAAACTGGAAGCCCATTTATAGTGATCTCCACACTTGATGTATTAATTGCAGGAATTCCATTCATAAGATGTCGTAAACACATGTTGTGATAAGATTCTAGTGTAAAACAAATTAGTACCTTGTCTGATAGTTCCTGCTTATTTGTATTGCGAGTTTTGTTTAGCTTAAGTTTGCAATGTTCTGATGAACACTGAGCACAAGTGAGTTGTAGGCAATGAGTTGCATTTCAGTTATAGTTTAATTTTATTCTTAAATTAATTTTCCGAGCACTGCTCTAAAGAAGGACTGTAATTAATTGTTAGTGGCAAAAGTGTTGAGGACATTGTCGACATCAAATTACCTATTTTATAAATTGTGAGACAATGTAAAGAAATATTTTGTCTTAATAAATATGGCGAAAGTACGTGTTACATTTGATGTTTCAGATTTTTTTTCTACATAAGAACATGCTGAGCACTTGATGAGTGGGGCGCTTATTTGGTTTACTAAGTTGAATAAACGATTAAAAGATAATTATTTTGTAGTATGTAGTACACCCTACTACTGAAATCCTCTTTGGTCATTCCTATCGACAACGCTCAGAAGTCGTGCCTTTCCACTTACGTCATGAAGCATAAATAAGAAATTTTGAATTATATGTTATTCACCCTTATACAAAAGATAGAAAAACAAATGATTAGTTTTTATTCACATTATTTTTGAAACCTACATCTAAACAATTAACAATACATTGTCATAATAAGGGTCCCCTCTGTTTATATAGGGTGTTCGGAAAACAAAGAAATCTAGCTTAACTCTTAGTTTCTTGAGATCAAATTGGATTAGTCAAACGACATCTTAATATACAAGTGCTCTTTACAAATGTCAGGGGCCCTTATAGAAAAATATCTGTTTTAAAGTATATTTCAAGAATTAATGTCTTATTGACTTCATGAAGGTCAAATGAGTACTACAATATAAGCATTAATGCACATCGTAAAGATCGTTATTATTGTAATTATTTAAACCTATTTGATTCCAATAATTTATGTTTATTTTGAAATATATAGGGTGTTGCAAAAATAAAGACATTTAAATATAGTTTTTTTAAGTCAGATGTTATCAGTTAAATGAAACATATATTAGTACCTAATTATTTTTCGTGGAAGATTTTGATAATTGAATTTGTAAATGTTAACAGAAAAATGGTGCTATATATCAATGAAAAAAACAGAATCTATCTACGTTGGTCTCTCTTGTGTTGTATATAATAAAGTTAATAGTTAGGAAAATGTCTGGGGTGGGGAGGAGGCGTTAAATTTTCTATTGTATAAATTGACAGTAAATGGGAATGTTACACTATATTCACCGAATGTCCCCACTAACACATTCTGAATTTTTATTTATGGTGATTTATACATATAGGTAGTTGGCAATTGTTTGAGATTGTCTGAGATTTAGCACAATTATGAATTATATAAGAATTTTATGTAAACATTTTTTAAAATCTGCTTTGATCTATATTTACTATGTGCCTACCAGTTTTTTCTAATCTGACTCTACACCTTTTTCTGTCTCCAAAATGGCTTCTGAAAATTGCCATGCCAAATATAAAGAGAGATTTAAGGATCTGGCAATGAAAAAAGGCAAAGGAAACCTATAGTTAAATGATAAATTAGAGTGGAGAATGAGAATGCCAACTTATGTTTAGTACTGCATAGTGAAAGTGCCTTATAATCTCTAGGAATTACAGCTACTCCAAATATGTTTTGTTGGAGATAGATTATTCTTTATTTTAGATGTCCTGGTTATTTCTTTCTAAGTCTTTCTACTTTTGCATTGTATTTTCCAGCCCGTTATTTTCATTGCTTTTACATCTTTCTCTACTTCATCTAGCATCTTTTTCAGACCATTTTTATTTCTGTGTTGCAGTTGACCTCAAAGGGTAATTTCTATAACCATTTCGGTCAGTGTTCTTTTCATTATGTGTTCCAAACATTTGGTTCCTCGAGTTCTTTTTGAATTTTTTTTTCTTTTTCTTGTAACGTTTGATTGTAGCATTGTACCTATAATTTTAACTCTTGTATTTTTAAGGCTTCTTTTTTCGTTGTTGTTTACATAATAGTTTTCTTGGTGCACTTTTGTTTTTAGGTTATATTTGTTAATTTCTTAAGTTTCACTTCCTTTTTGTCTTAGTTTCTTTAAGTTTTTTCTTTCCAGTTCTTTCTATGGTTACACTTAAGTTGATACATTTTCAAATTTATAATTACTATACAGGTGTTAAAGTAGTAAAAACAAAATTCAGTTTAAATACAAAGTAAAATGAAATACAATAGAATATACTTCATGCTAACTTTAAATTAACTGTAGATTGTTAGCCCATTTTTTGTTTTTTGTTAGGTTTTTCTTTCATTTCATATTAGTCCTTTTTGTCTTAAGTTCTTCACAACTTCTTTGTCCCTTGTTTTTCTTGGTCTTCCTTTTCCTCTTTTCTGTTGCGATTTAGATTCCCATATTCTTTTTGTTGCTTTTCTTTTCCCCATCCATACTATGTGAGCAAACCATCGTAGTTTCTGGCAGATACTTTTTATAATTGATTCTACTTCTAGTTCTCCTCTTACTAAGTCATTTCTGATTCTTAATTTCTTAATTCCGCGTAGGTATCTCATTTTCCTAGCCTGAATTTTTTTACATTTTCTTTGGTAGTACTCAGCTTTCACTTCCATATATCAGAATCAGTTTAAAAATAGATTTGAATACAGCTGTCTTCGTTTTCTTAGGTATGTCTCTTATCCTTACAAATGAGTAGAGTAGCATGGTCTAGCCTCATCATGCTTTTTTTATCGTCAAATTTGTTCTCCTACCAAATATGATGTTTTTTCTTCTTTTTTTATCAGATAATAATATAATAGTTGTATCATTAGTCATTTATTTTCATTTATAAATTAAAATATTCAAAGAATACTAATTTGTTAGATTAATAATATTCATATAGGTTGTACCTAAATAATGATATAACTAACAGAATTGTCAATTGTCGTATGCAATGCTTACTAACTGCATAGCTATATCTCTATTATTCCCTAATTTTTTTTTTAAATTGAACATGTATTACAGTCCAAATGTTTTTGATTTTACATGTAGAATCACATGTATGATGATATATTACGGCCTTAAGTCTTTCATTCACTTTAAGATAATTATTTGTCCCGATATCAAAGCATACATGTCGCACCCGCAATGTTTAAAGGCTTTATTATAAGTCTATGTTTACAATTCGAAATTGGAAAATAACACACTTAACACCTAACTTTTGGGGATAGTAGGCTGCTCAAAAGTTATTTATTCTACCTGTCAGAAAAATGTTTTGCTGTAGTATTTGAGCAAGTAAATTACACATAATTTGACATGTAAATTTTAATATATAAAAATTCATAATAATAGCCGAAAAAGTGGACTTATCTTCGGTATCACACCAAATTTAGCGAAATTTTGGAACTGCGGCAGCACATCTTGATGATATCAGAAAAATTTCAAAAAGAGCATATATTTTTCATATCTACTCTATAAAGATGCAAAGATGTACCTATGTGTGTATGTAACTAACATCACAACTCTCCCTACAGTTATGAACCGATTTCAAAGGTCAATACCTGATTCGAACCGGTTTGTTGCTAAACTTCGCATAAAGGTTTTAGATTTTTGATTTAGATCACGATTGACCTGCTATATGTTAAAACATAAATTATCAGGAAGTAATTAGACAGTTTGCGACACCTATTGGTGTTTCATGCACTACGTGGCCAATTCTTGCTGTTAGTAGGTGCATGTGGTACAACTTCGATTTATGTAGCCCGTTTTTGGGTCAGGCCTTTTTACCAGTAATAAAATAAAATGACAAGGACAACAAAAACTAAAAGTTTATTTTTATCCTACAGCTAATATCCACCCTAGTGTGCATTATAAATCATTTTAACTGTAGTATTGGGCATAAAATAGTCATATTCGTGTTTTTCGAATCTATGTCGATGCAGATTGAACCAATAAACTTCAAACTTTGGAATCTATCTATACATTTGAACAGAAAGTAAACAAAGAAATGTGGTGTGCCCTAGGCTCTTAATTTACACGAGGAGGCTTCTGCGTTCGTGTACGCACGTTGGGGCCGCTCTCGCTCCTTGTCGAATGGTCGGGTGGTCGCGGCTGTCATCGGGCCGCTGCATTGCCATACGCAAAAAGCCCCCTCATAATGGACGTAAGTATAAGTCGCCCATAAGAAATACGTATAATCCACATAAGCTTTATGTAAACATTTGAAAGTTGCGCATGCTCAATCAAAGTAGTGGTAGCAATGCCTTTCAGGTATTTTGCTTAATTATGTTGCCTTTGTACTTTTTATCCCTTTTATGCTGTGGAAACAGATGCATATTTACTAACTTAATTAATAGATCCCTATCCGTGGTAAAAACGAAGCAAAAATATCGACAGTACAGTAGTAAAGTTAGGTTATGGAATTTCAGGATCAAAACAAACATTCTGTTACTGCTGTCAACATTAATCTAGGGAAAAATTAAAAATTACTGCAATAAACGCGTATCAGCTTTGCATTGATTCAACTTTACTTAGTATGTATTTTTTATGGGTGGCTTATGCTTACGTCCATTATGAATGGATGCTAAGTTAAATTGTCCCACGTTTTCGATACAGGGAAAGAGTCAATTAAAACTTATAAAAATTTGAGGCAAGGCGGGTGAACAATTATGAGCCTAGGAGGCCAAAAATATCTTTTGGCGGGCAATTTCCAGTTGTCTTATATAGCAGGTGATATTAATGGTTTCTTAATTCATGTTATTTTTGAAAACACTCATAAGAATTCTTAAAAATCTTCATCTGTGAAGTAATCTTCAATGCAGATTATGCAAATTATCTCTTTGAATTTTATACATTTTTTATAACATTGAGCTATTTTTGTCTATTTTCTGCAAAATCTTTTGTTTACAGTAATGATACCAGTTTTATAGAAGATTTTAATTTTCCACCGACATTCATAACGTCAGTGTTAAAGGGTTTCTTACTTAACTTTTTTGAAGATTCTACGTCGTGTAGGTACGTAAGGTTTCGAGAGCAACTTTTTTAGTCTGCTGCAAAGATCACATCCGATATCTTAGAGAGCCACATACGGGAAGTTGCTTGGTTGAGGCTACAGTACCGTAGTCACCTATGACCAACCGGAGACGGCTGCCAACGGAGCTGAAGCAGCAACGTCAAGAATATCAAAAGTGGTTTAAGAAAGGACACTTGAGGGAGTGAGATGGCATCCTGTTCAGCGAAGAGAATCCTGAGGCGCTACGCGGACGATAAGAGAACGGGAGCTGTGGTCATAAGAGGAGAAAAAAAGATCCACTAAACTCGCAGGCTAGAGCACCAGAACAGTTATCCCAAGATGTGCTGTAATATCTGACGTGCTCACAGAAGTATGAGGTTTGAAGCCTTGCAAAGGCACTGTCGGTTGAGTTCGAGATCTGACTCTATTGGACCAAGGCACACGTCGGAACTACGTGGAGCGTGCGGGCCAACTAGTCAAAGAGGCAGAGGTAAGACCAACACCACTAATAGTTTCAATGGGGCTCGTAAAGAACCGATTATAGCAACCAGCGAAGACATGCGACATGAGTGAATATTCATCCCTAAGATTTACACGGTGCGACAGGCTATAGAGTACGTTAACCATCACATAATCCGGCATACTAACTTCCGGTCTTAACGCGCAAAAATCCGGAAGCCGACAGGGGACCAAAACATATGCGCGTGTGGGGAAGTCGGCGAAATGCGGAGGAGGAGACCAGGACCAAAGCGGAGAGGGCTCTCATCACGAATAAAAGTAGCGTTTGGTTCTTTCTTCGAGTTGAAAGAATAATGAGTAAAAATAGATTCTTTATATTTCAACATGACAACGACTCAAAATATTCTTCAAAGTTGATCAAGAAGTAGCTCAGCCAAAGAGTTCAAGTCTTGAAATGTTGTAAAAGTTGGTTATAATAAAAAAAATATTTCCGATAAATTAGATTAAGTGAAGTGGGAGCTCTTTTCATCAAGTGTTATCAGTAATCTAATTGCATGAAAGTCTTGGCGTTCTCAACCACTACTTGATGATTCTGCATATTCAATTAATTACTGAATATATCTCATAGTATTAGCTGTTTTTATAATTATCTTTTATGTTACTCAAATCATTGTTCGTTGTTATTGTACAAAAGGCAAGGTTTTTTAAATTATTATTAATTACACTATAATATGTCTAAGTGCGACATCCAGTAGTTGGTTTAACGTACATTGGATAATTAAGAACTGAAAGGCATGAAGGTAGAGCATCTAATGATGGCTCATCTATTAGGCAAGGTTGAATGAATTTTTGCTATTGTCTTTCTATTTTCTATTTTTCTTAGTATTATTTTAGTAAGTCTAAAAATATTCATTATACTACTAGGATAAACGATGGATATTAGAATGCAACGTGCGAAACAAAAATTTGTGTCCGCTACTACATGTACCCCGATCAGGAAAACTATTTTTTTGAATGTTGAAGGTTTAAAAGCTTCACGTCTGCATTATTTTGGAAATAAGTGAAAGTGGAGTAAATAATATTACAACGAGGAATAAGCTGTAACGACCATATAATAATAATAACGGCTCTACGCCCCGCGTGGAAGCACGGCCTGCAAACTGAGAGGTTAAGGCTCTCTTCTCTGCCCGGTCGTCGCGCACCATCTCTGATGCGGGGCGATGTGGCAAGCACCGCACCTTAGACGACCGCCATTATTACCCCTTGTTCGAATGAACGCAGGTACTCAATTATTTTTAGTGACTGAGTAGGTCACCTGCCAGGCATCAGAGAGCACCGGGAATTGAACCTGGGTCCGTCAGCATCGCAGCCCGCCCCTCAACCACGGGACTACGCTGGCTTACAACGACTATATATTCTATTTATTACCTTACTCAGTTAAGAATTTCTTGATAAAATTTTAATATGCGATAACCAAGTAATTTAATTAAAATCACTAGTTATCTCGAGATAACTCTTCGATACAGACGCTGAAGATACACTTAACTTAAGAAAAAACGGCTTACATTTCGATAAACAAATTTACATTGTAGCGGAGCGAATACTTGAAAAATATTCCTACAACGGTCATATTTTTAATGGCTTTAGGGCTCTAAACACCGACTGGTCGGTGCAAATCGCAATTAGCCTGTGCCAAATGAATTAGGCATTTGGTTTATTTTACTTGCCAAAATTATAGGAAACATTTTCCTTCATTGTCCCCAAGATGGACAAGTTTCAACTCTTACTTGCGACCGGTTACGAACGACAAAAGCAGGAGTTAGCATTCAGCTGCCGCAAGAGGTACATTGGCTTGTACTATGGTAGAAGGCGGCGAGCCAGGTGCAGGTCTGCTTACGGAAATTTTGTCGCTAGGTATTTTGGCTTGCCTGTACCGCGTACATTAAAATATACGTTTCGCACATCGATTGTCTTTATATTTACAATTCACCACCCTAAAACCTACAACGTTAAACCAAAAGCATGTGGCTTGTAATTAACGCGAAAACCTGGAAGTGAGTGGAAATAAATTGTGAAGTGTGTGTGAATAACACTGAACCAAAACGTTTAATCATCCGTTGTCACACCTGTTCTTTCGATCAAGAAGGTCACTCTGGATCAATATGGCCCTAGACAAACTTTGATCGTTCACCAATGACCAATCGTCTTAAAAACATTCTCGAATGTACATGTACTATTAAAAAATAGAATAATACAAAAAACAAATGCTTAGTCATTTTTAACATATTAAAAAATGCGAAAAAATAGTTTCTGTTGTTTTAATGAATTTTACGAAAAAATTTTGTTCTCTTTCAATTTTAAAATATTTTTTGCTGAAAATTTACCATTATATTCTTAAAATGATGCTGAATCAAGAAAAAAATTATATTACAGTGTACCGATAAAAAAGTTTATTTCGTTAAGTGACGGAGGTCGTTTTTCGAATAAAGAAAAGTAACAAATTTAGCAAAAAATACCTAAAAAACCTATTTTTTATACATAAATCGTAAAAAAATTTTGAATTTATTGAAAGATACATATTTCTGTTCAACTCCAGCACAATCGTGACAAATGTAGGCGCGATGATCATCGCATATAGGGCACAAGCAGCTTGGACATTGCATTTTCGTTTTCCTGTCTTTATTTCTGGGACAATTCGAACATTTAACTCTTTTGAGTGGGTTCAGGGATACATTTTCAGCATCATCGGCTTCACTGTAATCCGAACTTGATTGCTCGGAGATATAATTATCATTCGAGGAAGCATCGGCTCCAAAATGTTCATGCTCGTCAAGCATGAGGACGCGTTGAACACGTGTCCTTAAATTGTACACCATTTTCACAGTAGGAGCACTTCAAAATAATAAAAATAAAGCAGCTATTAAGCTTTTTTTGAATCAGTGTACTATCAAAAAAGCTTTATTTTAATTTTTTTTATTCAATCGACAAGGATGTCACAGTATGGGTCAAAATTACCCGACACCGACTTGGAACGACGCTCAATTGCCACTGGATGTTATGTAGTACGCGGGAAACGTCTTATACTATAGTTAGAGGGCCTCATGGCCGACAATTTTCAAAATGCCTTTAAAGTATTTAGCAAAGTTTAACTTCGGGTCAAATTGACCTAGTGTGATAACGGAGGGTTAAAATAAGTGTTAAAAAAGCAAAACAAGTTTACAACGAACAAACATGTAACCAAACAGGATAAAATAATGCAAAAGGTGGAAAGGGAGACTAGGAAAAAGATTCTAGTAGCGAAGGGGATTATTGACAGGTAAATTAAAGTAACGAAGAAACAGAGGAAAAAATTATGTTGTGCTGGAGGAAAGTGCTTAGGGTAACGAAGAAATTGAGAGTACGAGTCATAAAAGGATAGTAACCGAAATATCGTAAGAGGGAAATTCCATAGAAGAACAGCTCAGAAAAATCGCTATAACTAACAGAAGAAAAAAATAAATACAAAAATAAGGAAAGGAGTAATACGAAAATTGACCAGGCTACGAAAAAGGAAATGAATATGGAAATAGACAAAATAATAGAAGTAAAAAATACACAAAGGACAAAAAACAAAATGACAACCACGAAATAAATAGTGAGAAGGATAATCAACTGAAGAATCTGAAAAACTAACTAACAATTTTGAACAAAACTCAAAAAACTAAAGACATTAACTTGGAGTGTGAGAAGCACATATAAAGAAGGAGCTTTAAAGAATTTAGTTGACACAATGAATAGATATGAGATAGATAACATATACTGCCCTTACAGAAAAAGAAACAAAAAAGGAAGGAGTTGAGGAGAGCACACATATTTTTGAGTTGGCTTTATAGTAAACAAAGAAACTAAAATAATGATGGTAGATCTGAAAACAATTTTAGATAGAATATGTTACTTAAGGATGTAGAGTAAACATACAAAGATAAGAATAGTGAATGGACATACTCCGTTAGAATATAAAGACCTAGATGCAAATAAAATCTATTTTTATGAAAATATAAATGAAGTATCAGAAAACATACCAGCATACGACATTAAAATAATAAATAGGGAATTTAAACGCAAAAATTGAAAGAGGGTATCTTTATAAGAATATAACAGGAGAGAAAAGCTTGCATAAGAAAACCAACGCGAACGGCAAAATGTTAATCAAGTTCACAGTAAAGAATCAAATAAAGATAGTAAACACGTTCTAACCACAAAGAAATTTACAAAGTAACATAGATTTATCCAAACGAAAAAGTGGAAACCCAAATTGATCACGTACTTGTAGAAAATAACCATTTTAAAGCAGTCAGAGATTGTAGAAAACCACATCCTCATCATGGTCAAAATGAGAAAGGAAGTGCCGATTAAAAGAGAAGTTAAGAGGGAAAGAGTGATATAATGTAAATGAACTACAGGAAGTGAAGCAGCCTTGGTTTAAGGAACATAGAATGTAAAAAGATTATAAATGGTTTAATACAACTGTAACGAAGGCTTAATAGCCAAAAATAAAACGAAGATAGAAATGAATAAAAATAAAACAACAAATATGTATATATATATATATATATATATATATATATATATATCCCATCTTTTATTTATATTTGTTGTTTCTGTGGATGTATGATCGACGATTAAGCCCTTTACTTTCTTCAGTTTGATTAATTATGATCAAAAGGCATGTCCGCTTTCGGGTACGTTCTATACGTGGTTAGTCTAAAAAGTTTTGAGCCTAACATAGAAAGAACTATTTTTTCTATCAAATTTAATTTTAATTTTTTACATAGTTTCCTTTTAAGTCGATACACTTTTTTCAACGATATTTCACAACCTCTTTAACAGGTCCAAATAGTAGTTTGCTCTGGAAAATAGGCATCTACGGTTGCAATGACTTTTTCGTTTGATGAAAATCAAGGCAGGGCCTTGGAAATGTGCATTCAAATGAATTTTTGATTCAAAGTGAGCAAGCGCGGGACCTAACGCGCGGACAGCTTTCTCATGCCCAATTCTTCAGTCAATATATGGTAAACGCATTCTTTTCATATGCCCACAGTCTCTGCTATCTCCCTAACCTTGATTTGACGTTCGTACAGTATCACTTGGTGAACATTTTCGTTGTTATCGGTGGAGGTCTTAGTTGATGGTCGTCCGGAACGTTCGTCATCAGCCAAGCTGCTACGACCATGTTTAAATTCAGCTGGCTTTCATTTGCGTAGGCGTATTGCCTTTCAAATGCAACTACTTAATTACGGCACGGTATTCGATTTTTATAAAAGTACTGAGCGACTAATACGAACGAGTGTCAAATAAAAAGTAAGCTCCCAAAATGACTGAATTTTTTACAGATATCTTTAAAAACTTGTACGATTGTAGTAGCAAAATGGTTTTGACGACTAGGCCCATCTTCATGTTGAAGCTCAAAACTTATCAGACTGCCCACGTATCTTTTATTAAAAATAAAATAATCTATTTTATTTTTAATTATTTTGTCACTGTTGTTAGTTGGAGATTTCTAAGAAAGTACAAAAATAAAGACATAGAAATACTTTAAAATAATATAAAGAAGCAATAAAACGAGGGGAAATAACAGTTACCATTGTGCATATACTTAGTAAATGTTAACCTTTAAAGTAATTCCAGAAACAGTGTTTAATAATCGTCATGCTACTAAAGTACTTTTTAAAACACTCTGTATACACAAATGCACATGCTTATAATTAATTGATGATATTTTGTTTTTGTTAAGTTTTTATTTGTTCTAACTACAACTGTATAGCAACTTATTTTTAAATAGAAATTGCTGACGAGCCTGCAGGAAATTTCATCGACTGGTAGGTAGTCGGAAAAGGATATTTCAATATATTGAATGAAAATATGGAAACTCAATCGTAACTTTGTGCTAAAAAGTCAAAGTTCAAGAAAGGTTATAAGAAATTTCGTGGAGCAAAGCAATTTCGGGGGGTGATGATAAAATGGTCGTAGAGAATTATATTGCTGTCACATGCGAGAGTAAGATAATGCCGCAAAAGCTGCAAATAATTGAAATTTATAAATGCCAATGTTTAAGAGTGAAAAAGTCAAACATCTGGTTCACTTGCTGTATTTTTGCAAACAATGCTTAATGGATGTTTCAACTAGATATTATTATTAATCAGTGTATATCGCCAATTTCAGCTGATTTATAAATATTTCCATTATTAGATTTCATTAATTTGTGCAATAAAAATAAAAATTTTATTGTTTTTTGCGTCTATTCGTATATTTTATTTATATTCATACGTATAGCAGTAAATTATACGCCAGTAAAAATGTGACTGTAAAACTTTTTGTAACTAATCTTTTTAGTTTAAGCAATACTGGTTTTGTCTAGCCGATAGGTCTGGTAAGAATAGGTATTACAATATTTTCTAACTCTCAGTAACGTTTCTCTCTAATATCAGATGGGCTTACAGTAGTGACCGAAATGATAAGTGACTTGGACGTTTATCTGTGTCAGTAGTCCTACGTAGAGAGCAAGAGATGTGAAAGAAATAATTCAACCACAACAAGTCTGCATGATCAGGCTAGATGTCTTGACTCTTAACATTCATGGATAAACAACATCAAGAGCTTGTAACCTAGTAAGCAGGATATCTCTGGTATTGTTGGAATTTCACTTGAACGAGCAGCCGCCTGATATCTTCTCCAACGCGATGAAGAATTCTGTTTAGCGTTGGCGTGTATATGTAGAGAGGCATGTAGAAAAGTAATGGTAGAAAACAATTCTAGTTTATAGGAAATACTACTTTGTTCAAAAAGTAAGGCGACTGTATGAATAAAACACATGCTCCTACTATTTATTTATTATTTTACTTTTATTTTGTCTTCTTTAAAGTAATCTCCTTCCGTCCCGATATATTAAGTGTCTCAAAATTCACGCAAGAGTTGAATGGATTATGGAAGATCAACAAGTGGGCGCTGATTTTTCGGACAAAGTCATTTTCAGCGATGAGGCGCATTTTCATCTTGAGGGCTTCGTTAATAGTCAAAATGGTCGCATTTGGGGTTCGGAAAATCCACGAGTGATCGTTGAGCAACAAATGCATCCACAACGTGTCACTTTTTGGTGTGGATTTTGGCCTGGGGGCATCATTTGACCATTCTTCTTCGAAAATACAGTTGGTCAGGTAATAACAGTTAATGGTGCTCGCTATCTCGACATGATAATCTAGTTTTTTGTACCTAAATTGCAAAATATGGATGTAGACGACATGTGGTTTCAATGAGACGATGCCACATGGCATGCAGCCCACGAAACAATTCTATTATTGCACCAGTCATTTCCTGGTCGTGTAATTTCCCGTTTTTGTGACCAAAATTGACCGCTCAGATCGTGCGATTTAACGCCGTTGGACATCTTTCGTTGGGGTATTTTGAAGTCTAAGGTTTATGTTAACAAGTCCATGACCATCCACGCCTTGAAGCGCTGTATTAATAATATTCAGCCACATTTATACGTAACCCTATACTGTATACTCTGTGAATCAACAAAAATTACAATTTTTAATTAAAAACCCGTGATTTTTTATCAAAATTACTTCTTGCGTGAATTTTGGGACACCCTTTACATATCCCAACATTTAATCCGATCGTGGAAACACTTTTCATATTCAGTTTTTGAAATTTTCATCAGCACCTCCTTCGGATTTATGGAAGTAGTTTTTTAATCGATGATGACATATCTGGAGATTATGGTGCTTGTGGAGCAATTTTTGTTGAATTGTTGGCGAAAAAGACGGGAATAGTAATTGGTCAAATTTGCACACAAACGTTTGAGGTTCAAAACATCCCTTAAAATTGCGTCTACTAAACCTATCGATACGTCAACATCTTCAGCAAGTTTTCTGACAGTCAAATTGCGATTTTCCGTTATGTTGTTAATTTTCACGATATTTTCTTCAGTCATCAATTGAGGTTTATCTTTTACGGATTCACCACCTCTTCTAAACAGCTTATGCCACTTGAATACAATTTTTCTCGATAAAGATTGATCGCCAAGTATTATTTGCATCATTGTAAACGTTTCAGCTACATTAATTTATTTTGAACAAAAATATATGTCAGATTTATTCAGTTATATTAGACATTTTAAAAATCGCAGAAAGGCGAAAAGTTGATGTAAATGAAGTGCTGCAACTTATAAACGAATTGACGTATCAAATTAAAATTAGGAGCAAATGTCGCTGAAGGTTGCGTCAATATAAGAAGAAAATTGTTTTAAACTAAGGCTTTCACGAGAGTTTTTAATAAAAAAGTGAACTTATTTTTTGAACAGAGTAAAGAGCTATTTACATACCCTATGTATCAATAAAATTATCGCTGAAGCAAGATTTTTGTAACAATAAACTTATTAAGTTCTATGTTTTATAAACCAGAAACTTGAAGAGCGACAGAGAGTTATATTTGATAATGTTAAAATATGTTAAAAGATATCTTTCTCACTGACAAGTCAAATTTTTGGTAAATGTAACCATTTAGATGCATTTTTCATAAAAAACGATGTAAATATTGCAGAAATGTCTATATATGCTTTGTTCTTAATCTAAATATACCACCACGACTCTTGCAAATTTCCAGCTGTTAGATGTTTTTATAACAAAGTTATAAGGAAAGCCACCTTATTATGTATTAACTATCCCAAGATTATCATAATGGCTGAAAACAATAAAGTTTTGGCCGCCAGTCTGGGGCACCTCTTAATGAGGAGGCGGTGCTAATAATCCCCCCGTCACTCAAAAATCAAGGGAAAGAATTGAAAACCTAGAACTAAGATGAGAATAGCAACGTTAAATGTATCTGTATCAAAGCGGTAAATTAGCAGACGCAGTTCAAGAAATGCAGAGATTAAAATTGGATATATTAGGAACCAGCGAAATTCGAAGATCGAATTCCGGGCAACACAAAACAGGCAACAGATTATTCTACTATTCCGAAAGTTAAGATAGTAAACTCCAATATGGGATAGGCATAATTGTATCACTAGTAAACTTCTTGTCAGTGTCAGACAGAGTATTGTTACTTCAATAAAACTCATCGATGGGCAAGTTAAATATAATTCAAGCATACGCTCCTACTGCCACAAAAGATTATGACGAAATAGAATAATTTTATGCAGAACTAAATATTGCACTGCAATTAACAAAAATCAGAGAAGTCACCATTGTTGTGGGTGACTACAATGCAATAATAGGACGTAGATAATGCCAACCCTTTGTGGGATCATACGGATTAGGCAAAAGAAACCCCCGGCGAGATCATTTGCTCCAGTTTTATAAAACACATGAATTTGTTGTGACTAACACAATCTTCAAACAACATCCCAGAAGGTTGTATACTTAGAGATCATCACAAGAAAAGCCAGGCAAAATTGTATAAAACTAAATAGATTTTATACTCATTAAGCAAAAATGTAGGAATAGAGTTACCCAAGTTAAAACATACCTAGGAACAGGCATAGCCTCGGACCATATCCTTGTGGTAATGGATATCCTGCAAACCGATTCCAGCCGTTAGACGACAGCCAAGCAAAAAATGATGTAAATCAAAATAAAGGAACAGATGAAAGGGGGCCCAAACTACCACCTGAATGAATATGTTTAACTATAAGGTAAGAATATTACCAAAAAACTGTGAAAAGTATACTGCTATCATTAAAGATCTAACGCAAAGAAATACAGAATTCTGCACTTACCATCAAAAACAAGAGCGAAGCTTTAGGGTAGTTTTGAAAAATATACATCTATCTGCTAACTTAGAAGAATTAAAAAAAGAGCTAAAAGCGCACGAATGTTTGGTTACCAATAATGCAAATATTAAACAGTACAAAGATTCCTTTATCACTAATGTTTTGTAGAACTGAAACCGACCGAAAACATCAAGAAGTGTACAACATAGATAGACTGGCACAATCTGTGATGAAGTTTGAACCGCCAAAAGTGAAACGCAAACTACCTCAATGTGCAAAATGCTAAATATTTGGGCATACTAAGAATTTTTGTATCAGAACCTCTCGTCATAAATGCACCGGCAACCATTTAACTGCCTAATGGTAACGGAAAGAAAGAACTTCCAATGTTAAATGTGTGAATTGCAATGGAATCCACCTTGCAAATTATAAGGGATGTCTTGTCTATCAGGAACTACAGAAGAAATTGTTCCCTCCGCTAAGAAGCAGGCAATTTGTACGACGGACTTGGTCAAATATTGGTTACGCTCAAGCAACAAACGGAAGCAAATAGCGATATGAACCTAATACAACATCGGCCGATAACCATTAATGGCTTGCACTATATATTCACAACCGAACTAACATGCTGGCTGCCAGTCATGACGAAAATACCAAATTTACTCGACTTGTGCATTGTAGAAGACACTAACCCAAATTATTTTAAAACAGCATCTTGCCTCGATCTTTCAGCTGACTATTCACCAATTATTGTAAACGTGAGGACCCAAGTGATGTACAAAATAAAACCTCCTAGCCTTTGCAATAAACAAACAAATTGGGATCTCTTCAGAACGACAATTGATGAGACTCTATCGCTTGGTATATCTTTAAAATCGAAGAAGGAATGAATTTCGGCTGTTAGGATATTTCATAAATCTATACAAGCTGCATGGCTAGCAACACATTTAAAGGCTAAAAAGATAAAAATACACCGAAGATGGCAAACAGCAAAGCATCCTGATCATAAAAGTGAAGGCTCACCCATGCGACTACAGAACTTAAGAAGGTTCTCTCCGATATCAAAAACACATGAGTGTAAATTTACTTGAAAAATTTGTCACCGGCGAAAGCCAGTGATTACTTCCTTGGGAAAGACAAAGAAGCTAAAATAACCACAAAACTACATGACCAGAAGTAACTCGAAAAAAGCCTTTGCTTTTGCAAAATATTTGAAATCGATATTTCGACGATTTGATTCTAGGGCAACAGGAGGAAAATAGGAAAAATCACCCAATTTCTTGAATCTCTTTTCAGATGTGCTTTCCCTCTAATAACTTCAGGATCAACGAGGTGAAGGCTATAATTATTGATCAAAATCCACGTAAATCACCGGGCTATGACTTAATTACGGCTAGAGTGTTGCGAGAATTACCAGAAAAAGGTTTCAGGTTCCTCACCTGCCTAATGAATGTTGTTTTAAGAGTAAGGTGTTTTCTCGAACAATGAAAAGTTGCCACAGTTATATTAATACCCAAATCTGGCAAATTAACTACAGATGTAAGCTTCTATAGACCAATTAGTGTATTGCCGATTATATGAGAATTTTTTGAAAAACTTTTACTACGAAAATTAACACCAATGTTCAAAGATAATCGTCTGTTACTAAAACGTCAGTTCGGGTTCCGAAATAACCATGCCACAGTTAATCAAGTGCACCGTGTGACAAATAGAACTTTGCAACACTTTGAAGGCAAACACTACTGTTCGGCTGTCTTTCTCGATAGAACACGCAAGCATTCGACAAAGTATGGCATGACGGTCTATTATTTAAAATCAATAATGTAGTGCCCTCGGATTGTAATAAGTTACTAAAGCCCTATCTAACTAACAGATATTTTCTTGTAAAATGCGGATATAGTAATACATCCTTGTTTCCAATTGGCACTGGAGTTTCTCAAGAAAGTGTGTTGGGCCACTTTTATATCTTTTTTATACCTCCGATCTATCCATCATAACAAAACTACGATTTCCACATTCTTCGACGATACCGCAATACTATCGTCGCACACCGACCTCAATATAACTTCTCAACATCTGCAAGCCCATTTACAAAAATTATAAACCTGGACTAAGAAATGGCGCATAAAGGTAAATGAAGGTAAATCGGTACATGTGACTTTTAGTCTGAGAAGAGGTATCTGTCCACCTGTATTACTCAATAACAAACAAATACAGCAAAATAAACATGTTAAGTACTTAGCCTTATATTTGGACCGACGAATGACATAGAACAAACATATCTGGTTGAAGCTAAAGCAGGTTGGTCTCAAAATATAGAAAATGTACTGGGTCCTAGGAAAAAATCACAGGTATCTACAGAAAGTAAAATTTTATTACACTCTCAAACCAATCTGGGCATATGGCATTAAAATCTGGGACACAGCTAGCAACTCAAATATAGATAAGTATTAAGGTCTATGGTAAATGCTCCTTGGTTTGTCCCAAATTATGTTATCCAACGAGACTTAAATATCCCCTCAGTTACCGAAATAAATTCAAAGATACAGTGTTCGTTACCCAGATCGACTCGGTACTCATCCCAATGTGTTAGTGGTATCCCTGCTAGAAAATGACGATGATCAACCTAGACTTAAAAGATTTAAGCCTTTTGACTTACCAAATCCTTTCGCGTAATTACATACTGACGTATGGGTAACGTATAGGTGTATAAATAAGTTCTCAGCTTTTTTCTGCAAAATTAAAGTTTTATTTAAAAACAAACAAGAAAAGCTTAAGTATCAAATTCTCCGTTGGCATCTTTCGGGTAGCTTGCGAATTCCCTGGTGATAGAAGCTCACCGGCTTCGAGACGATAAAGTTATCGATGCATTTTCGGACTTCTTCTTCTGTTTTGAAGTGCGTATCAGCCAAGTGATGCTGTAACAATCGGAATAAATGATAATCGGAAGCGGCCATGTCTGGGCTATACGCCGCATGTGGGAGAAGTTCCCAGCCTAACGCGTCTGCAGCTCATCCGTATCAAATGTTTGAGGGCGTCCAGCGAGTGGCTGATCTTCGAGACTAAACTCTCCCCCGCGAAATCTTTGGTACCACTTTTTGCACGTTGCATGACTTACAGCATTCTCCCCATATGCAGCACAAATCATTTCGGTGGCTTCAGCAGCGTTTTTCTTAGATAAAACGCGAAGTGGATAGAAAATCGAATATGCTCTTTTGTGATTGCCATCGTGAACACAGCTGATTATTGACGTTATGTGCATCAAACGCCAAATCACATGATGTTTGGAAAGACCAAATGTCATTGCTTTAAAACCGCAAGAGGGCGGACTAATACGTTACATGTAAACGGTGATTTGCGTCCTGTGAAATCTAAAGCTGAGAACTTATTTATACACGTATATATATAAAACTTGTTTTTTTATAGCACAATCTTAGCTATTTTGCTCTTTACTATTAGAAACAAAGATTCAAGCATTATGCTAACAGGAAAGTTTATAATAATAATGTGTTTTCATTCATTTGCTCAACCCTTGTATTTATTATAGGTGTAACAGATACGATATTAAAATTTACAGAAGTTCTATTAACGTCTTTTTGATAATACAGATGTAGTCAGGATAAGAATGCCCACAATAGCCGCTGTCACACGCACAAGAGTTTCTAATATTCTAATCTTGTGCAGCGTCCAGCAGCTGCAGTGAGATTCTGCTTTAAACATGGCATTCATCGTGGTTTTCTTCCTGTTGTTCTTCAGGTAGGTTACGTCCTGAAAAAAAGTAAAATGTTAGAATAAATTATGGCAAAACTTTCTTTGTAAGTCCCTAATCATTTTTTTTCTAAAGTGACATTGCTAAAAGTGAATTTTCATTAAATTTAGTTCATTTTTTATAGTTTGAGTGTATTTTTAATTATTTTGTATTTATTTTGTCGTTTGCTTGTGTAAGATGGTTAAAAATCGTATACCATTGGACACTGTTATATATAATTTGCGTTTAGATGAGAATGCGATTTATAAGCGACTTGTGTGTTTTTAAAGTTACAATGAAGTTTTTAGAAAGCTTAGTTTGGTTGTAAATAGCAGATATGCGTAGATATGTTGCAGAATATTTTATACACTAGAATACCGTCATTGAAAACCGGAATCCCATTATTATCTTTATTATTAATATTACGTTATAAATATACAAACCGACGGTTAAAATATACAGGAATTTGCTTGCGGGTAAGTACATACTAGCCACAATAGATGGTGTACTCTGGCCTGCATTTACTTGCATAATACAAATTCCTGCTATTATATTAATGATATGATAAGATGATTAGAAACCTGCAGCAGTACATTACTTTTCGACATAATCGTTAAGGAAATTGAAGCATTTGTCGTAATGCTCTGAAAGGTTTGAAATTCCTTCTAAAAAAAACTCTCCCACCTGGAAATTAAGCCTTCTTTTCACATCTTTAAGTGTAACATCATACTACTGTGCTTTTTGTCAATTTACTGCATAAGTTTATCGCCGACTGCAAGTGGCAACTTCCTGCCTCATCGTCCACGTTAGTGCGATTATTTTTGAACATGCGACACCATTAATGTACTACACCTTCCGCCATCATTTTTTTGCAACATAAATTGTGTTGCTACTACATGCACGTTACACTTGACGGGATTTTCTATGGCAGCGTTTGTTTTCAATTGACATAACGGACGAGTAAACCACAATGCAATCTTTTCTTTCTCTTCGCACTTCCTACTGAACTACGACATATAGCGCCACAGGACAAGCGTCGCTATCTCCGCTTATTTATTGCGCACACGCAAACGAAGAGTTTTTTCGAATTGTCATTATAATTTTTATTCAATGTTATTTCTGTATAATTTCACAATTATTGCAGTTCTTTTACCATTTTTTTTTTGTTATGTAGGTGTATATGTATTTATAATTCTAATGAATTTTTAGCGTTGAATCCGAAACTGATCTGCATTTTTTACCATCACGTCAGGATATTTGGAAAGTCGCAAATTTGAAAATTGTCAAAAATCGAAAAATTGCGAAAATCTAATACTATAAAATAGACATAAAACGTTTTTTTAAATAATAAATATAATATATACACTTTTTTGGTTTATATGTAGTAGGAATTTTGTAGCAAAAAAGTTGAAGAGTCGGATAAGGGGCGGAGGGGTTTATTAACCCCTTAAGGTTTCTAATAAAGTTGCTATAAATGAGCGTAATTTTCTATTTTAGTACATTTTTCATTTATTTATTTTTATTATTATTTTTTAATTTTCATAGGTACATTGGGCTTTTGAAACCCTTTTCTTCCCCCTCCTTCTCTCGAAATGTCCCTTAGGGAATCTACAAAGTTATTTGGGTTGAAGATGACGAGACGATGGGGCAGTATGGGTATTAACCCGTCTGACACTCTATCCATTTAAAAGAGTGTTACGAAAATGTAGAATTTGTTCTCGATGAAATTAAATGCGACAATCATAAGTGGATTACGTGCGGATATCTCAAAATAATATCAACGCTCCTCGGACAGCAAGGAAGGTACACAAAGATTCCTTGTTTTTTTGTGTGAATGGGATAGCAGAGACAGATGCAATCATTGAATAAAGAAATATTGACTTTATTAGAACCTCGAACCAAAAATGTGCCTCAAAAAGCTCTCATAGATCCGACTAAAGTTCTCCTTCCACCTCTGCATATCAAGTTAGGCTTGATGAAGCAATTTGTCAAAGCCTTACCAAAAGAAGGTAAATATTTTAAATACATCTGTGACAAATTTTCAACTTTATAAACCCCCCAAAAAGAGGGTGTCTTTACCTGGCATTAGGAAGCTTCTCAAAGATAGCAATTTCGAGAAACAAATTGAAGTCGCAGAAAAAGAAGTTTGGGGGGCCTTTAAAGACTTAGTAATCAAGTTTATGAGCAATAAGAAGGATCTGAATTTTAAATCGATCGTCGAGAACATGCCGCAGAAGTACAAAAATTTAGGCTGTTTCATGAACTTGAAGGTTCACTTGCTAAATTCACATTTGGACTATTTTCTTGAATATCCGGGTGCCGTTAGCGAAGAGATGGGCAAGAGATTTTATCAGGACATTAAAAAATGGAAAGGAGGTACCAAGGAAAATGATAACTGACTATTGCTGGATGTTACACCGAGATGAATTCCATAGAGAACATAAAAGGAAAAGCGCGAAGCAGAGCATGAGTCGTCCAAAGAAACTTCGACACATGAAGTAAAATTGCAAATATTTTAGATACTTTGTCGTTAAGGGTGGGTGACGAGGGGGAGTGGTTTCCATAACGTACTTCATAAAACTTAATTAAATAAATAAAATTAATTAATTTAAAAATGCACTTAAATAGAAATATACGCTAATTTTTTAGCAATTTTTATTAGAAAATCAGGAGTCAATGACCCCCCCCCCTCTTTAGAGCCCTTAACAATTAGCTATAAGAAAGTATAGTATAAGCCAAAAAAATAAATATATATAAAAATATATTTTTACAAATTTTGATTTGCAAAAATCCTGACATAATGGGGAAAATTAAGGTACTTTTTAGATTTAACGCTCAAAAATACATACGAATCAATGATCAAAAGTTAAAAAACATGACACAATCCAAGTTTTGCAGACTTGTTCTACTCCTAATCAGCATAAAACTTCAAACTTTTGCTAATGAAAGCTACAAATGCTACATGGGCGAGGCAAATATAAACCAAAATTATTTTTTTAAGTTTATCGAGAAATCATAAAAATAAAAACACGCAAAATTGTTTTCCTGCGTAATATTCTGACTTAGAAAATGAAGATGGTTGCCATACCAGCCAATTGCGCACTAACGCTTCCACAGCAACATCGTCGTCAAATTCACAACGGTCCCAACAAACGATTATCAAAGGGCGATAAGTACGGACTCTAGGTAGGGTGTTTCAGAGCATTACAGAACAAATCTTTAATTTTTTATCGGTCCACTTTTCAAACCAAGATTGTAAATATTGATATCCTGAGAAGTGCCATAGCTTCATAAAAATTTTAGAAAGTATTAATCGGTAATTATCCTTGGGAAGGCGGCCAACATTTAAAATATCCTACTAGAGCAGACTGGTTCTTGGACGACGTCGACGACCTTCATGACCTTGCCATCCTAAAAATTGTTGGCGCGTGTACGTTTCAGTCTTTGTTGTTCAGGGTGTTGTTCGCTAGCCTTAAGTTTCCTAAAAAACGGTTTGACACCCTCTTTGGTAAGAAACTCAACAGTAATCCGTTGTGTAACGGATTAGTATACCTCTTGTTTTGAGATAGTGATACTGTCTAAAGAAGCGGGAGTAACGAGGTACCTTACGTAAGGAACTCCGGTTTATATTCGATTCACCCACGTAACGTAAATGAAAACAATTATTCAGTTTTCTAGGTTTAATAAAAATACCAATCAGTTTTTTGGTATTGAAAACTAAACACTTGTGAAGAGTAGAGGCATAATAAGTTTGTATGAGTGGAAAAGCACAAAATTAACTTCAAATCCCGGTTTAGAACTTTCGTTTTAGATTTATTTTCTAACTAAATATTAATGTACGTTCAATTAAGGTTTAGGAAAATATTACCAAATAACTAAATTTAAAAAAAGTTAGTTGACTACGTTATATTTAACACTTAACGTACTTACAACTTACAGTTGAACATTTTAATCTGCTACAATGAAACTTGCAGTTTATAGCAACCTTAACGTTCTTGTAACCGATTCGTCAATGCTTTTCGAGCATTCCGTTTCCCTCGCAGCGCCACCAGCGCTAAAGCTACAAGGCGACTTATAAATTGCCGATTCGGCGCAGGTTAAAACACAGCCGCGCCTCGCATCCGTCATTTATTTAATAAAATAAAATATTAAGCCCCGGCGGCGGCGTCACAGCGCCGAGTTGGACAAATTGGGTTTGCGTGCCGGACAGATTAGGAAAATACACACAGGCCTTAAATATTTTAAACACATCTGCAGTTCCCCATGAGAACAACTTATAATTAGTTTGAGGGAGGAAGACACGTCCAAGTGACCCATATTGGTTCCTGCATTATTTAGGAGCCCTTTGCGGCCACAGACGGCATAACGGCGCTTTTTATCAATTGATGCCCACACGTGTTGCGCGGGCCCCGCAAGTGCAGCTTGATTCGAAGAGGTGCAATGGCGTGCACAACCCCGAGTCGGAATTAGCATATTTAACTTCTTAATTGCCATGCCGCGCCAAAGAACTAAGCTTCTTACAATAAAAAGCTAGTGACTTTGAAATTGCTTTGATTCGGTTAATTGTGCCCAAAAACATAAAAAAACAATAGAAACTCGAAGTGAATGTAAGAGATTAAAGGTTTACGTTAAAATATAGGTAAACTGATTATTATTGCAATACCCTATAAAGTTTCTAACTTGTTAACCAAAAAATATCATTGTAGATTGAAATTTAAGCTTTCGAATACCTCGCAGATAAGCTTTTTGAAAATTTTTCGTGAAAGTATAGTTGGTGTTTCTTGTCTGAAGGATTGAAAATTTAATCACTTTTAGTTTAAAGAATAAATGACTTCTTGCGTCATACATTAAAGCTGTTTCTAATTTAAGAAGTCACAGTTCTAACAAGACGATGTTCCAGCATACAAAATTAGACTACATGCTTTTGGTGTGTTAGCCTTCAAGTTTGATTTTAGGCTTTGATGTTATGTACACTCTAAATAATTTAAAAAAAATTTGATAAAAAAGTTAAAAAAACTTTAAAGTTTAGAATTTAGAAAACAGGTAATTCGATTTTGTAAGACTGACTGCAAAATCGTTGTACAAATATATTAGATAATAAGAACTATAGAATCAAAAAGTACGCGAATACAGAACAAACGAAACCTGCGACAAATAAAGGTTAATTGGTTGGTGTAAGGTTTGTGAAAATAGATAAAAGGCGCTGAAGCAAGCGTCACGAATTGGTAGGTTGCACAATTATGGCGACAGCAGTGGATTCGCGCCCCCGCAACCTTGAGCTTGAAACCCGCGGAACGCCTTGTTGTAGCTCAATTTCTTTATTTAAATTCCACGCAATTTAATTTGAATATACCTTGCAGCTTCTGAATAATTGCTGAAATCGATTCGAACTGCGTTACTTATTCATAGCCGACTTTTCCGCTGGGCTGCATGGAAGACTAGTCATTTCTGTGGGAGGGTAGTAAGTTTACTGCACCTCGGCTAGTTTAAGGGCCCAATTGAAGTCAATTACGATAATTTACTGAAAATTGTATTACTGGCAGATTTTTGATGTTCTACAATTATTAAATTACCTTTTGCATCTCCTATTTTTATTTTGATCAATCCTGTAGGTGAAGAAAAGTATAAAATATGTGATAAAAACGTATATTTCAGTGAGAATACTGAAATTATCAGATAGTGATTTCTTGGATTTCTTACATTTAAATTTTTTATCTGAACTGTAGTGTCTACAAGAGTTTTCCTACATTCGGAAGTTAGAGTTATGATTGCAATCAGTTTGGTGGTACTTAATGAACCTAACTCTTTCAGGGATCACGTAACCTTTTGAATATGCAGTTTTTGCATTTATGCTTATGGACAGGATAAATGAAATTAAATGACCAAGAAATTTTTATTTGAAAAAATGTCGATACTGTTCACAAATTTATAGATCACTTAAAAATGAGGGCAGCAAGTCTCTTCAATTCTTCAATTTCTTTTTTATTATGAATGAAAGATCTTTAGGTTTGAGGGTAATTCGGTGTATATGTAGAGATCGTTTGTTGTTCCATTTAATAGCCATAACTACTGAGCTGCTTATATAATGACCCATTTTGAATATTTTCTGGGCGAATTAGCAGTCCTATAAACATATATTCGCTTGTAATTTTTTATTAAAATAATTATCAAAATATACAGTAGATTTTGTCTCCAAAACTTCTTGTTAACTCTTTCATAGAACGGCTTTCTAAATCCCGTTTTATTTTCCCTCATATTTTATGTATTTAAGATGCATTGTTTTAAACTTAATTTGTTTTTAAATTTCTTGATTATCGATTTATCACTTGTAGCATTTTCAAATAGCAACAGTCCTTTGCAAATGTCCAACAGCATACAGTTTATCAAATTTTGGGGAGTTTTCGGCAGAAATATTACTTAAAATCAACCTAGAACTTTCTATAGGTATTAATTAGTTTATGTAATAACCATATAGCAATACTAGCAATTTTTCTGTCCATTTTCGTAACTACAAAAAATAATAAACTTAAAAGTAAGTAAAATTTAAAGAACCACTAAGCGCGGTGGTGCATGATATTGGTCTTATGGAAAAGCATAACTAAGTTCAAATATTTGGTTTCTATTAGCATCAATAACAACAACAATACAAAATAATGATTGGTGGTTTAGCATAATTTGCGATAAAATCTGTGATATTTACTTGTTATATGGTTAGGATTAAATCTGCTGTATGATGACAGGGAAGTACTGGTAAATAAAAATGTGTTGCACTCTGTGAATCACTGTGCAGTAAAGTCGTTTTTTTAAATGATACAAATAGCTTGTATTATTTCCGAAAGAATGAAAGAGAATTTTTTTAGAAATATTTTTGTCGTTATGTTTTATACCACTAAGTTGTATTTATTAATGCAAGAGTGAGTTTTTTATATTTCTTATACTATTTATATCTTGTTTCTGCAGCAATCCTTTGACCACTTTATGATAGCATCGCGAGGAAAATCTATAGGGACTTCAGCTGAACATGCTCTCAAATTGTTTCTTCTTACTTGGCCGCCGTTATTTCGCGACAGCCTTCTCTCAGGAGTGCTGCAGTTACGAGTCGAATGACCAAAAAATGAACATACAATTAGTTATGTTCCTAAGAAGGGGAAATGGTCAAAGGACTTGTGCGCATCCAATCAACTTAGTTCTGCCCCACTTCCTCTTAATGAAGTATTCTCAACTGACGTCAACCGCGCTTTTAAATCTAAATTTGCCACAATTAAAAGTTTTGCACTTTTTTGTCAAAATTTCGGCTTTTGTAGTACTGCAGAAGCTTTGGCTTGACAGTTTCATAAATTTAAAAAAGTATTTGTCACTGTCACTTAAAACAAGAAACGAGCTCATGTATTTTCAAACTGATTTTTAAATTACGAAAAGGCTAAGAAATAAATAAACAAAATAAAATAATAAAAAATTTAAGTATTATTAGGACACATAATAAATTAAAATCCATAGTTAGGCATTTTGAAAGTATTGTGTTTTGGTCTAGATCAATAGGCTGCAGATGTAAAGGAGGTTTTATTATTTTCCTCTATAAAAATATATATAGTAAGCAAGTGAAGTAGTTTTAAAACATTTATTAACAATTAAGGAATTTAACTCTTGGATGATTCCTTAAATAATTATAAATGTTTTTTATTAGTGTCTATAAAATATAAAGATTAATTTAAACAAGGATATGTTTAGTTCAGATACTAAATAGACCTAACTCTCTACTTTGGCCGGACTTTTGAACAAATTTGAAGAGATATTGAAGAATTCAATATGACGACAATTGGAAGTAAAGTTTAGGATAAATGAGAGAAAAACATGTTCGTGTGGGAAGGGTCGCTTCCCTGTAGTAGATCTTAGCGGTACCCTACAGTTGTAGTTACCTGTTATCTACAATAAATCGGAATAAAAGCATAAATCAGCACATCATACCAACTGAGATAGACCTTCAAAAAACAATGGACAAAATATGGATAAAGGGAGTAATAGAATAAAAAAACCATGGGACGGTTACTATCACACAGGAACACAATAATACTGCAAGGCTCAAACAAAAAAAATAAAAACAATAATGGCGCGGCTCTATGCCCGGCGTGGGGGCAAAACTTACGAACTGCGTAGTTAAAGCTCTCATGTGTTTGCCCCCAGTGTCCAGTTGTTGTACACTATCTCAGATATGAATTATTACTTAATTATTTTTAGACACTAAATCGGCGATTCGCTAGGGATCTGAGCTTTAGGAATGAACACCTCAATATTGGCACTAAGTGAAAAATAGTGGAAAGATAAAAAGGATAACAGCATAAGGTTGATAAACAAAGAAGAAGAAGAAACAATAATTTAAAAAAATTACTTAAATTATCTGTGTTCCAATATGATGGTAAAAATCACTAAAACCACTTATACAATCGTTTAACATGTGCGAAAGCATTTCATACTTTGATGCAAACAAAAATTTTAATAAAACAATATTATTAAAAAAATTTCTAACTTATAACATAAATTTATATATACCATTACAAAAAATTAAATGTTTACCTATTTCCTGCAAGGAACAAAATTTTGAATTGCAAATGTGTACACATCTTTTAAGGCTAAGAAGTTATTCAAAAAAAATTTATTACTATTTTTTTTATTGAAAAACAATGTGTGCGTTTTATATATTTTCGTTATATTTTGTATCTTGTAGAATAGATGAAGTATGGGGATATTTTTTACCACCCCCAGTCAAAACGCTTTTTAATTATTAAATTTATTGAAGATCCAAGAAGATTTAAACTCTTCACAAAGGGGAACAACATTTATCTATTTTTGTTTTTGCGTCTCTATTAAGAACTAAAAATATTTATTCAAAAGTAATAGGACAGAACAAAATTGGAAAATGTTTTTTCTCTATTTTTGTACTTTGTCTACTAATTTATTATTATTTTAAATTACAGATCAAACAATTTTAGAATAAAAATATTCCAAGATATCTTAAATTTTCTATTTTTAAATTTGTTTCTAAATTTATGTTTAAAAATTCACAGAATTGCTTGCTACTTATGGCAATCTAAAGATATTTTTTCAAATTGCGTTTATTAGACTCATAATAATAATTACAATTACTAAAATAACTAATGTTTTTTAATAAATGTTGATAAGTATTATTATAGTTTCTAAATGTTGGGTTATCGCAGCACATAATTACGCAACTAGCAATACGGGTTTGGTCACATGGGCCCCCACGTTCTAAAGGGGGCCCAGCACAAAACCGCTCGTCGATTTGGGGCCGAGCGCCCGTAATTATCTCGAATTTTCTTAATCAATACGGGGGGTTGTGCCACGCAGCAATTATTCATGCAAACGACGGAACTCATCGCTCTGCCCCAAACATCAACAGAAGAATTAAGATGGCTACAAATTATGGCGCCATGAATTATTAGACGGGGCTAAACCATTATCGATTGCATAAATTATTGAAAATGCAACAATAAATCGACAAAATATTATTTGTTGCTGACTTCATCGTTGGACGTTATAGAATTTCTGAATCGTAACCAAAAGGGTACTGCAACTTTGGGTTAAAAAACATGATGTCGTGAGAGTAAAAAATAATTTTCCCACCTGAGGTCCTGGGAGGGTGGTCGAGGCATTATAGCAAACCCAGCAACAAAGCAACTGCACTATTACAATGACAAACTGAGCTTTTTAAAGGTTTCATCCGTTTATAAAGCTGCCCCCCTTCCACTTCGAGCGTCGAACAGTAAACCGATACTCCACCTAATCACCTTATCAGCAAAGATTGGAGAAATTACAGCAAAACTGAAAGGTTTTAAGCTCTTATGGAAGATATTCAGGATATTAACTCTACTGTTAGCGAGTATTTAAAATTTAGTTAAAAATACTCTTATGTAATATAAATATGCGTTGCAATTAAATAGTAAAAAACAGATCAAAAGACTGGAATTTTTGATAAATACGTTTCATCTGCTTGTCAGTTTTTTGCTTAACAGCTATGTAATTATCACTGATTTAATTCGTAATTGCCAAATTGGCTTAACAACTCGTCCACTATAGCCCTAATTTTTTTACTTCTAAACAACCTGATTATTATGTAAAAGCGTGGAGTAATTGTGCATTTGTTTATTTTTAACACAAAAATTATTCAAATATTAATTATGGAGACTTTAAGCTAGAATATATTTCATATTTAAATAAATTTTTATTTTTAAAATAATTATAATTATATTTTTAATTGTTATTTGAGATTTTAATATTCATTTATACATATTGAGCAGTTTTATGTTGTTTAAAACAATTATGTAAAATTAGGTAGAATATTTATAAAAATATCTAATTACTAGAATTATTTATTGTTATTTAGCTGAGTGTTTAAAATTTAATAAATAAAAATACCCTTATGAAATATAAACAAATTTTGTGGCTAAACAGCAAGAAATAGATTAAAAGGCTCGCATTCCCAGTAAATAGAACGTCTCATCTGCCCGCGAGCTCTTTTGCTTAACAGCTTATTGCTAGACATGCGACTATCTATTATTCATCCCCAAGTTTAACGGAAATCAAACAGAACTTTTCCCTGTAAAGTACATAGCAGCTTTATTCTAGCGCTAACTGTCATGGCAACATTCCTGCCATCGCATCGCCGGATGGTTGTTTATATCGGCTGCTGACACGCGGCATACGCGGAGGGGTCGACTATAATCGGACGCTCCTGTAAATCAGTGCGCTCGTAGGCTAGCGGAAGGAGCGGAAATAGGAAGTCCATGCGCGACATATGTCAGCAGCCAGGGGGCAGCGGGCACCGGATTGTTTTCCGTTTTGCGAAGCCCGCTAACTGCCGGCGAGTCTTATACCCTTACAGGATTACGAGGAAACCCCGCAAGGGCCTGCCCAGCGATGGCTCGTGTGCGGGGAGTTGTTTGAAAACAATGATTCATATGCATTTAGGAATGTTTGAGCATGGATATTTATCTCGTGTTACTTCTACTTATTGAAATATCAATAACAAGAATACTACACATTTAGGACTTTTTATAACGTCTCTACTTATTTTTATTATTATTAATTAGTGCTCAAATGTGGGGGGAGGAAGCATTTAATAACAAAATAGATTTGCTTTAGCTCCAAGATAATTATTTTAGCAAAATTTGGAATCAGCATAAGAAGAGTCGTATTTCTGCTTTATGAACCAATTAAAATGGAAAGGAGAATTTTACAGTTTCCTTTTACAGAAGGTAAGAAGGGGGGCATAATTTAGTTTTCTAAAATATAAACACGAAGGCGCCGAAATGGTTATAAGAAAGTTATGGGATCTCTCTTTTACTTATGTGCGAATTCCAGTAGAAGGAAAGTATGGCCTGCGAACTGGAAAGTAAAGGTTTCCATAGATTTTCCATCGCTGTCTAGTGATTGCGCACTATAAAGGCGATCTGGCAAACATCAAGTCTTAGAAACCGTACTATTAGCCCTTGTCCGAATTGAATGTCGGACATCTGCAGCCTAAGGTTTAACTAAATATCGTTCACTATGAAACCATATGCTTTAACCGCCCGATCACTTATGAAAAAGAAGAATTAGGCTGTACAAGTATAATTGACTGCTTAACATAGAATAAGGATATGAGACGTGCAATGAATGATGCGAAGGTAATACGTGCTGCAAAATTAAATACAAAGCATAGTCTGGTAGTAGCATATATTAATATCAAAAAATCGTCTAAAAACAAATGAAAGAAATATAAGAAAGCTCTTAATCAATACGATCTGGATAGCACAACTGAGAGTCTAAAAGAAATAAAGAAAGAAGAAAGACGTAGTGCGCTAGAATTGACAATTAATGAGAGACAGACTAAATTTGAGAATACACTACTACAAACAGCGAAACTCACTTGTAGATTTAGACACAACCCAGAGCAAAAAGGGCAAAATAATGGAACGAGGAAGTAAATAGTTAAATAAAAGATAAAAGAAAGACCAGGAGAAAATTCTTCTGAACGAAAACAGAAAAAAAGCATAATTATACAGAAGGGAGTGAGCTGGAAAGACTTTGGAAGGAAAATCAAGAAAAATTATATGAAAAATCAAAAACAGTTTTGGAATGCTAAGAAACTAAAATGAAAAATTAAAGACATAAAAAATACAGGAAGCATAAAACCAACACTATACACTAAAATTTAGGGGAAAAGAAGAAAGAATAGAAGCAAAAAGAGAATCTTATGAAGAGCAAAAGGAAAATAATGAAGAAAACAAATCAAGAAATAGTGATTTCCTTGAAGAAGATAATAAATGGAAAGCCAGCCACTGAGTATGAAGTATTGAAGAATCTAAATTCATTAAGAAACTGAAAAGAATTTTCCGACAAGCTTGAACAGTAAGATAATATCTAACGACTGAAATATAAACAATATAGTCGCAATACACACCAAGAGATATGCTACAATTACACATTAATAATTCTGTCTTCAGTGGTATTTAAAATATTGTTAAGAATCACCGAGAAAAGATTAAAATTAGAAATTTATCACAAGTCACAAGAAGAGCAAGCAATATATAGACCATCGGGAAGACAAGCATAAAACCACATTTTTACGATAAAAAAGCCTAAATAAGAATAAAGATTTATATCTAATATGCTTTTGATAAAGTACCACGAAAACATAGCACTAGATGAGTTAGGAGTGTTTGCAAAAATTATAATTAAAAACATAAAACTAAAAGGGCTGGAGTGGTAAGATTAAATGGTGAAACATCGGAAGGACTTTGTATGGAAAATATGTACATTGCAAAAATTAAATAAAAAACACCGGTTTGGGTTATCTAACTCTAAATCCAGTCTTACCACGCTGCTGACATATTATTTACACAACAAGTTAAAGATGACAGCAGAGTAAATTAGTAATGTGGAAGGGGAAATTAGAAGAAAAAAATAAAGATAAATGTAGCAAAATTAAATAACAAAAGTAACAAGGAAACGAACAAGGAGACGAACGAATGTCGATACAAATAAATAAAAAGCAACTGTTAAACGTCCAACAACTAGAATATCTTGAGTTATATCAAGTAAAGATGAGAAAATACACAAAGAAATAAGAAATAGTACAAAGTAAATAACGCATAATAAAAACTAAGCACAAGAACAATAATGCATTTGTATTAAAACTTTATACATACAAATGATAATATATGCGACATAGTCTTGGACAAAACTGGATAGTCGTAGATCAAAAATAATAGCATCTGAAATAAGATTTATTAGGAAGGCGGTCGAAAAACCAGAAGAGAAAGTCAGAAACAGAAGTATTCGGGAAAGATCTAAGAGCAATAGTAAAAACAGTTGAAATAAAAACAGCTCCAATGGTATACACACCTGAATAGAATGAGTGACACCTGGAAAGACAACACTAGAGGTGCAGCTATAAAAAGAGGGAAGTCTTCAGAACAAACCAAGCTAGTCACAAGAGATAGATAGAAATAGAATAGGGGGGACCTAACGGAGTTCTGCACTGCGACCCTTAGGATCTATTTTACGCTCCTCTAATTTGTCAGAGCTTTCTCTCTAGGCCTAGGCTTTTGATTAACCCCCAGAGTCTAGAGAGGGCTCTCTTGTATAGTTCTTTGGCTTTAGCTTTTCTTCGCCTAGTAGTAAGAATCTGAGCATCGTAAGGCCACAATAGCACAAAATTAGGTTTTCAGTCTCCTCCTCTTCCTGACCAAATATTCACAGGTTACTGTCTGTTATTATTAAGATATTTAAATACATCCTAAGACAGTGTCTTGTTAGCAGGCCAATCTATGGCCCTAAGATTAGGCCTGCTTAGTCGTAGGAGGCTTATTGTAAATTTTTGTTACAGTCCCTGTACGAATTTTTTCTATTGTCTTAAGTGGCTGGTATTGTTTCACCTTTCTTAGAGTTTTATTGAGTATCAATTTATTAATAGATGTTCTTTTGAGGCTGTTTGAAATACCACAGTGGAGTTCGGGGCCGATGGGTTTTGTTTCTGCTCCTTTCTTGTCCAATAAGTCTGTCATCTTGTTACTCCTGAAGCCCCTATGTCCCGGTGCCCAAGAAAGGATCAGAAAATTGTTTTTTCAGCACGTGTGAAGTCCCAAACAATCTCTGAATTCACCACAGGGGTGGCTAAAGCTTTAAGTGCTACTTGGCGAAAAGATGGCTATCCTCTTATCCCCTAATGTTAAACATTTTGTCCTCCTTCGCACAGTGTTCTGTAGCTACGAGTTCCAACTGAAAGACTGTGGAAAAATTTCCTTTTTAGATCATAGATCTATGCCGAATGCAGTCTTAGAGCCACTAGTATACTAGATAAAACCTGCGGAGACTGGAAGTCCTCCGTCCCAGTCTTCTCTATCTGGTATTATAATTTTGAAGTTTTTTGCAAACTTAAAATAACTGGAAACCAGGTTGTCGGTGGGCATTCCTAGTGTATCATTTGCCTCCAACTCCTTCCTCAGTTTTTAATGCTCTTTTACAGGCATGGCGATGATTGGGTTAGTCCTTGCATGAGTCTACTCACACGAGACAGAACAACATAGAAAAGTTTGCTCAAAACCCTGACATCGTAAGGTATAAAAAGAAGAGAAAATAAGTCCATTTACTGTATGAAAAAATATTTTTTTGACAAGTTAAGTAAAAATTAAAAACAAATGTAAAATGCAGATCTATTCGTTCTGACTATTGAACAATCCTATATAATCAAATCTTCAGCTAACGTTTCAGCTCAAAACGAGACCATCTAGTACGAGCCGGTTTAAATACTTCTGAATCCACGGATGTCGAATATTGTGCCTCCTAAATGTAGTGTAATAAATATAATAATAAAAATAAAAAGTGGGGGAAATGGTCACAAATTATCAATTAAAAAAAAGTAAGATTCCCTAAAATTAAATAAAAAAATCATTAAAAATTATGAAAAATGGAATATTTAGTACCTTAGACGTATTAAAAATTAAAAGAAGGTGGAAGTCAACGAAATAATCTAACTAATATGATTGTTAACATTAGGAACAGATAAGAATACTTAGAACAGATCATGATTACAATTATACCTACCACATCTAAGAAAATTTTGCTTGGATCCCTGACGGCATGCGTGCGCATCAAACTTGCAGGATGATGTAGTCGGAGGCTGCAGGATGCGATCCGTCACAGGCAGAAATTATTCGACTGCAAACTTCTGACCCGTGACTGGTCTCACCCTGCAACCGCGCCGGGCGCCGATTTCCAGCGGGGCTGCGGCGGCACGAGCCGCCTATGGCCGGCAACGTGCCGGATTAGCATAATTAGATTAGTCATGTCCGACTTAGCGCTGCACGCGCGCCAGAAACGGGACACTTGCGGGCGCAGGCACCCGCACACAAATCCGGCGCGGGCGGCGGCAGGAATAAATGCGGAATGGATCCCGATTCCGCGTCCCTAATCTGCTGTAACCTGGATGGAAGGCGCCCCGCTCCATCCTAAGCCATGCTAATATTTAGGCTAACCCCACCGTGTCGATATGAACTGGTGACGTCAAGCGGCGCCGTGACGTCAGCGGCTCGCGCCGGAGACTTCAACGCTCGCTCGCGCGGGAAGCTCCATTCATCGAGTTGCGGGAATTTGACTGAAGCTCCAGGAGGCGAACTTGTTGGCTCGGGGTGATGAATTGGTTTTGCGTCATTATATTCTGACACAGAATTAAATAGAAGCTTTTACCTGACTCCTACTTAAATTACTTAGCCCTTATTAACCATAAAAATATGTTTATTAGATTACTGATAAATTATATAGCCACAAAATTATTTTTAGCTTGAAGCTGAATAAAAACAAAGCCAAGGTAAAGCTACGTACCGAACAAGATATAGCTGTATTTGTTTATTTTGGGTGCGCTTCGGTAGTGGGGATAACTAGGTCAAAGCTTCCCCTACCGTTTTCCTCCGAGCTTTACTTCAATGGGTCATTCAATAATGCTCTCAGGATTCTATGTTCATATCTCATTGTAACCAATGTAAAATTGGAGAAGCCCTTTATACTCAATTATCTCATTTTGCTTCTGATAAGAACATTTCCAAAGAAGGCTGCTATTTTTTACAGTGCTTGTTATGTACATCAAATTACGTTAATTACGCGTGACGTTCTGCAACAAAGCTAATTGAATTGTAGGTCATACCCTTCCGAAGTTACTAGTTTGTAAGCCCCCCAACAGAGAGCGCCGCTTACTTGCGACCGGAGCTTAAATTAGATGGCCGAAGGTTGTTTACCTACATATCAACAATAACAAAGTCAACCCATAATAACATAATAATTTGCCTGGTTAATATTTTGGGGGTACGAATTCGATATTTGGCGTAAAGCCTCCAACTTAGTGACCTTCAAATTAATGATTTTCGAACTAGAAGTAGGTTAAACGTTTTCGTTATAATAAAAATTCGCTTATCTCCCTAAATGGGTAATAGGCCAGTGACGTTCGTGTGATGATCATTTCACTTATTGAATGATTGTGACTTAAAAATTGAATTACAAAAGTAAGATAGAACAACAGATTCTGAAATTTCTTTAAAGTACATTATAAAAATGGATGAATATCCGCATTATAATATTTTATTATAAATTAATATAACGGTTAATCCGAATCTATTCAACAATAGCATTACAAGTTTGTTTTGTTCCGTCTTCCACTAGACACATTTCCAGCAAGGCGTTCCGGTAAAAAAAGGATCGATCACAAGTCTTGAATATGTTACGTTTAGCTGAGCAAGCGGCAGAATTTCCGAGCCGCTTGATACATTTTTATAGGGTAAGTGGTTCGTTTTGAGAGCAGAGCAACAAAGGCCGGGGAGCACTCGCAGTTAACTCAATCTAAAGCTAAGGATCTAGGCTTACGTCATTGCCTGCGAGGGTAATGTCCTGCATCCATCTCCGTCGCGCTTAGTCGCGTCCCTGGCTATTATTAGATCGAGGACGGGCTATTTTTAGCCCCGTTATGTAGGTTAGCTAGGGGGTGCTGCGCATGCGTCCGCGACCCTTTCTCTATGACGTCATTGCTGCTCTAGTTATGCATTCCTCGCTCGCTGGTACCCTCTTAATTTTGTAAGATTTCCAGGGCTGCGTGGCCGAGTCTTCTTAGGCCGGCGGGGTCAGCTTGCCCCAAGAGCCGGACGACACCGGCGGAACGGCCCGGAGCCCAAATTTCACCGGTGACGTCACCGGCGGGCGCTGCAGGCACGCGCCACTAGGGCGATTTCCAAAATTTCTATGCGCCGCGGCGCCTCTGCAGCCGCCTTCGCGGGCGCGATTTCCAATCTAAAAGCCGCAATGGGGGCGTAATAAACTCCGAACTCCGGAATGGTTTCTATAAACAGCCCTTAAAGGTCAAGCAGCAAATGTTTGGAATAATAAGTTCCCCGAATTGAATTCGCGGCGATTAGTTATGGCACAAGTCTGGGAGCTATTTTTGGACGGGCGTGCTAATTTAATTCGTAAATTACATCGCCTAATTGCACGAAGGTATTGATTGTGTTGAGGGCAGGCAATTTATCAAATTCTTCGAGAACGAGGTCGATTACATGATAAACGCTATTAAGGTATTCACTCAATATAAGAAATTAGTTGCATGTTAATTTTGGCAATAAAAACCCCATAAACGTAATTTGTAATATAAATGTGAAACTTGTGTTACAAAACCCAACATTTTTAATTATATTAAATAATACATTTTTATTGCAAGAGAAAGCCCAATAACAGTACAACAGCTACCGATGATATTTTGTCTAAAAACAACCTATTAGAGATGACTAATGAAATATGGACTTAAACATAGAAATAATGACAGAATAAAAGTTCAATTAAATTAAACATGTTTACGAGTTGCATCATATTTATTGCCTCTAGCTGTACCTCTTCGCATGCTTAGGAGGTTATCAAAAATTACAAAAATGCCAAATATTTAGAGAAAACATTTACTTGATTTTTCAATTTTTGTTACGTACATATACTTCAATACAATATTTACATAAATTCACACATCAATGAGGAAGAATAAAACAAATCTCATTTAAAATTTTTTTTCTAGCTTTAGAATTAGCAAACATCTGGGCTATGTCACCAAAAGAATAAAAATGCAAGACCCGTCATTTTTTCTTGTTTAACGTTGATCTCGAAAATTTTTTACCCTCTTAAGAGTTGAAAAAAGTCGTTTTTCAGTGTAGTTAGTAATTGCCATAGTTATACTATATACAAACTGCTTAGAATGATTGCAGTATTGGGAAAAGTAGACTCTTATGTTCCAGAACTTCACTGTGCTCAGATTTTGGTTTGGTATTTTTATTTTCTTTGTCAATATTATTGTTAACTTTTAAAAATGCTGCTAAATGTGTCATATTTCATTTGAGTGAATGTTCTATAGAAATTCAAAATTTTTATGAATTTATCTATAGATGGTTCTTTGTCGCACTAACAATACGTTGGGTTTCAGGGAACCAACTGTAGCATAACATGTTTCTATTACGAAAGACTGTCATCCAGAAAACTCGTAATTTACATCTTTGTTTTCACAAAGAGGAAATTTTGGTTCCTCTTTTTTGTAATGTCTGTCTGTTTTGCAGACGTCAATTTCACACACCAATTTTGGGTTGTTTTCTATCCTCGAAAACTTATCATCGTTTCAAAGAGTGTTTATAAAAGCTTCTAAAGTACTGTTGTTTATATACCTTCTCCTTCAAGCCTTTCTCTTACTTTTCGAACTTTACAAGAACATTGCTCTAGAAACATACCACTAATGATCAAAAACTTTCTGGTACAATTTGTATAATGCTTGAGTGGTATCAGCAGGGACACTATCGGGTTGTCGACAAAGTTTTTAAATATAAAGAGTCACTTTTTTAAGGTGGGATGGTAAGATATCTCATCTTTTGCTTGAAAAACTAAAAAAGTTGTAGGTTAGTTGTTATAAAGAAAAAAATTTAACAGAGTACTTGTTGCTCTCCGCAGTTGCAGATCTAACTAGTTGTAAAAGTATGTATGTGGCCTTTTATTCTTGCTTGAAGACATTTGTAGCACCTAGATTTTTTGCTGGTATTATTGTAGCTCTGTTCTCTCTACTTATTTAGATCAAGACCTACAATCTCTTTACCTTTATAGCCACAATTAGGAATAAACATCAAAAATCGTTCAACAGGAGTATCACAAAAGCTAGTTGGACAATCTTGGACAATCTAAGACTGAACTTTTCTCGTTAATTGTTTAATTAATTTATTGACAGTTGCACTTAATAAGTATAAGGAAACACCTCTTCCTGTATTTTTAAATTTTGCTACATGTTTGGCCGTAAAAGGATCGAATTTTGAAATTAGATCCACTCAGCCAAGAAAGTTATCATTTTTTAAAGAGACTAATATTTCATTATCGCTATGAATTGGCAGTCTACGATTTCAAAAACTCTTAAAAAACGTTTCACCAATACAAAGATTATTTCTTTTGGTATTGTCTAGATTAAAGTATGTTGTTGTTCAAGACGCTTTTTTGAACGTTTTCCCAATTCTGCTCAGCTTGGTTTTTTAACTAATCACGGCCATTTGTACCACTTATTGTTTAGCTTTTATGATAAATGAAATTATAAATTATAATAGCATTAACGCAACTAGCAACGGTTACTATAACAACACTAATTTGTTTGCACCACTCTTATTTGACTATCGCCAATGCCCATCGGCTTCACCTAGAACGAATCAGAGGGTTCTGGAATTTGAACTCAAGGGCGTCGCTAGAAATGGTGCGGACGGACATCAATCATTCCGGAAATTTTTTAAATATTTTCTTTGTATTATGTTGTTTCTATTGCAATATAAATGTTTTTAAAAATTTAAATGTACGATTTTTTTGATTATAACTTCTTCTTTGTCATCTATTAGCAAACAACTTGATAAGCTAGGCAAATTATGTAGTGATTATATATTTCTAGAGAGAAATTTAATCTTTCTTTCTACTAAATAATTAAAAAATACATGAAAGTTCAACTTGCTAACATACAGAAAGTTCTCGTCGTTTCAACCCTGTGTAAATAGTGTAACGAGAAAATCGCATTTGATCACTAAGCGTATAACTGAAATAGCAAGTTTAATTAATGGTACATTTAGAACAATGCTAAAAATTGTATAAAATGTGAATAAGACGGGCATCTCAAATGCTAACGGTTGAACAAAAACGTGTTCCAATCTTTTCTTCTACAATTAATTTAGCCCTATTTAAGCGAAAACTCTGATGTTTAAAACCATTATCATACAACATATAAAACCACCTTTGATTTGTTATATAAAATACAAAGCGTAAAGCGGCAACATTCAAGTTCTAGGTCTTGCAGGTTTCGATTCCAATCTTCAGGGGACAAAATTATCACTACCATTTCTGGTTACATAATTTGAAACGTTGTATATGGACTGATGAATCATCCAGTTATAATTTTCTTTAAAATTATAGAAGAGTCTGAGATAAAAATTTGATATTACATTATTCGATAAGCGCGATCAAAAATTAATGAAGGAGTGAACAAAAATGACGTAAATGAGCAGAAAGATTATGTTAAAAAATAACTTTGCATACTATAATTGAGATAATTGCTTTTGTACATCTTTTATAATTTTAATTAATACATGATGTTTCAAATTTCTATAACAATTAATAATTTGTAGTACTAAATATTTACGGATAATGATAAACAATAAAAGACATGGAGAAAAATGTAATCACATTAAAAATTATTTTTTTAAAAATCTCCTGCGCAAGAAATACATTTTCTAACGGGTAGGTAGCTTTTGATCTAGCTGTTCTACACTTGAGTATTTTTGAGTGTTGTCTTCAATATATAAATATATTTATAATTTCATACCATTTTACACCATCTACCGTAAAAAACATAATAATAATTTGTTATTCAACGGATGAGAGTACCTTCTCATTATAACACTGATTAAAAAAGTGGTAACGCAAGGTACTCTAAATAGGAAGAGGGGGTAAATTCCCATTAGACATTTTTGCCTAAATGTCCAAAAGATGCGCCCCTCTTTGTGATACCTTAAAAATTTTTGTTTAATATTTGATTATCTCGTAAAATAGATCGTAATTATATTAATTACGCTGTCACAATTCAAAAAAATAATTATAATCACGACATTGTTAACCACCAAAAATTTGCATTGGTAATTTAGCGGACAAATAAAATCTAAAGAAAAGTAATAACAAAATTTAAGAAATTCTTGTGAAAAAGCCTTTGAGAGCTTGGTAGATTTCTTAATATAGAGATTTGTTGTAAATATAATCAGATTTTAATAAGAGTTACGTGTAAAAATTAGAAATATTTATCAGATTTCCTCCATTTTTAGATTGTGCTTTAGCATGTATCTGAGCAACATACTAGCCAAATTTGATATAAATTTGACGAGAACTACACAAGTTACAAAATTGAAAAACCTTTAAAGGTCGTTTTCCTTTACTCGTTTCTGTCCACTAACAAACTTAGCAAAGGCTAATAAATTTGCGTGCAAAATTTTATACGAAGTTCAAGTTCAAAAAGAATTGTGGCAGGTATCGTGCCCATAAGATGCGTTATTAAGAATTAAGGGATTGTTGGCTGACAAGGTGGAAAGCGCATCATGGAGTAGTGTACAAGAAGTTACAAAGAAAGAAAACAGACTCGGATAACACTGCAACAGATAGTTGGCGGTCTTTGTTAAAGAGCTGTTTTCCAAAGAATATTTAAAACACAAATTAAACCAGACTGTATTTCAGATTGTGCCATGGTGTTCAAAAACCAGGCGTCAACAAGCAAAAAACATAAAAGAGCCTTTAATAGCTCTGTTAACTTGTAATCACAAGAAGACGCCACTGGTAATTGAAAAAAACACCCAAAATGTTTCAAGGGATTAAGCACTTATCGACGAACTATAAAACAACAAAAATACATGGTAGCAGCAGTGTTTGAAGATTACCTTTGCAATCGGAATACAGATTTGCAAAAAAAATATTGCCTGGTATTGAACATTCTCACACCAAGTTGTTCCAATATTAAATTGTGCTTTCTCTGTCATTCAATGATTACATTAAAGGATTATCAAAAGTTAAAAATACTACACCAATCTACAAAAGTATGCCTGAGTCTCCCTCCACTAGATCTCTACATGGATGAGGTGGCACTAAGGAGGGACTTTGGAACGATAAAGGAGTAGGGGAAAGACACCGGATTCTAAGTGGCTGTACAACGGATTCCCTTTGTGGAAGAATATATGAATTCTCTTTTATCCATTTATAAATGTAGGAAGCTTTTCAGAATCTTTTTGAATTCTGAAGAGGCAACCGAATCAATATAATCATGTTTCCAGATGGGTTTAAAACGAGTGCGGGTACGGGATCAGGCATTTTTTCAAATGATCTGAACTTCTAAGTAGGCAAACTAACCACAACATTTAAGCGGAAGTATTGGCCATAATGCAAGATTCAAGTGTAATCATTGAAAGGAGTATTAAGAACAAAACAATTAGAATTGTTAGCGGCCAAAGTTAAACGTCGCTTGTCACGGCATAAAACTCAGTGCCATTGGATTATAGAACAAGTTCTATGGAGCGATTAATCACGCTACATGATATGGAAGTCCGATGGACGCATTTGTGTTTGGCGGATACCAGAAGAACGCTTCTTATCTTCTTATTTGAGTCTGTTTTTTGTGGTCTGGCCTGAGTTCCTTATTTTTTTGTGGCCGAAGGAATAAATGTAAAGATATATCTTAATATTCTTGTTAAATCTGTGCTTCCAATTCTCTGACAACAGTTCTGAGAAAGTCATCTCCTGTATCGATAAAATAACTGTTTATTTATTTCTGCCGATGTACATATATCAAAAACTGGTGAAAAGTCTTTACAAACGCGCATAGGCTGTGATTGATGCTAAAGATGGACTAACATTCTGTTAATATATGTCGTATAAGCCTCTGATTTTACAACAGTGGGTGTCCGGATACTTTGGTAATATATGTATATGTTTTAACAAATTTTCGAACACCATTTTCTGCGGGCTTCGCGGCTGGTGCTAGGTCGCGTGTTTTCGTGGTTTGTCGAACCGTCACGGTCGAGAGGTAGACTTAATGTCCTTCAGCTGCGCTTGTGTAAGTGCAAGAACTAGAGCAATACGGAAATGTCCAGATAGTTCCTGTAGGCCCCGTAACCGGTTTGGATTACATAAATATCACTTATTAAAGCAGCCAGAAGTAGTCAAGTAAAGGAAGGGAAACGAACAGTGTTAGTGAAACATAAATTGTGTTATACATAAATACATCTATAGAGTGTAACTCTTTATGTAGTATACATAAATAGTATTAAGTAATTTGTTTTCTGTAAGTAAATAAATACAGTAAATAGCTTAAGGAAATTTAAATGTGTCGAAATCAAAAACGTTACAATATGTATAAACAAACATATATTACAAGCCAACCTGCGCATTCCATAATCATAAAAAGAAACACGCAAACCTATTAAAAATAGTCTAATACACCTACCAGCTTACTACAATGTACTAAATATTGAACCGAGTAAAAATTAAACAAAACTTTTTATGGTTCGATCACACGAAGGCACTAAAGTAGAATGGAAGGATTATCAACTGATTACATTAACTTTTATTCCAAAACAGTGACGAGTTGATATCCGAACTCGGAGACAAGATTAATTCGAATAATTCGTTTTTCACATAAAATAACTATGAAAAATTATAAATAAATCAAATGCACAGAGACGACAATGAGTCCGATATGAAGGTCAAATTTTCAGCAAAATATCCTTAATTTAGAGTAAATATAACTATAGAGGGAACAATCGTACAGCTTTGTTACACAATTTGTGCTAAAGTAACATGACCGTTTGACATTAAAGTTTTAAACAAACTTTGATAGTTTAAATGTTGAGATTAAGTGGAAGATTGAATTGTGTTTTATATTTTTATATGTATTTTAGTCTAATAGATAAATTTATTAAATATAAAACAGATTCTTTAATTTATTTTTATATGGAAACGTATTTAACATAAATACAAAAGTTGTAATTTAAACTTTAAAGTTAAAAAGATTTCTATTTGTGGTAAAAATTAAATAAAAAAACTGATTGGTTTTAGTAAAAAATACAGTTGTTAAAAATAATATTAAATTTTCAAGTTAATTATGAAAGAATTATTTAAAAGTTTTACTTTAATTAGAAGTTGGTACTACTTCTTTTGGACTAAACGTTACAAGAACGAGTATACACCATGTTCTCTCTATAGATCTATTTACTCTAAGACTAAGAAAATTACGAAAAAGGTTAACAGACTAGGAGTTATGCCTAGTAAGTTTTATTTACTGGACTTTTTGATTATAAAGTTTAAAAATGTATAAAATAACGTTTTCGGCTATGTTGTATAAACACCTATCCGGATAATTGGTTTTTGTATAACCGATGTTCTATCATAGTTTCTTTAATATAGTGGATTGTGGATGTGAATAATAATAAAAGAGTAATATTGTTGCTGGAGGTATTAAAACATAAAAATCTGGTGTAAACATCACACGAGTTTCCTTATCCAATTATTATATATCATACCGCGTCCATCGTCTCGTCCCTGCGCTGCTCTCGTCCCGGAACTTGTTATTTTAAAAAAGGACGAGGCGCGAGTCCAACACTCGAAAGCTGATTAAAATAAACAGTACAAGACAATAACACTGCACAACAGCATTTCTGATGATTGGGTTATGTTGCATGATGTTAGTCCAATTTTTGATGACGATTTCAATTCCGTGATTGAAATTTCTGTATCAGCTCTAGTTAAAAAAATATGACACGTTTTTTTTATAATAAAACACTATAAATTTAGAGATAATTCTAATTTATTTAATTCTTAAGATGAAAAAAACTTTCTTTTATATGATTTTCTTGCTGAAACCGAAGGCAGAGAGCTATTCTGAATGCTCCAATAATAGTCAGCCATCTTGTGTGCGTTCCAGTAGCCCTGATAGCGTTCCTCCATGGTACGGAGGTCCTGGTGGAATCGCTCGCCCTGTTCTTCACTTAGGTCCCCAAGATTGGCGGGAAAATAGTCCAGGTGGTTGTAAAGAAAGTGTAACTTGATGCTCATGTTACATCCAAGCCTTTGAAAGTGATTCATCAGTTGTTCGACGTGTTGAGAAAATTCAGGACTTTTCTTATTTCCCAAAAAATTTTGAACAAGCCAAACAAACGCATTCCATGCCGTTTTCTCAGTATCTGTCATAGTGTCCGTAAAATTTGAGTCTTTTATTAATGATCTTATTTGTGGCCTGTCAAAAATTCCCGCTTTTATCTTTTCTGCACCCAGTTTTGGAAACTTTTTTGATAGGAAATGGAAACAATTTCCATTTTTGTCAAGACCTTTTACAAATTGTTTTAGGAGTACAATATTTTTTAATACAATGTTGATTTTTAGCTCTACTGTTCCACAAGCAAAGAAAACAGGGATATTTTGTATAACCACCTTGTTGGCCTAAAAGAAAGTTGATCATTTTTAAATCAACACATATGAGCCAATTGTGTTCCACATATTTAATTTTGTCTAAAACCAGAGCAATAGTTGTATATTCTTCTTTTACTTTTGTGGAATGTGCAATAGGCAACGACCCTAATTTATTCCCATTGTTTAAGAGAACACATTTTAGACTACGTTTTGATGAGTCTATGAATAAACTCCACTCACTAGAAACGTAATTTTGAAGTCCCATTGCAGCCATTAAACCAGGCACATCTTTACAAAATACGAAATCATTTTCTTCAGCAAAATATTTGAGGAGATTTTGTTCTCTTGTGCGGTAATAAGAAATTTTCGTTTCTTTTGTTACTAAGTTTCTTTCTTTTAGCCTAGAAGCCAAAATTTCTGAAGCAGCTTTAGACAGTCCCAGATCTCTGACAAGGTCGTTTAAATCATCTTGGTTGAATAGTTTTGGCGCTTTCAGGTCACATTCAAAGTCACTATCACTGCTGTTAGTTTTCGCCTCAAAATGCATAGGATCCTCCTGTGAAGCACCAGCTTGAGGTTCAAGTGATATTTTAGGACTCAAAACATGTCTATGTGCCGACCGTATGGAAAGATATTTCCATTCGGATCGATTTTTTCGGTTAATGCCAGTTATGTTCACCAAACAAAATAACAGTCGTCGTGGTGGTTCAAGGGTTCAGTCCAGATCATAGCGGTTTCGTACCTAAAGCTATTCCTTTTCTTATTTGTCCACAAACGTAGAAACTCAACGCACTTTTTGCATACTTTTTGTAAAATTCAAGGCTTGTCTTTCATTTCCAGTGTGTGACCAAAGTAATTTTTGTAAGCCTCAGTCACGAACGCTGTCACATTCAAACGGTATTATTTAAACATATACTCTCCGCAAATGAAACAAAAATGATTCGGATCATTGACACAAACTCTTCTTGACGATGCCATATCAAATTATATAAAAAAACTTAATATTTTCTTAATTACTAGCAAATTAACACACTAACACAGTGATTTTCTCGTGAAAGCTATATCTCGTAAACAAGAGCTGTTACAAAAAAACTGAGGTTATATTTGAAATTAGCGACGTCAAATTAGTAAACATCACGTGATAAAAGTCAATCATCAGACAAAAGTTACAATTTTGTTGTGCAGTGTAATTGACTCGTACTTAAAATTTTGTTACGTCACTGAAGGTAACCGTGCGAGCTCGGCTGCACGGCCTTCCCATTATCGCCTGCGTGCTCCCTCCTAGCGGCCAAGCGCTCCCCCCCCCCGCGTCCTCCCGCAGTCGGCCAGGAAGCTCTCCGAGCGCACTGTGATTGGTCCGTTTAATTAATTTTTAATCGGCTATAACTTATTTATTTGACCTCGGATCAAAAAATTTTATTATAATTTTTTGTTCGTCTCGGTCTGATCTATCCGGTAATATAAATTTCCCGAAACATTTTATGAACATCCGGTATATTAAAAATCCTGAGCTTCAATTTTTTTGGAGTTCCTATTTTACCAACTTTTATTTTAAATTCATGTTTATCTCATGATAACAAATAATTTTTATTCTCATAAATTTTTTGTATCTTCAACCGTTTAGATTCGCGACCGCTTTGCGACCGATTTTGCGACCTTGCGACTAAACGACTTGGCCGATTTTTACCAAAAGCTTCACACTGCGTCATCTACATACAAGTAACTTGCATATCACATTTCAAGTCTCTAGCTCTTACGGTTCTCGAGATATTCTGTTTACTGACAGACCGACAGACAGACAGACACACACGCACACACACGAACCAATGGCCCAAACCAACTCTTTTGGTGTCCTGAGGCTATATTTCGCCCAGAAATGTGAAAAACTGGGTAGGTTAAATTTCCGCCGATTAAAAATCAAGGATTGTTTCAAAAAATCAAAATTGTATATCCATGAAAATAAAACATAAGATGTAACTATTTGAATAAGGAAAAATCAATGCTAGAGATCTTTTCGAAATAATAATTACCTGCACTTACTTAGTTGCATTATTGGCTTCTTTGGGAAAGCGTGTAACAGAAATACACTGCAGTAATTTACCGCTAAATTCAAATTGAAAGTCGATGAATCGCATCCAATTAGGGTTAATTTATTTACGAGGCTACACTTACATGGAAATATGCAAAAAATATCATAATGAGGACAGACGATATTACCTCACCAGATTTTAGAAATGGGTATAAACTTTTTCACAGTGGGGACAATCTCTTTTAAAACCAAAACTGAGAATATATAGAAGGAACCCCTATAAGAAATATTTATAAACCCTTAATTTTTATCAAAATAACATCCTTAAGCATCAATACATCATTGTCAGCTGTTTGTTCCACTTGATAGCTTGTTTAAAGTCTCTTTCAGAGCACTTGTAGCAGCAGTCTGTATATTTTTAACAGTCCTAAAATGATGTCCTTTTAAGCTCAAAGGCAGATAAATTGGGCTGGGCCGTGTACCTGACATCCCCCACTAACTGTCAGGCCCTCGACTCTTTGCTTGAGCCAAGAAAATCAGTCTCATTAGTTTCCGGATCTACCTTGTACAGAAATTTTCTTTAAACTTAATGTTAATGATAATGGAAGAGGATGGAGTGTTAAGACAATAATTTGTAAGCCTTGATAAAGACAAGCAAGTTGGTAGCTACGGGGATTCCATGACACATTTGTGGCAGCCTTAATTTGAGACAAAAAACACATCGTAATTTATATTTTTGAATTTATTTCCTTACTGAGCACCCTCAGTAGTTTTCTGGACAATTAATACACTTGATGTTTTTAATTCTTCTTCACATTCACAATTTTTATTAGATGTTCTTCAGCAGACTTAGCGCATCCTGGAATTTTGACATTTAAGACATTGTATTACTTCACGACTAATGTGTGGAGTTTAATTTCAATTCTTGGTAGTTTTGCCTTTGTTTTAGTTCTATAAAAAACTTTGGCAAGAATGTACCATTGATACTATGTTTAGTGTTGAATATATTTATTGTGTTGTGATCACGGTTATTAATTATTTAGTTTAATTAACTCTAGAATGTAAATTGCGCAATACCATTTTTAGCTTTATATTTTATATTTTTGGAAAAAATCAGTTATTTATCTTGCAATATTTTTATAGTGATTTTATAATTTTTTGTATGACTTTTGGCTTTGGCAGTATCTTATACATTTGATATTTCTGTTAGAGATAATATAGTTAGTGTTTTGGTGTTTTAAAATGCTTTATATTTAGTAATAGTAAACAAAAAGGGAAATGCTTTGTGGCCTACCATGAGAATAGTTTTTAACCTACAAAAAGAAGAGGTACTAGAAGAAACTATATCGCAGAATAAAAAAAACATCACACCGGCATTGCCGAGCGAAGTTAAGAAAAAAATTAAATATAATATAAATTCAGAGGCATCTGAATTTGACTTAATAACATGTGAAATACTAAAGCAGTTCCCAAGAAAAGCGGCATCAAGCCATGTTCAAGCTTAAATATATACCCAAATTATAGACAGTGGCTGAAATAGTCATGGTTTTAAAACCAAGAAAACCTTTTCATAGACCATTATCATTATTACTGGTTATCTCCAAAATTCTTGAGAAATTGCTTGTTAAAGCAATGCAACTAATTATAAAGATGGTAATCCTGATTCCAGATCACCAACTTGGATTCAAACATAAACATTCGACATTAGATCAGGTACACAGAACCACTCTTGTTATAGAAAAATCATTAAAAGAAAAATAGTGCGCTTTGAAGTTTTTTTGGGCGTAACCCATGCGTTCGACAAAGTTTGACATAAAGGACTACATTGGCAATTAATATCTATTCGGTCTATCAAACAGATTTTTTAAGATCAAGCAAGATCTTAAAAAAGATAAAGCTGGAGTACCGTAAAGTAGTGTTTTGGGCTCGGTACTCTACGTCTTTTAAGCATGTGATCTTTAAAAGCTATCTTTACGGAAAAAGTAAAGCGCCACTAATGAATTCCAAAACTGGATCAAAAAATGAAAAATTAAATCAACATATTGACTTCATTAATAAACATACCATATACATTCAAATAAATATAAATAGATATCAAATATAAAGGATGTACTGGCTCCTGGGAAGAAATCGATAGTACATTATAAGCTTTTTTTGTACAAGAAAATATTAAATGTCGTGCAGGTGGTAGGAATAAAATTTTGGAGTTGCACCACAAAATCAAATATTACAGTTATACGAACTTTCCAAAATAAAGTGCTATAACGGATGCACCTTGGTATATTAGAATCGAAGATCTGCATATAGATCTTGGAGTTGAATACATTAAAAAAGAAATCCAAAAGTTGCAAGAAGCCATTCAGAAAGAATTCTCAACACAAAAATATTAACGCCACTCAGCTCATCGATAAATTCAATTAAATCAAAGGACTTACGGAGATTAAACCTCACGAGTTAGTAGAGTGTCTTAGCTAGCGTAAAGTTGTGCAACGCACAAGAAAAAGTGTCTCAGTTGTTACAATAAGTTAAGAAGACATCTTCGTTGCTAAGGTGTTTAGTATAGTAAGATCAGAAATGAGTTACTTATTAGTTCTAGACTGGATTGTGACAGCATTTAAAATATAGAAATAGGCGTATAATTATGTATTTTAATAATGAAAAGGCACTTCTTTCTAATATGTAAATTTATTACAAGCACCCATTAATTTTATGCAAATACGTTGATGCAACACATAAATCTTAAACCTCAAAGTTTAATTAAAACTTAATACATGGTGCTATTAAGTAGATCTCTTGTAGCAAAAGGTTGTTGTCTACTTTTAGTTTTTGATTTACTGTTCATTTGCGTTCTATAGACCTTACTCTTTGTTTATTTAAACATTTTATACGATGTTAAGAGTAACGACAAATAGAAGAAAAGCTATTTTTCGGGAAAAAAGTTTCCATAACGAAACCGTGTTTTCTCTCTGCATGGTTAGCTTAGGCTTGAAGGGGAAAAGAGGTTGACTAGTTACTATTTCTTCTAGTTAAGAATGATGTTTGGGACAAGCAAAAGAGCTTCTCACAAAATGTCTTTTAGCGAACGGAATAAAGCAAAATTGTTATCTATATGCTGGCATCCTTTCTATTTTGTTGCCTTAAAAAAAGAGAGGAAAGAGACACGACATAACGTACTTATTATATCTAGCAAAGAACTTGTAGGGTTTGGGTGAATTCTTCTCTTTTTTCAAATCTAGTTTTTCCGAGAAAATAAAATCCGGCATACTTTATATCGCTAACTTTCAGACCACTATTTTTTTCATTAGTTTTCTGGTTAACAAATATTGATTTTGTATCTTATATCTCTTTTCTTAAAACTTTTTGCTTAAATTGCTTTTGGAAAGTATATCTAAAAAATAAACCAGTTCGGTTTCGGCTGCAAATCTTTTTTCTAGTAAATTCGAGTTAAAGTTCGAGCTGTACCATCGCAGGCTCCGTACTGTTGGAACTATAATGTTTCAGATCGACATTGTTAAAATGTTCTCAAAAAACGGGGTTATCGGTTACAACATTTTTAGCATATTTGACTAAGTATCACCATATGCCAAAAGTATACACCAAACAGCGACTCGTTGAGGGTGCATTTGCATAGGTAAGTTATTTTATTTGTTTACCGACCGAATTAAAGGCGTGTCTTATCACTGAAGACGATTTTTTCACTAAACTAAAAATCAACTTTATAATGCTTTAAAAAGAAATTGACGAATTGTCGATGGTGAGAAGAGTCAGCAAGCTCTTGGGTCAATTGAACTTTGAGCGCTTGAAGGTTTTTAGTGAGTGTTCACTACAGGGAGTTTCTTGAAATGTCCAGTTGTACCGGATGCCGAGTCGATGAGTAACTTTGGCAATATTCTCACAGGACCTTATTCCACGCCGATATTTATAAAGTCTTGCTTCCATTGCAGTTCAAGTTTTATAAAAATTTGTTATCAATCTTGGGACAATTGATTCATATGGTCCACCACTTCAATAAAAAATCCACGGAGTTTCTATTTTATCAAAATCTGTAATGCATTTTAACAAGAATAACTTTCGTGTGGCATTCCATACGAATCGAAAGAATCGTAGATGAAATCTGTCAGACACAACCACAAAACAAAATTTAAATCTTCCGTTTAACTTTATTATAAGTTATACTGTTTTAATATATTGCGTCTGCGCTCAGTTACACTACAATGATATAGATATTCTTTTCTCCAAAGATAAGTGAGACGGGAAAAGAGCCTTTTGTTAAAAATTTGACTAGTCTTTAGGTGAAACTGACAATTGCGTATCTTGGTCTTTTAAACTTTTCCAAGGGCGATTTTGGCTTTACCAGCCAGACTAATCATTAGGGTGAAAAGACTGTTGAGTGCAATATCGCGCTTGGCGTTTCTTTTGGATCCTTTCTTTTAAAACTGAACTAGAAGGTCTTATTCTATTCATCACATAAGAGATTCCTTGAAATTTAGTCAGTAGTACCACTGTAAAATATCAAGCTATAAAACCGAGCGCACTCTAAGCTGTGAAACTTTGACTTCTTGTGAAGTTATTGCACAGTAATGAGCATTTGCGTAACATGTAGTCAGTTTGCCGGCTAAATTCAAAAATATTATTATTCTGTGTATTTTGCGCTCAAAAGTGATTAATATTGCTAAGTCAAAAAAGTTTCTTTAACATCACCAATACTTCTCTAATCAACGTTCGGAGAAGTTTTCTCATGAATATTGAGTAGAGATAATAAAAAATATTTTCCATTTTTATCTACAGAGATAGATAGTTATAAAGTTCATAAAATTTTCTGTTGTGGAATTCAGATGTTTCACCGTAAATCACTAAATGCTTTGGCCCGTACCACGTGCTTTAGAGAATACTACTGATTAACGTTTTTTTTTCATCAGCAAAGCAGTCGCTTAGAAAAATGATTTCCTTCCTTATTGGGATCACATCCAAACAGACTCTATTACCGTCATTTCTTATTTGAAAATTTTCAAAAAAAATGCTGATAGTAACCACGCCATTAATTTGAGCAGTAAAGATGATTAAGTGTTGATTAGGTGATATTGTAGTGGCGATATCAACTGTTTATTAGTTTTTTTCTTTGACAGTTCTGCACATATGCAAATAAGCTTCTTGGTCGTTTACATAATATACTTGACTTTGTGGCATCAAATTTTAGGGTTACTCGCACAAATTACACAGACATGAAGCTTGCACTATAGTACAACACAACCGCAGTACCGAGAGCAACCAACTTGCTGTTAATAAGAAAAATCACTCAAAGTACAAGATCGTCAAAATAAACCCGAAAAATAAATAAACAATGAGAATAATATTAATATACAAGAACAATCAAATTTATTTACATGAAACTTAACAAAATTAACGTATCTTGGGTCCTAAATCTGCTGCAGGCTAACACGGCTTCCTCTTTGTCCATAATTGTCATTATTTCCATGATGAATATCTTAAAGCTGTTCTTGGTGTTATGGTGCTCCTAGTTGAGCTTCGCCTCGACCACCTTTTACAATGTAGTGAAAGAGATTTCAGTCGGGGCTAAAGGGTGGTTATAAGTAGGGGGATCAGAAATAATACAAATTATTTTATAGCCATGCTTGGGTTTCCTTGCCTAATATGCTGGAGTAGAGCTTTTAAAAACTGTCTCTAACACGTTGATATAGTTGTAAGCGGTTATCTTCAGACCTTTCTCAAAGAAATAAGGTGCCATTATATTTTCTTTACTGCTCGCAAGCCCTAGCACCAACATAGAGGAAAGAAACTTTTGTAAGCATGACAGTCATTTTAGGGATTCGCATTTCTGCCCTGAAAGAAGCTCTTTTTGCCCGAAAAAACCTCAGGAAGCCACTGCTGTCGTGCTTGATGCTGTTCAGCAGTACTTGGGCCTTTAACTTCCTGTCCATCTTGTTCATCTTAGTCAAGACTTGTAGTTCAGATCCTGGTGCACTGTTAGACCAATAGTTGAGCTCGCTACGCCCATTTTTCTGCCAGGTCAGTTATGCTCTGCCCAGGATTCTGATCAATCTTTTCTTTCAATTCGCGGACGAATTCATTATTTCTCTTACGATCAGATCGCTGTAAGTTGACTGTTAGCAGTTACTTTCTCCTAGTGGTCAGATTCCATGTACTTCTTAGCTACGTCGTAAACTTGGGTCTTTTTGTGGCTAAACCACGCAATAATTTCTGTCGACCATTTTGTTGCTGGATTACCTAATAGAGGATTGACCGTGAGCATAAAACGGCCTTTCGGATTTATTGAAATATAACCTTGCAGACTCGTAGCGTGCCGTTAGAAAGTGTAGTATTATTCAATATAAGTAATTTTAAGTAATTTACAGATTTGATGAATTATAAGGACTATTACGGAGGATTCAACAAAAAATTATCGACAGGGGCTACACTTCTCGATATAAGCCAATAGATTAGATCAAGAAGCTACTAACTAGCTCATTTTTACAATGATTAGGAAAAGCACAAACATGGTGTTATATCACAAATTTATTTTACCTACAAGTCGTTGTTCGCTAGGCAAGAATGTGGAGATTTTGTGAATGTCCCACTTCGTAGATGGGAGACTTGTTAAGTAGATTTAGCAGAAAAGTCACATGACTGAGCAGTAAGTGAAGATTCTAGTAAAAACGCACTTACTGCATAACTTACCTCGACCGATTTATGCAAAAGTTTTAAGAAGAGTCAGAACTTTGAGTAGATGGAACCAAAAGTATCTAGAGAATCTTAATCGATTAGCTCTGTTGTAGATAGCGGAAACTAAATACTTTGGAATGATTGTACATTGATCCAGTAGTTGGTCTATCTTACTTTACCAGTGTTTCGCGCTAGCCATATTGTTGCCTAGATGCTAGTGTCACACTGTTTGCTACACATGATGATTCAGTAAAATCTCCGAATATCTTATAAAATTAACATGATTCTGTATGAATATTTATATTATTTGTAGCAAATACAAATTTATTCGAAGTACAATAATAAAAACCGATTTAAGTATACGAAATAACATAAGAATATACAACTAGAATATAATATAAAGAAGGCCATTTTAATTTTTTTAGTGTTTGTCCAGTTAAGTATTATATGAAAATCTACGTATGCACAAACATTAGAAAGAACATAACTGGCAGCATATCTGAGAAAAGGCTTAGAACTTTTTCATTGGGGGGAGTTTTACTATGTCGTATTAGCTCATGCCTTGCTAATGAAATACTAATGATTGTTTATTGAAAAAGATTATTCACTACAAAAGCATCCAAATACATTTTGTATATAAAATGAAAACAATTGTACAAAGGATGTATAGTTAGTTGTATACAACAGATACCTATAAATAAAGAAATATTTACTAATAAATAGCCAACCTTTCTACAATAACAAATACCTACCCTACGGAATGACACACTTTTTTTAATATCTGAAAGATTTGCATTGCTGTAAGCAAACAATCTCATGTCACTTTTATTAAATTCGGCGAAGCATTCTTGCGAAATGTCATGATCTCTTATTGATACGCACGCAGCAATTTCTTTAGCGTCTCATTTGAAATTTATTCCTGGGCCTGATGTCATGCGGTTACCTAAACAACGGTTAATGTAACATTTATAAGTCGCTTTTATTACATTTGTGGCATTTCTCGATGAAGCCCGGCAGATGCTGGATTTGTTATGGCCTGTTATTCAAATTCTAGTGCTAATAACGCTTTCGAAATTCAAGGTGTTTTCCAATTGGTCCTGAGAGGCAAAAATGTCCAAACTAAATATAACGAGCAAATCGAAACGCCAGAGTGCGAAACTGATACTTGGCGTAGTAATTTGCGTTCTGGAGAACTAATGATCGCTCGGAAGGTCTAAATATCATATACCTTGCTATCAAACCAATCAGGCTGAGAAAGTTCTGTCGGCAGCGCAAACCGTTAATTGAGAAAATGCTGCTTTAACTTAAGCTCTAAGGCGTGATAGTCTATTTCATGCTTAATTAACCAACAAAAATTGGATTTTTCCGAAAAAACACTATAAAGTTTAGTGTACTCGAGACGGTTTAGCTGCATTTTTAAAATTATTTTTAGCTTTTATAGACTCGTTGATATAAAAACTAAATATTTATATCTCGTATAGTGTTTTTCATAAAATTTGTATAATAAAAGCTCTTGAGAAATATTAAAATGTTTTTTTAAGTTGTATTGGGATTTTGAGTCAAATTATTTGGTCTAGACACAATTCTTAAAAATTTCATTTCAGGAAGTTTATTTGTCTAAGTTTATTTATCTTAATTACACTTGCAGATCTGTTCCCAAGTGGATATATGTTGTAAAGTTCTGTTATATTAAAATAATTAGTAATAAATAATCATAATAAGCAGTTATAATTTACAAATGCGGATAAGGGAATGGATATGGTTGGAAGGTCGCATGCCGTTTGTGTATGATGGAGTCATTTATTGACAGGGAACGGGCACATCATATTTTTACATCCGAATCGGAAGAATGTATCTACAAGATGTTGAGGGAAGCTATAAAGCAAGTACCAATTAAATGCCCCTATGAGAACTGCTACTATTTCACAACATGGATTTTGTCCCTAATTTTTATATTTTTATAATGGTAGAGCCATTATGGATTCTATACAAATAAAGTAATTTTTGGAAAATATGGCATAATAAACTTACACGACAGTTATCTATAGACTAAACAGTAATTAAAGTAGCTCATTAGCTTTAATGTTTTAGCGCAGATTTTTATACAACGGTTTTAATGGTCTAGGTGCTTGCATTCTGAAGATATGCCACTAGCTGTATGATAACTCAGGCTGATGCCTGATGGACCTCCAGTTCACTTTAGTGTTAACCTTCGTCAGTATTTCAATAACAGTCATGGACAGGTGAATCGGGAGAGATGGTCCTGGTGTATGGATTATTACTTAAGTCGATTGCTTAAGCCCCTTCAATTATCACCTGTGGAATCACTCTAAAAGTGTTATATATGTTGAACCAATTTTTTACATGCAGGTACTCAAATAATGTGTCATTGTCACCTATGATGCTGTTCAAATACAGCCTGAAAAAAATAAACGGGCGCGTTAATCCATAACGTTAGTTTTGAAGCTCGTTAGGGGAGGGGGTACTTTAAACCCATATGACAAATGGCGTAGTGCTATTAAATGTAATTATTTAATATTGAAGACTCATTAGACATTTCCAGTCACGGGTTGAGCTGATTTTTTTTGGTTCTTTTTCTATTAGAATCGCCTTTTGAGTTTTTTATTTTAAATTTTGTTGAATAAGATCTTTTGGGTCGCTCTCCGTACTTTTATTCTTTACATTACCTTTAATTATTTTCTTTGTGACTATTTCATTTAGGCTTTGAACGTGACCTAACTGTTTAATACTTCTGACCATTGCTTTATGTTTTATTAAGTTCGCAATGTAGTTCCATTATTTCTTGATTCGTTCTATTGATTTAGTCAATAAGTTTACAGATTTTTGCTTCCATAGGCTAGAATTGACTCTATAATTATTATATATACACATAGATTTACCTGTCTTATTAGATCTGACCTAAAGAATCTCAAAAATGCTCCTGAACTCTTGTTGACTGTAAGTAGATTGATAGGTTCCATATTATTGTAACATCCAAATAGTTGCAAATTCGTCACCTTTCTTTATTTAGAGATTTTAAGTATTTGATACTTTTTTATTCAGTAAAACACATTGGTCCAAATAGCGTATAACTTTTGTTGTTTTATTGTTTGAATATTGTAGCTCTTTTTATTCTTGTAATCAATACTGAATCCTCAGACTGTGTGTTTGGACATGTTTTCTTAAGGGGTGTTCTAGTGTGATGGGTCAAAAAAATCGAATATATTTTTTGGTAGTTTTTTAAAGTATATGGTGTGTAGAATAAGTGTGCAAAAGGATGTTTTCGGGTCAGGTCAGATACTTGAGTTTCGAAGGTCATTGTGTTGGTAGAGCGGAGACGGTAAAACTTATAAAGGACTTCTAGATATCGATCTAGAGAGTGGCGATCTTATTATACAAAAAATAATGAGTAGGCCATATTGAAAAACGAATGGGTACGAGATTACGGAATGCAAAAATAACGAATAAAGGCATCGGCCATAAAGGCGCTGGTTATAAGTTAATATTATGGTCTAGCCATAAGAAGGAATTTTAATTCTGTTGAAGATATACCACGTTTTACCACAAAAGTTTGACCGACGAGAAGCCGCAGTACAGTTATTGTCCATCCACATTCTTCTTTAAACGACGCCTACAGTCGGAACTACAACATTAAAGTACTTATTTTTGCAAGAGTTACAAACAAAAACGACGAAAAATATCGTAAAAATCGAAATTTTATTTTCAAATGCTGCCATTTTTAAGTTTTTCCATATTTTTGTGGTTCCGGCTATAGCCACAAGCAGATTTTTTTAGAATCTTTTGGTTCTTTGTCTCAGATTATCTGGAGAGCCTCAAACATGTCAACCATCTAACGCCGTTTCTTTGTTTACCTCAACCTTTGGAGCTCTGTTACGCTATTTTTTATACATATTGCTTTATAAGCAAAACATTTTTTTATTAGTTTAAATGTTAAATAATGAAGAGTAAAAGATTTTATAATGATATTGTTTGTCTACTTTCTGAAAAAATTCCCGAAAATGCTATGAAATAGTACTCGTCACACTAGAATGCTTCCTTAAGATTTAACAATATTATCAATATAGGAACACCTAATCGAAGGGCTCGGTTAATAACATATGTTTTAGATAAATAACAATCAAGTTATATTTTTAGAACCCTTCGAAGCCATTCGTATCAATCTTATAAGTCTTGCAGGAATTTTCATTACTTCGTACAATTCACTTCCATTAATTAAACTTTGCGCTTGTCTATAATGGATATTCTTATATATACCATACGAGGCGGTAAGCTATATTTGTTTTTCATATTCACTTTTATTACAAAGGTTTGATGGCTAACTGATATGTATCTATGATTCTTTAGCTTTTACATCGAACAAGTCTTTAAGGCATTTGCAAAAATATTGTATGCCTTTATAATTTTCGTAGCTCATTGTTCTCTTTTCTCCTCTCCCTCAGTTTACTAAGATACCATCTGCGTTTAAGTTGTATTACTTTTTATTTTATAATTGTTTGATATCCTTTTCCGCCAAGTTACTTTAACTTTTCTCTATTTGTGTCTTTATAAATCACAAAAAGATATTTTTTCGTTTTTTGAAATCTTAATTGCATTTTATTTAATTTACTTTTACGTTCCTTCTGGATTTTGTTTATTTTTTAGACTGTTGTTTTTCCCGTTATTTCTGTAAAAGAAAACGTCTTCGCATATTGTCTTTTTTCTTTTGCATCTTTTATTGATAAAGTTCTTCTCGATTTTTTGATTTTTGTATAATTGTTTTGCTTCTTTTCTGGATTTGTTGCAAGCCGTTTTGCCTTCCAGGATGAAATATGTCCCAAATAAGCTCTTTACCTTTTTTATTGTTAAGTATAGTTGTCTTTTTTCAGAATTTAGTATTACAAGCTTCTTCTACTAGATTTACATTGCTAACTGACAATTTTTAATAAATTTCTGAATTTATTCGTAACAACCATTTTAATAATTATTTTTCGTTCTTCGTTAAGAGCGTATGCATTTGTTACATTTATTGTAACTTGGAAGTTTAGAATCAAGCTTCCAGCATTATACATCAATTTGCATAAGAAACAGTTGTAAATAAAAAATCACATTTTTGTAGTCCTTTTTCGAATGTATTTTGATTATAAAATTTTCTTTCATTTTTTGGTCATAATTTGTACAATTACTTCTATTATCAATTTCTGATTATCGCAAATAATTATGCTAAAAAATAAAATAAAATTTCAAATTCTTTATTCTCGTTGCGTTTGGTGAATCTCAAACTGTTTAGTTTACATTAGCAATAGACAGTTACATTTAGGTATTCTAGTATCTAATCAGAAAATGCGTTTGAGGTAAAAGCCACGTACTTACCACTTTCTAAAGTTGCAGTTTTTAAGGCACTATGGCTGCCGGTAGAATTAAATCACTATTTCTAGACAAACGCATTAACGAACTTTTAAATTTTAAAGGCAATGGTGAGTGGCTGGATATAAGTACGAAATAATACAATAATTTTTTTGTTATGATTCACAATGAATAGGTGATTTTATTAATTTTGTAGCAGTACGTAGGAACATAATAAATGATTTACTTGGCTACTGCTTTGAACTGTTTCTTAAAGATAATTGCATTATTGTGTTTTATAAAAAGGATCACACACTAGTTGTTCGTTGATCTTATATTCTCGTAACATGACAAACTGAGAAGTGTCTCTAAGATTTGCAGAAAAAATAACGAAATTATGAACTATCTGTGGTTACAAACTTTTATTTCCCAAATCTTTCACCGATCACAGGTGGTTATCAAATTTCTAATCGTAACGCACGTTTTAATCACTTTTCTTAGCCTTTCTTCTTCTTCTTCTTCTTCTTCTTCTTCTACTCTTATATAGGCTATTAGCCTGTTTCTAACTACACATTTCGTGTAGTACTGTGAGCCATGTTTACCAGGTGGCTAGTCTGACCCGTTAGAAGAAGGAGAATGTACTTTACGACCGCCAAAGGTGTTTGTATGATGGCCGGAGAGCACTCGATGTTTGCCGTTATTTTTGACCTGGGAGTCGAACCCAGGGCCCGCCGCGCGTTAGTCTGGCAGGCCGAGGCCTTTACGTCGCGGCTGTCGTGCTCTCCTTAGCCTTTATTACTTCTTAAAATTTTTACAAATACGATAACGTATATATAGTGGTTTTACATATTTTTGCATTTAAAGCATGAAAGATCACATTTTACTTATGCGATTTAAACATTTTATACGAAACCACAATTTGGTGGTCTTAAAGTGGTGCTCTTGATTTTGTAAAGGATAAAGAACTTACATGCACCAATAACGTACCAGATATAAAACTGGTCTATTTAATACTTAAAAATATATTAAAACATTATTAAAAAAATATTTTTATAGTTTTGTTACTTGTAAAAGTAAAGCTATGGGTAATTTTTCCAAGTGGTACGTTTTAGATAAAACACTTATTTCTAGGTTATACTTAATCATAGTTTTCTTTAGCTGATTTTTCTATTTACACAAATTTTACTCGATCAATCGTTATTCTAGAAAGATTTATTAGATTTAATAAAATGTATATCTCGGCAAAATGCTTGTTCATTTTAGTCATAAATTAATTTTGTAGTTCATAATACATCAATTTATATAACGTAGTAAAGAAGTATAAAATTAAATTTGAGTAAAAATTTCGAATTGTTGAAGTAATAGGTGTATAAATAAGTTCTCAGCTTTTATCTGCAAAATTAAAGTTTTATTTAAAAACAAACAAAAAAAGCTTAAGTATCAAAGTATTCTCCGTGGGCGTCGATGACCTTTTGCCATCTTTCGGGTAGCTTGCGAATTCCCTGGTGATAGAAGCTCACCGGCTTCGAGACGATAAAGAGACGATAAAGACGATGCATTTTCGGACTTCTTCTGTTTTGAAGTGCGTATCAGCCAAGTGATGCTGTAACGACCGGAATAAATGATAATCGGAAGGGGCCATGTCTGGGCTATACGCCGCATGTGGGAGAAGTTCCCAGCCTAACGCGTCTGCAGCTCATCCGTGTCAAATGTTTGAGGGCGTCCAGCGCGTGATTGATCTTCAAGACTAATCTCTCCTCCGCGAAATCTCTGGTACCACTTTTTGCACGTTTCATGCCTTACAGCATTCTCACCATATGCAGCACAAATCATTTCGGTGGCTTCAGCAGCGGTTTTCTTAAGATGAAACGCGGAGTGGATAGAAAATCGAATATGCTCTTTTGTGGTTGCCATCGTGAACACAGCTGATTATTGAAGTTATGTGCATCAAACGCCAAATCGCATGATGTTTCGAAAGACCAAATGTCACTGCTTTAAAACCGCAAGAGGGCGGACTAATACGTTACATGTAAACGGTGATTTGCGTCCTGTGAAATCTAAAGCTGAGAACTTATTTGTACACCTAAAAGTGTTGGGCAGTTTTGACGATGCTTAGCCTTCCAAATCTGCTCTCGACTCTAAATTTTATCTCACACTGTGTGGTACTTTCAGCGGCCTAAATTAGAATTTAATGAGTTCTAAATACACAAACAAAATTTTTAAGTTTATACTCATTTTTAATGTTCACAAAAGAAAGCAATTATTAAAGCATTCAATCATGATGAGATAAACTGATATTCTGAGCTGCAAAATCTTCAAAACACTCAGAAGCAAACAATTTTGCTTTACTTGAGTGATTTGTAAGCATTAGCTTGACGTATCGGATATTTTCAGTTGAAGCACTGCCACACGCCAGTTTGTGTTTGTTTTTCTTTTATACAAAAGCTATAATTACATTTCTTGATGGTTGCTTTGTTTCACAAAATCGTTATCTATTTATTTTAGATTTTCTTTATCTTAGTAGTGCCATACATTACTTGTAAACTATTATAGATTACTATATGATTGGCAAACTGTTGTTAAACACTAGAACACAAAAACAATAAGATTTTTAACAACTTCTTCAACTTTATGTGATTGTTTAGTTTTAATATAAATGTCACTACAGTTATTGACAATTCCAATGTACTTGGTAGTTAATATTAACCTCTAGCGGGTTTGTTGTCAACTATTTTGTAATACACTAAGTAACAAGTATCGAAAGATACTGAAATCATCAATTTGATTGTGTTTTTAGATGACGTCCACTAAATCTTTTTTAACATTATGATTGATAAACTGTTGTCAAACACCAAAATACAAAATAATAAGATTTTGAACTTCAACATTATGTGATTGCTCAGTCTTAAATACTACTAATATACTATTGAAATTTACTTGGTAGTTAAAATCAAACTCCAGCAAGATGAGTTGCCAATTACTTTGTAGATAGATGTTTATGCTTAGTTTTCATAGGCAATTTCATAATCTTGCAAAATATTTCAGTATATTAAAATCTCTAAGACAATTTTCTCATGGTACTATCCAGTAAATTGTCGAAAATGAACAAATAATCTAGTAGATTCTACTGGCATGCGCAGAAATTTTGTACAGGCTATAAAAGAACAGAAGGATATTGGTTGCACAAGAGTCTTTTAAAATAGAATGCTATTAGTTTATGAAACGTAATTGAAAAAGCTTTCAAAATCCAAAAAAATTGCCGTGGTGATTTAACCTGAAGCTTTATTTTTGCGCAAGAAAGCTAGAAATATTAGACAGAATGTATCGAAAGAGGGTTCTAAAAATAAAAATTTAGAAATTGGCTGTGTGTTTTAGCATACCCTGCAAGAAGAAACACTTAAGAACTTAAAAACTGCAAATGGTTGAAAGCGGCCATTTTGTGGACAACACATCTATATAAATATCTCTGTACAAATGGGATAGTAAAATATCTTTTTGTATCTACCTGAATATTACCTAAAACCTAGTTGCAGTATGATAAGGCATTTAACACAGATATTAGTCTTTTTCGTTTTATAAATATGCCATGCTAAATATACAAGAATTTATTCATACACTTAACTTATTTAGGAATATTCATCTTCAAAAACACCATCGGGTTAACAAGCAGCTTTTTAGGACAACTTTATTATTTTTGTATTTTCTATTTAGTTTGCTTTTTATGCTTAATAGCTGTGAGTTTCCTCTAATAAAACCAAATGAAGGAGATATTTACATTGTCTAACCTTTTGAGTCGAATGTAGAATAGAAAATGTTTTAAAGGTGGATATTTTTACAAAATTGTCCCGATTATTTTAAAATAACCTTTATAAACGATTGGGATTTGTATTTTATCAGCTGGAGATCTTAAATAAAAAGTAAATAAAACAATACTGAAATTTATTTGAGAATGCAAGTTTTACAGATGTTAATTCTTCTTGCCTTTGTTCTTTAATATTGTGACTACACATTATTACTACTGTATCGGTTTTTAGCAGTTAGTTTTGTGCGATTTGTAGTTGATTAACACGAGTTTTCAGTGACATGCAATACCAATAAGAACAAATCAGTTTTATGCGCTTTTTTTTTTTCTGTAAAGTATGTGAATATAAGATTTATTTTTAATTGGTTGTACTTTTATCTTGCAATGGTGGCTCTTTTTTACTGGTAAAAGAATAATTTATATCGCTCTATTTATCTATTTTTTTAAACATCAGCAGAGAAATTAATGATTGTTTAAGGGCAATTCTTCTCGCTAAATATGTTAGACTCTGATTTTTTATACTTTTTGGTTGATTGAGTCTGTCTTATCCCGAGTACCAAAAGCTTTTTATATCATTTTGATGACCCGTATACAAGCATTTTTAATATTTTCAAATTGTTTAATAAATTTAACATTTACTAGGACTTTTACACAATATCAAAAAAACGCTTTGCTCCTTTGACAAATTTGCAATTTTACTTTTCCTTTCAACTATAGCAAAATGTAGAGCTAGTGCTTTACTACGAGATTTCGGGTTAATTTTGAACACCAGCGGATTTACAATCTTTGCGTGGGGAAGGATGATGGTTCGTTCCGTCGCGTGCGTTCTAGAAAAATCTGCAGTTCCAAAAGCACTTGCTTCTATATATTACAGGTGCAAAGCGGCTAGGGATGTTAAACTTTCAACGTTTACAATATGTTTGCCTTATTTTGATGAACGTACTACTGGACTTTCTAACTGAGTTGCTAGAAGCCATATATTTTTTAGTAAATTTAACATTTTGGAATGTTATTATTTTTATCAGTTTATTTTGATTACGCTAAAGACGTTTTTTTACTTCAATAATTTTTTGTTGATAAATATTATACTATAAAAATTAATTTCCAGTATTTGAAGAGTTTCAATATGGAAGTTTTGATAACCATATTTCCACTGGTTTAGCTAGATATTGATAGAAAATACAATTAAATATTATAATAATAAATTTGTTTCAACCCTATTATTTAATTACTTTAAAGTAGTGTACGTATTAGATGACACAAAATATAAAATACCAAACAAATAGATGTGCCAAAGCAACAATAAAGTGAAATTTTATTTACAAAAAATAACAGTGTACAATAATATAAAAGCCAAGACTACACCTATTTAAAGTATTAAAAATAAATATACGAAATGCAATAGTAATTAGAATATTTAGAAAATTCTTAAGAGAATGTAATGCAACAGATGTAGCACGAGATTACAAAGAAAACAGTAAGGCAGTTAGAAACACAAATAAATTTTGTGTAGTTCTGGGAAGATTCCGAAAGTAGGGTTGAGAAATTAGAAACCATATATTTATTGAGAGCTTGTTAAGTTACACCTAGTTAAGAGCAGCAAAATAACTTTTTTTTAGAAAATGTTGTTTATCTTGAGCAATGCAATATTTCATCTACAAAATTAGACGGATCTTTAGGTCGTAAAGCGTTGGTATGTATTCATTTTCATTTTAAAAAAAATTTTGTTCAATAATTTGAACTGATCACTATCTTGATACTTATCTATTTCCTTTGCAATACTTAATAAAACTTACTGGTTTTCTTCCTTAGTATTTGTTAAAAGTTTTTTGTAGGTTACCTTCAAACTTTGTGTTATGCTTCAAACCATTTGTTGTGCTGAACGAAATTGAACCAATTGTAGGCAAAATGACTGAATTCTAAAAAAATGTCGTGAGTTCATTAAAATATTCTTACAAGTAGATGAAATAGTCTGAGATTTGCTAATTAAGCGACGTCTATCTGGTTTTAGCAGCATTGAAAGTGCCATATTAAAAATCGCTTACACAAAATGTGTAAATGTGGTATTAAAATACTCGTTGAAGTACGTATGGCTAACTAGTATGCAAGACGTATTCAATATATTTATCTTGTTGACACATTTTTTTGGGATCAAACTATGGAGTCTTGTAATCACTTTAAGATATAATTTCCTTGTCAATGGTCGGAAACATTGCTATGGTTAGTTGTGCATTAGTAATGAGTAAATTTTGTTGTTATTCAAAGTGGATTTTTCTTCAGAACAGAACACAGAGGTTAATATCGAGGCTGAGTGGCGGTTATATGTTATCGTCAAGTAAATTTAATGAATGTTGACGAAATATCACTTACGATCTAAAATGTTAATACACAAAATGCAGAACAATGCTTGCACCAATTATTATGTCATTATTGGTGTCCCTGTTTTAAAAGCTCTAAAAATTCTCTTTTAGAATAAGATCATATACAACGCACTGTTAACTGCGCCATTAAAAGAAAACAGCCCAATTAGTTTAGTGTTAAAAATTAAAATACCCCCCTCTCTTTACAAATATACATACTTAGAAGCTTTTAGCATATCTTCTACAATAGCCCAAACGGCAAACTTAGCTTCTGAAGTACCGCATTTTTGCACAGAAACAGGTACATATGAAATGAAATCTTCAACTCCACAGAAGTCTAGTGGATCTTGGAAAGAAATTCGAAGCTCCAATGTTTTCAAAGCGACAATGAACTATATACCAGGTCCTCAACTTTTATTGACCAGTTTTCACCTAAACATCTCTAAAATTGTGATTTCGCCCAAGACATATAACTTTTATTTGAGCCATTAACTGTTAATAATTCATTCTCGAAATGCCCCTCTTGGAAACTACGGCTCTAGATATTACGATTTGTCTGACTTGTAATTTTGAGATTTATCCTTGACAACTCTTTACATTATCTGGCCTTGAAGACTGCAAAAAAGATATTTTTCGTTATCTATATAAAAATCACCTGTGAATTCAACTTCGAGTTTTTAATAAATTTCACATTTAAGGTCGAATCACTTTATCAAAATGCTGCTTAGTGTTTTGTGGTTTCAGAATGACATTCTTCTTTTCAGCACCTTTTGCCCTTATATAGAACTTATAGAACATTTTCGTTGACGAACAAAAATTTTCCAAAAAGTTAATTAAAACCATTTGATTTTAATGGTTACAATTATTTTTTATTGCATTGACTTTTTTGTTGGATAAAAAAGTATGACGGCTATATAACAAGGAAACTTAAAGAAACATTTATTTTTAAACTACTGAATGCACAAGCTCTGTAATTATTATTTTAACGCTTTTTGCAATTAATAATTCTATTAACTATTCACCTTACGTGATTGCTACGGTTTTAAGATATTTTATTTACCAGAAGCCTATGATTATTATAGTAGCCAAAACTCTTGCATTAGTCTTCTATTTTTCCTAAATATTTTTGATTTACTGTTAACTTCTGTCAGTTTTTTACTTATACTACGAATCCAATAATTTTTAACTTAAAAAATACTTTCCAGCACTTTGTGCTTGTTATTATTATGACGTAAATTTAATAAATAAAATAGCTCAACAACATTTTATATTTGAATAAAAACCAATGGGAAGAAGAAACTACCACCTGTATAAACCCACGTTTAAACAAAAACAGTAAAATTGCCCAATAGATTCTTTCTATCCTACTAAACACGCCCTTAATAAAGATTAAAACTCAGTATGTTTACGGGATATTTGTCATTGAGAATTGGGTTTTTACTTAAGCATATTTTTAAAAACTAAATAAGCGACATTTGTGTTAGGTCTGTATCCATTAATTTTGATACTTCATGGTTACTAAAAATAGTTTAAAACACTTCTGCAGCGTACCAGAAATTACTACGGAATTTCAGTGTTTTGTTTCAATGTTACCACAGTTATAATGTACGTTCGTTCAAACGACTGAAACAATTTATATATACAGTAAATTTATTTATAGGCCTATAATTATAGAAATCACATTTATAATATTTTAATTTAAAATTAATGTAAACTCACAGAAGCTGCTAAAAAAATATTGTAATCAAGATAATTTAACTAAATATTGGCTATTATTTGATTGGGAAAATACCAAAGCGCTAAAAACTAATAAAACGCCAACAAAAACAATTTTAGATAATGTTCTCAAAATATGGTAATCTCGTTTACTTCTGTTGCACTTTGAGGGGGTTTCAATTAATGATAATATACTATAAGACTTTTTACTTAAAATAGTTAGAAGCAATTTTTAAGATTATAAATAACATAATTAACAAGAACTGTCTAGTAGCATGTAAACTAAATACTATGTCTGTAAACAATTTATTCCAAATTCTAATATACTTAATAGCAGCTTAAAAGTAGTGATTGCTGGTTAAAAAAATTTAGTAGTGGAGTTGGTTTTTGATGATAGACAGTTATGAAAATGTATTTTAACAATGCTCTCTTTGTTTTTGTTACGCTCTATCGGTTGCATAGCTACTAACTGCTTTGAAAATATCTTGTTATTATCAAACATAATAAAATTCTTTACTATACTCTATTTTCTAATGTAGTATTGAATGATCTAACCTACTAATAAATATTTAAACCTTCACACACGCTCTTCCTAAATCTGTTAGGTTGTCCAAGAATATTTTACCAAAGCTACATAATATTTTAACCGGCCTATTTACTATTTTGGGCATCTCTTCCAAGTCAATAAATTTAGTTCTAACGCTTGTATAGCCATGAGACACTTTGAAATTTAGAGAAAAAGTAATAAACCATCTTATTACAGATCTTTTTTACAAAATCCCAAATTCTACTTTTTAGACTACTCAAAACCATTTTACCTTTCTACACAGAATTGCCAATACTCATTATTTTTCTGTTTTGTTTTCATTACAGGGATAGATGACAAGTAGAAACAAAACAAATAAAGAATACATTTTTGATATCGCTGCTTTGAGAATGCTGGAGAATCTAAAAAATGTTATTTTAATGTACCATATATGTTCTCAATTACAGTATATATCAACTTTGTAGACTTAACTTGCGATGGTCAAGTGAAGAATGAAGAGAGGATTTCTTATAAGCATATTTCGCGAGTTTGTGCAATAGGAACCGTTTCATCTCGGTAGACCCCTCTTTTCAGGTAAATATAACTCACACCTTAAGATCTCCTTACAAAAAATTGATAGGTTGTTGAGGTTTTATTGTACTTGATTTATTTATACAGTTGTAAATGTTGAAAGACTTATATTGCTGATTTAAGCAGTTTCCGATTTTTTTTGTCGAATAAAAAGGTGTGACAGCTCCTGAATATACAAGCTCTGTAACCATTCTATGGTTTAGTAGTTTCTTTTTAGTTGACCATTCAGCTTTTTCTACGGTCATCGTGCTAACTAAAATTACTGCATCAATTTTCTGTTTTTAAAAAATATTTTTAAGTTACTGTTAACTAATTACTTTTTTGTAATACTACAAATACAATCATTTGTGGCCTAGTAAATACCTTAAGGCATTTTGTGTCGGTTATTATTGCGATGTAAGAGTAGTGCAGCTTATTTACTACCAATAGTAACAGAATATTTTACTTTTCATAGAGTATTGCTTAATTTCAGTCACCTTACTGTTAACAGACATGTGCTTTAATAAATACAATAGCTCTACAATATTTTGCTTTTGAATAAATGGCTGTGATTGCTTTTGACTAATTGCTGAAGCATGAAAATCAACGACAAGGAAAAAACTAATCGCACAAATTTAGTCGGCTAATTTCTTGTGCTTTGTTAAATACGCCAATACCCGCATATAAAAATAAAAAGGTCAATATGTTTGTGAGGTTTGTGTTTGAGGAGTGGTCTATTAAAGGATTTTTGTGTTTGATGAAGCTCCTATCTGCTAATTTTGATACTTTATAGTTATCAAAAGTGGTCTAAAGCACTGCTACTACGTACTAGAAACTACTACTAGATTTCAGTGTGTTGTTTCAGTATTATCACAGAAATTATGTACATTTAAGTAATCGAAGTAATTTATATACCATATATAAGAAAAATTTCAGCCTAAAATTTTGTAAAATATATTTATATTTTATTTTCTTGCTTTTCAGCATTTGCCTCTAGAAATATTTTACAAATCTATGGCGTGATGTGGAATCTCAGAAACTGCTAAAAGAATCTTGTAATACTTATAACCAAGGTAATTTAACTAAATATTAGTTATTTTATGATCGAGGAAATAACAAAGCACTCAGCTAAAAGCTAACAAAACGCTAACAAAGAACAATTTTAGATAATGTTCTCAAAATACGGACACCTCGATTTTTTGTATTGCATTTTGAGAGGTTTTCAACTAATGGTAATATAATATAATATTTCTTACTTAATATAGTTAGAAGCAAATTTTAATGTAATAGATAATATACTCATCAAGAACTGCCTAGTAACATGTAAACTAGAAGCTATGTCTCTAAAAAGTTTTTTCGAAATTCTAATATGCTTAATAGCATTCTAAATGTAGTGATAGTTGGTTAAAAAAAATTGATAGTTGAGTCAATTTTTGATGATCAATATAAAATTTAGGTAAGCAAGATTCTCACAAATACCTCATAGTAGACAGCTATAAAAACGTATTTTAACTATGCTTTCTCTATTTTGTTTGCACTCTATCGGTTTCATAGCAAAATTTGAAAGTGTCTTGTGGTTATGAAACAATAAAATTTTCTACTACAGTTTAATATTTTAAATATAAAAAAATTAATAACTATTTCAATCTTCAGATATTGTTTTTCTGTTAGGTCGCCCAAGAATATTTTACCAAAGCTACATAATTTTTAGCGGCCTATTTATGATTTTGTGGATCGTCTGTAACCTAATATGTATTTCTAACATTTATATATCCATAAGAATATTAAGATTAAGAAAAAAACATCTTATTACTGATACTCTTCTTTACAAAATGCGAAATTCTACTGTTGAGACTACTAAAAACCATTTTTCCTCTAAATAGCTTCACAACAAATTTTGTTTTTATTATATGGATAGATGATTAGTAGCAACAAAACGTGCTGTTTAATATAAATTATAGTAAGCAGAAAATGCTTGAGAGACTGAAATAAAAAAGGCTACAAGTAAAACAATAAAACAGGTAGATTAATTAAGATTCAGACATTAGGGTAAAAAAAGTAGGAAACCAAGTTATGAATCTTTAATGTTCTCAGGTCTATGTGTAGTCTATCAGTTATAACTAGACAATAGTAGCAAAACGACTTTGTGCGAACTAGTCATTTTCTGTTGACTTTCTTGCTCCGTATTTGCTAAAATTTTTCCCTTAGGTTGCCTTCATATTTTGTTCACATTTGTTTTAAATAAATTTGAAACAACTGGAAGTACAGATAACTAAATTCTTAAAAAATGTTGTGAACTAGTGAGTTTAGTAAAATATTCTTTCAAGTAAATAAAACAGTCAAAAACTTACTAATTAAGCAACGTCTACCTACTGTTATTAGCATTCAAAGTGTCGCCAAAAGTCGTACAGATAAAAGCGTTTACAAAAAGTCTAATGTATAAAATTTTTTTATAATACCTATTAAAAAGTGTATGACTAACTAATATGCAAGACGTATTTAACGTACTGTTAGCATATACCCTCTTTGAAGTTTTGTAGTAACTTTAAAATAAAATTTACCAGTCATTACGATGGTTAGTTGTTTATTGGCAATAACTAAATATTCTTGTTACTCCATGTAGATTTTTTGATCAGACATTCTTAGAACAAAACTGATATTAATGTGGAGGCTGTGTGTCGGTTTACGTGTTATCGTCAAGTAAATTTAATGGATATCAGCAAAATATTATGCATAAAATAAAAAGGCAATACAAAAAACGCAGAGCAATGCTTGCACAAATTACTACGTTTGTATTTGGGCCCTTGTTTACAAGAGTTATGAAAAATTCTCTTTTAGAATATGCCAATATACAACACACTATTAAACGTGTTAAAAGAGAATAGCAAAATTAGCTTCTTTACAAATATACACACTTAGATGAAATCCTCAAGTCGGCAGAAGTCTAGTAGATAGATTTTGGGGAAAACATTGAGACTAAGTCACTCTTACAACTTCAGTAGTTTACATTCTGTAGTACCAAGGAGTCGTATTGCCTCTAAGGCACTCTCGTTGTAAGCGTCCAATTTATTAAAACATACTTGAACTAGGTTCGTCACAAATTTCAAAATTTTGCTCCAAAATAGAACATTTTTTCTAGACTATATTTATTGTGATATCTTGTATTTTACTTTATACTGTGGTTTTCAATTTTTTGCCAGTTCTCACCTAAGCATCTCTAAAATTCAAATTATTCCACCTTGACATATAAATTTTTATTTAGGCCAGTATTAATAATTTATTTTAGAATTTCAAAATTTATCCTAGCTTATCTAGTCTTGAAAACTTAAAAAATGAGTTTTTTTTGTTAGTCGTAGAAAAATTAACAGAAAATTAATATTTGAATTTTAATAATTTCATATTTAAGGTCAAAGCATTTGAATCGCGTCCTAAGTGACTGACATTTATTTAACACTGTTGATTAGCGTTTTACGGTTTCAGAACGACATTCATATATTTTTCAGCACTCCACGTTTTTATTACAATTTTCCAGGTATTTATTGCGTTTTTATAGAAAATAGAACATTTTTATTAATTAAGAACAGAATTGTTGTAAGTAATAGCAAAAAAAAACTAATTAAACAAGTTTAAACGAAAACAGTATGTTTATAGGATTTTTGTCTTTGAGGACTGGTTTTTGGCCTAGTCAAAGTTCTGAATATCAAATTAGAGGCGTTTATGTTAGATGACACTACTATCCGTTAATTTTGATATTTTCTAGTTATCAAAACTGCCTTAGAATACTTCCTTAGCCTACTGGAAACTGCTACTAAATTTCGGGGCGTTGTTTCAATATTTTCAGTCATAATGTACGTTTAAGAGGCCGAAATAATTTGTGTATAGCAAAAATTGTTTATTAACTTCTAATTTTGGAAAACACAATTATTATATTTTAAATTAAAATTTGTAGATCTACATATTGTGTTTTTACAGCATTTTCCGTTTAAAATTGTAAGCTCTCAGTAACTGTTAAAATAATCTTGTAATACCTTTCATCAAGGTAATTTAATTAAATGTTAGTTATTATATAATTGAGAAAATACCAAAGCGCTCAGGAAAACACTAATAAAACGGTAAAAAAATCAATTTTGATTATGTCCTCAAAATATGAAAACCTCGTTTATCTCTGTTGCACTTTGAGAGGTTTTCAATTAATCATAATAAATATACAATAAGATTTCTTACTTAATATAGTTAGAAGCAATTTTTAATATAATAAATTTTATAATCAACAAGAACTGTCTAGTCACTTGTAAACTAGAAACTACGCCTCTAAACAATTTTTTCTAAAATTTTAATATGCTTACTAGCATTTTAAAAGTAGTGATAGCTGGTTAAAAAAATTTAGTGGTATAAAATTTACGTGAGCAAGTATCTCACAAATATTTTATACTACACAGTTATAGAAATGTATTTTGACAATGTTCTCTCTGTTTTGGTTGTATAACCTGAGAGCATCCAATGGTTATCAATCATAATAAAATATTCTAATGTAATCTATTTTTTTTAATGAAGTACGGCTCAATCTAAGCCATTAATAAACATTTTAACTTTAGTATATAATCTTCTAAATTTTTTAGGTTATTCAAATATATTGTACCATAGCTTTTGTGAATTTTCTGCAACCTAATAAATGCACTTCTAACATTTGTATAACCATGAAAACATTGTAATATAAAGAAAAATAACAAAACGTCTTATTGCAGATTCCTTTCTTTAGGAAATTGCCAAATTCTACTTTTTAAACTACTGAAAGCCATTCTACCCTTATATAGCTTCACAAAAAATAGTTAATATTTAATTTTTTCTATTTTGTTCTAATTATAGGTACAAATGGCTAGTAGCAAGGAAACGTGCTGTTTAATAAAGCTTATAATAGGGAGCAAATGCTTAAGAGACTGAAATAAAGGGAGGCTACAAATCAAATAAAACAGTTAGATGAATTTAGTGTAAACCTAGGAATATTAAGATACAGAAATAGAAAACCAAAGATTTGCTAAGGAGTTGTTAAGTTTATAAATTTTTATGTCTTATTGTCATAACTACATACATACTCTCAGTTATACCTAGGCGATGGTAACAAAACTACATGGTAACTAGTCATTCTCTACTCACGTTTAGTTCTCTTAGAAAACGTTCTATTTGGTCTTCCGCTAACAAAGCATTAATATAAGGAGACCATGCAGCTTTTACTTTCACTTTTAATGATTAAGGTGACACTGTGAGGTTTAATGATTTTCTTGCTCTGTATTAAAATTTTCCTGTAGGTCGCTTCTAAACTTGATGTTGTGCTACACAAATTTGAAACAATAGGAGGCAAAGATGACTCAGTTCTTAAAATAATGTCGTAAGCAACTAGTGAGTTTGTTAAAATGTTCTTTCAATTAAATAAACGAGTTGCTGATTAAATGACGTCTATCTAGAGTTATCAGCATTGAAAGTGCCACAAAAATCGTACACTGAAAGATGCTTACACAAAATTTAATGTATACAATTTGGCATTAAAATACCCATTCATATTCAATCCATCCATTTTGACATACTTTTCTAAATCAATCTCTGAAGTTTCGCAGTGGCATTAAGATACAATTTTTCTGTCAATTGGTGAAAACATTGATGATTAGTTGCTCAGTAATAATGAGTGAATATTCTTGTTATCTAAATTGGATTTTTCCATCAGACATTGTCGGAAGAAAATACAGAGATTAATATCAAAGCTGTGTAGCGGTTTGCAAGTTATCGTCAAGTAAATTTAATGGATATTGACAGAATATCTCGCATAAAATAAAATGTCTCTACAAAAATACAGATCAATGCTTGGGCGAGTTATTATGTCTTTGTTGGTGCCTTAGTTTACAAGAGTTAAGGAAAATTCTCTTTTAGAATATGTCAATATACAGCACACTGTCAACTGTCTTAAACGAGAATGGCAAAATTGGTCTATTGTTGAAAATTGAAATATCCTCTCCCTTTTATAAACGTATACACTTAAAAGCTTTTATTGTTAAAAATATGACAATTTTAAATATTTACACCGTTAGCATATATTCTACAAAAGCTCAAACGGCAAACTTTAGCCGTTGCTACTAGCTTCTAATACACTGTAATTTTGTAGCTAAACAGGTACAGGTAAGAATGAGATAAGATACCTAACTTGGTGGAAGTCTAGTGAATTTTGGGAGAGACTTCAAAATTAAGCCACTCTTACAGCCTCAGCATTATTAATCTACATTCTGTCACTACAGAGCCATTTTATCTCTAAAACATCCATTGTGAGTGTCGAAATTTAAGAAAAAATGATTGAAGTAAGCTCGTCATAATATTTTAAAATTTTACTCTAAAAAAGATTATTTTCCTCGTGCTACCCTAAACCTTACTCTAGCTTTCAATATTTTTTGGCCATTTCTCCCCTAAGCATCCCTAAAATCTTGATTTTATTTCCTATGACATTTTTATTTAAGCCTTTAACTGTTAATAATTCATTCTTCAACTATGCCCATCAAAATCAAATTTGCGCCCCAATTTTAAAATTTATTCTTGTCAACTCTTTTATTTGGTCTTAGAAACTTCACAAAAAAATATTTCTTCTATTATTCGTACAAAAATCACCAGCAAATAGAACTGTCAGTTATTAATAACTTCACATTTAAGGCCAAAGCACATGACTCGCGTTCCAAGTATTTGATGTTTATGTAACGATTATTAGCAAAACGTTGGTCATTTCCATGATTATAGTAATCGTAACTTCTTATATAAGGTATTATCTAAGAAAATTTGGTCGTTTAGTTTTGATATCGCCTAGTGTAAAAAAATGGTAGCGGGTAGATACTCCTCTATGACCCTGATAAAGGATAGATCTACTTCAGGGAGGCGACCCTGCCCACGCGAGCCTTGACTCTTCCCCATCTCCTAACACCGGGGAAAAGTCGTGTCCCTACCTTAATTCTCCCTGTAATCTACATACTCTTATCCTCCATACACCCTGTCCACTCGCCAACTCTCCCGGCAAGCGTGGCGTTTAATTGCCAAATCCCCCTTGAATTGCAAAACTGCAAAAATTTTCAAGGGAGGCCTACGTCCTGCAGTGGATGCTAATGGCTGTGTGATGTGATGATGAGTGTAAAAATACTGGAGTGTCTAAAGAATATGTTAAAGTATCCTATACATTCTTCGTTACAGTATATATTGACTTTGTCGACTTGATCAAGTAAAGAACGAAGAGAGGGCTCATTAGTATAATAGAGCAAATTTTATTATTTCGTTTGAGTTAGGTGAGGCCACTATCCGTTGATTTTGATATTTTCTAGCTACCAAAAGTGCTCTAAAATACTTCTGCAGCGTACCAGAAATTACTACTGAATTTCAGTTGTTTCAGTGTTCAATGTTCGTTGAGATGACTTAAACAATTTGTATACTTAGCAATAATTGTTTATTAGCCTATAATTTAGAAAAACATTTTTATGGCTTTTTAAATTAAAATTTGTAAAAGTACATGTTTTTTACAAAATTTTTCCAATGGCAATATCTTACAGCTTTATGATACAATGTAAGCTCTCAGAAGTTGCTAAAAGCATTTTGTAAAACTTATGACCAAGGTAATTTGACTAAATTGTAGCTATTATATGACTGAGAAAATAATAAACACATTTTTGGGGTTTTTGGTTAAAGATACATATTCTAATGGTTAGCAAAAACGCTAACAAAAAACAATTAGACATAATTGTCAAAATAATGGAACCTCGCTTATTTGCATTACATTTTAAAGGATTTTCAATTAATAATAATAAATATACAATGAGGCTAACACTACTTAATATAGCTAGAAGCGACAAGAACTGCTTAGTAACATGAGAACTAGAAACTGTGGCTCTAAAGGTCTTTTCCAAATTCTAATATGCTCAATAAAATTTTATTTTTACCAGATTGTTGGTTAAATTTTTTTTAGTAACGAAGTTGATTTCTCATAATCAACATAAGATTTAGATAAGCAAAGTTCTAATAAATATTTCATAATAGACAGTTATGAAACTGCATTTTAACAATATTCTTTTGTTTTTTTGGTTACTCTATTGGTTGCAAAGTTTAATAACTGCTTTAAAATTATCTTGTGGTATTAAACATAATAAAACGTATATTTTTTTAATGCAATACAAGAAGCTACGTAGTATGTCAACCAATCTGTTTATAATTTTGTTGATCTTTTGCAACCTTTATAAACGCAATTATAACGTTTGTATTGTTATAAAATTGTAATTTTTTTTATTTTGTGCTTATTAGAATGATAGACGAGGAGCAGTAGCAAAACATACTGTTATATGTAGCTATTTCATGTTTTTCTTTATATATTACATGAAGTAAAGAAAATTGATAATCTGTGCACAATCTCTAAGCTTCTCTATATTTTTTTGATTAACTTACAACATATTAAAGTCAAGTTGTCTATTACTTGGTCTTTAGAACTGAGTTTAATTTTTTCAATATTTTAAAGCTTTTAGACACTTACTGCGTTCTAAGTTACAGAAAAATCTGATTAATGTCCTCTTTCTTGGAAAATATTTTGCAATGTTTGAAAGTGTTGCATTTGAATTTATATTTGCTCGTATGGCTTATGTAGGCAATATTTTACTACGTTACTGCTGTAATAAACTTTCAAGTTTTTGCCAAAATTAAAAGTGTTTTGAATAATTCCGGAATATATGGGGGTTCCAAAATATCATGCCACTATAAAAAAGTAATTAATCACGTGGACATAAGTCAATTCAGTTATATTTTGAGTTCTGAAATATTATAATTCGTATGTACCCCCATATCGGTTATTTAAAAATAAAAGTAATGCATATTTAATATTTTAAGTAATTTTCTAGAGCCTACTAGGAACTTTTGTGATAAAAAATTGCAAAAATTTAATTTTGTTACTATATCACAATTTTTTAATGATTTTATCCAAATTTTATTATAAAAACTAAAGGTTTTGATCACATATTGTAAATATTTACTTTTAACATGTTTTTTAATATTTAACTTGATAAATGTATAGTATGGTGTTTATAGGGCCGTGTTAATTTGTTTTATTTATTTTAGGACACACTCATACACAGATATATTTGTTTGTTTAGGGGCAATTTTATTGTTACCAACGAGAATAACTTGTTAACAATATGCTGCAGCGTTTGAAAATTGTATGAATAGTCGTATTTTAGGAAACAAGAGATATAGTCTGCCCAATAACTTCTTTTCTTAATATAATTTTTTAAGTACCGCTGTCTAAAAATTACTCTTTTAGTTAATTTGGGAATTTTCCTTATAAATAAATCTTAAAATATGAATTGAGCGTAAAACTTTTATCTGTATAAAGAAAATACGCGAGTGGTATTTTAAGAAAAATATAAGCAGCTTAATTGTTCTACTAAATCTTCTTCAGTTTGTGTCATTTTTTTAATAAAAAAGTGTTGGAAGTGCCAAAAAACAATTAAATATGTTGTTTCCGTAGTCTCACTATATTTGTTGAAACAACTCCCGCCGTTCACATTGTACTACATCGAAAGGATAGTCTATATTGATAAAAACTACAGAAAAAATTATAACTGCGCAAAAATGGGGCTTGGTACTCGACTTACATGGGCGAGCTCCGCGGCGCCTTCACTCGGCCCTTGGCTCTTCACCGGCACGGGCACACCTCGACCGCTCCAAATTTGCCGATTTTTTGGGGGATGGACGCCTATTTTGCAGCTCTTCGGCCATTTCTGCCGGCTTAACGCACTGGCGTAGCGAAGCAGCCGCCATTTTGGATCTCTAAGAGCGACACGGCCACGTGCATGGGGCAGTTGAGAAAAACTGGGTTTAAAGGTACTAACTGTTGGTCACCGACTTGAGGTTTACCTGCCGGACGATGCTGATCTGGCGTGGCGCGAAGGTGGCGGTCGCGGATTTTAGGCCTATGAGGGAGGATAGGCGAAACGCCCACATCTTTAGTTTCTAAGAGCTATGGAGAAGACTGACTACATGTTTCTCTCAGGGAAATAGAACCAATATGTGTTGTTTCAATTTTTGGTGAGGAAGTTGGTGAAAATGGGATAACCTTAAAAATTTGTGTAAATTGCCTTACTCAAAAGATTAACTGGATTTATTCAATGTGGTAATGTAAATTATATCCAAAGTAAGCTGGTATAACAAAGCTTACAAAAAGAATTATTTAGTTGATTTTACAGAGCAATTATAATAGAAAAAATAATATAAACATAAAAATTATTTTATGATATTACTAAAATATTTAAGTATAGTTTAATAGACAGAGAGAGGGTTATAAAAAATTTAAGACACGCTTTCTTAAAGTGCAACCCCTAAAAATTTGATATAGTAATTGATAAAAACTAATTTAATATTTTTTAACATTTATATGTCTAAAGATGTCCTCTTGTACACAACTTGACCTACAAAGTTAATATTTTTGGATGTAAGTCAAATAAATAATATTAGAATAGACAAATACAGTGTTTTGTGCTGAACAAGTAAAATTTCACATTAAAAAGTCTATCTGAAACTCTATTAAAAGAAGCTAACTGCTCAAAAAATGTTTCGATGACTCATTTCTTTGTAAGAAGTGCACCCAAATCTTGAATGGAAGTACCATATTTAATCTAAATAATTTTATACGTTCTGGTGCTTTTGGAAGCCTTGAGCTATCTCAAAGAAAAAATCCAGAGCACAAGCAAATGTTATAAAAGAACAAACACTATCGGTACAACCAAATAATAAAAATGCTTTTCAAACAAAACCACTAGTGGTCTTAAATATTAGATAGATGTGCCTAGGAAAATATATATTCTTAGAAACGTAGTAAACAAAGTAACCACAATATCAGCAAAACTTCTAAGACATTACGATGAAGATCAGACTTACAACCATTGTTAACCTTTGCATTAAAAACAATTTTTTTAAAATACCTAATTGGCAAAATTGCGGAAGAAATACAAAACTAACAAATTTTCCCACCATTTCAAGATAAAATCACAACCAGGGGAGTCGAAATATCCAAATTTGTTTCAATAACAATTAATTTTTGCTTGTATACCGAAATATGAAACTAAAATATAATAGTCGGTTATTTTTTCAATGGATCTATAGTAAAGATGGAGGATCTTTCAAAAAGTGAGGAAATTACAACTGTATAAAGAATAGGTTTGCTTGAAGTAAATATAAAAAGGGTTTTGTCCTATTTTAGATTTATTCGAGACTAACCATTAACATGTTAGGCATGTGTTTGTTTAATTGATTTTAAGTACCTATAGTTGTATTATTTTTTAAGTTAATATTATTTAATGGTCGCTTTTCTTTGTCGTAATATTCTTGTGTACTAGTCGACACTGTTTTGGGGGGTTAAAAATATTTCACTTTTATCGGAAAGAATTTATCACAGTAGAAGAATAAACAAACAAAACGTTATTACGATGCAAACAAGTATTATGAAGAACAAGTACTAAAATTATAAAAAACACTCCTTGCTTTTGATTTATAATGACGAATCAACAAGCCCTTAAATTATGCAGTTAAATTAAATTTTAAAAATACTCAGTCTGCAATTTTACTACGCGATCCAGGTTTTTCGGCTGCGATTCGGCCGGCGCGCAATTTGGGGGGCAACGGGCGAAAATGGCAGTGCACGTACCTGGGCCCCGCCGGGGCTGCAGTGCCGGAACCGGGCCGCACATATGCACCATGGAATTTGACTGAACATGGCAAATTGTGCCGGAGCTTTTAACCTCTATGCGTCAAATCAGAGGACGCTCCTCTTCTTTGCCGGCCGGCCAATCCGATGGCGACGCCATTATTAGTTTCAAAGCTGCAAATTGCAAATAGCGGCCTCCGTCTAAAGGGCAAAGTGCACTTTTCGGCGCCCTGCACCGGCCCGGGGCGCACGGAGCACGCCGGCCTTCCCGGTTTTAGGCCTAGGCCCGGCGCGGGCCTGTTGGAGCTTTCGGGGAGCTTTCGGGTAAAAGGAGGGAAATTTCCAAAAGCACAGTAACAGGGCTTGAGCTTCAAATTTTATTTTTCCTTCATTTCCACTGAAAGTGTGACGCCAACACTTGCATTTGATACGTAAAAATGGGGGTAACTTGAAACGAATTGCAAGTGACTACACAGAAATAAAAAATGTAGCTTTGCAAGATTTAAATATCTATAAGTATTAAAACATATTATAAATAATACTTTTATTTATTTTTTATTAAAAGTAGAAATGTTGCCTATTAATTTCCACTTCTGTACAATGGCATTTTGTTATCGAAAACTTTTTAGTTGGTGCCCAAAGTTACTTTATATCTTCTCACTTGCTTTAGAGTACTAAAACAATTGGTTATAATAAACCATTTTTTTTGTAAGCAAAAATATCAACTAAGCATAACAGGAGAACCACAAAAAGATGCTGATGATTATAGACAAAGTATTAAATATTGGTTAAATTATTAAAATCAACAAACGTATTATAACTCCTTAATATCTTCAGTTAGACTAACTCTTTCGCTTGAACCATTATAATTATTTCATTACAAATCAAATTTAATTTTAATAATCAACTGCAGCTTCAAATCTGCAATTTGAAAATCTTTATGATCTTACCGGACAGTCTCTTAACATGTCTTCTTGTTTAGATCTTGATATAAAGGCATTTTTAAGGTTTTTCCGTGTTTTACTGAGAAAGTTTCATAAGTAATGCTATTTTATGCAGCAAAACTTCATCGTCAAGAAAAACACAAACTAATTATTTTAACATTCAAAATGGGACCTTTAACCACGGATCGGTCAACCTTTTTGATTCCGCATCAGAATCATTCTTTTTCTTTCAAATGAAAGAGATCTTGAACTGCCAGATCAACATTTTTTAAGGAAGTAAAATCCTGAGTGGGGTAGCAATTTAATGTCAAGTTCATGTATTTTCTTCGTGTTTTTTACAGTATGCGGGCGTGCCCCATCTTAATGAAGAAGGATTCTCTTAGGACAGATTAAATATAGTTATATGTTGCGTAATAAAACATACATTTGTTCAAATTGCTAAACAAGTCTTCTGGATGTAACCACTGGTTTTAAAAGTTACGGTTATTCAAATCCATAAGTTTCTTAACACACCTGACGAGTCTTCTAAAAAGTAGCTCTTGTAAAGCAAAGAAAGCGATTGATGACAGAGTCGACTATGAACATAATTTTCGTTCACTTCGTTGGTTATCATTAAGCAGCTCTTAATTTTACCTATGACTCTAAGGTGGCAATTTGGGGTACTTGTCCCGGGTTTGCTTTCTATCGCTTTTTCTGTTGCCTCAATATTTTAAACAAAAGGTCACCTATTACTTTTTTTATCTTTTAGATTTTAGTCGCTATTTTAAAGACGTTAAAATCGGGTTGTGTTGCACCTACGTTTGCTAGGCCTTGTTCTTTAACTTCACATATAGTTTTAATTTTGATAATGCCTCAGCAACAGTTGAATTTTCAATTTTTCTCCTTTCATATCTGCTGGTGTAATAGCACAATACAACAGAATATAATTTGCGTAACACCATACATGTAGTCATATCACTATCATGTGGCTACTTTACAAATAATATATAGTGTAAGTACTAACAACACAAGTTGTTATAAGTAGAAATGACATTATAATATTATATATATAAAACTTCAAAAGCAGGATTTCCTTCAAACTGTCTACTATCCTTGGTAACTTTAGTGAAAACTTAGAGTATTTAGTGAAGAAAGGCTTTTACCAACATTGAAAGTTGTTACCAAATATCAGTACTACAATAAAAAATGAAAATACGTGCTTCGCTACATAGGTGATACTTGTCGAAATAGTTAAAAGAGTACCAAAAATAAAACACCTGAAGTGTAAATTTACACCAAAATTTTAATTTAAAGAAATAGCACAAACATTAAAAAACATAAGATTGCCCTGTATTCAAAATACATAAGAGCTTTAAATATTTAGGATGTGATTTGACCTACGACTATGAGCAGGATGGTAATAATAAAGAATATGCGATACGATAAAGAGTACCCTAAGAAAACTACATGAAAGAAACCTCACAAAAATTTTACAAAGTAATGGCTATACTAATTCTACTGTGCAGTAGTGAAATTTGGGAAATCAAACAGCAAGAATAAAGTTCCTGCAGGGAAGAACTCAAAATATTCGCAATTAATGACAAAATTGTTAACAACAAAAAAAATTGAAACTACATGTACTTAGAATAGACGACAGTCGCTTGCCTAAACATTCTACTAAGAAAGGCAGATGTAAGACGTCCTAAAAAGGTAGAACGTTAAACTGGAACAGGAAAATAGACTTCATCTGAAAGATAATGGTGAAAATGCTAATAATGATAAAAGCTTTGTGTAAAAATAAATGAACTTTTGAATTTATTATAACATATTAAGGTTCTAATAAAAAGACACGATTAAATATTTCATATTTACTAAATTACTGATGTAGTCGGTTCCTAAAATATAAATGCTTTTTGTCATGCTCAAAGTTATAGAAAACTTAGATATGTTTCAGGCTCCCAAGAATGTTATTTAGAAGTTTAACAAATTTGCGGGTTTAAAATAATGTGGGGGCTTGGTTTCAAAGCGATTAATTTAAAACTAAAGTGAAAGATTACGGTGTATCACACAAAAAGTGTGTTTCTTCCAGTTTATTACTATACTCTACTCTCAAAGTCAGACATCAAAGAGAAATATTTTAAATTTTGAATTTTTATGTAAATTTGATCACCAATCAATTGTTAAAGTCGATAAAATACAAAACTAAATATATATTTGATTAATAACTGGTAATAGATGTGTCTTATTTATTAGTGCATATGTTTAAGAAGGTTGAAATGAAAAATGAACCTATCGGTTGCCTATTGAGGGATGATAAATCTACAACACCAATTTCTGGATAAAGAAATTTTACTAAAAACTATCAAAACAAAATTAAATTATAGTTTTTTTTGGAAAGTAGAGTGCAACCTCGATGTGTGACTAAAAGCAATTAATCAAAATATTATAAAGAAGAGTGTATTTACAACCACAATTCAGAATGTGTGGAGTTTTTGTGTTGGATACATTTTTCGAGGCTTTTGTGTTAAAGTCCTTTCAACTGTTCTTAATTGAGGTTAAGACAGAAAAGATGAAGAACTGAAACCGATGAACACAGTCATATAATTTAAGAAAACCCATGGAACCAATAGAGATCGCTGTAGAGTCTTTGGCAGGTAATCAATTTGTTTTATGAAGGATAATAAAGTGTAAAAAAAGTGTAAATTTTTGGTTAGGTTTAAAAAGTCTGCATTTATAATCGTACTATGAGTCAGAATCAGTCATCAAAAATAATAGTTTTCAATTTAAATTTTTGAAGTTGTACGAAATAAGAAATAATAAATATATTAAAAAGGAGAGAATCTAGTGGCAAAACTTTGTAAAAAGTATGTCAAAGTTAGATCAATTGGCTAGTGCGATTTTGGCAAACACCCAATTGAACGACTTTGGTTGACTTGCTTCTAGATAATTTTTTTATTTGGTGAAGAAACTACAATAAAATTAAATTTGGTTGCAATGCTGCTTTTACAGGAATATTCCGCATTATTTTTATCTAGACGAGATTATTCATAAAGTCTATTACATCAGTTTAGCAAACTTTTAGTTTTAGCAACTTATATAGAAAGATAATTCATAGTTTACATAAATACTCAAATTAAGTGCTGGGTCTGTACAATCCAGAAGAAAAAAGAATTGGAGTTTGAATTTCATCCTGTTCTAAACTGTAAATTTACATCTATGTACTAAAGTAGAGAATACGATCAAGACAGTAGAGTGAGCATGATAAATATCTTCTGAAAAAGTCACTCCGAAAGAAGCTTTGTTGATTCATTATTTAAGAAAATATTTCTAACAAATGTTACGCCGCATTTTCAAATAAGTTAAAAGTAGCAAATGAGTAATAATGTCTAGAAATAATTACAAAGTGCTACTGCTTTACAAGACCAATGTTTTGGTCCAGTCAACAAAATTGGCCAAATTGGCATTTGTCCAAGGCTTCACTAGATTTTTAATATTAAAAATATTTCTGATTAGACAGAAATTTTAGTCGTATTGACACTAGCATTGGTACTGCAGAGACCTATTTTAATACCCTCAAGTCACTCCCAGAGAAAATTATAAATCAGGAAAAAGATCAAGTTGAAGAATACCTTTTAGTTAAATTTTATAATAGTCACATATTTTTTTAGCAAAATAACATGTACAATTTGGATTTTAATTTCTACTTTATAATTTGCCATTTAAACTACTTTAAGCAAGTATTAATTTAGTTATTGGTTTAAAATTTTTAATGCGAATAAAAAACTTATATTTTGAACATTTGTAAATTTACTGCTTTACAGCATAGAAACCTCAAAAAACTATTTTCCGCATACAGTAAAAACGATGGAAAACAAAAGTAGTAAGCGTTTTCCAAAAAAATGTCGAAGCAAATGTGTAAAAACTTATATAAGCACCTGTCGATTGTACTATGTAAACATAATAACTGTAACATTCAGAGTGGGTACAAATAAAACTTCTAAAACACAAAAAGGTGTTATTAATAAATTGATTAAGATATCCTCTTCTTTAAATTATAAAGTTGTGAATAAGGCAATTGTGGCGTACTAAAATATCAACTATAAAGACAAATTAAATAACTTTACTAAAATTTCACAGTTAGAATAAACTTTATCTTGAAATAATAAATTAATTAACTATTAAACATCTCTATAGAAAATTGAAAAATAATTGTTATAAACTTAAGCCCCCTTAGTAACTCGAAAAAAGTATATAATTTTGAGCTAGAAATTTAAGGCAATATTAGCTAGCCTCCTGGGCTCTATAGTTATACGTTAAACAAGTTGTACCATTCATGGGCTTTGCCACACCTTGGTGAAAAGCTAGGGGGTGAGTCAAGAATTGAGATTCAGTAATGCTTTCAAAATTTCTTCTATAAGATTGTTAAAAACGTGTCCTAATACTGTACTCCTTCTTGCTGGTTTTTTTTTCAAGGAAACCGAAGCATGAAATAATTTTATTGCGTAGAATCGACAATACAAATTTTACATATTTAATGATAAATCAAAATAAGAATTGGTAGAGAAAGGAATGCACTTCAAACATCTAGAATTTTATAATATTTTGTTATTTTAATTACTCTAAGAGGTTTTATTTAATAGAAGGAAGACTTGTAACATTAGACCTAAGCAGCTATATAAAATATAACAACAAATTCTAAGTTTTATTACGAAACTTATAAGTTCCAACACTCTTAGTCTGAATATTATTTCTCGTAGCAAAGTTATTGGGTAATTATAAAAATGATAACAGATACCTAGGTTTTAGTTCTAAGAAGTCAATTTTTCTCAAGATATAGATTATATAGTTATAATTTAAAACAAAAAAGTAGTTTTTAAAGAGCAGCGGAGACCAAAACCTAACATGTATAAGAACATATACATAACGTATTAACAAAAAAAAGTGGAAATAAAAATAGTTTGGTATACAAGAAATGATTGCGAAAATAAATTAGGCGTAATTGCAAATAGGTTTAACAGGCAAAATAGATTTTTGACTTTAAATTTATTTTGAGAAAACTTAATATTTAATTATTCAAATAAGACTTAAAGGGGTCTATTACTTTTGCTAAAGGGAAGGGATCAATTAAATTTAAGGGGTTGATTTTGATTATCATAATAAAGAACATTTGGAATTTTTTAGTTGAAGAGATATTAAGATACTTTTATAAGTTAATATTAGGTAAAAGCAGTTTTAGAGTTGAGTATAAATATATGAATTTAAGTACTAATGATAATATAATAGTTCCCCGTAATAGGCCACAAAGGCCCTTTGGGGTCGCAACAGAATAGGCCTGCTACAATCTAGAGCCTACGGTACACAAGGGTAGTAACGTGGCTAGCGCTACGTACCGACCATCTATTATTACCCCAGAGTTTGACCTCCAGGTACTCATTTATTGCAGCCTGAATCGAGCTGGGTCGTAAAAATGCTAGTGGTCGAATTGGCGAGAGCGAGATTCGACCCGCATCTCTAGGTTTCGTAGTCTAGCAACCTATCTACTAGGCCACTACGGCTCTAAGTACGAAAGATAACGTTGAATAAAAAGTTGGCCAAAAGTTCGTGCTCAAGATCAAAAATAACATTTTTGTTATGTTTTTTAACATTTAACATTCGTGTAATCAATATGCTTTGCTCATTTTTTAGGATGGCTGACAGTGATTACGAGATTATAAACAGTTGATATTATTGGAAGAAAAGTTTGCTGCAAATGATGCTGCCAAGGCAAGTTAAGAAATTAAAGACGAGGAAATAGTTGACTAACAAACAACAGGAAAATGGGTCAAGTGCTTTAACGAAGGAGATTTTGAGCTTAAATACAAGCCTCGTTTTGATCGACCATTAAAGTTGAACAACAAAGATTTGTTGATAGATAGGTTATCTTCCAATGCTACTGATCTGGTATCTGTTCTTAGAGTTTCATCCTTTGAACCACTTGCAACAACTTGAACTTGTTTAAAAAAGTACTGACAGGATCTGCAAGCACTCACCAAAGCACAACCCAACAAGCAACTTGAGATCTAGTGTAAATTGTTGAATTAAGGGGAAGTTTGAAGAGTTGGGGTTTCTTGTTTGGTCGTTGATTTAAGTTTTTTGATAAAGTTAAAAATTCTTTGATTTGAAAACTGATAACTTGTGAATCCGTAGTAAAAGACCATGAAGAATAATAAGCCCGAATTGTTTGATCAATATTTTATTCAAAATATAGAAACATGAAAATTTCAGAACCAGAATTATAAAACATTCTTAACATAGTAAAGGAAATGAAACAGACAAATAAATAATGTAGTGTAAAAGGCTTTTTATTTTTTTACGAAAATTGTTTGTATACATAAAAATTAAAAATAAAAATATACACCATTGTATAGTATACGTCAATTAGTAAAATTTTTGGCGCCTCGTTATGGTTTGAAATCAAGGAACTGATCACACTCTTCAGCTAACTCAGAACAGTAGCGTACGGCCAGGTGGTAAAAATTGATCAAAAGAGATGGTAATCCGATGGTACCAAATCAAAACTACAGGCGGGGTGGGGTAACAATTTCTGCCAGATTCTTTGAGCCATACAGTCCATCTGTGTGTTTCCGAGTCGTCTTGGATTTAGTACAGATTTTTTTACTACCTTAATGTTACTAATAACTAAGTGTAATAAAAATAACTTAATTTTACTGACATAAAGAAGATAAAATGAAATTTGTGAATATTACAAATAATATCGAGGAAATACAAGTGCAGTCTCAACAATTAAAAAAAACATGAAGGCTAAAGGAAAAATTTAAATATTAAAACAATACGGAAACCAAACAACTAAATAAAAATTGGAATATTGTAACATTTTCTAAAAAACTACAAACATCGTTTAGAAAAGTACGCACATGGAAGAACAATTTTATTTTTATTTAACTGAAAGTAGCAAAACAAAAATTGACGCCCGGTTTGTTATAAAAATGTATATATAATATTATAGCAAAAAATTCTTTAAAAGAGAAAGCTTCAGATTACTTCAAAAATACAGTTTTGTGATATGGTATTAGTATAAAAGACAGTTACTTAGAATTAAAAAAAACGGTGCGTTTCAAAGAAGTTTGGCAAAGAAAAACTGAAGTTGGTAAGTGTTAGATTTTACAATAAAGGTAGCTAAAAGGTTAGGGTTTGAGTACAAGGGGAGGGGGGAGGTTAAAAGTAAAGATAACTAATAAACGTTTCCATAAGTGTCTTAAATAGGCTAGAGAACACATCACAGAAAACGCTGAAATGACGACTCTCTATTGATAAAAATACTTTTTTTCATTATATATACTGATAATACTTAATCTAGTAAATTTGTGTAAAATTCTTGACCAACAAGAAAGGTGTCTTAAAAAATATAGACGAACAATAGACATTTGAGATTAAACAAGAATTTTCCAAAGTATAACGATAAAAACTGTCTCTAAATAGGCTGTAGCCAATTGGATTTCATATTTCCCGCTTCGATAGTACGCATCGGCCACGAAGGGCAGAACATGCAACTTAAACAAAGATGACCGACTGCTTGATAGTGCGAAAGTGAGCTAAGATGGCAGCGCTATAAAGTATAGCCACTTATGTACACCTTTTATGTGATGTTTCTATTTCGTTGCACTTATTTTACATTTATAATTATAATGTAAAGTTGTAAACGCTCGAAGTTAATTTAAAGGGTAACGCCTTTTGATACAACCTACTATAACTATTAGAAAAGGTAAAAAACCCAAAGAATAAAACAAGACATGATTATGGTTTTAGGCTTTTATACATATAAAAAAAGCTTATTGCGTACGGTCTGTCGACTCGTTGCTTTTTTCAGCTTCGGAAGTGATAAAAAAAATTTGTTTGCTCCAAAATGGTAAGCAGGTCCGAAAGATTCGATTGCAAAAAATCACATTTCTAAGATTATTCCTTAAGTCATTTTTCACGAGTTAATAGTAAAAGTATTTTGCGCGTCACGAATTCTGCCTCACTTTGTTGTATTGCTGTAATGGGCGTTGACATGTTGACCGAAATATATAGCAATTATTCGTGTGACCCCAAAAATGCTCGAAGGATTATCGCACCGGGCGACAATCGCAACGCAGCGGCCGGCTGGCGGGACACGCGGCTGAAAATGGCATCTCGCTATTACCAAGAATATGACTTTAATAAATATTAAAGCAAGGTTTGGCAATATACTATTTTAACACTTATGGCTATGTAGTCGGTAACTAAATTTAAAGTAAGTTAAAAATTTATATGTATAAAAGCCCGGAATAATATGTGGAACATTGTCTGTTTTTATTTGGAATGCTCTTACTTATTTTTTAAAATGTAATTAGTTCTGTTAAGGGGGAGAGGTGAAAGAGAGAACAAAGCGTGTCTTTTGTTATTGATTTTTAGGTACGTTTCTATTTCTCTCTTTGTCAAAATTTCTTACTTTCTTTTTTAAAAATATTTTTTACATCATGTATTCTCGTATCAACTTTCTCTTTGTCCAAACCCCCTAATTCATTGTGATATCTTTTTCTTGTATCATGTAAACTTTATTAATCATTCTAACATACATCTTCGTTCCATTTTTCTTCTGCTATTGTTTTTAATATTTCTAATGGACGATAAAAATAATGAAATAAACTTTCAGCTTCCCTATTCAACTGTTGCTAGTTACTGAATATGTGTGGAGGCGAAACTTCTAGTATAAAGAAGAAAGACAACTCTGACATCATTGTCTTCGTGACCAGTGCGAATACACAAAAGGGCACGCATGGGCCCTCTCCAGCATGTCCTCTAACCTTTCGTGCGAATAACTAATTTTTATTCCGAACTACACTTATTGTTTCGCCGCCCATTGCGCTTGTGTTTGATTTTCCAATTATCGGGGAGCTAACTAAATATTAATTGGATCGCGAGCTCGTCCAACAAAGACAATGCGCTGCCATGAGCGCGTCAAGCGGTGCGTCAGCCCGAATTGTTCCGCCGTAATAAACTGTGGCGCGAAACTAAAGCGGCTGAAACTGCTGAAGTCAGTGACGTAGCAGCTGCTCGCAGACTAGTGTGTCGCCTGCTGGGTGTGCGTCACCAGGTGCAGTGACATTTAGATCAAAACAGTACAGGTCGCCTGCCGGTGCCATTAGTTCAGGCTTTCAGCCCTTTGAAAGGCTCCGGAGCGTGGGCTACATCTAACTGACCTTCCGCATGGGGTGCGTGGGGCCGCGTTTAATAGCGCCCACACGCTTCGGAGACGGCGCTCGGGTTACAACTTTAAAGTCGTATTATGCAAAGATGGAATTTCTACATTCGAACGGTTGCATTATTGTAGAGTGAGGTGGGGGGAGGAGAGAGGGGGTAGCTGCAGGTATAAAGGATTGTTCAAAACATTCCTTTTTCCATCCTTTTTGTAGTAAAGCTCGTAGCTTTACAATTTTATTTTTATGTTGAATATTTGAACACACAGAATTAAACATCAATGCAACATCAAAAAAACTGATTATGTAAAGGTTAAAAATAATATAAACCAATTTGGACGACGCAAACAAAGACACTATGGGAGCGGAATAAATGTACAACTACAATTAGTAACAATAAAAAATGGTAAAGTGCTTACAGATATATTAAATATTTTTATCAAAATATAAAATATTATTTTTGGAAATATACAAAAATAAAAAACATGATATTTGAGTGGTAACCGTAAGAATATAGATAGAGCAAAGGATTTCCTTATAAGTAATGTAATAATATTAGAAAGGGGACAATTAACAATAAGTAGAAATAGATAAAGTAAAACATTGCAAAAAGTTTAAAATTAATTATATATAATTATACTAAAATAAAAATATATATAAACTAAAATATGTAAAATAAAAACAATTATAGATGGGACTGTTGTAAATAATTAAGTAATAAGACTATCATCAGTAAAATACAATATAAGGCCAATAGAGACTGAAAAATATTAATTAGAAAATAAATAAATATTAAAGCTGCAGAAGAATTGGAATCAAAGGAAATCCAGAAGTGCATACGGAAAAGTGAGACTATAAAAAATGTCATTAAAGTCGATTATTTCTGTTAAAATGAAAAATACAAGTTAAGCTGAAAATTAATTTTATATAAGTGAAGTTTAAACGTTATGAAAAACTTTTGTACCTACCTATATAGTACAACTGGAGGTATATCGATGGCAGTCTTCATTTTTATTTTGATTTGTTAAAAACTTTATAAAAATGATAAAGCTAGAATTTTACTTTAAAGATTCTTTAAAACCAGATCTAACAATATAATGGCACTAGAAAATTCTATTTATTTTTGAAAATTTGTATGTCATGCTTTTTTTTTGGAGTCTCTGTACAATATACTATTTTAATGTCTGTCTATGCAAAATATTTAACTTAAGATTCTTCTTTTTACTAACAGAAAAATAATTTAAGACATTTTATTACAAAGTTTGCGAATTTACCTACAAATTAAATGAAATTTAACCTGATACATTTTAAACAATGCTCTAATACACGTAAAAACAATTTTGACTTGGCTGGTGTTAGTTTTAAACGCAGCGCCCGAAAGACATCAACGTTGCGTCAGAACACAAACCCGACGCACATGTGCTAGGGTCTTCAAAGAAATGCCGTTCCTGCTTTGTTGCGTTACGTAGCCATACTGGAATAAAATTCTTGCTGTTAATTCAGTACAATGCAGACAATCAGTACGACTATCAATAATTAAAAAAATAATTCAAAGATATTCAGTCCCCTAGTACAAAGATTAAGAATTTTTTTAATTAAGTTATTTGTGTAATGAACCTCTATAAACTGTATACAAATATATGTTATACGATAAAACACAAAATAATTTACAATTCAAAAATGTTCCTATTGTTTATTTCTGTTTACCTGTTCCGTTTTGACAATATTTTGCTTCTTTATTTTGCTGTTAAGAAGTAAATTGTATCAGATATAATTTGTTTGAATAGTTTTCATATTTACGGAGGGTATAGGCATGCTTTTGTCTTAATTTTAACTTATTTCTAATATTAAAAAAATTTAATTTACTATGCTTCCTAAAACTAGCATTGGTATTCTCTAAAGTGCCTTCGGTTATTTTTTTAATTAGATTTATATTTAACAAATATACAGGGCACATTAGAAAATACAAAATAATTTCAGGTAGTTGACTTACCTTAATAAAGCCCTGGAGTTGCTGCAGCTTGAAGAGTTGGCGCGCGGTCGAGTTTCCAGAACGGAACAGCGTCTGGAGTTGCACCAGGGATGAGTTTGGGACCGCATGCCGCAGAGGCCCGGAGCGGGACCTCCGCGACCATCCCTTCGGAGGAAAACCGCGGCACTGAAGTTCAACTGTTCAAGATGAATCTGTATCAGCAGCACGGTTCGTGCGAGTGAATGGACGCCGGCTGCCATTGGCCGCTTCCACTCTGACGTCATTACATTGATTGTCAACTCTCACGTGCCGCACAGCCTGCAGGATCATAACGTTAGCAGAATATGAGAGCCGCTGCTCAATGTGGCGTGCCATGGCGCGACAAAGGAAAACCTGCCGCTAATGCAGCCTCCCGTGCTGATTATGCACCGCGCGCCGGGCCCGGTCACCCAAATATGTCGGGGTGCAATTGACCTATTTCGCATCTTTTTTTCTGTCACTAGGCTACTTGGTTAAGGGCTAGTTTGGCCCCCTTTTCGCTCCGTTCATTCTCAAACGCTTTACGTCAGAGATAAAATATATAGCTCGACAGACGGAAGAACTACAAAGGGCAACAATTAATTCAATAAAATGTATAGTTAAGCTGTAACAATTATTGAATAAAATGGCTAAGATTTTGTATAACAACCGTACAATTAGATCTCTAATAACCGAGTTCTAATAAAAGCTCATATTCCTTGAATTAGCTCGTGGGGAGGTTGGCGGCAGTATTGAATGAAGGTGGTCGGTTATTTTTAGCCGGCCGTGCGCGACGCGGTTTTCCGAAGGATAGACACAAATAGCGATCTATGCAACGGGGAAAAGCCCGTTAATTGCGCGGCCAATGCAGAGATCAAAATCGGGGGTTAATGATTCCGGCCAGCTCGGATGGGCTGGGTACGTGCGTCATTGAGGTTTGCAGAGTACTGCAGCTAGTGAGCGAGGCATAGCCCCGATGACCTGCTCCATTTACCCCAAGCCGCTGGTGTCTGTCTGCAGGCGACCCGAGCGGTTTGCGTATGCCGAAGAACGGCAGCCAGGTAATCACTACTGAGACGCATTTATTGATCTGAGCGAAAAGTGAATGAAAGCTCAAATGGGGGACGTGCCGGGAGACAGAGGCACGGGCCCGGGGCCGAAGTTCTTAGAGCCTGGAGGAGCTCGTGCCCGCAGCGGCGGGCTTGGTGCTCTTGCAGACAAACTGCAACATTGATAGATGCAGTATAGGTATATTGAACTGAGGGTCATAGACCTACTGCGTTCGCCCCTCGGATGACCCACTTGCCCCCTCTTTGACACACTTTGCAACAAGTATTGACGCTACCCTTCCCCCGTCCGCGGAGCAATGACGTCATTGGGCCCGTGGCTAGGGTGAATGCAGCCTACATTCAAAACTGCTGGTTTTTGTGTTATTATCAACAAATTACAATAACCTACTTTTTGTTTTAAAGTTCGTTTCCAGGGCGGCTTCTGCTTATATACACGTGTCGGCCATGACAACAAAAATAACAAATTCCATTGACGATTTTCTCGGGGAGAAATTAACTAATAGCTGATAGTAAATCTAACTAAGCATTTTAGATGCTACCATGGTTTATAACTAAGAGCTTCAAGCATATGGAAATGTAGTTTAGGTTGTATTATAATTTAATTTATCAACCGAGACAGTTTTGTAATATAAATTATACTTATCTATTACATACACCCACAAACTAAACCATCAATAGATTTTTTGTTTCATCTATTGACATTTTTGAAGTCTATTTCTTAATTATACCAAAAAAACTAATATTTATAAATGTATTTAAAATTAAATCAATTTTTTCTTTAGCGAAACTGTTTACCAAAGCGACACGTCCAATATAATCTTTTAGGAACCAGCAAAACATGATAAAAAATTTAAATAGATAGTGCAACTTAAAATATCGTTAAGATTCCTCAATAAACTCAAAAGACTAAAGTGAGCTGATGAAAGTAGTACTAACAGAAATTATGTCAAAGTACTATTTGTAGAACAACAAACATTATTATTCATTTCGATAACACACGTTGGTCAAGTATTGGGACAACTTTTATTTATCCTTTTTTTTTGAGAAATATATTATTTTGCTCGTTATGTTCATTTTGTCGAAGAATAAAAGATAAAACAAAAACAAAGTTTTCTAGTGTATTCAGAAATTGTTCATAAAACAAATAACCCTAGAACGCGCTCAAACATAATACAATGCTGATAACTTTCAAAGTATTATGAACGTACCTCATCGGATTTGGAGATTTTTTTAATAGTTACACGCACCTTACTAAAAATAATGTAGTGCTAGTTTCTATAACTATTTTAGAATATATTGCGTTTTCAGGTAAGAAAGAAACACTAACAGTGTTTTTGCTTTCAAAATATCCGACTAAACATTTATTTTAATGGTCATCATCAATTGTGTTTTGAAAAATCATCTGAAGTAACGTGTCTTCTTTATAACGACTTTCTAACTACAACAATACATTTTTATAGGTATTTGGTTTGTATGTCTGTAAAACAATATTTAAACTACAACTGAAATGTTTCAAAACAGAAAAAAATGCGTAATTAAATCCATATAGGCTGTGTTCAAAATCTATGTGGACTATCCTAACAATATCGAGCCCTATAATACAATAATTACAATTATAATAAAAAAATCTACATATTTAATAGTAAAAAAATAATTGCAATTATCAGTGCCCTAATAATATATAAGATACCCAAACCCTTGCTCTGTAATAGCAGAACCGATTGGGAGGAACTCAAAGAATACTTGAATGCAAACATTAATTTAAATGTACGACTGCAAACTAACTAGGACCTAGAAAATGCCACAAAAGATTTTATCACTATCACTCGGGAAGCAGAATGGGACGCTACATCAGTACCATCTCTCTATCCAGCGTTTGTTGTCCATATTTGAACATACGCCTCCTCCATTTCCCTCCATTTGTTTCTATCCTGTGCTACGTTTATCCATCCCCTTCCTGCCACTTTCCTGATGTCATCGTACCATCTTAGTATGGGCCTTCCTGGGTTTCGTTTTTCTCCCCATGGTTTCCATTTAGTCGTTTTTCTTGTCCATTTCTTCTTCTCCATCCTCGCTATATGTCCTGCCCATCTCCATTTTGCTTGTATTATTTTGTTTTTGACATCTTCCATTTTGGTTCGTTCTCTAATCCATTTTATCGACTTTTTGTCTATCAGTTTTATGTTGAGGATCGCTCTTTCCATGTGTCGTTGGGTAGTTTGCATCTTACTCATGGTCTTCTTTGTCATTGCCCATGTTTCAACTCCGTATAGCAAGACCGGTATTACACATTGGTTTAATAGTTTTATCTTCATGTGTATCTTAAATCTTTTTTTCTTTACTCTCTAATATATGTTTCAATCTTCCGTACGCTGTCCATGCGAGTCTAATGCGTCTATTTACATCTGCCGTTTGCATTTTCCTGTCTACTCGCAGGTTTTGTCCCAGGTATATATATATTGTTCTACTTCTTCTATAGTTTCCCCATTTAGCGTAATGGGACCGTCATCTTGGTTAGAGGATCTCTTCATTATTTTTGTTTTTGTCATATTCATAGTTAGTCCTATTTCTTTTGATTTTTCGTTCAGTTCTTCCATCATCTCCTGCAGTTCCAATCGATTTTCTGCAATAAGCACTACATCGTCTGCGTATCTTAGTGTATTTAATTTTCGCCCTTCTATATTAATACCATGGTTCTCCCAATTAAGGTTTTTGAATATGTCCTCCATTGCCAGTGTGAAGAGCCTTGCCTTATTCCTCTTTGGATTTTTATTTTCTCTGTTTCTGAGTGTAATTTCACAGTGCTTGTTGCTTCCTTGTATATATTTTCGATGAGTTCTATGTATCTGGAATCCATTCTGCTGTTTTGTAATGAGTTTATAATTGCCCATATTTCTATCGAGTCAAATGCCTTATTATAATCTATAAAAGCTAGATATATGTCCTTGTTGTATTCTGTTGTTTTCTCGATGATGTTTCGGAGTGATTGTATGTGATCCAAAGTATTGTACCCTTTTCTAAAACCTGCTTGTTCGGTGTTTTGATACTGTTCGAATTTACTTGTTAATCTTGTTGTTATTATTTTTGTCAGCATCTTATATACTTGACATAAAAGACTTATTGGCCTATAGTTTCCTAGATCTGACTTATCTCCTTTCTTATGTAACAGCACAATTACGGCGTTGTTCCAATTCTGTGGTATTTTCCGTTCTTCCAAGCATTTATTTAGTAGTATCTTTAGGTTTTTTATTAATTGTTCTCCTCCGTATTTAATAAGTTCTGGGATTATTCCGTCTTCTCCCGGAGCTCTGTTTAATTTCATTTCCCTAATTGCGTTTTCTATTTCGTCTGCTTCTATTTCCGTTATTTCTTCCGATCCGACGTTAAGAATATGTCTTCTTTTATTTTATCTGGTTTTTTACCTTGGAGCTGTACAGCTTTTGATAAAAGTTTTTGTTGTGTGAATGATTTCTTTCTATCATACGTTATTGTGTCGTCTTCTTTTTCACATGGCTAATGATGTTGATATTTGTGTTTATTTTCTTCTCAGCACTTTTAAGCTTTTGTTTTCTTCAATTGTTTTCTCTATTAAAACTTCTGTATATCTTCTGATATCTTCTTTTATTTTCTTTCGTACAGTTTTGTTTAGTTCCGTGTATTCTACCGTACCTCGTTTACCTTGGCTTGCTAATTCTTGTCTTTTTCTAATAGTTGTTTTGTTTCGTTCCTGATATTTTTACATTTTTGTTTTTGTTGTTTGGCTGTTTTCTTTCCTGCTTGTAATATTGCATTCGTCATCTTTTTATTTATTTGTTCTATTGTGTCTTGTTTTCTAATTCTGCTGTACCAGAGGTTTTTTCTCAATTCTATTCTGTATTCGTTGGTTTTTCCTTTAAGAAGTTCTCTATCTATTTCTTGTTTATTTTTCTTTATTAGTTTTATTCGTTCCTTTTGTGCATTTATCCTTATATTTCCTCTTACTAATCTGTGATCACTGCTTGTTGGGTATTTGTTACACATTTGTAACTAGATGTTTATGGGATGATATAATAAAGTTGATCTCATTCTTTGTAGTTCCATTCGGGGCTCTCCACGTCCACTTTCTTCCTTCCTTCTTTTTGAAGAAGGTATTCATAATATATAGGTTTTGTCTTTCTGTGTATTGGACTAATGTTTGGCCTCTTTGGTTTCTCTGCCTTATTCCAAAGTATCCTACTGATTTCTCATTATCTTCTTTCTTTCCTACTATGGCATTAAAATCTCCAATTATGATATAGTGGTGTGTTTTGTTTAATGTTATTGCGGCATTTATCTCTTCGTAAAACTGATCGACTTCTTCATCTTCGTGTGTCGATGTGGGCGCGTATACCTGAATTATTTTAAGATTGTATCTGTTGGATATTTGAAGTATTAGGTATGCCACTCTTGCTGAGATAGATCTTATTTCTTTTATGTTTTGTTCTACCTTTTGTGTATCATAAATCCAACTCCCGCTGTGTTTGTGTTATTTTCTAGTATACTTTTGGTATGATATAATGTATTTCAGATGATAGTTTTGTACACTGTTCTTCTTTTCTTCTTGTCTCGCTTAGTCCTATTACGTCCCATCTTTTATCTTTAATTTCATTTCAAATTCTACTAGTCGTTCTTCAGTTCTGAGGGTCTGTGCGTTGTACGTAGCTATAGTCAACTTCGTCGTCATTTGGCAGCCTTTCCTCATCCGGTGATTCTTCGCACCCTCTGGTTGTCGGTAGGATTCACCGCTGCCGTGGTGAGCTACTTTCAACCTGCCGGGGACTGAGGGCCTTTCGTTTATTTGTGTATTCATGAAGGGATTTCTTGGGTTTTCGGCCTTAACTCACCGCGCTGGCCAGACGTGTTGGCAAGTCGCAGTACCGGAGCCGTGTTTATCAGTTCGTGATAGTCGCCTCCGATTTTCTAGTGATAAACTGTACCAAAGATTTTCTTTTCCACTTTAACCTAGTACTGACATTGCTGCTGCCCTATGTCAGGTTTCACCATATCTGGCTATCCTCACCTAGTTTAGCCTGTAGGTCAATACAGTTTTCCGGGGTGTGGCACTTGGAGCCATTGGTGAGAATTGGGTGCCTCATGAGGACCAGTTATCGAGAACCACTTTCGGTAAGACCGTTGGTGTGACCGTTCCCAGTATAAAGGTACTACCTCTATGACGCGACCCTACACCCCATCAGTACCATAAAACCTAAAAATAAGTTCACCTAATATTCCCAATGAAATAATGGAGTTGGTTAAAGAAAAGCAAAAGGCAAGAGTTAAGTGGCATGGCAGCCAAAACATAAATGATCGAAGAATATTCAATCAGCTAAATAATAAATTAAGAAGAACGTTAACAAAAATTAGAAATGAATCTTTTCAAATCTATATGAACTCGTTATCCGCACAAGACAATACAATATGGAAAACTGCCAAGGGTCTCAAGCGACTTACAGCGCATATTCCTCCACTTCAAGATCCTACAGAAACATGGAAAAGAACTGACAGGAAAAAGCAGGTGCTTTTGCACAACACTTAGAGACCGTCTTTACTCCAAACTCAGAAGAAACTAATGATGAAGTTGAAGAATACCTTAGTACTTTATTGCAAATATTACTCCCTATTGGTAAATTCATCATTACTGATATTCTAGAAGAAATTATATTTTTCAATAAGAATAAATCTTCAGGATACGACCTGATTACAGTAATATTACTAAAACAACTACCAGATAACGGCCTCCAGTTTCTCTAAATATTATTCAATTGAATCTTACGCCTTACATATTGGCCAATGCTATTAAAGTTTGTCCAGATTATCCTTATATTTAAACCTGGCGCCTCATCAGCCTTATCAGCCTCCTCCCTTTACTATCAAAGTTGCTAGAGAAGCTTATTTACAGAAGAATTCGGGTCGATTGGATCCCAAATCATCAATTTGGTTTCCGTCAACAGTGTTCTACGGTACAACAATGCCACCGCCTAATAAATAAAATACAAACAGCGATTGAAGACAAAAAATACTGTTCAGCGATATTTTTGGACCTTCGGTAAGGTCTGGCACAGAGAATTGTTATACAAGGTTAAAAAGAAGTTTTCCCATCAATATTTCTTGCTGTTTCAATCCTACCTAGAAAATTCTACTTTCAAACAAGAATTGGGCAAGAGACTTCCGATATAAGACCAATCCAAGCAGGGGTGCCGCAAGAAAGCGTTCTGGGTCCGCCTCTGTACTTATTATACACATATCACATAACCACTGCGACCATAGTGACTTAAAAACCTTTGCTTACAACACGGTAATTGCAACGAAGATTCAATAATAGCATCTATAAAAAGGCGAGAACATATAGATTTAATAGATAAATGGATAATTAAAGTTAATGAAGACAAATCGGTCTATGTTATGTTCACAAGACGTTCAATATGTCCGCCAATTAACATCCGAAACAGAGCGGTCCCTCAAGCAGACATGGTAAAATACTTGGGCTTACATCTCGACAGACGATCGACGTGGAAGGCACAAGTCACTAACAAAAGAAAACAGATGGACCTAGAAATCAAAAACCTGAACTGGCTCATTGGACGGCGGTCTCAACTCACTTTAACCAACAAATTGCTACTTTATAAGTCGAGCATTCGTCCCATCTGGTTATATAGATCAGCGCTGTCAATCCAATGCACCATGGTTTGTATCAAACCAAACACTCCATATGGACCTAGGCGTTCTGTTTGTAAAAGATGCTCTAAAACAAAAGGCAACTAATGTTGTTAAATAGATAATTTAGGCAATATATCAGAAGAGAGCAAAGTATTAAATTATCATGTAACTTGTACAACAATGCCAAACTAATTGCATTGAGAAGTAGGTTGAAAAACAAATAAAAAATTAATTGAAAATAAATCACGATCTACGAAGGAAAGGATTATTTATAGTCAAGTCGTTGAGATCTACTGATATAGAAAGTGGTGCTACACCTATGATCCGACAATACAATGCAAGTTTTAATCTACAAATGTAAAAGTGTGAAAAGCTATGATTAAAAAACGAAAATCAATGTCCATGCATCTGACGCAACTAAAAAGAAAGGAACAAGGGAATAAAAAAAACAGACCAGCTGTTAAACTTCAGTCACAGTTAATAAAACAAAAAGAGAGGTTGCCATTTCATTGTAGCAGTATTTTATTTTATTACACATTGCAAAAATTAGAAAAATAGAGCGTTTTGAGTACCCTAACCATTCTAGTCAGGAGAGTTGGTGCATAACACTGCATTTTTAAGTGCCTTCAAGATATAAGGTATAAAACCGTTAAATTTGTCTAGTGTTTTAATTGCTGAACGATTCAGAATTAAAGTTGGTAATTTTTAAAATGCCCGTTTTACAGATTAGTTGCAGAATAAACTTGATCCAGTCTTAAATAAATTAACAGATTAGTTCTTCGAGAAGGGAGCACAAGTTCGATAAGTTAGAAGATGGGGTTTTGAAGATCTAGACAGAAACATTTTTATCATTAAATCAGATGAATAGTTTGATTTCCTAAATGCCCGATATGTATTTACCATAATTATATATACTGAGAAATACCTTAAAGTTAGTTGGGTGCTTTGATAAAGTAAACTACTAGTGAGCGGACAAATCTGAAAAGAAAACCGAACTCTAAAGCAATTATTTGTTGTCTCTTTGCTGAAACCCATTTGACGAGAGTTTTTGTAGAAAATGGAAAAGTTAACTTGTGACAGTGCAAAATGCAATGAACATTTACTTGTGGAAGAGCAGCAAGAGCAGTTTTAGAGAAAGACTTTTAATATGTAGAGGATAAGAAATCAATTATTTATGTTGCAATTACTAGAAGCTTTGTTAATGATTTGTTTTGCATGATGGTAAAAATAATTCAAAGATTTGTTCTAACTTGGTGATGCCTTCGTAACATTCTTGCGAAATTTGAAGCAGCTAGACTTATCATCCATTTTTTCTTATGCTAAAGAAAGCAGTCTACAGCTAAAGCAAAAAAAGTAACAGCTTGTATACGAAAATAAGACAGATTATCAAGTCCAAAATAGACTAACTAAGAAATTCAAGCTCTTGATCGCTAGCATGGAATATATAATTAGTTGCACCAAAGATTTATTTTAATTATGACATCAATGTTAAAAAATAGAGATCCTCCGAACTCCGTAAAATAAGCCCATTGCTGAGAAGTAATTAACTCGAAAGAAGACTAATGCAAAGTTTTCTGGAATTTTACAGTTTATTTCAGTTGATTTTCAGAAGCTTGAAGAATGTTTCGAGTTTAAGACAACCAAGTTGTATTTTTAAATTTATATATGGAGAAAGCAGTAGTCGTACATTATTAAAATTTGCAAATGACTTCGAATGATCTGTGCCAAGAGCAGGTAATAGCAGTCATTTTTTTTAGTCGAAGCAAAAGTTAATTTATGACAGACCAAAAAAGAAAGTGCAATCCTTTTGTCTCTATGGCAAGTCACTCAGTAGTATCAAATCCACCTAATAATTTTACTGCCGTTGTTCAAAACTACAGATCTCTATGTACTTTCTCTTGTTGAATTATGAAATTGGAAGGTTTGATTACTAATTACTTTTTAGAACAGCACTTATTTAAGACATTCAAGAGATAAATGTCGAAGAGATTAAAACAAAATCTACAACAATATAAGAGCAAAAGTATTATCGGTATGTAATTATTGCCATACGTGTTGTAATCAACACTATCCACACTTTCAATAATATCAGTATATATCGTCTATTATAATTAATATTTTGAAAACATAATTGTATTTAAATGGTGCTTCAATAGACCTTTTTCGTTTAGAATTTATCCGAAGAGAGTACAACAAAAATATGCGGCTATGGGTCGATAGCCAAAATATTTACTTAGGCTATAGCACAATTGTTACGTAGAGCATATTATTTTAATAAACAATTTTTTCTTAAGAATAGACTATTATTTAAGCACATAATTTGCATTATTAGATTGGTTTCTATGTTAAAATATATCAATTGAAATTAACAACATTTTCTGATTAATTTATTTATACAGAAAAGAAACATTGTAAATACAGCAGTTTTAGCGAATCTAACATTACAGCAGAAAATAAATCAACGGTCATATATAGTTGCAAACGGAATTATTCTAATAATCGTATTTTATAGGTTTGTCGCAGTCATCATATTCGCCTTTGTAGTCGTCATTATACTTGTCGTAGTGGTCGTAATCATTATACCCGTAATTCTTGTACTCATTATCATTTTTTATTAGAATCGGTACTTTTTTCTCTACAACAACAGGAACTTGAACAGGGTAAGGAACTTTCTTTTGCACGGGGTAAGGTACAGGCTTCTCTACAGGAACAGGGACTTTATAGAAGACTGGAACTTTAACTGGGACTTTAACCGGGACCTGTACTATTTTTTCAACTGGATAAGGTACTTTTTTCTCTACGGGCACGGGGTATGGTTTAGGCACATGGACTGGGTATGGCTTTGGTACCGGTACCACAATTTTAAATGGCACTGGAACTTGTACTTGTTTTTCTACTGGTACAGGGACGGGATGAGGTACTGGTATATTTTGTACCTTTTCGATAACAACCGACTTGACCTGGCTATGATCGCCGAGGCCGTGGTCGTTGAGACTGATCCAACCCTGATTAATATGGGAATTGTCGTGACTAATCTGGCTGTGCTTGGTGTCATCGTTGAACACTACAGAACTTGCTTGGTTCAAACTGTGATGTTCATTAATTGAATGGTGGTGATTATGCTGCTCAAAGTGGGAATTTCCGAGACCGTCGTGCTTGTAGTCGTGGATGACCACCGAGCTGACTTTGTTCAGACCGCGATGCTCGTTTTTGGAGCTGCTGTGTTTACTCTCAACATTGTGATCGTGCTTGATGCTGCCATGCATAACTGCACTGTTATACCCGTATCCTAGGTCGTGGTTCAGTCCGCGTTTTTCACGGTTTATGTCCTCCGCAGCCTTTTTTTCTTCCGCGGGAGAATCAGACCCGAAAACCAGAGCGGCGAAGCACAGAACCAAAGAAATCTGTGAGAAAAATTAAATGCAGACGTCTTTACAAAGTTAATTTTTTTGCTGCTTACCTGGAGTTTCATCTTTCTGCTGGCACAGAACTAAAGAGCTACTGATCACTTCACAACAAATGTGGTTATTTATACGCTAGTTATTACGGTATCGTAATTAAATGGGAAATGAAATACGAACTTCCTTTTTCTGGCCGGCGAGTAGTGAAATATTACGTTGCATTAGGATTTATATGGGAAATAATTAAGATTATTTTAGCACCAAAAAATTCTAATTTTGTTTATTTGGCAACCGAAAATGATTGCGTTTAATGTAGAAACTGCTGTTATTCATTTAGTAGGGACTGGCATGTTGTGTTATAATTACCGGTTTAACTGACTCAACGAGCACGATTTGGTAATCATTTGTTTTTAACAAAGTGTAAAGTGAAGACTTTTGATGTTTCTGTTATTTGCCTCATCTTCCGTCATTGTAAAAGAGTAAGTTTTCTTATATCTAGCATTCCCATAGATACTGTTACAAAAACAAACCTACCCTTGCTTTTGCAGCATAGAGAGAAGTTACATGTTAGATTATGTTTTTTGTTAAGTTGGTTATTTAACAATAGAGGAAGGGGGGGAACAAAGAAAACCATATTGCTGGAATAGCATTACATAAGTGTAAAACTCAAAAAATTGTAATCTTTAAGATTCTCCAACTTATCGGCGTTAGCCGTGTGTTGGTGTATTGGGCTATAAAATTGGTTTAATGAGACTGGAAATACCGAGAATCGTCCAAGACCTATAAAATGGCGTTTAGTTCGTCTCAAATCAAGCTAAATCCTCTTCGTAAGCAGAAGATTATGTCTCGGGAGATGCACATTTCTAAAACTTCGATGTTTCATATTATTAAGCAAAACCTAGGACTAGCTGCTTACAAAAGACATATGGGACACTTGCTTTAAAGAAAAATAAGAGAGAAAAACAAAGAGGATGTTGGCTGAGTACGCGTATGATAGCTACAGAAAAATTTTGTTTACAGATGAAAAATTTTTTACAGTGGAGGAATCTTTCAACAAACAAAATGGCAAATTATACGCTAGGTCGTGCAAAGAAGAATCTCAGCTAGTGCCAAAAGTTTAGAGAGGCCATCATCCAGTAGCTGTAATGGTTTTATGGGGGAGTGTGTTATTATAAAGTAATTGACATAAATTTTTGTGAAAAGTGAGCCAAAACTTCGGCTGCGATGTATCAATAGAATGTATTGGAAGATGTAGTAAAATATCTGAATCATATGGTTTTGACATTGAAGTTCGCTACGAATACTGTCATTCTAAAATTATGAGCCACACTAAAACAGCCGAGTTTAAAGTGACTAATACTCGAGGACTACTGGACGGAGGACAACAGGAAAGGCAGTGTTCGACGGAGAAAGGTTGGAAGCGATACGCAAATTAGTTGAAATGTTCTCCGCCCTCGTAATAAATAACTGTTTTGTGTAGAAACAAGTACTGCGGACAATTGCAATCTATTCAGAGCTATGCACTATTAAATTTGGGAAAACTGTTGAAAATGTGGCAGTACATGAAAAGAAAGTAGAAGCATAATCAGAATAACGCAGGGCGAATTAAAATGGATCCAATCGGAAATGCGGAAAAATATCGGCACTACCAATTGAGGAAAAAAGCCGAGAGAGAAAATAACCATGCGGGGGAATAAAGTTGGCACAATCATCGATGAATAACATCAAAATTTTGGCACGTCAACTTTGGCGAGATCCAGTGGTGTGGGGGTAGATTTACAGCAATGAAACAGCCTCTAATGGACAAAGACTATTCAGAAAAATTTGACAGTCTCATGATGGTCAACCTGGAAGTCATCACGGACAAATCGATGAGCGGTTGACTTCGGCGGGATCTAGTGGTTTGGTGGGCGGATTTACAGCAATAGAACAGCATAGTGTGTGGATACAAGAGTTGTATATCTATCTGATAAGTTTCACTTCTGTAAACCTCTTCTGTACTTAATGTAACACGTGTGGTAGCAGTTAAATGCTGAATAATATAAGTTTCTGTTGTGTCTCTGAATAAATGTTAGCTTATAAATAACACCTTTGATTTTATTGGCCAAAACGATGTTTTTACGGAAACCTCACGTTAGTAGCCCGACTACTACTCACCCAAGATTTTAAGGTGAGCCTTGGATCTTTCAACAAGACTTTGCACATGCCCATAAAACACAGTCTACTCAAACTTGTGTGATCAACTCATTTTTCAATGGTAGAGAATTGTTCTTCTGATAGCCTAGATCTAAGTATATTAAATTATAAATTATAGATCATCTTAAAGGGCATGGTTTGATAAAAAAAAACACTTCAATGTTGATTTTTTGAAGTGGTTATTAGAAACTACTTATTGATTGATTGTGCTCTATATTGTTTTTTAATTTTAATTGGTTTTTGTTTGGAACCTGCCAAATTTGTTGATATATACGTGAATGAAGTCTTTTATAGAAGAATAATTATTTTATCTGTGTTTGTATTTTCAACTAGCCTTTCCGAGTAAAACGATTTTTAACGGGGTTTTAAGCTATTAACCAATCAGAAATGGTTTTAGAGCCAACCCTGCTCAAAATGCCAATTATAATAAGGGCTAGATCAGATTAAGGAACTGTTGTGCGTAATCGCCCAGACAAGGAAAATTTACAATGCAATTTTTTTTGAAGTCGGTCTATTCATTTTTCTAATTAAAAATAAATTTTACTTATTTTGAGATTTTGTTAGTGATAGTATTTTTAAGCCGGCAAAACTACTTGTGACTGGGAGAAATTAAAAATTATTTAGACCTCACTTTGTAACACTCAAATATTTTCTCCAAAGCTCTAAAGTGTGTATAAACGTTAAGGGTTGTCTAAGTAAGATAGTCTTGAAACTTTATAAATTTTAAAACATTTTCAGGCGTGATTCGAATCAATGAACTCTTAAGAGTAGAGGTTATCAACTTGAGTTCTTTGGATGAAAAGTGTGATTAGTAGAAATTATTACAAAATACAACATGGCGGCCATAATAATAAAATATTTTTAAATATAAAGAATAAATTATCATAAAGAATAAAACAACTTCTACTGAATTAATGTAATTTATGTTAAGAATCTTTTTTAAAATTTTTGTTGTAGTATTTGGTTATCATAATGAGTTTTTAAAATAAATTTGTACTTTTTATCTGTAAACTCAAGGAGATAAAAAAACAAAGTCTTATTACAAGCTAGTTTATTATAACATGAAAACATTTTATTAAGGTTATTATTTCTTTAATATCTATAGAATTAAGAATATTAAAAGGCCATGCCAAGATGACTATACGAGAAAGGCTGTAGATGTTGCCCAAAATGTTAATAATGCAAATGGAGCAGTTAGACGTTTTAGTATACCAAGTAGGAGAGTTAAAAAACCTATGTTTTCAAAACTTGTGGAGGAAGAGTTGAGAAGCTCCATTTTTATTTTGCAAATCTTATGTAGGAACCATTATATTTAAGGTGTTTAATAAGAATTTGTATTTGATCCTACCGGGTAGTGTTGTGAGAATGTAGTGAGTTACGGCACGAGACGCCTTGAAAAGAAACTTTAGTTTGTATGGAATGAAAGCATATTGGAGGGCTTTGTTCGATCAAGACTATTTATTCCAAAACAAATGGCGATTGTTTTCTAATACCAAGGGGAAAATATGCTGTTGAACTGGCTGAAATGGCAACGCTTTAACATAACAATGTGCGGTCACATGTCAGTCGCCATATCGTTACCAATCTACAGGCTCTCACGTGCTGAAAGAGACAATGTAAAATATAAAATGTTTCTCCAACGATGGGGTACAGTCGGTATATAGACATTGAAAAAAAGTACTTCCAATAAAATAGAGTCACTTCTTCCTAATAAAAGATTACTAAAAAGAAATGATTGTGGTGCTAATTATTTTTAAAGTTCAACAAAATATAACTTCAATTCCATACCAAAGTAACAGGAAAAATAAAAGCGCAGACAAAATACTTAAATATAATTAGTCAAATAAAATTTTTAATTTTAAAACATCATTGGACCAGTTGTGAACTACAATTTGACAGTTTTTTTACTGCTAGAGAAGCTATCACCTTTGCTATAATTATTTTGGAAATAAAAAGAGCATTGTTGCTATAGAAAAGTGGAATTTAAATTTCTCTATATGTGCGTTAAAAAATTTCGAATCATTTTCAAATATTCTCTCTCTTCATGGCGCTACAGTCCCATCTGGACCTGGGCCTCCCGTATTTTTTGCCTCCAATCTTCCCTGTTTTGTGCACTAATCCTCCAGTTTTGGATGTCAAGTATTTGCTGTGCATCCTCTTCTATGTTATCGGACCATCTTTGTCTTGGACGGCCCCTACCTCTTCTGCCTTCAATTCGCCCTTGGAATATTCTCTTTGGTATTCTTTGTGCTTCCATTCGTTCTACATGTCCTGCCCATTTCAGTCTTAGTAGTTTTGCAAATTCTACTATATTTGCCTCCTTATGTAGTTGTCTCAGTTCAAAATTGTACCTTATTCTCCATATGCCATCTTCTTGTACTGGGCCGAAAATTCTTCTTAATATTCGCCTTTCAAAACGCAATAGTGTTTCTTCTGCTTCTTTGGTCATTGTCCATGACTGACATCCATATGTGACTACCGGTCTGATCATACTTTTATAAATCTTTAATTTTGTTGTTCTTGTTATGTATGATGCTTTAAAGATTGATGTTAATGAGAAATATGTTCTATTCCCTGCTGTTACGCGTAGTTGAATTTCTTGTGTTATCTTGTTTTCACTATTTATTTGGGTTCCCAGGTATTTGAACTGCTGTACCACTTCAAAATTTTTGTCCTCTATTGTATAGTTTGACCTAATCTTCTTGGGGTTTTACTGCTAGCATTTTTGTCTTCTGTTCGTTGATCTTCAGTCCCACCTTTTGTGCTTGTGTTTCTATATTTCTGTATATGTCCTTGACTTCTCTTTCCGATCTTGCTACCATGTTGATATCGTCCGCATATCCGATCACTTGGTGTGACTTGTTAATGATGGTGCTGCCAGTGTTGCCTGTAGCTTCTCTAATTACTTTTTCCAGTACTAGGTTAAACAGTATTGGTGCAAGTCCATCTCCTTGTCTTACCCCTTTAGATGTTGTAAACATCGGGAGATTCTATTCTGTATCCTTACCGCAGCTCTAGAGTTTTCCATTGTCATTCTTGTTAAGCTAATTAATTTATTCGGGATGCCTAATTCTTCCATGATGTTGTACAAGCTGTTTTGATCTATGCTATCATATGCCTCCTTAAAGTCAATGAATAGTTGAAATATTGGTATGTTATACTCCCATGCTTTTTCCAATATTTGTCTTGTTGTGAAAATTTGGTCCACTGTAGATCTGCCCTGTCGGAAGCCGGCTTGGTATTCTCCAATTATGTCATTTCCATATACCATTATTTTTTGTTGTAATATATTTGTGAAAATTTTGTATGTAACACACAGTAAAGATATACCTCGGTAGTTATTACACTTGTGTGTATCTCCCTTCTTGTATATCGGACAGATAATTGCTGTGTTCCATTTTTCTGGCATTTCTTCTTTATTCCATATGAGGTTGATTAGCTCTTGAATTTCTTTGATTAGTGCGTCTCCCCCGTACTTTATTAACTTGATTGGTATGCCATCGATTCCCGGTGCTTTGTCATTTTCATTCTTTGTATGGCGGCCGCTACTTCTTCTATTGTGGGCTCTTTAATTTCCGGTTGTACGGTATCTCTTGTTATCTTTGGTATTCTATCGTTTCGTTCCTCTTGTGTTAACAGCTCTGCGAAGTGTTGTCTCCATTGTTCTATTACTTCATTTTCTTGTGTTATATATTTTCCTTCTTTGTTTTTGCACATTGAGGGTCTGGGGTGGAAATCTTGTTTGGTGTTTCTGATGATATTGTACATTCTTTTAACCTCTTTTGCTTCTCTTGCCTGTTCTATTTCATCTATTTGTTTATCGAGGAAATCTCTTTTCTTTCTTCTCATCAGTTTCTTTACTTCTCCTCTTAGCTTTCCGTATTCTTCGGTTTTCCGCCTGGTGGGCCTCTGTAGCAGTTTCTTTTTGCTTCATTTCTTTTATCTATTGCCTTTTCACATTCTGTGTCCCACCATGTTGTTCTTGGTTTCTTTTGTATGTATCCTATGTTCTCTTCCGCCGTAGCGACAATAATATTTTCTATTTGCTTCCATTTTTCTTCTACTGACTCTATCGGTTCCACGCTTACTTGGTTTCGTTTTTCTTTAATGCTCTCTTCCATTTTCTGTTGGTATTTCGTTCTGTAGCTTTCATCCTTTATTTTATGTACATTGTATTTCTTATTCCTCTGCGTGGGTATAGCTCGAGCGTTATCTATTTTGCCCTGAACACTGTCTTAACTAGCATGTGATCAGATTCACTCATCGCTCCTCTCATTGTTCTTATGTCTATACAGCTGGATTGATGCCTGTTTGATATTAAGACATGATCAATTTGGTTGACTGTCCTTCCGTCTGGTGATATCCACGTGCCCTTATGTATCCGTTTATGTGGGAAGGTTGTACTTTTAATTGTCAGTCCCTTGGCCGTCGCGAACTCTATAAGTCTTTCCCCATTGTTATTTGATTCCTCGTGTAGGCTATGTTTGCCTATGGTGGGAAATATACTTCTTCCTTGCCAACCTTGGCATTTAGATCTCCAATAACTATATGTATATCATTGCTGGGTGTTTTCTGCATTTCTCTATCTAGTGTCGCATAGAATTGCTCCTTTGTGTTATCTTCTTTCTCTTCTGTTGGCGCGTGTACCGAGAACATAGATATGTTGTTAAATTTCATTTTAATTCGTATGTATGATATTCTTTCATTGACTGGTGTGAACTGTAGTATTTTGTTTTTGACTCGTGGCCCTACTATAAATCCTGTTCTTAATTCATGTATATTCTCTGCCCCGCTGTAATATATTTGTCCTGATTTAGTCAAACTTCCACATCCCAACCACCTTATTTCTTGTAGGGCTGTTATGTCCATTTGATATTTGATTATTTCTTTCATAGTCGTTTCAAGAGCGCCTATTTGATATAACGTTCTTACGTTCCATGTTCCGATAATCATGTCCTTTTCTCGCCTTTTCTCCGCCTGCAGTAACTGCTGGGTGGATTGAGTAGCCCAGTAAGTACTGTTGCCGGTCCCAAGCCCGGATAAAGGAGGAGGGTTGGGCGTAGGGTTAACACCCCTATCCTGTAAAAAAAGCAATATTGTGAAGACCCATATTGAGCCTCGGAACTACGGACGGATGTCAAGAAGACGAAAACGGCGATTTTCAAATATTTCTCATCTTAAATAATGATTACAGTTGTATATCTCTGAAAGCATACAACTTCTATAAAACGGATGGAACTACCGTGTTTTTTACTTTTTTGCAAGGGGATATCTTTAGAGAAATTAATTTCCACTCAAAGATGAGAACGCAGAAAAACATTATTAATTTCTGATCTATTTTCACGTATCTACGCAATAGTTAACAAATCTTATATTATAGTTATCTATCCTATTAATACTAATAAGTACCAGAAATCTTTGTTAGTCAATCCGATATACATAGATCTGAAACTAAATTTTATCCGAGCCAAAATTGGCAAAACTACATGCATAACAGATAAGGACTAAACTGTAAGACTATTTTACTTCAAAAACACAAATAAAAAACAACAGAAATGCTACAAAGTTGTTGAGGTTATAAATAAAAGTTTAAATAAATACGATAGACATTTATTTATAGTAGTAGCTCGTCTCCAGAGGGACAACAGAAAAAATTGTTGAAAAAGTTACTTTCGACAATAACAGTTTATAATATGTAAAAAGCTCGAATGACAAACTTTGTTTTACATGTAAAGAAAGAGAAAAACTTGGTACATATTGGCACATTTGAGATTTTAATAATAAAATTTTATAAAAAAATTTAATTTAACTTGCCTTGATTAACTCTCTTGTCTGGAATAATAAGGCTGTAGCTCATATGGCAACAGAATTAATTTAAAATGTAACTTTTATGACAGAAACAGAAATATCTGTAAACAATGTGACTAGTTTCATCACTTACACAATTTAAAGACTCTAATGCTTCTTTTACCTTAAAAGTCGTTCTACTAAAAGCAAACGTGTAGAACCAAACAGAAAATTTCTTGAGTCTCAGAAAAATATGTTACAGTTAGTGCTATAAGACTCCGGTTGATATTTCAGACGAATAGGATGGTGTACACGTGTGATTTTACATGAGTGTACTCTAAGATGTTTTGCAAGTTAAAAAAACATTTATATTACTATAGGCAAACAAAGAACTATTAATTTACAGTAAGTCCTGTTTTGTAAAGAGATTTAAAGCGGTGTTCTTCCGTCACCATCCAAATTTCCACAAGTTTCCTGATTTTCTGCGAAAGCAGTTAAAGTGGTAACAAAAGCTACGAATGCGTTCTCCAATTAGGGAAAAAGTAATATCGTCAAAAGACTATCAAGCGATAATACGATTATTTAAAAAATACAAACTAAATACTTTACCATGCTTACCTAAAACTTGCTAAAATGGTGTTACAGTAGGGTACGTGATGTAAAGGCCGCAATGTTACATGGCCGTGAAACCGTTACTTACGAACAAAGATCCTAGACAAAGAAAAATTTAGGACAGCAGCAATGTCATATTTACTGACGACGCATCTTTTTGAGTTTGGTCCCATTTGAAGCGATCCGATTTTCTACTTCAGCTCCTATACATTTTCTTAAGCTTTTTTTAGAGAGACTTTATGAGAACTGTTTTCCACGGTCTACTTAAAAATGATATGGAACCGATAACAAAGCGTGACATCAAGGAGATAACAACCTCAAACATTGCAGCTGACTGTGTAAGATTTCTGAAGAGGAAAATTAAGTCAGTAGATTTAACTAGCCCCTATAATCCCCTGATGCCAATTTAATCAAAAATGTCTTGTCTTACATCAAACACAGATTAGAGGGTAAACGCTTATTAACGATTAGAAAAGTATTCTAACAGATTCGAGAGATATGGCACTCACATCCCGTCTCTTACGCTGTAAACCTAGTTAATAGTATACGAAATCGTTACTAGATACTGGATAATAGTAGTGATTCTGCACCTTGCTAAGTCTAAGTACCAAAATAATGTTTTATAAGTGTAAAAACCTTTTTTTATTATATTCAAATCAATGATTTTTTGTGACCAAGTAACACATAGCAATTGAAAATAAAGTACGGTAACACAGTCCGGAATATATTCTTTTATTTTTAATCTTCTTACATCATTTTCTTCAGCGTTATACCTTCAAGGGAACTGATTGCTACTGTTATATTTATTAGACTAATTGTTTTATAGGTATCAGCGATTTTAGTTTTAAATTTAAAGAAGGGTTCAAGTTATGCCTTCAAGCAGAGCAGACTTTCACCTGCGTCACAGACAAAAGCTTAGTTGTATCTACATATCTATTTTATTTTGCGTTTTTGCTTTGGGACATATGAAGTGTATGTGTGTATTGTCATCGGTGGCCGGTGGTCACGTGTCAAGCATACAAATGACCTATTCACCGAATTACGGACATTATTCGACAAATAAGCTAAAAATAATCAATGTCACATGTGTAAATGCTAAGAAATTCATAGAAATGCAATTACAGCAGTCCGCAAAATAATACCCAAGCACCTGAATCAATCCGTTGCTGTTAGAAAGCTCATCTCACATACCAAATCGCAATATAACAAATCAATAGCAACAAGTCTTCTACAATAAGAAACGAAGTGGGGACGTTAGAAAATAAGAACCTTAAGTTACGAAAAAGCGGAAACACTGATGCAGTGCATTTACAGGAGAAGACGATATGGAACAAGATATTGGAAAAAACACCGAACTAAAGCCACCACTTATATGCATATCAAAAGTTAAAAACAAAAAATCTTTGCCAAAAGTTAAGTGACAAATACGTACTAAAAACAAACTGTACAACGATCAGTTTGAAATGCAATCGTCAAAAAGCTTTTTATATACTGCAATAATAGCACCACTAATAGAAAAAACGGCATTGTACACCCATGAGCCTAAACTGAAAATTGTTCAGTGTTGTTCTCAAATATATCCATCCAACAACTGAAATAAAAGATATAAATCAAAGTCTTCTGGAAAAATAACTACTAATATTCTTCATAGTCTTAGAATGAAATGATGAAAACAAGAATGTATACAAAATATTCTTACTCCTAAATACTTAAGCATAATTTGAAACGACACACGTAAAATGAAAAATACCTCAACGCAAAAGAAATTTGAACATATAAATTTTTTTGCAGAAATAACGCAAGATGCGTTAGAATACTTAAAAAAGATACCAAGCTTAAATCCGTTCAATTATAGAAGTTTTATAGTGTACTAACAATTACAACAAAAATTTACGCAACTCTACGAGAGCGTAAAATCCCTATATGTCATCTTTAACCATAAATAATACACATATGCTCAAGATAACTAAACTACAAGTATTGCCATAGCACAAGTTATCTGAACTTTGCCAAGTGAGTTCGCTAATAAACTTCATATCGACGCTTCTTAACAAAACCAAATAGTTACTTTATTTAAAGCGTAGTATAGACTGCAAATAACTTGTGCCAGAATTAAAAGTATTTATACAAGTTATAAATATAGACATACTTTTAATATCTGAAACTCATTTCACTAATAGAAGTAATATAAAAATACCAACTATATGCAGTATAAACCACCCTGGCGATAGGGAACACGAGAGAATGACGCAATTTATTAAGTAAACAACTAAAAATGATAACCGGGCTGATTATAAACTTGCGAATATATAAGCCACTAGTGTCGCTGTAAAATATGTCACATGGGAAATCCACCTATACATAACAATAATGAAGTTGATTTTACTAAACTTTTAAAAACATTAGGAAATTGGTTTTTGTTTTGTGGAAACTTCAACACTAAGATTACACTTTGGGGCTCAAAAACCACTAAAAATATAGGGAGAAAACTCTTTAATACTATTCAAAACAAAAACATAGTCTACCTAACACCAAGACAACTTACATAGTTGGTTCCTTATTACAATAGAGTACTAGACTTGGATTTCTGTATTGCATAGAGGACTTAACCAAAACCATACAAATGGAAGCATGTAAAGCAACATCATAGACAGAAGAGACACATAGAAGAAAGCCTTACAGTTTTAAAAGAAAAACTGTCTAAAAAGACAAAAATAAGGAAATGTTGAAATCAGGAGTTACTGACGTTGGAAGGCTACCTATAAGTACCGGGCTAAGAAGAGATAAATAAAAAGCCACAAACTTTGCTAAACATTTAACAACAGTATTTCAATCTAATTCTTCTCAGTTACCAACAAAACTATTGAAGTATTAGATATTTTATATCAGTTGGCTGTTATTCATAAACCAATCAAAAGAACGTTGAAATAATGGCAACACGGCAACAACAAAAAAATGTTTTTAAGGGAACTACCTGAAAAAGACTACAAATTATTAACATGTATCTTCAACGTGATATTACGCCTTAAATATCATCTTTATCGGTAGAAAGTTGTAGAAATCATGATGATGTTCAAAGCAGGTCAAAATGCAAATAATGCTATATGGGTTTATTAACAAATTACCAATAGTCTCAACAGCATTTGAAAAAGTAATTTAAAAAATAATGACTAATAATTGATGAACATTAACTCATACCTACACATGAATTCGAATTTAGGAAATCAAATCAACTAAGACTTCAAAAATAAACAGCATTATTCAGATATTTATATCGATATGTCATGCTTTCCATAAAGTTTGGAATACTGGCTTGTTCCACAAACTAAAATGTACATTTTCACATTTGGCGAATTTATTATTAAAATCATATTTTACTAAAAAAACATTTTGACTTACATTTTAAGAAGGAGTGCCACAAGAAGGTATTGTTGGTCCTATTTCATATTTAATATGCACCGCAGATTTATCAGAAACTACTCAAACAATTATTGCCACATATGCTAACGATAAAACATTAGCGTCACATGAAGATTTTAATTATTCTTTTATATACCATATAAACATCTCGATAGAAGATTGTCATAGTTCACATAGATTTTCACAAGACAAAACAACTCGGTTCAAAGTGTAATCAAAAGTCTTTTCCTTGCAACTTGTCGTAGATACGATTCAACTACTGGCAATAACGTTCGGCGTGACCATTTGGCAGAGTGCAAAATGTAAAATTGCTTCAAAGTTCCACTAAACGTAAATCATGACCTTCCTGCCCAACGATCTTGGCGAACAGAGTTCGTACAAGTAGAACCCATTTATTCTGACGATTTTGATTGACTAAGAAAATCCACTTGCCGTCCGACATCAAAATTCGTTTCCAGAAGTTTCCAGTGAGTTTATGCGGATTCTGTCGGGGCTTTTTGCGCACAAAGCCAAGCTGTTGGATATGTCTATAAACCATTGATTTACCAACTTCAGGAACTGATATCAAATCTCGAGGGTTCGCAAAGGCTCATATTAAAACATATCAAGCAAGTCTTCATTGTCCAACTTTAGCAGCTACCCGGAACGAGACTGATAGTAGAGTACATTTTTTGCCGTTAACATTGCATATTTTCTTTGCAGTATCTTTTGACGAAAGTCTCCGCTTCCAGCAACAGCGCATGAAAACCCGAAGTTCAATTTTATCCATCTGAAATCCAAAGATGCAATTTGTTACTACACTATTAGCTACCTATCAAATAAAAAAATAAATAAATAATGACTTAAAAAGAAAACAATATCAAGTCTGAGGATTGATACTAACTCTGTACTGAATTGCTTTGAATAAAACTTTTACAATGTTTACATTTCAATAAACGTACAGCAATAATCAGTGTAGCTATGTCTGTTTTATTAGTTTCTCGGTCATGTGAACAATAACATACTAGAGGTTTGCAAATACTTGGGTTAAAACCACGTAAAATTAAAATATAAGCGTTATAGTTAGTCTTAAAAAGACTAAAATATATTCCCAGGTGCCCGCCGCTTAAACCAGAAAACTTTGACCTAAAAATTATGGTTGGATTCGAAAACATTATTTTATATTAAGTTGGACATTCATGTCATAACTGATCTACGTCCATCAAATTTCGATAGAAAACTATGTTTGAAACTGTAAAGAATATTACGAACCAATTGTTTCAGCAATAAGTAAAATATTTTTTACTTTTAACAAGAATCAATGCGACCGTCTTTATTGTTGATTACAAAAGAAAAGTCGAAGCTATGTGTCAAGAACTAGACAATCGTTGTTTGCCTTATTATTCTATTTTACGGATATAGAAGATATCAATTGTAAAAAAATATTGTTTACAAAACTAACACTTATTCCAAAATTATAGGAATATCTGTCAATACTATGCAGCCCAAACTCGTGACAAAACATTTATTATAGAAATTAATCTTATCACTATTCAGTAATGTAAGAGGCTTTTCGGATCTAAAATACAAACACCAAGTAAAATATATTTCAGCGTCTATCTTTATAAAGAAATGGGCCACTTATATTATCCTTCTATTTCATACCTTAGATTCTGTTTCTGTAATCAAATTCATTTTTAATTACTTTGTAACATTAACATGACTTTGACTTAAATAACTGCTTTTGAGCTTCTTCTTCTTCTTTAATGCCTTCTCTAATTAGAGGTTGGCGACCACCTGGTGAAATTGTTGACGATCCATGGCAGCTCGGAACAGTTGCTCAACGCTCATGTTAGTCCACGCTCTGATGTTTCTCATCCACGATAATCGTTTTCGACCGACACCTTTCTTTCCCTCAATTTTTCCTTTGATTATAAGCTGCGGTATATTGTATTTATTATTTCTTAGAATATGCCCAAAATATGACGTTTTTCTCGTTTTAATTGTAGACAGTAATTCTCTTTCTCTACCAATTCTGCGTAATACTTCGATATTGCTTACTCTTTCTATCCACGGTATCTTCAGCATTCTTCTGAATATCCACATCTCAAATGCTTCGATTTTCTTCATTATAGCTTTCTTTAGGGTCCATACTTCAACGCCATACAATAAAATAGACCACACATAACACTTTACAAATTTTAGACGGATTGATAGATTTAGGCCTTTATTACACAGCATACTTCTGAATTTTATAAATGCGTTTCTTGCAATTTCGATTCTTACTTTTATTTCATCATCCGGATCTAATTCTGTATTTATCCAACAGCCTAGATATTTGTATTTGAAGACTCTTTCAATTGACCTATTATTTACTGTAAGTCGAACTCGACCAACAGGCTCTTTGCTAATGACCATAAACTTGGTTTTCTTAATATTCATACTCAGTCCTGCTTCCTCACATTCCTCATTTATTCTTGTCAAGAGATTTTGTAGATCTTCCATATTTTCAGCCAACACCGCAGTATCATCAGCGTATCGGATGTTGTTGATGATCTCACCATTTATTTTTATTACTTCTGTTGCTTCCCAAACTGCATTTTGAAAAATTTGTTCTGAGTGTACATTAAACAGGAGTGGCGATAGAACACACCCTTGTCTCACTCCGCGTTTAATTTTAATCTCATTCGTTTCACCATCTTCTGTTCGTACTACCGCGGTCTGATTCCAGTATAAGTTTTTAATTAATCTTACGTCTTTGTCGTCAAGTCCTATTTTAGCAAACGATTGTATAAGTTTATTGTGCTGAACTCGGTCAAAGGCCTTCTCAAAATCTATAAAGCAGACGAAGGTTGTTTTTTGGTATTCTCTGCACTTCTGCAGTAAGGTGTTCATACTGAATAGTGCTTCTCGAGTCCCTAGACCGCTTCTAAATCCAAACTGAGAATTGGCCACCATCATGTCACATTTTCTGTATATTCTATTTTGTATGATTTTTAGTAATAGCTTTAGTGCGTGACTCATTAGGCTAATTAGTCTGAAATCGTTACATGATGTTGGGTTATTTTTCTTCGGGATCGGAATAAATGTAGATTTGAGCCAATCTGCGGGTATATTTCCAGTGTTATATATTTGATTAAACATCTTCGTTAGCATACGTGAATTTTCTTCATCAAATAACTTGAGGATTTCTGACGGAATTTCATCTGGACCAGCAGCTTTATTAGTTTTAGCCATTCGCAAAACATAGTCGACCTCTGACTGTGATATTTCTGGGCCTTCCATATTTGCTTCTGTATCTTTTCCTATATCTATATCGTCCCTATTATCATCAAATAAGGTTTTAATATAGGTTTCCCACATTTTTACTCTGTCTGCCGGATCTAATACCAATTTATTATCTGCGGTTTTAAGTATGCAGGGTATCTTACGTTTTACATTACCAGTTACTTCCTTCAATCTTTTATGTAAATTAAATTCATCATGTTTGGTTTGTAATTCTTCTATTTCTTTACATCTGTCCTGCATCCAGTTCTCCTTAGCTTCCTTAATTTTCCTTCGTAATTTTAGCTTTATCTCTTGGTATCTCATTTCGTCCGTATTTTTAAGCCGTCGCCGCTCTTCTAATAAATCTATTATTTCCTTTGTAATCCATTCTTTTTTCGCTTCTTTTCGATGTGGTACTAAGACTTCCTTAGAGATTTGATCTATAGTTTTCTTATTTTACCCCAGTTTTCCTCTGCCGTGTCTTCATTCATGTTTATTTTCTTTAGCTCCTTATTTAATTTACACTGTAGTTTTCTTTCACTTCAGAGTTTTTGATGTCATTTATATTAATGTTGGTAGTATGGGTAGATTTTCGTAGCGCTCTTAGTTTTATTCTTATATTTGCTATTAAGAGATTATGGTCGGAGTCAGCATCAGCTCCAGGGTAGGTCTTTGCACTTTTAACGCTATTTCTAAAACGTTTATTAATTAGAATAAAATCTATTTGATTTCTCACTATCCTTTTGTTATTATCTTGAGGCGATCTCCATGTATAGAGCCTTCTTGGTGGTAACTGGAACCAGGTATTTGTGACGATCATGTTTTCCTCTTCACAAAATTGAATTAGCCTTTCACCTCGTTCGTTTCTCTGACCCAGTCCATATTCTCCTACTATATCGTTTATTCTTCCTTTACCTATCTTGGCGTTATAATCGCCCATAAAAATATTAACTTCGTGTTTCTTGAGATATCGTGTCAAGTCTTTTATCTGTGTATAAAATTCTTCAACTTCCTCATCATTTGCATCCGCTGTAGGCGCGTATACTTGTATAAGATTTATATTTATTGGTTCGCCTCTCATTTGTATCATTATCACACGATCAGAGTAAGGAACAAAATTTATGACTGCATCACTGATTTTTCTATCAATTAATATAGCTACTCCTTTTTGATGAACATTATCATTTCTGCCAGAGTAATATATAACGGTTTCGTTTGATTGTAACCTTCCGCTTCCTGTCCATCTAGCTTCGCTAATGCCTAGTATATCAATTTTATTTCTCTTCATTTCGTTACTTATATTCCTTAATTTCCCTGCCTCGTACATAGTCCGGACATTCCATGTCGCTTTTGAGCAACGTTATACAAATTTCAACGAGCAGTATATCATTAGATATAGCGCAACCGACGGAAGGTTAAATTCGGATTACACGGTTGGTATGTTGATTAATATTTATTCTTATTATGAAAGTGGGTTACTATTGCAGCTAACATTACAATAATTAGTTAAACAACAATCATTGTTTTATATTTCAAACGACCTTTTAAACTGTGTAATAGAATGTAAATAATTATAAAGGCTGCTCGAGGAAGAAGAGTCGATTCATTTTTGAATTAATCCAAAAAAACATATTTGCTGGAATTTTTTTATTGATACGGAGGTGAGATAGACATCTTAAAATTCCGGAAATTTTCTAGGTTTTATTACCTTTTCTTATACGTTTGTGTGTAGCAACACTTTGGATGTTACTAATTATTACTAGAACTTCCAGGGTTTGAGAATTGAGTAATTTTCAAAAAGATTGTTGGGCAATATAAGTGAGAAGCGCATTGCCCTAAACTTAAATATTTTGTTGCCTACCGTCAATCGGATAAGTTATTGAAGCATATATTGAAGCATATTGAACTACATATATAACAAAGAAACTGCAAGGGGGTCATAACTGTCAGGTATCTTTATCATATCGTCTATTACGGCAGAGGTCCTTTTAACATATTTCGGTGAACAGAGCCTGATTAACCCATAGGCTGAGAAAGCTGCAGTCTAAAGCACCAGAATTTAAGGGCTTCAAAATTTTGTGTTGAGCTAAATTACAGGAACTTTGAATGGGTTATAACTATTAAACTCTGAAATGATAAATTCATCATTCAACGACGTATAATAAATTTTTAAAAACATTTATATTGTAACCGAAATAACATATCACAAATAAACTTTTGAGAATGATCGATCACCGTCTACACTATTTCTAAAAGCGCCCTTTTTAGAAACATCTGGTTCGTTGAAGAACCGCCTATTTGAATGTAAGGCGGGAAAGATGGACATTCACAACGAACCACGGTAGTGTAAATAAATTAGTGTTGTTGTGGTTACCGTTGACTGTTGCCCTTGCAAATAAAGTTTAACTTTAAATCGTCGTTTAATGTACATTTTATTTGTGCTGCACAATGAGTGGCAAAGATGGTCGTTTAAAAAAACAAGTGGGGTATTGAAAAATACCAAAACAAGACAATTTTCTTCTCACGTAACAATCATAATCGTCGCATGGATTTCAGTGACCCGAAACTTAAATTATGGTGCATCAAATGTATAGCTGTAAGCTTAAAAATACTCTTAAAGAGGCAGTCTCAATTCTATCACTCGGTGATCCGGTATAAAACCAATAATCAAAATCAAATTTCATAACTTAGAGGATAAATATATGCTGCTACCAAACAAAAGCAAGGGAACTAACGTTTATGTAGACGACAACTTACGCAAGATAAACAAAAAATTCAAGGCCAAGTCAGGAGAGCAAAATAGAAACCAAACTGGCACTAGAACTAAAAAATCTAGTCATAAACGACACTTTGTGGATATGGGACAACAATCAGAATAAATTGGTAAAAAATAAAAATTTTTAAGACAACCCTACTGCATTGAATGCAAATGAAATGAAAAAAGAATGAATACGGTTATGTATCGTACAGGGAATGTGAGTGGTCTAACTGGTAAGGAAAAAGAGCTAATCGACGAAGCCAAGGAGAAAAATTTGCAGGTGTTATCTTTGACGGAAATAAAGTTGAACGGATAAGGCCTTAGCAATGTAGGCAATGGATATATACTTCTCTATTGTGGAGTAGACCAGACGCTGCGGCCAAAAGTTGGAGTAATAATTTACATGGATTTGAAAAATAAAATAAATAACTGAATATTTATATCTGAAAGACTAAAATAGTAGATTTATTTATTACAAACGAACGAAAGTTACGTTTAATAGCGGCATACAGTAACGCAATAAATCTATTCTACGGACAAATTCAACTTGAAATAGAAACTTCACCTGACGATGTGATTATAATGAAAAACTTGAACGCAAGGGTGAGCAACAATGTACAGAAATATAGCGGAGCGATTGGAAAGTTTGGAAAAACAGCGATATTAAAGAATGAACTCCTAGAATCATGCATGAGAAATAATTTGATATTCTTTTCAAACAAAAAAATCTAGAAATTTACCAGGCTTTGGGAAAGCAGGAGAGGAGTGTATTATTGACTTTGTAATAATAAACAGAAGCAACATTTTTAAAATAAACAACGTCTAACTAAAAAAAGGAAGTGAAATGTACAGTAACCACTAGTTCTTTAACTGCTAAACTGCGTGATAGAACAAAATAACAAAATGAACGAATTGATATCTCTACTACGACAATTTTTAAGAAAATGACAATTAGAGCAACTGAAAGTGCATGTGGAATGACAAAAAAAGTAATCATAACAAAAACACACACGAAATAAAACTACTAATAAGAAAAAATGAAGCTTGGAAACAATATTTGAGTACCAAAGACAACGGACTACAAAAAATATAAATTAGCCAGAACAAAGGCACAAAGGGCAATTATTGAAGCCAAAAAGTGCACGGGATAACCTCAGCAGTAAACTGGAGCTCAGTAGTGCAGGAAACCAAAAAGTGCTATATAGAGTGACGCAAACTCTTTGTACTAAAGAAAAAAAAAACATTGAAGCAAATTAAAACAAAAAACTGGTAACTACTAACCGATATCAGCTTTATACTAAAGAGGTGAAAGAAGAATTTCAAAGAAATTTTGGGAACAAATCAGCAAGAAAACAATTAAAATACATGAAACATTTTAATCACAAATTTCTCGTAACATTAAAAAAGTTAGAAGAAGCTATTAAAACAGTCAATCTGGGAAAAACAAAAAAGACGGACATGATGACTGCTAAAATGGTGAATTTTTTAAGAGACGCAGATGCGAGAAACAAGTACCGAATGACTGGCAGACCGCAAATATTGTGCCAGTTTTTAAAAAAAGGGGATAGCAGGGAATACAAAAACTATAGAGGCATTTCCTTGTTAATTGTGTGAAGGAAAGGTATAAGAGCGAATTATCACAAAACGCTTACGCACACAAATAGAGCCTTTCTTATCGGAAGAGCAGTGCAGCTTTAGAAGTTACAGGAGTACTCAAGATCAAATATTTATAGCAAGGCAAATAATGGAGAAACTAATGGCGAAAGACAAAACCTTGTTTATGGTATTTTTTGATCTAAGCGTTCGATTCACTTCCCAAACTAGAAATTTGGAAAGCTTTACATCAAAATCACGTAAATATCTGATAGACGCAGTAAAGACTCTTCGCAGAAACACCAAAAATATTGTCTAAAAAGGAGAGGAAATATCTGAAGAGTCTAGTACAACGAAAGGAAAAATAAGGTGCCGTGTTAAGCCCACTATTGTTTATTATGATGATAAAATGATGAAAGAATGCAAAGACAGAAAAAAATAGAATCTAGGCTACAGGAACTTAGCCTCCCAATACATTAATGCGCTCGCTTTTGCCGATGATCTACTGCTGATAGTAAACGACCAAAATAGTTTGCAATGGGATCTAGATGTATGGTACAAATCCTTTCAGGAACATGGTATGGAAGTAAATTGTGACAAAACAAAAAGTATACTGGTATCAAGAAAACCGTAAAATCTTTAACTTAAAATAAACAAGATGATCGATCAAGTAAAGTATTACTCATATCTAGAATCTACACTTCAAACCCAAGACTGAGCAACACAGAAAGGCAGTATTATACAACAGCGAAAAAAGTTTTTAGAAACAGGCAGCTGATTAAAAATACAAAAATTAAGTTGTATAAATCAATGTTCATACCAACCTCGCATACAGCTGTTATTCCTTCGTGCTGAACCAGAAGAATACTTCAAAAGTGCAAGCCACCCTGATGAAAATCCGGGGGGCAATCGAAGGAATTACAAGACTGGACAAAATTCCCAACGCTGAGATTTGAGAAAGACTTAAAGTAGATCGTCTAACTACCAAAATTGACAGAAACTAGGTGCGATGGTTTGGACACCTCAGCCGAATGTAAAGTGACCGACTATTAAAAGCTGTGTGGCAGTGTAAGTGTAGGGGGGGAGACGGCAAATATTATAATATCGACCACAGACTTTGTAGGTCTAGATCTATACAACTATGGAAGAGAGAGTTACGATAATTCCAGCAACATGTGTGGGTGCTACGAAAGTCTTCAGCCTATAATAAAAGAAGTAAGTTCTGTGACCACGTACATCTATTGCGCGGGCCGCTTTTTACAACTAGTTGGCTCTACAAATGCGAAGAGCATATTTTTTTAGAACAGCAAATCTATAACTTTTTAAATTTTTCCACAAAAAGCCGGGATATCCTGTAATCTTGCCCAAAAGGCCACTTATCTTTAAAAACTTTGTTGGCAATCCGATAGAGTGCCCATGTTGTTTTCAGTCAAGAATTATACAAGTTGTACCGAAAAGTTCTTGATATTCTGTGATAGTGATAAGACTAAAGACGCACAGTAAGAACCAATGTGCTATCGAAGAAACTTAATATTCTTGAAATGGCATTAATGGTATGCCTCTGGAACAACGTTTTTAGAAAATCTCGAGAAGTAAGTGAAATGCTTCAAGGAGAAAGTACAGGCACAACAAAGGTCACTACTCTATAGAATTCTTTAGAACCTTTTATAAACACTCGTGGAAAGACTATGAGTTTCTAGGGCTAAAAATCAAAGTAAAATTAATATGTGAAGATGATGAAGAGAAAGCCAAAAATTTCTTTTGGTGAAGATAAACAGAGATTATGAGTTGGTCCACCCCGAACATTTTATTTTTTCGGTACCCATCATATCTGGCGAGCTTTCCCCTATCGACCACTTGGAGAAGCGCCCCACACGAATGATGAAATTTGTGCCTGTTTTACTTCCTTTTGTTAAAATAACCAATAATACGTGAACTGTTTAATAGTGTACATAAAGATAGAATAAATTGTTCTTTATATTTTTCTTATAGTTCTTGTAACAGTACTATAGAAATATGTTTAGGACAAGCTGTATATAGAAGATAACCCAAGTGAATGGTGTTGTTATTGTTGCTGATATAACAATTAATAATCTAAGATATGCTGATGACACTGTCTTTCTAGTAAATACTGAGGAATTATTGTTAAAACTGTTTTGCATGCAATAAGAGTTTGTTGAAAAGTAGTAAATTGTATGGCATATAGCTCCTTGTGAGGTTTCTAGTCTCTCATTGGCAGCCTCTCCAGGTGGCAGATATGGTGAATACCGGAGAAATAAAATACCCGGGGCGGACCAAAACTAACAACAGCGTCTGACCCAGAATAGCCGGCTGATTGAACAGAGTAGGTTGGACTTATTAGTCCAGGAGGAACAAGGCAACAGTTACGTCTCTACTAAATCGAGGCTATCGAAGGATTATTTTCCAAATGCCCGACTTCAGATACTCCCAGTCGAAAATCTAAACGGATTTTGCGGACTGTGACGCTGCGACCTGACGAAAGGCAGCAGTTTTGCCAAAATCAAGCTACGGTGTGGGAAGAATGACTTCGAAACAGCGTAGAATTGAATAGCGAAAAACGCAGCTGTAACAGCATCAACGGCTTCCATACTGCATACAAAAAGCAAACAAAATTATGCTTGACGAAAATATAGAGTTGGCTTTCAGTCCGGGACACCTTTTAAGTGAGGAGAGGGTGCAAATAATCTCTCCGTTGTTTACCAATAAAAATACGAACAAACTACAAATTTATAACAACATTGTGCGAATTGCCACCTGGAATATAGGCAGCCTGTATAAGTCAGGGAAATTTTGTAAATGTGTATTTAGAAAGATGTAGATTAAAGATTGACATTTTAGGCCTTAGCAAAGTTAGATGGCCTAGAGCGGGAAAATCACACTATTTACTGCTCTCGCCGTGACGTCTCAAAACACGAATATGGAGTCGCAATAATGGTATAATCTCAAATAGCAAAATCAGTTCTTATCTTTATTTCCATCAACGAACGAATGATGTTATTAAAATTATAAACACGAAGATGACAAAGTTGTAAAATTTACAATGGCCTACATAGTACCCTAAAAGTCACTAAAGAAGGTGAACTAACAATGATTATAGATGATTTTCTAAAAAGAGGGACTGAATAAGAAGACGACGTAGTAGAAAAATACGGTCCAGGTATAAGGAATTTAAAAAAAGGCATTCTCGTCAAATTTTGCAATAAACAACACCTCTTTGCGGCGAGCTACCTCCAAGGCGTTTAAATAGGTGGAAATCACTGGCAAACATAAAAAAAACATTGTGAGAAACCAAATAGATTTTATCATAATTAAGAAAGAGTTGAACAAATACATTAAAGCAGTGAAGACCCACCCGGGCGCAGAAGTGCACTCGGATTACAATCCAGTGGTTATGAACTTCAAAATGCATCTATTTCTAAAAGTCAAGACAGCACCTACAACCAAGAGAATTATTCTTCTGCTTGTGCCGTATCCTCATTGGATGTTGGCGATCAGTCTGGCCCATCTACTGCCATCCTGATTTTTCTTGGGAATATAATGAGGTAGTTTCCCGTTGCTTTCCTCATCGCAGTGTTACAGCCGGGTGTATCATAATTTGATAGCCACCTGTAAGTATATGATGACAAGCCTGTTACCGAAGTCATTCTTCTGCAGCCTTGACTCGTTAATGACACAGCTGCTTCCTATGCCATGCTAGTTTTGGTCCGCCCCTGGTATTTCATTTCCCAGGTACCACCCATATCTGGGAGGCATTCCCCTATCCGCCACCTGGGGAGGCGCCCGATGGGGGACTAGCAACCCCACACCAGAGAATAGATATACAAAAAAACAAAATACCAGAGATTAAAGAAGTGCAGGAGAAGCTGGAGGATAAATTTAAGATGCTAATAAATAAAAATCCCAACAAAACAAAAAACGAAACTGAAACTGAAGTTGAAAAAACCTGGGATTTTATAAACAATAACATTGTAGAAATTTAGAACAACACAATAGAAACAGCGAAGAATGTCAAAAACAACAATGAATAACTGACGCAACACTATATCTTATAAATGAAAGAAGGAAATATAAGACCAAGAATGCAAATAAATACGAACAGCTGAACAAACTAATTCGCCGAAAGTGTAGGGACTCTAAAGAAATAGAAATACTCCAGAACAAATACGACACGTTTAAACTTCATAAAAACATCAAGAAAATGACACAGAAAAATAAAAAACATCAAGCATTAATACTCCAAAGTAAAGAAAATAAAGTAATAGAAAACCTTCAAGAAACAAATTAAAACGTGAAAGAAATTCGTCGAATAGCTCTTCGATGACAGCAGGCCTGATCTAATTGAGCGAGTAAATGACGCAGGAGACAAAGGTCCAGATATTACTAAAGCAGAAGTTATCCATGCTATAAGCATACAGAAAGATGGGAAACAACAGGACCAGGCGGAATTTATAATGAGATATTAAAGATTATTGCGGAACAATACGACACAGGGCTACAACTGCTACTGTCATTATGCAATTCAATATATTGTACGGGGAAAATTCCAATGGACTGGTTGAAATAAATTTTATCATATTACCAAAAAGTCTAATCTTTTATACTGCGATGACTATCGAATGATCAGCTTAGTGTCACGCACATATTCTTCCCGCTGATTTTTAATTTGTATTCAGAGGCTATATACAGAGAATCTCTAGACGAAACCATGGGTGATCAATGGTTGCAGAGTAACAAATTTTCGTTATGCAGACGATACAGTTTTAATGGCAACAAATGTAACTGAGCTGCAAATGATGGTAGACGGTTTAACCTTAAACATATCAAAACTAGAGTAATAGATCTATCAAAAACCAAGACCAGAGTAACGTTGCGAGTAAAAGGTAACATCGTAGAACAAGCACCCAATTTCAAATACCTAGGAACTATTGTTAATAAAAATGGAGATAACAGAAAAGAAATTTGATTGCGCATTGAACAAGCTCGAAGAGCATTTACAAACATGAAAAAGTTTTTCACCAGATCCGAGCTCAGCTTCAATCTACGCTTACAAATAATACGATGATACGTATCTCCAATCCTTCTGTACGAATGCGAATGCTGGGCTCTGGATCCTACCACAGAAAGAAAGATAAAAGGCTTCGAAATGTACATCTACCGACGTATTCTACCGCGGGCAAAAGGAATAACAAATGCCGAAGTACTCCAACGAATTAATACCGATAAAGAGCTTTTATTAACTTTGAAGAAAAGAAAATACAATACTTTGGGCATGTAGCAAATACAAAATACTCCGCTTAATTATTGAAGGAAAAATCCAGGGAAAAGGTCAGTATGGAGACCGAAGAACTCTTGGTTAAAAGATATCCACCGCAGACTTGACTGCAAACCCATTGATATATTCAGAGCAGCAGTTTCCAAAACGAAATTAGCCATATGGATTGCCAATCTTTGTAAGGAGACGGCGCAATAAGAAGAAGAAAAGAGGAAGAAGAAGAAAATACGGTGTATATTAGGTCCGTTATGTACAAAAAGAGAAACAACTAGTCTTACATAAAAATTACATGCTGTAGATGCTGGATTATATTAGACATTGTTCAGAAAGATAAAGTGCTATTTAGTGACTAGAAGCATCTTCACCTTAGTAAAAGAGAAAATCTTTGAAATAAATTGGCATACATTTAAAATGTGAGACAACATTCAACCATTTATAAATATTATAAACCATTATAAATATTAAACCACAATTTAGTTTTGTTAGTTATTTACATAATAAATTAGTTACTTAATCTATATAAAAAATTATTTTTGCTTAATTTTAAACTAAAAGTCAAAATTTATAATAAGCTAATTTTAAATCAGTACTACATACTTTATACCTTATAAACACTTGCACAGGATGTTCTATTCTAAAACTATAAAAACATTAAAAACATCAGTTTTTAATAAATTTATTTGTCAGCGGCACATAAGGCGTCCGTCGTGCTTAATAGTAGATAAGATTTCCATAAAAGTCTTTGTTTACTGAAAACCCATCGTAGTCTCCAAAGTTATCTAAGTAATCGTCCAAAACATGGTAGTCGCTTTGAATCAGAATTGGTAATTTGTTCTCAGCAGAGTAACCTAGTTGGTTCTGTGTGGAATAGGGTAGAAGTTTGTTTTTTATACCTTTATTGTAGGAAAATGGTATTGCGTTTTCAGTTTCATGGAACACTTCTTTTTCTGTAGGTGCAGGAGTTGTTGTATGCATTGGTTTTGAAACTTTAAGAGGCTGTACAAATTTGCTATTTGCTAGTGAAAAGATAGGATATGATACTAGTAACTTGTTCGCCTTTTTGTCAAGATCGTCGTTTTCCTCGATTAAGTCATCGATAGGTTTGAAACTATATTTTGGAACTGAGGAACTGCCACTGGTTTTTTTATGATTGAAATTCACCGGGGAGTCACGCACGACGTTGTTGACAATCACAGAATTCACGGGAGTACTACTATCAACACTTGTGGAGCTAGCGGAGCTTAATTTATTGCCGTTGTTATTAATGTGATGAACGCTTGATCCATCTTGTTTATCGTAGAAATGGTTAAACTTCATGTTACATCCATCCGGAAAGCTGTGCAGTCCGCGCTTTTTGTGCTGTTTGTCATGCGCAGCCTTTTTCTCCTCTTTCGCAACGGCGGATCCAAAGACCAAGGCAGCAAACAGCAAACTGGCAGAAACCTGATAAGCAGATCTTACAAAAAAGTATTCGTATGATTAGGCCACCTACTTGTAGCTTCATTTCTCCACCAACAGAACGCTGGAACGCAACTGGGGGTTATTCTAAAATTTTGCTTTTTATATCGGGCATCGGCATGCAGTTATAAATTAGAAAGCCGTAAAATATAGCATTCCTAATAACTAGAACGTATTAGGATTAATATAGTTTAATTAAAAGGGGCCAGGAAGCCACGAATTTATTGTTTACGTAACCATTTTTTACATACTACACATTTAAAATTTGTTTATGGTTATATTCATCAGACAAAACACAATTTTTTATGCACAGGTGTCGGCAGAAGAGACTTTTGGCCTTCTAGTGTTATTTTTAATTTTTTTAATTTCTGGCAGATATAAACTTAGGATGTGTATTTTTTTTAACATTGCTGTTATCATCAAGATAGTTAATAGGAAAAATATTTTATACGTGATTCAATCATATATAAATCAAATTATTATTTTTTTAGAAACACACTTTTACCAACGAATAGGTAGTTTTTTGATCCCATTAACCTAAAATGAAGGTGATTTTGTCCTCCAAGTGCTTTTTTTTAGTAGTGTAAACAAATGATAGAGACTGGCAATAGTCTAGATTATAGAGGAGGGTATCTCAATATAGTCCAAAACAATTTGAGAATTTTATCGGGCCTAGCAAAATAACGCCTCGAATTGGAAAGTCGTGTCTTTTATGACAGAAACGTTTTCGATAATTGTCAATCGACGTTCATCCTCGAGCAACAACAAACGATACGAATATTCTCCTTGGTCGCGATATTTGTTTAGCGACCCTAACGACCTTCATTTTCAACAGCTTGTCGTCTCACTGAAAATTGTTTATGTTACGAGTACTTGAGTTTTCCTAAGAATGCTGTTCTTGAACTGCACTTTAAGTCTTCTCAAAGTTTTAGACGCCCTTATGCTCTCTATCATGAGAACGCTCAAAAGCCACGCCCCTATGCATTCACCTCACGATGCTTATAAAGAAAATTCCGGTTTATATTTTATTGACCACCATAATTATGAGCCAGTCATTATTATTCTTTGGGAATGTGCATTTGTGTAACTGTAATTTGTTTTTTTTCTGGAGAGTTCTGCAGGAAGCTCCCAAGGTATCATTAACGGTTTCATTATTTTCGTTGATTAGTGCTTTGCAACCAAATAACTTGCGACATTTTATTACCATATTTAAATAGAATTAAATAGAACTGCTTCGTGTTGATAGAAATTTTTTTTGAGAGCCGTTTCCTCATGAACTTATTGTACTTCTCTCATTTTCTTTAATAGTCTGTACTGGTTTCCGAAGTGTTGATAGATTCTTCTTATTTTATTTCCTGTGAATGAAAGCCTCACACTCTCACAAAATGTTGATGGCTGTCTTAGGTCTCCATTGTTCAGTCCTATTTTGTTGAGGTGTCATCTAAGAAAATGATGTCCTGTGAGTAGACCTACAATAATTTGTAGTTGATTCCTGATTTGTACTAACAATTCTTCAGTTCATTTATGAGATGGTTTTTTGATTGATCTTTGTCCCCGATACATTTTTCCCTGGCTTTGTATTATACCTTTAGGTACCCTAAAAGCCAGTTTGGGGCCTATATATGGAGTTGGTGATCTTTTTGTGCTAAATTATCAGTTTTCTTGTTACCTGCAGTTCCACAGTGCTCTGGTACTCACAATAGAGTTAACTTGATATGGCTTGCCAAAACACTAAGTTTTTCACGGACTGTCCGTGAATATGATGATAATGCCTATTTTGATAAACCATTAAATTGTTTTGCCTGGCGCAGTATAGCAAATATCTTCACTTGAAAAACGGATGTGTATTTTCCTAATGAAAAGCTTAACTGCAAATTTTCCTTTTCACATTATATACCTGCTCTTTTTCCAGTCCGGGCTTTTATCCGTCTATATACAAGATAGTTTTCGGGCATGTTCCTGTTGTTTATTTTGTTTATATATTAATTTCGATCCATAACATTGACCTTAAAATATGTTAGGCGTCATATAGTCTGTCCTCTTATCTAGTATGCCTATACCTATATGTTCAATTTATAGATGCCTTACTTCCATTTCAAGTTTTACGGCTAAGTGCGTTGCGCAGTCTATTAAAAGACGCTTCTGCCTCTCTCATGATTTTAAAATGAAAAGGGGAAAGGCCTAGCAGTATTTCAAATGCCATTGTTGGTGTTGTTATTCCCAAACAAGCAAATATTTGTATTTTACTTAATACGGTTATAGCGATTCTTTGCGCCATCTTTGTCCACCAGACCAAAGTTGCATATAATATAGATTTGACTACCATGGTGTATATCCAATATGTCGCTTTTGATCTTAGATCTTATGCTTTTCCTTGAGCTCGTTTGGTTAATACGGGTGTTGCCTCCTTATTCTCTTTGATCTTCAAATGTGTTGATTCTAGGTGAGCTTTGTGTCTAAAATAACTCCAAGATACTTTACCTCACCTAATAAATTTATATCTAGATTTCAGAATTTCAAGAAAGTCTCAGCCCCTCTAGATTTCTCTTTTTTGTGGATGCTAGCATAGTTCCTTTGCATCTATTTAATTTGTAAACAGATTTAGGGCCTTTTGCGTACTGTATTGTAAAATCTTTCCTGGGATAGTACGACTAAGTCAGCTAGATATCCCATATTTGTTCCTTTCAAATGTCTTTAACAGCTCGTTCATTAACGGGGTTCCACAATAAAAAAAAAAACAGGACTCCTCTCGGTGAACATTCCCTTGCAACAATAGCAATAGTTGTTTCATCCACTACTACACCATACTAGTCTTGCTTTAAGCATACAGTCTATCCACCAATAGCTTGTTTCGTTTAATTATTTGCTCGTTGCAACGTTGTAATGCGCTTATCAATATCCAAAATGGTAGTTAAAAGTATCTTTTTATGTCCTACAACATTCTCCACTCTGTTAACAAGTCTACGCAATAGTGTTTCTGTGAATACACCTACTTTATATGTATACTGGTCTTGATGTAGAGGTCGAATAACTAAAAGACCATAGCTGATATGCTTTTTAAGCAGTTTTTCTAGAGCTTTCAGTGCAAAAAAGATCAAATTTATTGACTTTAGAGCCTTATTATTATCCTGTCCTATTTTTCTAGGTTTTAGTACTCAAATTAGTCTTCAGCATTTAGGCATATACTTCATAGCAGGACTTATCCTAAGTATATGGCACATCCTGTATTATAAAAAGTGACATTATTTCTAAAACAAAATAGAATAAATGCCGTCAGGTGCCGGACATTATAAGATTGGAATGAGTTCATTGTTTAGTTTACTTTGTTTACATCCATGATTTCCTTTGGATCCTGCCAATTCTTCCTAAATGCCCACTTTGGGGGTTCCAGTTCTAAATGTTTCCAATACTCAGTAGTATTTAGCAACCTGCGACGCTGAAAAGTGTACCCTGAGTAGTTCTGTCATTGTTTCCTTTTCAGTATTAATGTATTCTCTAGGTTTTCAGAGTAGTTATAAGGCTCTGAGGATGCTTTGGGTGTATTTTATAGTCTGGTACTTTCTCGAGTAATTTTCACATCATGACAGTGCCTTGTCCACTTGTCTTGTTTGAATTTTCTCGGAATCTTGTTATATTCAGTTGGGGCCTTTTTATAAAACTATCCCACCCTCCAGAATTTTTTTATGCGTAAAACAGCTGTTTTCTCGTATTTTTTTCATTCGAGCAAGGTCTTCATTTTACCAACATTCCTGTTCGTTTATAATGAATTATTTGTCGTCTCTTAAGGATTCATATACTATGCTGAGAGTAGAAATAGAAAGTACTATCTTTAAAGCTAATTTCTTAATATAATTGTATAAAATATCATTAAAATGTATATTATTTTCTTTTATAAATTTTTAACATTGTTAAAAAAGCAAATTTCAAAATACAAACAAGATGTCTTTACTTTGAAAGCTAGTATAGAATTAAAAAATAAATAAATAAATAAATATATATATATATATATATATATATATATATACATATTTAACACGATTAAAGATTAATATTCTATTTAATATTGATTCTGAAATTATAGTAGGCCCACTACATATGGTATGACCAATTTGCAAATGGTAGAAATAAATTGTTCGGATTTTATTTAGAAGGAATTTAAATAATGTGAAAGAGGCGTTTCTTGAAATATACAGATTTGCAAGTCCCTCACTTATTTCAGCAAGAAAAATGGCTACAATGTCTACACATAGCTTGTATCTGTTACTAAATTGTAATGTTGAGAATAAAATTTTTGAGTATTTTATTTTTTAGCACAGAGTATTTAAACTTGCAAAAGTTTACAAATAAAGACATCTTTTACAAAGGCCCCGTTGATAAAGTGCTACGTCGCATCACAAGTCTTTTAAAGATCAAAAAATTGTAGCGCTGGAATAATTCCAAGCAGGACTGACGTTCTTTTAACAGTTAGACAAAAAGTGGTGTTGGTATCTACCTTTGTTCTTGACATAATTTGTTCTCATTTTATCAACTTTGATTATAGCAGACCATTTTCTTTCTTAATCTTTGAAAGATGTAACTATCTTATAGTTGAATATTTATATATGTAAAAATAAAATTGAAAAATATTTGTTAAAATAAAATAATAACATTAATGAAGCTTTGACTCCTTGCATGGAAGTATGGTTTGCGAACTAAGAGGTTGAAGTTATATATTCGCCCTCACTTCCCGGTCGTCGCGTACCATCTCTGATATAGGGCGGTGTGCCAAGCATTGCGCCTTAGACGACTGCATTATTATTATCCTTTGATCAAAATGAACGCAAGCACTCAATTATTTTTAATGAATGAGTTGGAGAATCATCAACTTTATCAACCTTCTATTTTTGTATTACAAAAAGTTATTCATTTGTAACTTAAAGAAGCTTGTGGTCATTTATTTGTGTTAACATATGTTTGCTGACTACAAGATGCTTTCAAATTCCAAGATCTTCATTTTTTTCCGAAACTTCTGTTACTTCTCAATGTAATCTCCGTCTAGACGGCCACAACATTGTCGCCATGGTTCCATGGCTGCTAAGAACACTTTAGAGTCTACGGAGAGTATCCTTTGTAGTCGGAAATGAATGGCAGCATCACATATTAATATATTTGAAATATTACCACTCGCGCAGTCTTGTTTTTGTCGGTCAACATTTGTGAGAGCCACCTTGAACAAACTTTCCGCATTTTCAGGTTATCATGCAAAATTGACTCCACAAACCCACGAAAAAGCTAAGTTTAGAGGCTATATATAGCACGCATATCTAATCGACGGTCTTCTATAACAACTTGCTCCACTCGCGCAATTATAGTTTTGGTCCGGCTGGTTTGTGACCGAGGCGGCTTCGGTTCATTGTCGCACAACTCTTGGCCTTCTTTAAACTTTCGCACCCACAAACGCACATTTTTAACATCCATAACGCCTTTACAGCATGTCTCATTCAATTGGCGATGAATTTTGATGGGCGTTTCACCACGCAAGAGAAGAAAACGAATATAACGTCGCCAATTTAAATATACAAAACAACACTTACTGCATTGGTGGTATTTTGATCTGTGTGCAATGTATGGGTATTGTTATCTATATTACAAATTTAGAACTATTTTCCGCATCTTGTAAAATTAACCGCATTTTTCTATTGACCTTCAATGCTTAGAAAAAATTTGGAAACCGCAGAACTTGAACGCACTTCATGTAACTGACATTACTATTAATCTTTCTTAATTATTATTTTTAGTTTTTAATAAAGGGAAAGTAAGAAGTGATAACTGTAGAACTATTAGGAAAGCGGAATACGGGGCACTTTTTTCTCTTGTCTATTTTCCCTAGAAATCTAAAGAATTTTAAAAAACTCATGTTACAAAACATTTTATACTAAGTGCAAATGTAAATAGTTTATGGTGTAGCATAACAATTATTATCTTTAGATTTCCGATGTAAATTGACATCAATTAACTTTAACTTTAGTTTTGACCCGTTACTGCTGGAACGAGGATTGCCAACGAAAGATGTCATAAAAGAGATCCGAGATGGTAGAAGCGGTTCGATTCTGGTGATTTCAATCTTGAATATCAACCACGTCTCAGCCGACCATCTGTTTTAGATGAAGGAAATTTACAAGCTGCTTTTGATGCCAAACCTATAGCAAGCATTTGCAATTTGTCAGCTAAAGTTGGAGTCTTGCACGTAGTCACGTGCTGTTCGGAATTACTTGAGTTAACTGGATTCGGACAAAAAGCCACATTGTGAGTTATAAATAATTAAAAAGAAGTTTACCTTTTTAATGGTGCATTACCGACAGTAATTCGACACAATCGTTTTAGTAAGAAAGTTGTAATCTTGGTTTGGTTTGGTTTTGGTGACGATATTGTGCACTGGGAATTGGTTTCAAATGAGAAAGTCCCGAGCTATACAGCAAACAGTTGTGTTTACGAGCTCGCTCATCGTTCCTCTAAGACCACAAACAAAACTGCTGAACTGGATGGAATTGAGGTCTTACAGTCCCGACATTGTATTAACTACAGCATTTTAAATCTATGGGGCATATTTTGCGCGGTCGCCGTTTTGAGTCATTTGATTAAGTTGAAACATGTCAAGAATTCTTTGTTTCAGACAGATTGGTGCCATGGACATATTTGACAACTTAAAGAGTGCTGGAAAACTTTTATTGATAATGATGGGCTACATTTTTAAGTACGGTTGTTATCGCTTTGACATTAATTTGCGCATAAAAGTCAAAGTTTTGCAAATGTTAAAAGATTTTTTTGACAACTTACTAAAGTGCATAAAATTGTAAAACTTTAGTTATATTTTTCTGATATTTCGATATTTGATTTCAACATACAAGGTATTGCTCTATGGCCTACAAATTATCTATTAATAAGTTTACAGAATAAATAATTCCTAATTACAATAATTAAACAACATTTGATAATTTTTATTTTAAATTACATTTTATTTTTATTTATTACGTTTTCTACTTATTTGAATTTCTATTGTCGGTAAAAAATATTGCAAAAATATAATAAACAAAGCTCCGCACAGGAATCACCAACAAATGTTTTATAAAAAATATTAATGCAATCGGTTGTTTTTAATTCTATAACACCATTTCGTATTCCATTCACATATTTATAGAACAACTTGTAAGAAGCAACAGCAGTGTATTGATGTGTATTTGCACAATTTCAGTCCAAAAAATGAAATTAAAGACATGAGTTATTAGTTTCTTTTGAATAATTCTTCTTGGGTACAATCTGCTTTATTTAAAAGGCCAATAAATATTTTCTGTGGTTACATTTAGAAAAATCAATTTGTCAATACTCCTAGTTATAAAGTTTAAGGCTTCAGTGAGTCTACTTTATTATTTACAGTTTACACGGACGGTTCCGGGTTCAATCCTGAGCTACATTTCTTGGGGTGGCCTATTTATTTATTAAAAATAATTGAGTACCATGCGTTTACTTTAAACTAAGGTATAAATAATGCGCTTGATGTTTGCCACATCGCTCTTGTATCAAAGATAATGCGCGACCAGCAGGCAATAACCTGAAACATATGAGAATCTTAACCTCTTAGTTTGCAGGCCTTACTCCCACGCTAGACATTTAGGGCCTCACTACCACCACCAAGTTTATACATAAATGGCTAGTTCTATACACTTATGTTAGTTGAATGGTGTTAATGGGTTATGAGTAAGTTCTCATTTGACTTTCAGTGTAAGTAAGGTCGAGTTCGAGAGGTAATAATAACAAACACGATAAAAACAATTAGGTAAAGGTCTTAATGCCGATAGATATGGTTAGAAAGGTAACCAAGTTAAAATTTTAAAGGGAGTACAAATGTCTCCGCCATTTTTTATAAAAAATTGGCCATTTATTGTAAAAGAACGGAATCTTATGTTTTATTCAAAGTATTGTCCATCGCCAGCCACTACATTTTCCCATCTTTCTGGCAGTACACGGATACCGCGTCGGAAGAACGCTTCATCTTTTGAGACTATCCACAACTCGACCTACTTTTTGGTATCTTCATATAATGTGAAGAGACAGGCCGCCATCGATCGGAACAAGTGATAATTGAAAGGGACAAAGTCTGGTAAGTACGGCAGATGGGGTAGGACTTTAGTAGGTTTTTTTAGTAGGTTTTAACCGTTTGGACAAGCATTATCATGCAGGAGAATAATTTTGTTGCGTCTGGAGTAGTAGTGTTTTTTCTTGAGTGATCAGCTCAATTCCATCAATTGTGTTCGGTAGAGAGCCCCAGTAATGGTTCTGTTCGGTTTAAGCAACTCATAATACACGACACCAAGCTGATCCCACCAAATACACAACATAAGTTTTTTTCATAAGTATTCGGCTTGGCTGGCGATATTGAAGCATGGCCACGTGGTTCCCCATGATTTTCTCTTCTTTGGGTTATCGTAGTGGATCCATTTTTCATCACCAGTGACTATACGATGCAAAAAATTTGTTCGTTTATGCTTGGCAAGCATTTCACATGTGCAAAATCGGTGTTCAACGTTTCTTTGCTTCAGTTGATATGGAACCCAATTTCCTTGCTGTTGAATAATTTTCAACAAGGTTATATCCTCCTTATGGTAAGCATTTAAGGCTCTGTGTAGGGGTACGGCTTACGAAATAAGAGGTTAAGACATCCATATCTTCGTCACTGTGCCCAGTCGACACGCAGCATCTCTGATGCGAGGCGATATGGCAAACACCGCGCCTTAGATGACCGCCATTATTACCCCTTGTTCGAAGTGAACGCAGGTACTCAATTATTTTAGTGACTGAGTAGGCCACCCGTCAGGCACCAGAAAGCTCTGAGAAATTTACCCGGGTCCGTCCGCACCGCAGCCCGCCCCTCAACTACTGGACCACTTTGGCGATATCATTCTTATGACTATTAGCAAATCTCGCTAGAAAACTTTGATCAACAACAATAATTAACCAGCAAATGAGGGAATTCAAATTTATGGCGATAAAAGTTTAAATGAACATACAAAATACACTTATATTTGACCTCTTTTCTTCTCAGTTTCTTCAAAATGCTCCAAACGTTATTAACGTAGTTCAAATTCGGAAAACAGACTAGTCAGTCGCTTGTGCTCACTTTTCATTATGAAAACACTCGGCAACCGTATGAGCGGTGTGCACAAAAGATTTGCCTTGTCAAAGCCAAGGTTTTCAATCCGGAAACCCCAGGAAAGGATGTCTGACGACGATCCAAAATGTAGTCAGCAACCTTGTATTTTCCATCAACTTTCTAAGAAGAATAAGTTGTAATAGGCGACAAGTGCTTCTTCAAATTCCAGGACTTACTTTTATTAACAGATTGCCTTTGCTTGAAATTGCACCAAAAATTATGATACGTTCGCCACTCTCTTGACGTTTGACTCGTTTCAAACTTATATTTTTTGTTCCGTAGGATCCAAAATTATTCAGAGCGCTTCACACAACTGAAAATCCAACGGCAAATAAAAGTTCAAAAAAATAAGTGTAAAGTTGAGTTTCCAATTTTTTGGAATTTGCGTAGAACGCGTATTCATGTTTCAGTCCCCTTTGAATTTTTTGACGACTGACATTTTTAAACCCAGATTGTTCTGACCGAACGTAAATTAACAACTTTATGACCAGATTGGATCTCAGCGACAACATGGCGTTTGATTTGACAGCACTTTGGAGGACACTTTTCATTTATATGTATAGTTTGAGTGTTAAACATGCAATAAGGAAACAAAAACCTAGCCATGTTCAGATTTTTCCAAGTTTTAACTCGGCAAATTTGAGAGTTTTTCTGGTTTATTAATTAATTGTTGTTGTTAAGCAACGTTTTCCGGTTGGATAATAAAAAGGACATAATCTAAGAATATCAGCTAAATGGACCAAACAGATCATGAGATCAAAGGGTCGTCAAAATTTTTTTAAGTTAACAATAGGAGTCACACTTTGTTTTCTCAAAACTCTACAGTTTTTGTACATTTTTGGAAGCTACGTTTGAACATTTGGAGCACAATTTGTTATTGAGCTCTAACTGTACAAAAAAAATAACATACTACAATGAAATTCATTTTAGTCTTTTATACATATAAAAAAAGCCTATTGCGTAAGGATTCTGTCTGCAATAAAGTTTTTTGCGGGTCATAAATTCCGTCTCACTTTGTTGCATTGCTATAATGGCGGTGACAACATGTTGACGTACCGAAATATATAGTAATAATTCGTGTATTTTTGCGTGGCCTCAACAAAATGCTCTAAGAATTAACCATGCCGGACGATAGCCATAGCGCAGTGGCCGGCTGGCGGGATAAGCGGCGGAAAAACTAACGCTTTGTAACTGTAACTTACATTACCAATAATGTGAGTTTAATTTGGTAAATATTAAGGCAACGTTTGGCGATATACTATTTTAACACTTATGGCTATGTGATCGATATCTAAATTTAAAATGACGTATGTGCCGCTAAGCTAACTTTTAAGACGTCATTATATGTATATAATGGAACATGGTTCTACTGTTTCCATCTTGTTTAATTTGATATCAGCGTCAAAGATATTGATAAAGTTAATATCTTTATCAGTATTGGCGGCCAAAAATAATATTTTTTCTCTTGTCTATTAAGTGTTTTTTCATAAAGTTGCTGTCAAGTGTTGAAAGTGTGGTTACTTTTGTTAAATGGCCTAACTATTTTAGTATCCATTTTTTAAATAACTTGGTATGGAAAAAACCCTTTTGCCTGAGAAATGTATAATTTATGAAACGTCATAGTTCTGTGTGATTAACTCTCTCAATAATTTTATCTCTTTTAACTTTACCCTACCTTTAGAAGTATTATTTTACATAGCTTTCATTGTATCATCATACAGATACTCCTAAATAAAAAATTCTGGGTTAAACAGACATGCGATGCACGTTTATAAATAATGAGATTGATTTTCTTCTCTTCGGGAATAATGGTTAGTAGCCGATGTTAAGGCACAACTGTCTGATGGTCGGGTATTCCGCAACCAATACGTTTGATGTAATACAACAAATCTACGCGATTGATGCTATGTCGAAAGCATAAGTGCTTAGGTAACAAAAAACGTTTGGAAAAGGACGAGAAAATGTCAAGTATGAACAACACCCAGGGGGTCCATCAACATCTTATACTTCAGACAATGGGAATAAAGTAAAACCGGTTTTGGACTGTAACAGTGTTATATTGATTTTAGATAAAGTGGGATTTTCAAAGTCCATTGCGCGTGAAATTGTTATGATGGAATTGGAATTGCGGAAAGTTAGTGCTAAGTTGGTTCCTAAGATTTCAACCAACGTCAGAAAAAATTGTCAATTTTTCGTAAGATTTTGGACCGTATGAGAAGTGAGCCTGATTTTTTTGGAGAAAGGAATAGCTAATGGTAAAATGTGGGTTTTTGATTGCAACCCGGAATACGAAAAGAGGCAGCTTTAAGCGGTGTATTGTTTTTTCTGGGACAAAATAAGGCGAAAATGCTTAAATAGCTAAAGAAAAGAAATGCGTGTCCACCAGAGATCGCCAATATCTGGGTTCTTCACCATGACAATGCGCATGGCTTAGAGCTAGAGTTACTATCGAAACAAATTGTGACGACGCTGCCCTAACCTCTTTACAGGCCGGACTTCTTTTTGTTTCACCGGCTTGGAAGCATACCATTTAAGGCTGTTAAAAATTTGCAGGCTGCTGTGACCAATGCTTTGAAAGAGATTCTAGTTTAAGATTTTCAGGCGAGCTGCGACGCATGGTAGAGCTGCTGGTAATGGTATTGATACTTAGTGACGTTACTTTTTTATGTGGGATTCAGAAAAAGTAAAGCAAATGTTGAAAGCGATGAGACAAATGTAGAGGTAGAAATAGCATAAATACACCTGCTTTTGCAAAAACTATCTAAGAATAGACATGTAATAATAATAGTTCCCCGTAACAGGCCTTGAAGGCCCTTTGGGGTCGTAACAGGATAGGTCTGCTACAATCTAGAGCCTACGGCACACAAGAATAGACGTGTAGCTTAAGTAATTGTCCAGAATCAAAATAAGCAGAGATAACTAGGTATAAGGGCCGCCGCTATGGCATAATGGCCAAGAATTTTTGCTCGGTTGCCCGCAAACCCAGCGCGCGGACGAGTTCGAATCTCGCTGGAAACCTATCGGTGTATATAACGTCGTAGTATTAAGTTAGTAAAGTCATATGTTAACAGGCACAATAATCCCTCTAGACTGTAGCGCTAGTATATGCGCTTCAATAAAAAAAGTGTGATATAACCCTTTTATGATTCAATTTGATTATTATTCTTTTTCTTTATTTTCTAGTAGGAACATTACTTGTTTTTTCAGCAGCTTGAATAATTTTTTATTTTAAATCACTTTTGTCTATAGTAGTTATTAACTTTAGAAAGCCTGTAAGGCGTAAGCGAAAGCTAATGCGATTACGATTCTGTGTGTGTTGATATCTTCAGAACTACTAAACTTTACTTCATATTGTAGAAAGTAGTTTTCAAAGGCATTTTCCACGAGACCCTAAAGTTTTACCTTTTCTTGTAATGTTTTGTGATGATCCTTCATAGTGTTTTTAGTTATAGGGAATAGAAAGAATCAACAGGGGCAAGATCAGGCGAATAAGGCTACAGCCATTCTCCACAAAGTCGAATGAAAGTTAAATTTGGTCATCAAAGACCACTTTGTGTACAAATCGTGCACTCACTTTACACATTTGTAAATCGACAATTATTATTTCTCGTACTGTTTTTCTTTTTATTTCTAAATGTTCCACTAAAGGTCTAATTGAAACACGACGATCTTCTGGTAGAAAATGGCCGACTCTTTCCATGTTCTTTTTGCGTGCTGCCAAAATTGGTTTTACTTCTCTTGGAGCGTCTTCTACAGCTTCTTTGCCTTCTTTTTACCGTTCTTCCCACTTGTAAACTGTAGAGTGCTTTATGGTAGATCCATTTAATAGTTTCTGAGCCTCATTTCTTTGTAGATTTAATTTAATAGCAGCTGTCTGTCTTACAGTAATCGCTAATCTTTTCGATAAAATTGCCATTTAATTTAGAAAACGGATTTGGATTGCCATGATAGTTGAATTAAGTGAAATACTTGTTTTCTAAAATTTGAAAAATTTATGTTTTTGCAGTATTTAAACTTCCTTGTTAAGCTTTCTTTACTTATATAATATTTCCACCTTACATTGCTAATGTTAATGTTTTATTAAGTTAATGTCTTTACAGTGATCTGTAAATAAAAATACAGTTTGCATTTCTTTACAATTGTTTAAAAAAATAGGTAATGTTATTATATAATTTCACTTTTATTTTATTTTTTTATGGATATATTAAAGTGACAAACATTTTATTGGAAATATAGAAACATAGAAGTAAACTGCATCAACTGCATTTTACATAATTAAATTAAGAATTTTTGGAAATTATAACGCTATACTGGAAAGAGTATACTAAACCCACTAACAGAACTTATATCCCGGTATAGCTTTTTTGTTAACACAATTTTATTTTCACTTACGTAATTGAGTTAGATAACTTTAATTGATTTATACTGGAAAGTCACATTCTACAATTAGTAGTATAGAGTATTACGTAATAATTAGTCAAAAACTAAAATTAACTTTGATATATGTGTATTACATATAAGCAGAATTATTATTTTTAAATTTATTAAAGCTTCACAAAAATAGCGGAACGATGAGTTTAGACCATAGAAAAAGTGTTTCACATTAAATTAAATAAATTGTTAATTTTTTATCAAATTTTGGCAGTTGAATGGTCTCGGGCATAAAGCAGAATAACAGCTAAGATTTTCTTTGCACTTTGGTAGTATATTCTAAAAGAAAAGCATTCCCGACAACCATTAATGGACGGTCATTTTCGACAAAGTGGCCATTGATGCGAATATAGCTCTCGGCAACCTTGGTCTTCGGGCGACGTGGCTTATCTTCATTTTCTTAAAATATTCCCCAAACAGTGGAAAGTTGCATAAATACTAATGATTCCAATGCTCGGAAAAACCCAGAGGACATTACCTCTTACCGACCTACCTAGTCTCTAAACTATTTAAAAACTGCTTCTACAAAAAATACAAACCATGCTTGCAGCCAGGAATATACTCCCACAACATCAGTTTGGCTTTAGGGAAAGAAACGGCACAATAGAACAAGTTAGTAGGATAGTGATAAAAATAAACAACGACTTGAATCTTAAAAGATACTGCACTGCTGTATTCTTCAACATTAGACAAGCCTTCGATAAGGTTTGGCACACGGGACTAATTTATAAAATTAGAAGAATCTTCCACAAATGTATGAACTTATCTGGTTATACCTAGAAGGTCGAACTTTTCAAATTAAACTAAGAGAAGTATTGAAGTATCTTTTATCTTATATATACCGCAGATCTGCCCACAACACCTCAAACACTCACAGCCACCTACATCGATAATACAGCAGTACTAGCATCACACTCAAACCTTTGTGTAGCTTCTAACTACCTCCAAAGCATCCTTAATAAAATTCATACCTAGTTACATCTATGGCGTATACAGGTTAATGAAACAAAATCCGTACAAACAACCTTCACACTACGGACAGAAACCTGCCCATCAGTGACGCTTAATGGAGAACCTATTTCATAACAGGATAACGTCAAATACTTGAGAATTCATCTGGACAGACGCATCATATGGAAAACACACATAATGAACAAATGAATGTACTTAGGACTCAAATTTCGACATATATATTGGTTAATTGGAGAACTTTCCTTTTATCCCTAGAAAATAAGTTGCTACTGTATGTCTATTAGCCAAAACTATTTACTTATTGTTCATGTTCAACAGATGGTAAATGTACATTATTTAAAATTTAAAAAAACTTTATTTTCAACTGTTTATTATTTATGACGCTAATAAAGATATTGTTCCTAAACTGTTATTTAAGCCTTCAAAAGAGTTTCGGCCGGTTTTATGCCCTCTGTCGTGAAAAACTTAGTAATAATTTGTTGTGCAATGGACGCGGGTATCTCTTGCTACAACAGAGTGATACTGATTTTAAGGAAGTGGTAATTTGAGGTATTCTACGGGAATCAGGCATTCAAGAACCGCATTTACGATGTATAAAATAAAAAAGTTGGTTTATATATTCATTTCGAATAACTGTTGTACATGCGCTCATAATGAACGCGTAATAGGCGCTAGTTGCAAAAATAAAGATAAAATGCGTTATAAAAAAAATAGATAAAGAATAAGCAAACAGAATCACACTGACACTTATATTTATCAAAACTAGAGCGTACTATTAACTTAATCTAACTTAATCTAACTTAACGTTAAGGTTTAGCCTACCGTCATCGACAGAGTGGGCAGCTGAGTTGGGCTGGTCAAACAGCGCTAGCGACGACCAGGCTTGGTGTAGGCGGCTAGACAAGAGGCCATGCCACAACGCTGGTGTAGTTAGCGGCAGGGAAAGACAGCAACACTTTCCTCGGTCTTCCTCGCCTCCGGGCGCAGGTTTTCCTCAATGGTATCCCCCAATTCCCCATAAATGAACCTGCGGTAAATAGGAAAACCTGGGAGCGACTCGTGGAAAGCGTTTGTAATTGCGGTTTTACAGCGGGATGCTAGATCCCGTACAGAGCAGGTGAACGAGTCGATGCAGAATCGTATACTTGAATGCAAATGAAATTTTACCACGCAATGGTACATCTCGTATAGAGAGTGTGGACGATTTATGACGGATGGTTACACTTGAAATTTTAATACTCAATTGCGGTATACGGTACTAACTTCGCGAAATATAGAACGTGTCCCTTTCACCCCTGTTCGGATTGATAATGCAGGTCCATTTAAAAGCTGAATTTAAACGTTTTCTTACCCTTTTCTTAATGTGTGAATTTTAAAAGAGAGAACGTGTAAAGCCCCAATTTAAACTAAAGTTTACACATATAGCCATGCATGATTGGCCTTTTTCAGGTTTAGTGCTAGATTTAAAATTTTGAGCGCCGATTCCTATGTCCTATGAAATGGTTTAATTATTACATTGTAGGCGTCTTAATATAGAAAATACGAATTTATATCTATGATAATACAAGTTATACTGGGTAACCAATCAGACTTTGTTAATCGTTTGATAGATAGTACCTTTCATAGAGGTTGAGCAAAGAAAAGAATAATTGAAGCTTCTTCTTTTATGGAAGCAGGCTCTGAATTACTTCGAATGAGGATTCGTTTCATATTCTGAAATTGTAGATGCGTCAAAATAAGAAAAATGAGACACTGCTATCCTGAGTCATATAGTCCATCATTAAAAATAAAGGAATGCGTTAGTTAGAACTAAAATTGTTGGCGATTATTCTATAGCTACGGTCTGTTCGAGTTTTCCTTGATACCTTTTCGGCCAGGTATTGTATATTTGTAAGTTAAGTTAATGTAAAAATAAACAATAATTGTCAAAACGAAACAAAAACTCTCTTATGCTCCTCAATTATGGTTTTCGTTTTCTTCCTATACTTCTACTAACATGATTTGCAAATGTTCGTGATCTTTATGCCGCGTTAGGTGTCCAAAGTATGACGTTTTTATTGTTTTCGCTGTGTTAGTAGTAGCACTTGGGTTTTTAATCTACCGAGTACGTCCTCGTTTCGAATTCTCTGCATCTAGCTTATATACTGCCTCCTTCTGTATTGCAACATTTTAAAATTTTATGAGGCGTGTTGGGAAAGTGAGTTCCGTTAGGCTATAAAAATAGTGACAGTTCAAACAGTTTCTTAATAAATGAATGAATAAATGTTAAATTATTTTTTAATTAACTTCCACCAATATTAGGGACATTTGTATCGGAAAATTGTAGTAGGTGTAAAATTTTGCTTCCGCCGTTTTTTCCCAAATTCGAGGTTTTATTGTAAAGAACTAGTTATACATTTACGATACAAAATATTGTCCATCGCTGGCTACTACTTTCTCCCATCTTTCGGACAGCGTTCGAATCCCGCGTCCAAAAACTACTCAGCTTTTGAGACGATCCACGTATCGATACAATTTTGACATCTTTATAAGAACGTAAGTGCTGATCAGCCAAGTTATGCGCCATTGATTGAAATAAGTGAGAGTCACAGGGAGCAATGTTTGAGAATACGGCGGGTGAGCTAGGACTTTCCATTTCAACGTTTCCAAGTTTCCAATATTGTGTCTTGTAGCGTGACAATCACTTTATCGTGTCTCTCGTTGTATTGCGGCTGTTTGTTTTTCAGTGCTCGGCTTATACGCATCAATTGTTTTTCATACAGATCGCCTGTGATTGTTTCAGATGGTTTTAGAAGCTAATAATACACTACGCCGAGCTGGTTCCACCAAATACAGAGTATGACCTTGGAGCTGTGAATATTCGGTTTGGCCGTCGACGTGAAAGCATGGCTGGGAAGTCTCCAAGATTTTCTGCGCTTGGGGTTATCGTAGTGAACCCATTTTCGCCCAGTCACAATGCGATGCATAAATCCCTTCCGTCTTTACCTTTCAAGCAGAAGTTTACAAGCAACAAACGTCATTCAACATCTCTCGGCTTCATTTCATGTGGCACCAGATTTTCTGTTTTCTGAATCATTCCGATGACTTTGAGGCGTTTTGAAATGGCTTGTTAAGTCACTCCTAATGATCCTGCCAATTGTTCTTGCATTTGACACGAGTCTTCATGAAATTATGCCTCCAATTCTGTTTATTTCTCTACCACTTACCGCCTGCATCGATGTCAAAACCGTTCTTGAAGCGTTGAAACCACTCGACATTTCTTTCTAAAATGTTCTCGTTATAAGTACGTGAAAGCATTAGTAATGACCATCCGCAGCTATTCATCATTGAAAGAAAATTAAAACCTCGCAAACTATATAACCTTTGATCGTAAACTGACATTTTCATCCTAGAATAATTTTACGAGACGAACATAATCGACTACTGATTTCGACTGGTTTATGTTGACAAATGTCAAGCTCAATCAGGGTGTTTACATCTGTTTAGTTTCCACCAGGACCGCCTAAAGCCATCTCTTATAACAACACATAAAGTTGTACACATGTTAATTTGTCTGTTTAAAGAATATTACCTTAACAAGTGTCCAAATCCTTTGAATGCAGATAACTTAATTCAGCCCTTAAAATTTAGTTTTAAACGTCCTTTACAATTTTGTATTTCTTCATTTTTTACTAAATACATTTTCACCGTAGACTTTACAAATTTGTCAAAGATATCTGCTGGTTTCAAATTTGTTGCTTTTAAAAAATAGATAACAGGGTGTATTTCACAACTAGAGTTTCTTTCAAGGAACTTAAACATTTTACTCTTATAACAAACACCATAAATAACTACTGTTAATGAAATGGCATTAGTAGACGGGTAATATACAAAGGAGTTTAGTGAGAATGCGCTTTGATATGCTTTAATAATTTTAAATCACATAAAACTTTAGGTATTTTAATAAAGTCCGCTCTTACAATTTTTGTATGACTTCTTATTTCTTTTGAGTGGTGTAGTGTACTGTAGTTTCTCTTCTTAAGTATATATGGCTTCTGATATTTTGTATATATGTTTGTATAAACTTATATTTAGCCCGTCTTCCTTCTATCAACCGTTTCGTTCTTCTTATTAGACTACAATATGTTAATCTCTTTTATTCATCGATTTTTGTCTGATCTCTGACGTGGATGTACCATATTAACTTTTTTTCTTTTGTAACACTCAATACATGTTTTTCTACCCCAATTTGTCTTTTAATTTCTTAATTCCTAATTTGATCTCACGTTTTTATCATGTAACATCTCTATCAGTATTCTATTTCCATGGGCTTTGTTTTATTGTTGTTTTTTTTATTACTCAGTTTTCTACTTTATGAATCATACGTACTATCGTGTTATGTATACTCTGTTTCGTATTTATTATGATGTTATTATTCTAGAATTAGGAATTAGGTGTAGTTGTTTAATAAATACCATTTCTTATCCGATTTTTTTGTTTATTTCTTCTTCAGTTGTTCGTTTTTTGATATTAAATCTCAAATTTATCCTCGTCATTAATTTTTAAGTTTTTGTGAACTTCTAAATCCTTTATTTCCTGATTTGGAATTGTTATGAACGCAGGTTTTTATCAATTAATTTTTATGTCTGCCTTAATATATGCCTCTTATAGTTTCTAATCTTATAATCTTATTCAGTCAGATCGAAACTTAGTGTGTCTAGATTTTCCTGACGAATTGGGATTTTCATACCTTTACACTACCTTTTACAAGGTGTGTGTCCTCTAGGTAAATATTGAATGAGGTAATGTTAAGCATCTTTTTTTATATTCTAAAGTAGTTACTAGTGTTGTGTTTTATCTTTGTTGCTAATTTGTTACTCTTGTATAATTTCTGGAATGCTTAAATTATTTTCTTGCTTACTCCTATCTTGTCCATAACGTTCCATAGTTTTCCTCTCAGTAGACTTATAGGATTTTTTAAGATCTATAAAGGCTTGATGTACGTCTGTATTTCTTTTGTATTAATTGTTATATAGTATATACGCTATCTAGACAGGATTTTCCTTCGGCAAATCCGGGTTGGTCCGCCCCTATTTTTTCTTATATTTACGTTTTTATTTTATGTTTTGTTATTTTACCATATATTATTTCTATTGTCGCTATTACATTTATGTCTCTATAGTTTTAGTTCTATCTACAATTAAACTTTTTAAATATGGAGATGATGTAGGCTGCTGCTCGTTCTTCTAGTAGTCCCTCCCTGTTCATTGCTTTTTTGAACATATTGTGTATCATTTGAAACCGTTTTTGTGAGCCGTATTCTTGTTAACTAAGTTTAATTGCCTGCTAAATAGAATTTTTTTAGTTGTTGGTTGTTAATTATAAATCCCATTTTATTCCTTTGGGTGTCCAGTACATGCATTAAAGTTTGTAGCTGTTCTATGTTTTCCGTTATAATTATTGTACCATTTGCACAACAAATGTTGCTTATTCTTGTTACATTTATATTTACACCTTCTTATTTATTCATTATTGATTTAGTGTAAATATGATATATAACTGGTGACAATACACATCTTTGTCTTACACCTCTAATGATGTCTATATGCTTTATTCCTTCAGTGTCAACTTGAACATATGCATTCTGATTTTAGTAAAGATTTTGAATCATTTTAATGTTCTTTCCATTCAAACCTATATCTAAGAATATGTCGAGCAATTTATTATACCTTATACTTTTTGTACTTCCAAACATCTTTCTGTTGTTATTACTAGAACAAATATTGATTCCTAGGTGTTTGACTTCATATAAAAACCATACCGAATATAGCAAAGAAACTTTTTACGTTTGTTTCTTATATAGTAAAAATATTTTTAAAACATGATTTATGCTTATAGAACAATGATCTTCACATTTAACAGATTTATGTTTTATGGCCTAAGCATAAACATTGGCTATAATTTCACTATTGTATATTTAATTATATAATTTTGTCAATTTGATAGTTATATTTGGGCTGAAATACTTAAATTGTTCTGCAGCTAACATATCTTCTCCTGGTGCTTTATTTTTTATGTTTTAACAACTGCTTCTATGTTCGCTTTAAGAATATATGACCCTTTCAACTCTTCGATTCTAGTTTTTTTAAATATTTTCCCATATTTTTATATATGCACAGCTATACACTTTTTCTATTATTCATAAGACTTGTTTCAGATTTTTAAAATAAACCTGCAGTTTCTTTAATCTTCTGATCCATTTCACTGTCTTTTTATAAAACTGTCTTTTACCTTCTATCTGTATACATTCTCCTTGCAACCCTTTCTTTTTAACTTCTTTAACTTTTCGATTTATTAGTCTGTTTTATTCTTTATATTTATTGATATCTGTATTTTTTTGTTTTCTATGAGATCTAATATAACTTTTATTGCGTTTTTCTTGCAATCTTTTTTTTGCAAATTTAGTTCTGCTGCTTCCGTGAGTCATACCATTCCAGTGCTATTTTATATTTGTTTTTGTGTTATTATTAGTATGTTTTCATTTTTTAGACTGGCATTATTTAAGTTATAAGATGTAGATATTCTTTAATCTTATTTTTTTATTACAACTTCTTTAATCAATTTTGGATTTTATTTTTGGTATTGTATCTTTAGTTGAATTTTATGTCCGTTTCTTGATATGTCTTTGTACTTGGCACACTGTTTTTATACCTTCTGTTTATCAGGATATAATCTATCTGATTTTATGTAGTCTTTATCATGTCGCGGTGCTGTCCATGCATGCACATAATCCCTATTTTGACAATTTAAACTAAGTATTTACTACAATCATACCTGTATTTTACAAAATTGAATCAGTCGGTCTTTTCCAATTATTACTCCCAAACTTAACCTTTTTTTACTTTTGCATTAAAGCCCCCTATGTAAATATTGAAAATACATAAATGTGTATTATATTGTGATTTTAATTTAACCGATAATCGTTCATTGTGTCTATTATTTTTTTTTCATATAATTTTGTTCAGCCTTAATGTGTCTATTTGCAATATTTTTATTTTGTGTGTTACTTTTACCATCATTCCTTTTTGATAAGACTTCTAACGTTTTATATAGCTATTTTAAATTTTTTTCAGGGGATTCTTAGGACCCTTTGACCACTTAAGGCCTACTATAGACTGTAGGCTATGTCTATGTTATTAATAATGTCGATAACGTGGTAGTTTTTCTTTTAGTTTCCACATTTTATCCTGTTTATCTACTTCTATCTGTGGGGACGGTTTCTTATCTCCAGGAGAAGATAGTGCCTTGTCATCAGTTATTGTTGGTAGATTATAGTTATTTCGACAACACTCAGTTTCCACGTACGTTATCCATTTGATTTCTTATCAACACCCATTTTCCAATACTAGGACGATTATCCTCACCCAGCATCTTTTTGCCTCCACCGTTGAACATAAGCTCCTTTTTGTGTATTAACACTCCCTTAGTATCCTAGTTAAGCGTTTTGAAAGCATATTCTAGGATAGCTGCAAATAGCTTGGGCTGTAAAAAGCTCAATGTGAGGAATTTGCCCGGTAGTTGGAATGCTTGCGGTTGGGATAATTATTTACTTTATTATACCATAAGCTAAGCTCCAATTTTCTTTCACTTTTAATCATTTAGTGACTTGTTTTATTTGTCTCAGGTATTGTTAGCTTTAAGCATTAAATGTACAGCCTTAGTTAAAGTGTAATAATATTGAAGCAACCATTCCTGGGTAATCAAGTTGTAGCGGCAAAAGAAGTAATATCTAGGAAATTTTTGGCTGGTCGCAAAAGAAGGTTTCTGTAATCTAAGTAGTCACAATTCTAAAATTTTCATGTGCAGGTATTTAAGCGTTCAAGGAACACTCGGCAAGACAATTACCGTTAGTCATGATTCGCGTGGTGATCGAAGTGCACCAGAGAGCAGTCAGCTTGTGGACATAACTAATTAATAATAGTATCAGTGAGTTAATTAACTGCTAACGCACTATAGAGATGCCCGTATATTGTTAAATACTTAAGTGAAAATAAATAATCGAATCTATAAACCGAGTTCGATATCCTTTTCGTACTAAGATAAATTTCAAATTTTTCTAAGATATAGGAATATCTTTAAATTAATATAGAAAGAAAATTGGTAGTATTTATTTTATAACTTCAATTATTTTAATATTGAGAGTTTGCCATATTGATCATTTGGTTTTACTTATCTTGGTCTTATTACAACAAAAGGGTTGTATCAGATTTATTAATCTTTAATATATTTTGATAGAATTAAATAAAATTAATATAAAGGAGAGAAGATTTTAAAATTACACAAACAACAAATTTTTGTTTAATTGCTCGTTTATTACAAAATGAAAACCCAATAAAAATTCAAAACTTAAAAGCCATACTTAATGTTGAGGAATATGGTTTCCGTAGTTGTCATTATTGGCTACATTTCCACCATAGGTTTGGTATCCAGCGTTACGATAGTTTGCGCTGCCGTATCCCTCATCATGAGGATGGTTTTGAATTAGAACCGGCACTCGCCTTTCAACGTATACAGGAACTTGGACGGGGTAGTAGACGTTCTTTTGCACAGGGTACGGTACCGGTTTTTGTACCGGAACAGCAATTTTGTAGATAATTGGCACCTTTACTGGGACTTCCACAGGGTATGGTACTATTTTCTCAACCGCGTAAGGCACTTCTTTGGGTACCGGTACGGGGTATGGTTTAGGTACGTGAACTGGATATGGCCTGTCGACTGGCACGGGAATTTTAACTGGCACTGGAACTGGTATTTTCTTCTCCACTGGTACAGGAACAGGGTGGGGTACTGGAACAGTCTTAGTTTTTTCTATGACAATTGATTTGATATGGCCGTGATTTCCATTGTCCTGTAGGTGACCAATATTATGGGCGTTTGCAGAGCTAACAGCTAGCAAGTCATGATGGGCGTTGTGGAAGTTGCTGTGATGGTGATCGATGCTATTGTGAGCGATCGCGGAACTCAAACCGTGGTGTCCACTGTGAATGCTTCCGTGTTCAAGGCTGGTAGTGTGGCCGTGGTGGATGTTGTTGTGACTAGTCGCGGTGCTGACACTGTTGTGTCCGTGTCCCAAAGCATGCAGATCGCGCTTATCGTGCTTTTTGTCATCCACAGCCTTCTTCTCCTTCGCGGAGGCCGCGAAGCTGAGAACTAAGCCGGCGAAGAACAAAAAAGCAGAAATCTGATAATCAGAAAGGATGTCAGCTAGGTTACGCGTAGGATAGGTTTACTTACTTGGAACTTCATATTTCTCTTGCCAAGGCGTTGAAGCACGACTGTGGTTGTCACTTCTGCGAGTCAAACTATATATACTAAAAGTCATGTTAACGACTGGAACATTTCTACTAATTAGTTTAGAATTTTGATTGAATAACTAAAAATATAGTCATTAATCGTTAATATTTTTACACAATTTTTGGGTGTTTAATTATCTATTGAATGGAAAATTTACTGGAACTAATTTACTAAAACATTTTGGTATGCTTAACATATACGAGATGCTATTTAGATATTTTAAAAGTTACTAAATAGTACACACTAAATCTGGGTACAAGAACTCAAACTTGAAAAAATCTTTTGAGGATGTTTTTCATAATTAAATAAACTATATATTTCAATTCACTGGCCGATGCAACTAATCACAACTAAGATTCCGTGACTGCTTGCCTTGGTTGAAAGTAAAAGTTTAATTACAGAAATACTTTGTGCATCTTCTCTACTTGTACTTTTGCACCAGATTTTGTTTTGTAAATGCGTCATTTACCATACTGTCATGTTATTCATCTTTTATTTCGTTGTTTTTAAATATTTTGGCGTTTTTGAATTATTTTTGGCTATTGCAGGTGGGTTGCAAATAATATTTAATTGCTAGTTTATTTATAAAATGATTTATCTCTGTCTTTTTTGCTTAGTAGTGGTTTATCAACCTACTTAATATAATGTGTTAACAATTAGGTCAAAATAATTATCTTTTAATTCTTGTTTACTAATTACTGTACAGATAACTATAATTAAATAGTTCTGACGCAATAAAACTGTTAAATAGCATTATGAAATATAAGATTTAACTCCCTGTTCTCTTTGTATTGTTGTATCTCTTTTGTATCAAGTACAAAATTGAATAAAATTACTAAAATCTGAAATATTGCCAGGCTTTGAAAAAATTCAATTCCATTTTGAGTTTGAACTTTTGTCGGTATCTTAGAAATTTGTTTTCTTTTGAGTATTAAAACTAATTCTATTTAACGAGTCTTCTTGTGCTAATTTTAATCGATTTTTGACTAAATGAATATATTTTTAAAGGTTAATTTTCTACTTAGCTAAAAGCAGCCTGAAAAAAATATTTTTGTGTAACTCCTGATTAAGGCTCCTAGTGAGTCCATACAAGATTTTATTTTTCTTAAACACATTTTGTTAAGTTTTATTCTCAATAGTTGGTTACAATTTGAGTAATATTGGGAACGTTTGCATTAAGAATGTCTTCGATAAAGTGCCAAGAATTTTAAGTGTTACATTTTGATAGTTATAAAAATTTTGGTGTTCCAATTTATGCCTAATTATAAGGTATTACTTTTTGAATCAACTTTAACGATAATATTGTACCAAATTCAACCCAAGAATCAGTAGCGACAAGTGTTAGCTATCAAAACTCTGGTTGGCATTTCCTCCTTTTCTTGATTGTATTTACACTTCTTATAAACACAGTAAATGAAATAAAGTTGTAGTTTTGCGTTGTTCTGGTAAAAAAACAGTACCTTAACGACTGGCCAATTTGAGACTGGTCAGTAGTTGCCTTTAGTTCATACAATTAACCCCACTACAAATATAGATTGCTAAAAAGTCAAAGAATAAAATTTTCTTTCAATCCAACTTCGTAAAACTAATTTAGAAAGTAAATTTAATTCTAATTTAATAAGAGTAACATGCAATTTTTTCAATTATTTGTATTTTGTGATTAAACCAATTTGGATTTAAGCAATAATAAAAAAATTGCTATTGTTATTGTTCAATGTAACTTAAGTACCCAAAGCTGTGCAAATACTCCATACATATTTTGTTCTAATAAACAAATGAATAACTAGAATGTTAATATTTTTGAAATATTTTATTGAATTTTTTATTTTCCTTATTTTAATTTTTATAGTGAAAACCTTAGGATGATTGTTATATACGCGTATGCCAATGATAAAACTAAATTATTTAGAGTCTTCTAAGTTATAATTTTTTAATAATAAATAAAATAACAACTATTAAATTACGTTGTGTTATAGACCTTATAGACTTTTAGCTTAACCAAATACAATTAAAGAACTATACTAAATAAAAGAATGCCGGTCAAGGAACTCATTATCATGCTGTGCTACAATATTTCTGTATAATTAACATTACTCGCTTTTTATGTGCCTTGTTAAAAAATAAAACGTCCTCAAATTCCGCCGTAAACCTGCTTTTTACCAAATTCATTCTAATTCGACGTGATTCATAATTATCTGCTCATCAGCGGCCGTGGATGTGCAATAAATGTTATATCATTACTTGCAAGAACTAATTAACACGGAAACTTTCACCATAAAAATCCGGCTTACAGGAAAGGCACAGTCTTGCCATAGCTTTCCGAGGGTGGCTACCGAAAGCAAGTAAGTAATACTAAGGTCTAAGTTTAAAAAAAGTAGAATTCCAAATGATGATCCTTTATTCTTTATTTAGTCTTACTAGAAGTCTTTGTTGTATATTTGAGAAAGAATTTGTCTACTTTGGGAGACGTTCTGTTTTGAGAGTTTACAGAACTAACGTAAATCAGAGGGAAGTAAAAAAATCACTGTCAAATAATACTTTCGTTTGAATATATAAGTTAAAATCTTTGGTATCAAAAATTATCTATAAAGACTAATCAAAGGGTTTAAAAAATCACCAATTTTAATTATGCTGACATGTAAAGCATAAATAAAACTTTAACTATAAAGATGTTACATTTTACCAATTTGACCAAACTTTTTTAGGAAAATAAGTTGGCTTCGGCTTCTGGTCCTTTGGAAGCACATTAGCACAACTTAGAAGTCTATCAATTTTATACAGGAGAACCACGAAAAATCTGTAGACATCAGTTTTTTATTTTAGCTTTTCCCTCCTTTTGCGCTTAGGGTATGTCTTCCTTAATGGATCCATGTTTACTGCAATCTATGGCTTATTGTGATTACCCTAATTAAATAAATTCACAACCAATCTGTAATTGATGTCCCCTGAATCAGCAGATACAGGTCCTTAACAGAGTGTATCTGGAAATCTTCCGGTTTCAGGATTGGTTTCCCGAATGTATGTTGCCTTTTCCTGCACAGCGCGTTGCACTTGCATATGATATGTAAGGCTGTTTCTGGTTATTTGCTACAAAGTCTGCATGCAAGGTCACCATTGAATTTACCAATTTTCCAGAGGTGTTCTTTTACAGTCGCATGTTCTGTAAGAAACCTTATGGTTATCTTTAGATGTGGCCTACTTAGGTTAAGGAGTTCTGCAGCTCTCTTTTGGAAAGGTCCCTTATTGAAGATTTTGTTGAAATAATGTCCTGGTCGCTTCTTCCAGTACATTCCTTAATAAAGCTTCGGGCAGCACTTTGTGAAATTTCTAATTCAGGTTCTGGGCTTATATAAGCCTCACTAGATCCCTGCCTGGCCAGTTCATCGGCTTTCTCGTTGCCGTAGATACCGCAATGCCCAGGTACCATAACAGTTTTACTATGTTATGTTCTGCCAGTGCATTTCCCTTCTTTACGGCAACCTTTTAATTGTGAACTAACCAGCTTTTTTTACAAATCGTGTTGTTTAGTAAGTATGCATTACAGATAAAACAAATTTTGGTGAAAGAAGTACTGGAGAAGTGCATCTCCTAGAATTTCGTAATCCAAGTTTTTAATCGCAATATGCGTCTAACTGAACAAGTTATCCTTGACTTTTGTCTGGATAATATGAAGGTCAAAAAACGGTAATCGGGCGGCTATAGTTAAATTTACTCTTCATGAAATTATAAAATAAAGATTTATTAAGTTTTAAAAATAATAAGAGGTTATGCTACAAAGGTAGTATCTTTTGTCGGAATGGTTAGTCCAAATGTCGTCGACAGGAGAAAGGTTTCGGCAACTAATCCTCGCAAGATGCACAGCTCTCATTTATGGCTTCTTATGCCATATTCTCGCAATTGCAACAACATCTCACCTAGAATAGACTGCTGCCATCAGTGTTTGGCCAAAAATGGGCGACTGATTCCACAAGTCCTCTAAGGGAGAGGGTTTTTAGTAATCAACATTCTAACACGTAAAAATGAAGGAAGAAGCGGATGCAGCAGAATGAAAATTCCATACCTTAAAAAACAGCTCTGTTGGATACGGGACCAGTTCTCTAAACCCAGTTTTAAATCTCAACTAGAAACAGAAACAAGGACAAAAGTGGAAAAAGATAAATTGGAAAAAGAAACAAAGAAAGAAAAGAAGAGGCATATAAATAGGCATATGAAATGTACATGAATTGACGATCTCTAAAGGAAAGAAGTAATATTTAAAATAGATACATTTAATCTGGATGTAGCTATTTTAACAAAAACTAGACAGAACGGAAAAGGCAAGGAAAATACAAACAGTTATGGAATAAAGTATTTAAAAGCAAAAGAGCGAAAGATGTAGTACTTCTATTTAACATAACGAAATGGACAAACGTGAGATAAAGTAAATAAAAGAATAATGAAAATTAATATAAAATTACACGGACAAAATATGTCAATTGTAGAGGTTTTTTAGTATCATGGACAAACAAATAGAAAGCGTTAGCAACCAGAGTAAGCTGATAGTAATGGGAGACTTAAATAGCACAGTGGAAACGAAAAAAATTCTAGGCCAGTTAGGCGATTTGGAGCATAAAGGTAAAAAATGCCGCTACTTATTTTATGCAGCCAACATACGATGACAAAGACATAAGCTAGAGCAACTTGCTTTTTCAAAGGTAAGGCATGCTATCACAAAATGCCATATGTCTTAAGGAAGACGTGCATTTATAATATAGGCCCACAACACAAAATGGCCCTGTGATTTCACAGAGAGCAATGTTAAGTCGGTTATAATATAAATGTGACCCAAGTAAAAGAGCGTGTGTACGTCCAAATAGCCGTTCTTTCTAACAGAAATGCCAGAGAATGCTGCAGTAGCAGAGTTTCAGCAAGGACGCGAAGCAACCTGTGACCGGCAACCTGTAGAATAATTTTGTAACATTAAACCTGCAATGTTACCTTAATAAACATGAGAAGCATAATATAGGCGTTGTTAAATACCCGTAAATTTTGTCCCTTTCTTGTCCTTTATTTGCACATTGCAAATTTTCTTACCGCGCCCGTACTTCTCGCAAAAATAGTTACCATCACTTATGCTCCAATCCTTGTAGATTAATGATAGATAACACATTCTTTCAACATAAGAACATAAAAAATATACTTAAATTCACCTAACACGAGTATATGATATGATAATAGTAAGACGAATCCGGAAAATGACAATAAAAGATGTAGAGTATACCACCAACCAGAATGCAATTTGTATCACCATATCGTTAAAGGAATGTTTGTTTGAAAAGGAACGGTGGTGACCAGATATTGGTAAGAAAATAGAATAAAGTAATTAAAAGAAATATACATTTCAATGTATAAAATAGAACTATTAAAACGGGAAGGTATCAAAAAACTATAGCAAGATAGATTGGAAATGCATTTAAATGAGAAATTAATAGAGAGAAATCTAAATAAAATATAGGAGCATATAAAAACTAGCATTTACAAAGTACTAGAAATATAAATAAAGAATAATAATAGAAAAACAAGTTAAGCAAGGAATTAGAAGAGAAAATCAAAGATAAGAAGAAATACTACTTGGTATGGCTAGCGAAAAATAACAAAAAGTATGTGGAATGTAAAAGACAAGTGAAACAACTAGTAAAACAAAAGAAGATTGTACACTGGGAAAATGTATATATAAACATATGTAGTATAATGGGTTTTAATAAATCCAAAGAAGCCTAACGAGTAATTCGCGGCTTAAAACAAGACATAAAGTGTAACACCAATCTAAATCTGATAATACCTAAAAAATGAATAGAATATTGAGAGACACAGTACACAAGATTTAAAAAATATCAAAATAAAATTATAAGTTAGAGAAGAAACAGAAATAACAGTGCAAGAAGTGTCAAGGGCGTTAAAGAATAGTAAAAATAATAAATTAGTGGAGCCGGAAATCAGAATAAAATTGATGAAGAAATAATAAGTGATTTTTTTTAATAGAAAGAATAGATAATGTGCAGAGAGAATGGAAAAAGTCACATATTGTATCGATACATAAAAAGGGGGACAAAATACATTCCATAACTATAAAGGAATAAGCATACTAAGATGGTGAGGCTATTAGAAGAAGCTATGAAAAATTAGATAAAAAAAAATCAGTGAATTCAGTTCTAAAATATCATATACATATAGACAACATACACTACATTTAAAAAAAATTTTAATGCAATCATGTGAAGTATTGCAATGTGGCCCATGACGAACAAAATGGGGGATAAAATACAGTGGGACTGGACTGTATGAGACAAGGTTACAATATACACGCAAACTTAGGAAAAGAGCAGAGGTGATCTGGAGAGAGATGGAAGTCTATTACGAGAAAAATGGAAAACCAAACGTTGAGATGGTACGCCCATGTCCAAAGATGACCAAAGGCAGTTATGAATTGGTTGCCCAGAGAAAAAAGTAAAAAGACCAACCAGCAGTTAAATAGAAAATAAGTATAAAGATGACGATGGAGAAAAGCCTACAAGAAACGTATGTGGGAGGCAGGCAATTGTGGAGATTGGGAACGGAAAACCACACAGAGTATGTGTTTTATTTTTTTATCGGTACCACTCTTTTAGTAACTTTGCCATCTAGCGTAAGCAAAGCTTCAAAGAATTTTAACAAAAAATGAATTTTGAGAAAAAATATATTTGTTTGCACAAGTTTTAACTCGCTGTTTTATTGTTCTATAAAAACATACATATCATCATACACTTAACAGAAACAAAAAACGCAACATTCCCCAACAGCAAAAAAATATAAAGAAATATTTCTAATTGCCTCAAAAAAAGAGAAGTAAATGAATGACTAAACACTGCCAAACAACATTATTTATAAAACTCAGAAGTTGTAAAAAAAACAATAACAGCGCTCTTAACAATATTTATTCTAACAAGACCAATAAATAAGATACTAAGGTACATTTTTATGTTGTAGTTAATGTTTATAATATTACAATTGCAACACAATAACAGAACAATAAAATAAAACTAAGATCACTTAACACACAAGTTTATGCACGAATGACATACCTTCTATAGTAGCGGTTGTCGTAATTGTGGTTTGGATTTCCAGGAAATTTGTTAGACTCACCATAATTAAAGTTCATGTTCTGCTGTTCTCTAAAGTAAACATTTTCTGGAGGTGGCCTGTGACGAGGAATGCTGTCCTGTGGGGGGTACGGCACAAAATTGGGTATTGGGTTATTTGCAGCCCCTACGTACGGTTTTGGTATTTGAGCTTGGTATGGCTTTTTAGATGTCTCAGTTACTGGAGCTTTGCTTTCTAATGGCAAAGGAAAAAGGCGGGGTGTTGGTACCTGCTTAGGTTTGTCGTTGATAGCTATACTGATGTTTCCATGGTCTTTAAAGTTGTTATTTTTGTGTTCACTTGGAATTTTCAGACCATAGTTTCCTTGTATGCTTTTAACGTTATCAAATTGATAAACATTGTTATGTACATTCTCAGAATTTGTGCTGTTCAAAGCCTGTCTATTGCTGTTGTTATAATAGCTATTCTGTTGGTAATATTCCTTTTGAGGATAACTATGTCCAAGTCCTGAGTTTTGACTGTGATAACTGGTAGGTTGATTTAAATAACTTGGATGATTATTTTGTTTATACCCGCTGTTGTAATCGTTGTTGTTGTACTGTAAATTGGTTTGAGAATGTCCATGCGCAAAATCGGTGTTGTGGCCATAGTTAACTTTGTTGTAATCATTGAAACCTTCATAGCGATTGCTCTCTCCATATCCAACGTTATTATAAGCAGCCGCGTTACTTATACCTCTCCAGTTGTACTCGTCATTATGATTTATAGGTCGAAATCCATTATAATCGTAATTGTTGTTGGTTGCATGAAAATTGTCATAATTACTTTGTCTAAACCCAGCATTATTATCATTGTTAAAATAATTCAAGCTCCGCTGCTCGTTATAAGCATTTCTGTATTGGTTATCAAAATGATTTTGTTCATTTCTCACACCGTGGTATTGATCAACGTTGTTGTGCAACTGTGAATAACTTACACTATCTGAGTTATGGTTTAAGTTAGGATAATTAATATTTTGATTCCCAGGGTTGTGGCCATTTTTAACATCGTATGGAACATACGGTGGTACGGTATTTTGGCCATAATTTTGAAAATGTCTCTGTTCAGGATTGATATGCCCTTGTGGTCTTATGTTGTCCACGCTATTTTTCCCATAGAGTTGATTATAATAATTGGTATATTCATTTCCAATGTTATGGTTGTAATTATTATAGTTTTTAAGTATAGAATCACCGTCTTTCCATGTAGGGTAATTAAAAGTATTGGCACTGCTGTGTGCGACCGCAGGATTCACTTCGTTCAAACCATGCGGTCTACTGATGTAATCGACCTGCTAAAATGTTCGTTATGATCGCGACTTATAGCGTTACGCATACTTACACTGCTTTGTCCGTGATAGCTGCTGGGTTGACTGTTGCGATAGACATCGACATTGGGAGGCTGGTGGATGCTTTGGCCAACCGCATTAAAGTTACTGTTCACCTCTTTATGGCCCGTAGGCCCAATTTTGTCATAGCTATTAACGTTACTTGCACTGTTGTAGCCGTCATGGAAGCCGCGCTTTTCCTGCTTAGTATCATCCGTTGCGGCGGGTCTGAGAAGCAGGGCGGCGAAAATCAAAACCGCAAACATCTGGCGAAAACAACATCGTGAAACAAAGCAGTTCGCACTCTCTGCCCAACCGTGGTACTCACGCATCGCTTCATATTTCTACAGCAGTAGGCTATGGCACAACTGTTAATGCAGTGCCTGCAAAGTACCCTATTTATACCAAATTTCTTAATGGGACGTTTGGCACAGTGCATCGCTAATGAGGCTGTTATTAAATTAACACAATTGTTCGCGGGTAATAGAAGTAGGTAAAGCAGGGTATTAGTGTGAATTATTTCTTTCCGCAAGGTGCTTTATGTGCATAGGTTTGTATAAAATGGCGAGGAATTTAGTTTCGCTTTTTAAAACATGCAGACCGAATCATTGCTTTAATAAGAAGAAATCGCGTACAGTTTAAGTAGAACGGGTTTAATGTAAACCGTTCCACCGTAACATTTCAACTGATTTTTCTTCTTTCACATCCAACTTAGAAAATTACTCTTTTTCAATTGTGGTGGACGACTCATATAGTAGTATATATATGATTCTTCAAATTCCCACTGTGAGCATAGGGCGTCTTCTACGTAAAACTTCCATTTGGTTTGATTTTGGGTTTTTTTGACTTCTGGCCCGTAGATTCTAATTATTTTTGAACAGTTCGCTTCCAAGTTTACTTGGGCCTCCCTCTTGCTCTTGATCTTTGTGAGTTCCAGTCAAGGGCCATCTTTGTTATGTTTGTTGGTTCTTGTCTCAGAATATGTTCGATCCAATTTTACTTTCTGTTCCTAATTTCTACCGATGTCTGTTTTTTTCTCCTCTATAGTTCTGTGTTTGGTACATAGTCTGTTCGATGTATTTTGAAAATTCTTTTCAGGCACCTGTTGAGAAAAGATTAGGTTCTCAGTTTAGTAGTGACTAGATTTCCAAGTCTTGCAACAGCTTTAACATTCGTGTTAAAGATTCTTAATTTGTGTCGCTGAGGTATGGGCTGTCCCAGATTTCCTTGAGTGTTCCAAAAACAATCTATGCTTTCCTTGTCCTTTTCTGTATGTTTGATTCAGTGCCTTCGTTTGTTGATAGTATGATTCCCAGATAGCAGAACTACTCCACACTTTCAATGTGCTTATTTTTTTGAGAAAGTTTTGTTGGTTATTTGTGCGCTCTCATAAATTTTGTTTTTGATGTATTTATTTCCAGTCCTGTTTATTTGGCGTAATATTTTAGAAGGATTGTTATATTCTGAATCTCGGTGAAAGTATGTGTTAGAAGACAAATGTCATCTGCATAGTCTAACTTGTGAAGTTGGCTCTAGATTCCCCATGCACTCCTCTACTTTGTCGATTAACATTCTTCATTATCTAGTCTATTACCAGGTTAAAGAAAATCGAGGATAACGGACAGACCTGATTACCTCCATTGTAATTCTGATGTAGTTCCCTGTGTTCCACCTTAGAGTATGCCTTTTTATATAGATCTTTTATTAGGTTTATAATTTTTAACGGAGTTTCTATTAGGTCTAGAATCTTTCAGATCGCTTCGTGATTAAGTGAGTCAAATATATGTTTAAAGTCTACGAATAAAATGTATAACGCGCTATTCCTCTCATTGCTTAATTCTATTATTCTTCTCAGGCAGTTTATTTGGTCAATGCAAGACTTATTTGGTCTAAATCCAGCTTGTAATGGGCGAATTTTTGTCTATTTTTCCCATTAATCTGGACCTAATGATGTATATCATATTCAGAAGTGTTATATCTCTCCAATTGTGACATTTCGTGAGATCTTCTTTTTTCAGAAGTTTGATAATAAATCTTTTTTTAATGCATTTGGTATTTCTTCCTGCTCCCATATATTATCTGTTGGGTGGTTCTACTTTTATCCTTGTTTCTGGTTGTCTGGCCCCTTCTATGTTGCTTTCTTCTAAAGTTAGAATGTTAACGAAATGTTTTTCCCATTTTTTCAGGTGCTCGTTTTCTGATGCGATTATTCTACCTTCGTCGTCTTTGTGTGGTTCGTTCATATTAGTGTGACTCTGTAAACTTCTCTTATATTTTGTCCTGTGCTATCTATTTAGAATTAAGTGTTGAGTTGTCCATCCAATGCCTTCTATCCCTTTTTGCCATTTTCTTGATTTCTTTGCTGGTTTCATTGAGCTGTCGTGCTGTTTGTTGTCTTTGTTTCTTGGTCCTGGAAGCGTGTAAGTTGCTTTTAATTTTCTTCCTTGTATCCATGAGTGTCTAGGTTTTGTCTGATATTCTGAGTTTGTTGGTTTTTCCTTTTTATTCCTAGTAATATAGTATTACAGTATGGAAATTCTACTGTCAGGAATTAATTTAATTGATCGATTTTTAACTGCCATTGCTTTATGCACGACTACAATTTTTTTACTGTTATGGTTATTGGCATTTAGTATAAAAGTGTTTTGTCACCATACAATAGTGACTAATATATACACAAATATTGTGGTCATTAGACTATTGAGTGTCTTGATAGTCAATGAGTTGGAGAATATCATGATACCTATTTCATGTACCTCTAACTGTTACAGAAACGTGAAGGAACGGGTTTTTAAATACCCCTGTATATTAAATTATTTGGCTGAACGGTATTTGAAGTTGAATAACTAGAATTGAATAAGTAAATATATAAGTTGCGTTGTATAGCACCATTTCTAATTAAATGATTAAATAGAAATACCAAAATACAGATGGCAAATTTAAAAATTTTATCTTGGTTGGTTTTGGTTGTTGTTTTTTAAAAAATCTCTTTTAACGGAAAATTTCAAGTTGTGAGAGGCAAAAGTCACAAGTATTCAGTAGCTAACAATTACACTATGCGCGTTTAGCATTTATAGGAAACCTTTAAACCTATTAGCAAAGCGAAAATTGTAATTAAAAGTTTAATATAGAAGTATAACGCTTTCAACTACCAGTGGCTTTAATTTAAAACTGGTGAAGGGCAAAATAAGCGCTTGGCTATTTAAAAAAAGTATTCCCTTTAGCTTTGCCAATAAGCGAATAGAAGCTATTTGGGTCTCTTTTGACTCAGCAATAATCTTTATTACTCACAAAATCTGAAATTTAATCTGAATTGCTTGTCTTAAACAATTCTCTATCGCTTTTCGATTATTTTTACCATTATTAGATGAATAATAACGGCATGGTAAGGATGCCAGTTGACTTAATTTTGGTAGTAACGCTGCGTAGTATTTTTTGTACTAAACTCTGCTAGGCTTTACCATATTATGTAGATATACGAGTTTTAAATTTAAAAAAAAATAACCACGTGCAAAGTTTTTATTAATTAAGAAGAGTTAGCATAAGAGAATTTAGTACTGAAAACAATAATTTTACTGCTATTAGCAAGAAAAGAAAATTCTAACGAGTATGAAGAAAACTTTACTATTACTAGAGAACGAAAATAAAATTACTGCCGCACCCAAAGTCTTCCTGCACGACCACCTTGCAACCTAAAATGGAGGGTTGCAATGTTCAGATGAACTACCAGACAGAAGCAACTTCTTTTTGGACCATATAGCGTAGCAAAAGCTTGTGGTAAGGTTTAGACAGAGGCGTCTAAATTTTACAAAAACATAACGTGTTATGGATTTCTTAAGGATCTACCTGCACATAGTTTCCAATGAATGACGTAATAAATGGAAGGAGGTGATTCTTTCTATTATATCATCAGCCACTTATAAAAAGCATATATAAATAGTGACCAGCACCATTTTAAACTAGAAAGAATAGTAATTTCTACGCATAAAATGTACAAAATGACCTTATATGCTACAAGTTATACAAATTCGAATCATTATAAAGAAACTCATAAAAAATTTGTTGGACTTTCCGTCATGCTGTCCTATAGTGTGCTAAATACTCGAGAAATTGAGCTAAGATCAGTAGTATTTTACTGTACACTTAAGCAAATTTACGCGACCTCGTTTACATAAATTAAGTGATTTTTAAATGGTGACCTGGTGAAATGGAGCCACTTTAAATTTGATAATTAGTAATATTCACGTACTAAATGGACTGCTGAAAAGGTGTTTTATTTGTTACACATTATGGAAATTCTTATTACTATATACAATCTTATAAAAAAATTGTCAGAATATGTCATGCTGTTTTACAGTGTATTAAATACAGAAGTGATTGCCACTCGAGAAACTCTGCTAAGAATAGGACTTTATTGTTCACTTAAACGAATCTATTAGATCTTCCTTTATTTTTATTTTTGGCATTAATCTTGTTTGCATTAGAAAAGAAACCTCCATTTTTAGAGTTGAAAAACGAAACAAAAAAATAATGTTATTTAGTTGATATATTCTCCTCAGTATAAATTTGCACGTTCAAGAAGTGTATCAAATGACTTTTTTTATATCGCAGATAGGAATGTTGTTGAGATTACTCGTCGTTGATTGTTGAATATCTATAATCTATAAAAACGGCTTCCTTTCATCACCAAATGCAACTTAGAAAATATAAAATAGTTACGGAAAGCTAAATCGGCTAAAGCAAAAAAAATAATTTTGGTCATAAAATCAGTTGCAATGAGTCTAACTCTATGGAAGGTGAAAGGTAATTATTATGCAACTATCGTCAATTTCCTGGCTCTCGGTATATAGGACGAGCATAACGAATACGTCTTACTATACCTTTCAGTACACCAAAATAATATTCAACATTAACAACTTGAAGCAAATACTTTGTGGATAATCCCTTCGGGATCCAAAAAAGCAGTGAGCATTGTTTTGATTTTTGAGTTCTCCAAACGAGATTTGTTTTGATTTTCTTTATCTGGGTTTAAAACACCACGTTTCGTCAATAGTTATAATCCTTGGTAAGAAGTTTTTATCTCTTCGTACCTTTTTAATGATGTCTTGACAACGCCCAATTCGATACAATTCTTGGTCATCTATTAATCAATGTGAAACAAACTTTGAATTTAGCTTCAACCGATTAAGTTTTTACGCACGTTTCGAGATTTTCTTCGGCCATCGTCTCATTTAATCAGTCCGAACGCTTATCATCATCATCACAACCTCTTTGCCTTTTCTAAATCGCCAATGCCACTCGAAAACACGTGTTTGTAATAAACAATTATCTTCATAGGTGATTTGAAGTATATAAAGCATTTATTTAATATTTATACCGTTTTTAACAGAACTTAGATACTTTACTCTTTATTGATTTTTGATTGACAAATAAACTACTGCCACTTAAAGAAGCCTATCTTGGATTTTAGTGAACACATTTTTTACGAAGTTTTAAGGAAGCTTAACACTTCGTAAATGAACCTTTCGTCAACGTATGGCGTTACTAATTTTGTTAGAATAGAGCCATTCTGATTATTTCTATTACAAAGTGTGTATGTTAATGAGAAGCTAAGAGTTAATTTTGAAAGTTTTAATATTGAATGGAGAAACTAAGGTTTTGATACCACGATTGGATGGCAGTTCTTGTTTTTATGATCCACAAGTAACTTTTTGACCGCTTTGCTACTAGATTCCAGTCTTTTTAGTCTATCATTTCTTCAGTGGCCAAAATTTGCAAAGCAGACCTAAACTATTATATTATATAATGTTCTAGTTTTACGCTACTGTGTTATTTCTAGAAATGTTCAACACGATTTGCAATTGCTTAGAATATGCCAGCTATAACTCATGAAGATGGCAAATCAAAAATGTGTAATTGATAAAGTTTCTATCGTAAAATATCTTCCTTTGGTTTTCAATTCTGTTATGAACGCCCCTCCAGTTTCTTTGTTCTTCTTTTACCATCTTATGAATATTTAACTTCTGCTTTTATGCCTATTTTCTTTTTCTTTTTTGTTTGTCATTTGTAGTGTAAAAAGTTTTGTTTTCTCGATATCCGTGTTTGTGAAAAAATATTACATATTTCTGTGTATTGAATAATCGACAGTGATTTATTTTATGTATAATTAATTACAATTGCTGTTTGATATTTTAGTTTATAGTCTGTTCAGAAATAATATATGTGCATTTTAAACCTTCGATTCTTCTTCTTTTTCTTTAACCTTTAATGCACTCAGAATCGAGCATAGTTTTTCCTTAGTTTTCTCCATTTTGTTCGATTTTGAGCGGTTCTTGTTTCTCGTTGCGTTTTTAATATCATCATACCAATATGTTATCGGTCTTTCGCTTGATCATCTTTCAATACACGGTTTCTATTACTTTGCTTCTTAGGTGTGTACGGGTTTGTCCATTTACATTTATTCCTTGGTTCTCCCAATTTATCTTCTTAAATACTCCTTCCAATATTAGGTGTGAACAGTTGCGGTGATATTGTATCATCTTGTTTTATTCCTCTCCGAATTTTAAAGAATTCTGTTGTGTCATGGGTTTTTTACTGAAGCTTAGCATTCTCGTATGTGGTTTTATTATGTTTCCGTATCTATGAACCACACGAACTCCCACTAGTTTATGTAGTATAGCCTAGTATTCGACCGAGTCAAATGTCTCTTCATAATCAATATATTTAAGGACATGTTATATACCAAACATCTTTTCTATTAAAATTTTTATAGTCAGAAGGTGATTACAAGTACTAAACTTGTTACGAAATACTGCCTGTTCTACAGGTTAGTAGTCTTCAAGCTTTTTATTTATCCTGTTCGCAATTATTTTTGTAAACAATTTATAAGTCTGTTGTAATAGGCTGATCGGTCTATAATTCCGCAGAAAGTTTGGGTCTCCATTTTTAAAAAGTATTACAATAATTGCCTCGTTCCATTTTTTTGGTGTGTTTTCTTGTTTTATGCACCAGTTAAAAATATTTTCAGCTTAGGTACGATTATGTCTGCTGCTTTTTTGGTCATCTTGGTTACTACCTTGTCACCTCCTGAAGATTTATTATTTTTCATTTTACTTAAAGCATGTAATGTTTCTTCTTCAGTTATCTCCCGATCCAACGTTTTGCATCTAGGGGCAATATAGGTTTTTGTAGAATTCTTCTGTGATGTTTAAAATTTTGTCTGTGTTTCTAGTCTCTTAATTGTTAGAGTTTTTAGGGCTATTATTTTTCTTCTTTCTTCAGTGCTTTTTAAACATCTCATATTTTTGTTATTTCTTATTTCTTCTTCGTAATGTACGTCTGTACCTTTACGAATCATTCTTCTTGTCTCTTTTCTGACTTGCTGGTATTATGTTGTATTTTGTTTGTTTTCTCTATATAGTTGTTCTCTTCTTTCTGTCGTTTGTTTTGTTTCTTCGAATAGTTTGCTCCTTTGTCTATGGATGTTCTTTGCTATTGTGGTAGCTGTTTTTTTTTATTTTTTCAATTGATTGTTCGAAAAATTTATTGACATTGGAGAAATTCTGTACCTCTTTCAGTTTTTTAAGATTCTTGCAACAATATTCATCTTTCTTATCTTTAAAGGTGTATTCATTTATTTTGTTTGTGTTTTCTTGTCTTGTGTATGTTCTTAGTTATTTTATTTCTACATTAGTTTTTCCGGTCTTAAATGAGTTAAAAACTGATACTTCTTCTACGATCTCTTTGTTTCATTTCTGATCTTTCTATCTAGGCTTATCTAAGTCCACGTCCTTTGAGGATGTTTTACAAAGTAGGTGTTCATACATTGTTTAGCTTTCCAAAAATCACACAGTCTATGTCATCTTTGATTTCTCTCTTCTGACCCATGATTCCAAATGTATGGCTCATCTTCTAATAACTTTATTCCTATGATTGCGTTAAAATTAACTAAAATTACTAAAACATGGTTGATAAAGCTTTTTCAATGGCTTGGTACATGACGTCTACTTCTTTGTCATCATGTGTCGATGTCGGTGCATATATTTGAATACTTTTTATACTGTATTTTTTTTATAGTTGTACTAAGTAAGCCACTATATCTGATGTTGGACGTATGTTTTTAATTTCAGGTGTATTAAGAATCTTATTCCTCCTTGGCCTACACTTGCAGTAGAAAAAATTTCCTGATTTTAACGTCTGCAAGTTTTCTCCATGTATTTTTACTTCGGTTAAATCCTAGAACGACAAACTTTATTTTACTTAATTCATTTTCTAGATCGTAGAGTTGTGTTTCAGATATTAGTGATCTACAATTATATGTTGCTGTGATGATATGATGTTTTTTGAAGAGATCTTTACGTTTGGTATGCGAATTTTTGCCTTCGCCAGAATTCTCGAAGCAAACCGTTCTTTTGAAAGTGTGTGATTTCAAACTTCTGTTCCTACCCACCTGCGGTATCTTTCCATTTCTCTTTAAATTTGCCATATTCTTGTCAGTTTTTTTTAGGATTACTACGCCACGCTATTCTACTGCGGGTTGGTTAATGTATTTGCAGCCGCTCCTAATTTGGATAACAGACGCTCGCTGCTGAAGTAGTTACTATAGGATCCATTAAGTTTATTATATATGGCCGCTTAAATAATAAGCTTCTGTGAACCATAAATAAGAGTGAGATTTTATGTGGAGACCAATATCCCAGAATAATCCGTAGGTCCAACAATTCTAGGTATAAAGGTACTACTTTTAGATGTAAACCCCATACAAACCTTTAATTATAAAAGAAAAATAGATCACTCCAGATAGATATACAAGCGTAATATAAAATTTGTTAATTTTTCAAGTAGGATATCTATTGGACATTGTTATATTAACTGATAAAAATCGTTACCTTTAAGCCACCACCCCAATACACACCCCAGATGCCAGCTCTAAATCAAAATCTGGACATACGTGCAACTACAAAGTCAGGCAAAGAAAAATTTAAAAGTTATCTGTTTTCCAGTATTTAAAAGTGAAAAATAGCATACGTTACACCAAATTTTAAAATAACTGAGGTGTCAATAACATCAACTTTAGAAATGACCATATTACCAATTAATCTTTTAGTTTAAAAAGTTAAATCAACAGAACTTTTGGCTTTTATAGAATACTATCGGTAACTATACATATCTTGAAATTAGAAAAGGTACAAACGCTGTGGGCTAAGTTGTGATAATATATTTTTTTAAGAGGTAAGGGATGATACCCTAAAATGTCGTACGTTTTAAGGAAGCCGTGCATTTATAGCGTATGTCCGCAACACAAGATGTGTCTGCGATGTTCTGTAATTGCACAAAGAGCAACACTAAGTTAGTTGTCAGTCAACCGCCGTTCAGAATAGATATGATCTGAGTAGAACAGCGTGGTAGACAGTTTGGGGCGCGAATAGACATTGTAAATCCTATGGACAGTGCGTTTTCGGTGCTTCTTTAACTCGAGCAGTATCCATCGTCTATCGGCCTCCATAAGGTGATCGATTGCAGCACGTGACACATCGGTTCGCATACTCAAAGGCCGTCCTGCCCGTTGCCGATCGCTAGTTGCTTCGCGTCCTCGTTGAAACTCTGCTAGCCACCTCGCAACTGTTTGGCATAGAAGCTTATTATTCTCGACAGCTTCTACCAACTCTCCGTGGCATTCTCTGGCATACATTTTGTGATATCTCATTTCTTTGGAAAAAAAATAGTTGCCATGACTTATATTCGAACCCTCGTAATTACTACATCTAAAAAATCAAAATATTTTGGATCAACACAAAAATATTTAAAAATACGAAGGTAGGGCAAACTGGTACGTTACTACACAATAAAAAAACACAAATTGTAAACGATTTATTTGTATAAAAATATCAGTTGATCGATCACTAACGTAATGAAATAAATATATCAATAAAACTAATGTTGAGTGGCGAGGATGAAATTTGTGTAATGGCCGTTTTCTTACAGGTTGTCCATATTTAAATCTTTGTAACTCTAGTTTTGGTTTCTGTATGGAAGTAGTACTGCCTTTTTGACGACCGGATAAAGAAACCGTTTCCGCACTGGACGGCGTAATGGATTGCGAAGCGGTACAAAGAACCTTCGTGGCCTCTTAACCGGAATTTTTACTAGGTATGGATGAGTCGAACGGTACGGCTTGGGGGCGGGCTGTGTCTGTAGCTTTACTATTTGCATGGGCACCTTAACTAGTAATCCATCAGGGATTTTCTTATCTAAAGGTATCGAAATTAAATTGTCCAACGGTTTTTGCAGCGATTCAAAATGTCCATTATATTCCAAACCACTTTGAGGAGGAAAATCAAAATTATGGGAAATTTCCGTCGTCTCTCTAGTTAAATGCTCCTTTGGTTCGCGAGGATAATCTTTATATTTGTTGTAGGAATTCTTTTGCTCCTCTTCCAGTAGGCTGTCTTTAATTGTAGAAAAAGCTTTATGTTCATTATTTGAGTTTGTAGGCTTGATGTTATTATGCACAACTACCGAACTAAAACTGTTTGCTCCGTGATTATCTTTCTGCTGTTTTTTATTATAAAAATTTTTATTTCCATACATATCAGCGACAATAGTAGGACCATTTGTATTTACATTGGCATGCCCATTAATGTACTTGCTAAGACCAATGTTCTTGTTATAATTATAGTTATTTAAAGAACCAAAACTGTTCAAAGGGCCTATGTATGGCTTGAGATAGCTACCGTTTTTATGACTGCTCTTTGTTTCGCGATTCACAGCCACGCTGCTAATGCTTTTTGATCCATATCCAACATTATTGTGGGGAGGCCGCTTTATGTTGTTGTGAAAAACCACATAACTAAAACTGTTTAAATCACGATACGGTCTGTGGGAATCAACGTACTGAAGTTCGTTATTACTTCCTTGCTGGATGTTATCATAAACAGTTGCATTGCTCGGTTTATTTAAATTTCGTTGTATATTGTAATAGTTGCCATATTTATACGTGAAATTATTATGTTTAATTGTGGAATTGGCTTCCTTCAAATTGTGACGCGCATTACTGTTTTCAAGGATCTTTTTGTCGTAGGCAATTACAGAACTTAAATTATTCAAACCATCGTGATGTTGCTTGCGAAGTTTATCAAAGCCCAGGTCACTGTTATGTCCATATATGATGTCCTCGTGGGTAATTATAGGCGTAGCACTATTTAAGTGGTGAAGTGCAGCTAAAGAATTACCTTGCTTGAGACTGTCCTTGTGATTTAGTTTGTCGAACTCAGTCAAATTATTGAACGGTACTGAACTGTGCTGTTGATTGTTGTGTAGTTCAAGGCTCTTGTTGCTGTCGGGGTCAATAACAGCACTGATGCCTTTAAAATTGTCGCGTGCCAGGCTATAGTTCTGCTTTTTGTACAGCTCGCTATCTATGATTTCCTGCTGTAGTATAGGCATTGTAGAGTCAAGAACTAAGCTAATTAAAAAGACAATCCAAGTAATCTGAAAAGCAAAGTAGGTGAATTCTCACGGAGAATTTCCATCTATTATCTACAACTTACTTGAAACTTCATATTTCTCGCAAAAAGAAAGGCCACACCAACACTGTTAATATCTCCATTATGAGCATGTATTTATATACTCGACATATCAATAAACCGGTGGTTCAAGGCCAATTAACACTTAAATTTTCGCCACGGTTGTTGACTAGCTAATATCTAGGTTAAGATGAAATTAAAGGCAAATTAGCAAAATTGTTGTGTATAATAACTCTTGACGTTATTTACATACGTTTTCGCGCAATTCCTTTAAAGAAAGCTGGCGGATTAATTATTGTACGCATTGGGGGCGTTTTGTGGTCGTGGTTTACTTTGTTTTGGACTAAATTTGCTGACTTGAAAATATTGCAATATTGGAGTGAATTAAAATTTTTAGAAGCAAACGAGTAACAAACTGCCGTACCAAAAGTTCCTAAGCATTAGTTACACAGTGTTTTGTTGGAAAGTAATTTATTAATATTTTATATTAAACAAATTAGGTATAGTTTATATACACTATTGTCACAGAATTTTTTAGATCTTTTTTCTATTTTTAATTTGTGTAAATAATGTAAATCAATCTAATGCTATGTCTATGTCTCTTTGTTTACTACACTTATTTACAACGTATCTCGAAAAACCTACTTTGCCGAAATATAACAAAAATTTAGTTTTTTTAATTTCTTAAGCTTGTAAAGGTTTGGAACTTAGCAAAAATTATGTTACAGTTGGTTCTTCAAATTTGTTACGATACTTTTCTAGCTTCGCTTCAAATGTAGGAAAATAGTAATGTATGAGATAATAGCTTCACTACATTACTATTTATTGAAATCCAGCACCAAGAAAAACTGCAAAACAACAACCAACACTTTGCAGCTTTATTTAGTAGTACACAATAAATAAATGATTAAATTTACAAACATTTGTCCATAAACATTTACATTTATTCATTAATCTACTGTCCCACATTGCGACCGCACCATTCTTATTAGCAACGAATCAAACAATTATCGAACGTTGTCTTAATGTACTGCATTTCATTCATTATTCAGATTTCTTAGAGGTCGTGGATACCACTGTAATTTTCATACAATAACATTCCAGATATTTTTGATAGTTGAAAAGTCAGGTAATCGGGTTGACCATGGGATAGTTACTACTTTATTTGGTGAAATAAAGTTTAATGTGTTTTGTGGCACGTGATCGATCGTTATTTTGTCAAAAATTGCTTTGAAAACTCTTTAAAAAGCAGAAAATACGGGCTGTATGCATCTATGTAGGTCTCACTGCCAATGCTGAGTAGAGATAATCCGGTATTATAACTGATAGCTCTCAACACTATAATACCTCTAGTTGATGTTATATGTTTTGTATTGATCCAGTTTTCTTGTCCCCTTTCTCCAAGTCTACGGCGCATTAATATCTCATCGTTGTTGCGGTTTAAACTATATCCGGATTTATCAAACAAGACAATTCTATGTAACTTGTTGGTTTATAGATGTCTTTCAGTTGCCCGTTGTTAGCTTTGTTGCCGGTACACAGAAGTCAGTGGTGATCGCAAAAAAGGACTACTGTAATGCTTATTACAAGTAATCGTCATCAGAGGAGGTAAACAAACCGTACTGTGTAATCGCCCACAACTTTTGCATTAGGGCACTTGAGGTTGTGCTATAGTTTGTAATTGCACTCACATAAAGATCCTCCCGGCTAATTGTCCCGCGTACTCCTTTAAACCTCGATCTTCACGGATAATTATCTTCTTCCATCTACTGGTTCTACAGTACCAGTGCTACAGCATTGGTATGGTGATCAATTATTCGGCCCATTTCTCTCAAATGAGCACTTATTTTATGTAGGCCAAGCATACGCCGTTTTTTAAATTCGTTAAATAATAATGTGCTACTTGTTGACAACGAAGAATTTTTACATCGTGCAAGTTGCATGTGCCAAATCTGAATAACATAGAACACTTTTATGTTTATTTTACACTTGGCCTCATTAACAATGTAACCAAATCTCCAACAGGCGTAAACATGTAATAATGGTTCTAACACCCCGCGCGAAAGCACAGCCTGCGAACAGGCCAGAAAGCCTGAGATTTTTTCGTTATCTGTTGTCCAGTATGTAAGTTTACCAATTGAATTTAATTACCATCATCATGATCATCATCATGTGCCTATATGTCTATCCTTTCATGGTTGTAGGCCTCTTCAAGTTCGCTTCAAATGCTTTCTGTATCCAGTTTTATTTTACTTGTTAGAATATTTTTCCTAAATGCAGCCCAACTCAGTTTTATTTTTCTATCTACTTCTTTTAATTGGCTAGCCATCTGCATGTATATATTGATCTAGATATATGCAATATTCTACTTCGATAGTTTCTATCATTGTCTAGCTATAACTCTTTCATATCTGGTGTTAATATTTATTTTACCTCTTATTAATCTATGGTCACTTGCTATATTTATTGAATTAAGTACTGTAACATCTTTTACTATTTGTTTATGAGAAGATATGATGAAGTCAATCTCATTTTTGGTTCGCCCATTTGGGCTGTGTCACGTCCGTTTTATTTTTTTGAAATTTATTTGAAATGTATTTATGACATATAGCTGCCATTATTCTATAAAACCTACCAACATATCCCCTCTGTCATTTCGATTTCCGATACCATAATCTTCAATGCAGTTTTCTACTATTTCCTGTTTCTGTCCAATTTTAGCAAGTTTCCTATATTTTGTAGGGTTTTCTGTGATACATGCGTCTATTTCTTCATAAAGTTATTCTGTTTCTTCGTCTTCGTGACCGCTGGCTTGTTTATGAGGAACCCTACTCCCCTTTCACTCTTTTTGTTTTGTTTGTGGAATAGTGTATTCGACTTTAGCTTTAAATACTGTTCTGCTCTTCTTCGAACCTCACTTAAGTCAATTATATCCCATTTAATTTTCTTCCTTCTTGTTCTAGTTTATTAGTTCGTTTTCTTCCGGGGAAGTTTTATATTATAAGTACTAATGAGTAATTCAATTTTCTTTGCGTTTTTGTATTTTCTTCGGCAGCCTGTTCAAACTCAGGAATTCTTAGTACTTTCTATCTTCTTACTGTTTCACCCGCTGTCTTGGGTGGTAGCTTGAAAATTGATGGAGACTGCGGGTTGTTTTCTCTGATGTATTTTTATATTGGAGAAAAACTGTGGCTAGTAGTCTTGATGCATCGATAGGACATAAAAAGAAAAATAGGTGAAGGATAGGATTAGGGTTGAGACACGACTTTCTCGCGATTTTATGAGGAAGTGGAGAATCGCGTGGGCAGGGTTGCTTCCCTAAACTAGATCTATCCTTTACCAGGATCGCAAAGTAGTATCTATCCGCTACCATACAAGTTTATAATTGCATGATAAAGGTTTTACCATTAGATGTCGTTAGCTCGCCCCTAATAAGTGTTTCTTGCATTGAAGTCTCCTCTATGACAAATCTTTCATCTAAAGTTTGAAAATACTTTACTCATCGTAGAGAATATGCGACTGCTATGTAATTCAGATACTTTTGAGTTTTGATACATATACTGGCACCTTATATTGCTCAGTCTGGTACTTTTCTTTTTCATAATGGCTTATGTTGTTTTTAATTATAATAACTGCTCCTTCTGTAGATGTAAGGCGCTATAAATTTGATAGTCTCTAATTTTTACATATCTGTTATGTTTTAAAGTGTGACTCCGAAATTAGACAATCGTTGATATTTTGATTTTTAAATATTACTAATTATTTTTACTGATATTGTAACAGTCCGTTAGCGTTCCAATCAAGAATTCTAAGGTTGTTAGCCATGACTAATGTTTAGTTTTGAATGTTAGCTTTTCTATCTTAGTTAATCTTTTTAAGATTGTTGTTATATTTTTGTTGATGTATCAGTGCCAGAGTCATTTTGTTGTTTTATTTTTGAAGGCCTATTTTCAACATTTTTTTTGATCTGATCTGTGGTCTTTGTAAGATTTCCCTTTCAATCTTTTTTTTATTAGATTTTGAAGAACTACTACTACACTACTGCCAAAGTGGTTCTGTAGTTGAAGCGCGGACTGCAATGCGAGCGAACTCGGGTTCCATTCCCCGAACTCTCTGATGCCTGGCGGGTGATCTACTCAGTCACTAAAAATAATTGAGTACTTGCGTTTACTCAAACAAGGGGTTATAATGGCGATCGTCTTAGGCGCGGTGCTTGCTACAGTGCCCGCACCAGAGATAGTATACAACGACCGGGCAGAGAGAGCGAACATATGAGAGCCTTAACCTCTCAGTTCGCAGGCTGTATTACTACTACGCTGCTATTTTTACTTTTACTTTACTACGCTATAATTAGCACAGTATGTTTCTCCTCAATTGCATTTAGATTTTGTATCTTTTGAGTTTTTGACAGTGTTTTGCATAATTTTTTCCTATGCGTTTAACACACATTGCCTCTCTAGATATTATTTGCATTGTGGTAATAGTTTTTATTTTTTAAATTCTTCAATCATCACTTTTATGTGTAATATTTCATTGATATAATGTATCTTTTTAATATCTTGAATGATATCGCTAAGAGGGGCAATGGGGTCTTATCTTCCCATTTGACCAATTGTACATTTTGAATCTTTTAGTTTTTAGGTCATACTACTTTAATCGGTCTCGTTTATTTATTATCGAATGAATATTATTCGAGCCCTGTACTGATAAAAAATCGCGTTAGATTCCTATAGCTGGTTTTATCTTCTACATTGAGTTTTACATTACTTCCTAAGGAATAGTTGCCTTGCAACTTACCTCATTTTCTGTAAGAATTTTAGATAAAAAGTAATAGTTATTTTATGGTTGAGTGGTCTTTTTACCACCTTTACTTTTAGACCGTACAACTTCTTGTCGGGAACCTTTTCCTTTTCTATACTTTTAACTCTGATCCATTTGGTCTACTTAATTCTTTTTTGTCCGTTTGTTATTTGGCTTGAATTTTTTTCTGTTTATTTTTTGTTGTTATATTTTCTTTCCTGTGTCGTTGTGCTTTGTTTTTGCAACTTTTTAATTGGTTTTGTAATTGTAACATATCATTTTCCAGCCTTTTTCAGCTTATTTTTCAAATAACCAAGCACTATATAATGCTTATTCAGTGTGACTTCTTTGGCTTTTATTAAATTATGCTTTTTAGGCAAGCGAATTCATAAAATTATTTAATATTAATATTTATTTACTTCATTGCGGCCGTTGATATCAGTGACCTAAGAAACTCTCCTGCTTTTTTACAGTTATAAGACACATTATCATTTATAAAGCTATATAGAAAACACTGATTATTTAATCGGAACTCGGAAGAACACACAAGTAAGTTGAAAAAAAAACAAATTGATTACACCTACTAATATGTAAGGTACTATTGAAGAACGGATAACCAATAAAATAAAAATAATGCATTAGTAGTTTCCATTTATAAGAAAGTTAATAAAATTGATCTATAGAATCATAAATTCATTAATTTATTAACAAAGCCGTAAAAAATAAAAGGTGTTTTTTTAAGCCCGATAGAACTTACGAAAGGGTTAACTGTCAAACGAACTGTCATACTGCGCTCACTTTTTGACATTTATGATCAGTATACTCTGGCAAATCATCATGAATAGATTGACGCTTGAACAACGCTACCAAATTATCCAGATTTACTTTGAAAATCAGTCATCGATTCGCGCAACTTATAGACGACTTCGTGATTTTTATGGCGCACATAATCGTCTATCTGAGCAAACCATCCGTCGAACTGTGGATAGATTTCATACCACATACTCTCTAAATGATGCAATAACACCAACACGTCAAAGGAATGTGCGTACTGAAGAGAATATCGCCGCTGTAAACGAAAGTGTGGAAGAAGATCCAAATTTATCGATTCGTCGTCGGTCGCAGGAATTGGGGCTCTGTCCGTCCACTACGTGGAATATTTTGCGCAAAGATCTTGGCCTACACCCGTATAAGATCCAGCTGGTGCAGGAATTAAAGCCACGAAACCATCATATGCGTAGTTTTTCCGCCGATTGGGCTCTAGAGCAGTTGAAACTGATCCGATGTTTTATCGCAAAATTGTGTTGAGAATTGAGGCTCATTTTTGGCTTAACGGGTTTGTTAATAAACAAAATTGCCGCATATGGAGTGAAACCAATCCACAACAGACCCCACAGACTCCATTATATCAAGAAAAATGCACCGTTTGGTGCGGTTTACACGCTGGTAGCATCATCGGACCTTATTTATTCAAAAATGAAGCCGAAGCTCGCGTTACGGTCAATGGAGATCATTACCGCAGCATGATCAATGATTTTTGTTTGAAAATATGGATGACATTGATCCGGGCGAGATGTGATTTCAACAGGATGGCGCTACGTGCCATACGGCAGCCGCAACCATCGACTTATTGAAATCAAAATTTGGCGATAAGTTGATTTCGAGAAACGAACCTGTCAATTAGTCTCCAAGGTCGTGCGATTTGACACCTCGATTATTTCCTGTGGCGCCACGTGAAGTCACTGGCTTATGATGATAAACCAGCAACAATTGACGCCTTGGAGGCCAACATTGTTCGTGTTATTCGTGACATACGGCCAGCAATACTCGAAAAAGTAGCCCAAAATTGAACGTCCGGAATGCGCTCGTCAAGAATAGCCGGCGGCCATATGCCCGAAATCATTTTCAATTCAATGTTAATAATTGATCTTTCGAATAAAAAAATTTTTTAATTAAAATTTAATTTTTTGTGTTATTTTTTACAATTTCAAGTTCTATCGGGCTTAAAGAACACTCTTTACTAACTAAATTGTATTCTGCCAAATAGACATCACCGCCTTGCAGAGTTCGCGCCTGATAGCGAGATCGCTGTTTTTGGTTGCCGCTGTACCGTCACGGTCGAGCAATGAACGTAATTTCTTAAATGTGCAGGTAACTGCCATTAAAACATCCCGTGGTGCCTGTAGACGTATAAGTTCTAGAAAGAGGTGGAATACTCCTGAATGTTGCAGTACTACGAGAAAGCTCTAGAACAAGCGCTGGAGTGTAAATAGCAGGGAAGTTAGTGGAAGCGAATTCTAGTTTGACATAAATTCTGTTATATATAAATAGAGTTAAAGAGCGTAATTTTATTTTAGTAATTCTTTGTGTAGTGTACATAAATATTATGAAATAATTCAATTTCTTATAAATAAAGTAAATAAGTATTTTAAATAAATCCATTGTTGAGAACAAAAACTTACAATATCAAATAATAGGCCGACTTGTACATTTTATTTCAAGCAGCCATTTGATCAGATGAGTTTGAAAAAATTTGAATACCGCAAACCACCTCTATACGCTCCCTGATTAAAAAAACAAGTAGTATAATATACTAATTTTCTTTGCGCTCATAAACGGTGAAAAAGCTTTTAACTCGTTAAAAGTAGGGACAATGAATGAGATATTAAATAACTAAAAATAACTATTTTAAGTACGTCAAATTTATAAAAATATCTATAAGAAAATTCTAATAACAGTAAAAATAAATTCTGTAAAATAATCTAACGAGACAAGGAGATAATACTGAATAAAAATGGTAAACTGCTGTTTTATCTAAATAAAGTAGTATTTGTATCTGTTAATCTTGTAGACCTAGAATGTATTCTAAAAGTATTAAACAAACAGTTTAAAAAAGCAAGATTAAAAATAAAAATACCACTTTTATATCAGTATGAACCATTAAGAAAAGCAAGAATAAATAACAAAGTAGCAGAATATGTGAGAGAATGTGCAGATTTTGGTCAGATTATTAAAAATGACAGAGAAAATTAAAATGCGAAGGTAAAAAGAAAGGCTAAATTGAAATGACTAGCATTTGAGAAACTCTTTTATACAAGGAGAAAATAGAAAATTACCAACACAACAAAAAATTAAAGCATTTGATTAACGTATAGTTTCAATAATTTTATAGGATGTACAAAACTTTAAATAACCTAAAGGAAAATAGAAAGAATTATTTTTATAGCTAAGAGAGAATACCAGACTTTTCATCAGTTATAGCGGACAAAAGAAGGAACAAGATAGAAAGATTGTGGTAAACAGGAGACCATGGGATGGTAAGCGAAATGTTGGAAAGCTAATGTCGGACTGCAGAATGATGTTAAGAAAATGACAGGAGCAAATTGGAGTAGAAAAGCAGTAGATCAAAATCAAAAAACCTCGGAGAAACCTAAGATAAATACAGGTTGATAGAGAGAGGAGGAAAGGTGGGAGAGAAAGAGATCTGTAGTCGTTATAGTTAAACATATTTTATCACTCGTCACACAGAAATCTTGATATTATCGCACACAGACGCTTTTGTGCTTAGGGAACTCGTTACATGCCAACTTAGCCTTAATATTCTTTACTTGTAAATTTTAAGACAGTATTACAGGTAAGTAAAGCAAACAAATAAATGTTTAGAATTAACTTCCAATATCTACAGTTAAAAGTCAATACTAGCTGTTTTATAAATAAGTTACATCGCTCTTTTCTCTCCAAAGATCAATAAAACGAGTGGTACAGAAAAGTTGAAAGGTAGCAATCAATGATTATCATATCTATTACAAAGTATATGCTAGATGGGCAGCACAACACAAAAAACTGAAAAAACAGCTTATCAAAGGATCAGCTACTTAAATTATATTTTAGTTAAAGCTGAAACATCTACAATGTATTTAATAAAATAGATTTAATTATTTCTATCAAAATATAATTTTTTTGGGCGTCCAGTAAAATAACATATCATTTCAGTTAATGCCGTAATATTACCAAATAAACCAACTGAGACAAAGGAAAATAAAGCTTGGCATAAAATTTGTATTATATCCGTACATTTTCTAAATAAAGAAGAAGCGCTATAGGTAGCTGCATATAAAAAAATTACCGAGGAAGGTCCATTCTGTCTTAAACCAGAAAACTGCATGAACTCCAAAATGCCGCAATCTAACTATTTGCTTGTAAAAGAGTTTATTTTTGGTTATATGCTTCAGGTCACACTCTGACCTAAATGTGTAATATCCAACATTCGACCTCAGACATTCATCAGCGCCGTGTATTTAAATACAAACAGTCGGGTCTGTCGGGCTTCGCACGGAGCTGTTCCCTTAGTAGGGGTTTCTTTCATAAAACGGTCTACAAAGCCGATCAATACCTTCAGCAGAAGCCGAAGCAGCTCTGAAATCTATATAAATAAGCCTGCGAGGGCCATAGTCGGAAAACGGCCCCAGACGGCCCGGGCGCGGGGCCAGCCGGGCACCCGCGTCATCCTACCGAAACGATTAGCAGGACAGCCCCTGAATAGGGGAATTATCGGCTCGCGAGCGTCTGTACAGTTGCCTGAAAAACAGAATGAACCCGTGCAGCGGCCTCGAACCCTCTATCCAGGGCATCGCACCCGGGTTGACCTACTTCCCCCGCCACATTTCACGTATGACATCACACTGACGTCATTGCAAATGTAGGACAATTTCATTCTAAAATATCAGGATAGCTGGATCTGCAATTAATTTGTTTTATAGCTTTTGTTTTATGCGGACCCATTGTCTGCGCTGATCGATTCGGGGCCTTTTCCGAAAAGGGCGCTAGCCGCCGCGCTGCCCTGCACCGGGCGCTAGCCCAATGCAAAACAGCACACGGCCGTTTTTAATGCCGCAAAATCAATGTTGTCATGTGCAATAGTCCTTAATCGTCCAGTGCGCGCAGAACTTTTACTAGATTAAGCATGTAAGCCCCGATATAAATCTGCCAGAAATAGAAGTTTTTGGTGCGTACATTTAAAAAAAATCGGTCAAGGCTCAAGGGTAACTACGCGATTAAGGACAACGGCGTACGCAGGATTCTCGAAAGGCTATGGGTGGCCTAAGAGGTTTTACTTCGTGATTAGAAAGATTATTTTAGCTGAGTTTCCAAATCGACCGCTTTTCTTTGTCGATAGTTTGTGTGTTACATGGGTTATTTTAACTTATAAAAATATCTTTTTTTTTTCATTAATCTGAAATCTTTTTAACAAATATTTTAATTGAAATGTATTTCCTTCTTATTTATTGTTTTACCACTACTTTGCCTGTTTGCTTTTCCTTAAATGCACTGCTTAACATATTTTTTATATTTCTTGATATTTTTTTTTTTTTTTATTTACTTACGTCATTTTACAGTTGGCATAGTATTATTTAATTATCGTTTAGAATCCATAAAAAAAATGGTTGATTATAAAAATCTTACTGTAGCACTATTTACTGTTTCATTTTGTTTTAATTAAGAAATCCCCTAAGGGTACTTTTGTAAGTTATAATTTGATGTTAAGTTGATCAATAAAAAATTCTCTTCAAATTTAAATTACTACCATAAAAGCTAAGGAGTTACTTATAATTTTTTTCTTTTATTGAAGTATACATTATGAGCTATTGTACAATTACTTAATATCTGGTCCAGTCACATCCGTGGACCGTTTGATTTTTCGGTGACCACGTTTTCTATAAGGAAGACCATGCTCACAAAAAGAATCAATTTTCGTGTTCCCACGTCAGTCGTTTTCTGATAATAAAGGTCTCTTAAAAGTTGATTGACAAAAACGTTTTTCATGCAGGCAACTTCAAAACATATTTAGAGAAACCTGAGTTCCTTTTTTGCAAAGTTTCATTTGGGCACAGTGCATGGAAAGGTTCGGCTTCTTTTCAAAGGGACGCAAGACCGCTTCATCCTTCTTCGCTCCCTCAAAGCGTTTTTTACCCCTTCTTAACAAAACGCCTCCGACTTTCACATATATTTTGCAACCCCTTAACGCAGTAGTTTTGATCCTATCGCATGATTCACCTGCCTTGTATCGCTTCAGGAATTTTGCACCCATTGTAAGGATAACTTCTCTAAAAACGAAGGTACGAGAATACACTAACAGTAGAAAGGAAACATCGAGACGACTACTCAGGGTATATTTTTTAATGTCACAGGTTGCTAATATATCACCGAGTAACTTGCAAAAACACTGGAAGCCCTGAAATGGCCGGAATTGGTAAGCTGCAAAGAAAGTGATACTATCAACAAGGTAAAGTGGGAAATTAATTCCTTCCAACTTTATGAATCGCCGGGACGGTATTTATCCTATTTTGTTGCAGAAGAAACGTGATATTTTATATGGAACCTTAATTAGAGTTGCTTTTATACCAAAACTTGGAAAGATGGGACATGACATGGTTAAGGTTTTAACACCAATTAATTTGATATCCTTTGCACTTAAAACTGTTTGCCAAGAAATAACATTGTATAGTCTTATTACCAGAGTGGAGAATATTGAGAAAACAAAGATGAACTTTTAGCTGCTTTTTTAGATATTGAGGTACCGTACAATAATATATCCCTAGATTTAATCATTACAGAAATAAAGGACAAAACAAGCTGGGGGTAGGTAAACTGTATGCTTAAAGAAAGATTATTATATGTATTTTTGATAGATGAAACAATGATGGCTCGGGTCGCAAAAAGATGTCTGCATGGAAGAGTTCTGTCTCCTCTACTGTGGAACTTTGTAATGGACGAGCTGGTAAAGATACTCCAAGGAAAATAATTTAGATGCAGTTAGAGCGTATGCAAAGAGCACTGTACCTGATTATCAGCTGAACAGATGCAAAAGACTAAACAAAAGTCCATCAAAATCTACCATAGCATTCACAAGAAGAAAAAAATCTAGACGGACTGGGACTTCTTGGACTCCAAAATGTAGAAATAAAATTATCAGGTGAGGTAAAGTATATTTGAGTTATTTTAGACTTTAAACTCACCCGGACTTAACGCATTCAAAAAATCAAAAGGAAGACGGCGGCAATACTAATGTTAGCTTATGAAAAATTATGAGGTCTAAAACCAAAAGTGATGTTTTTGATATACACCACAGTGGTCAAACCCATGATAACATATGCAGCTTTAGTGTGGTAGGCAAAGATGGCGCAAAGAATTGCTATAATCGTACTAAGTAAAATACAAAGCCTTGCTTGTCTGAGAATAACAATTGCAGAGGAAACTTTGTTAGACCTTTCCCCTCTTTATTTTGAAATTATGAGGCAAGCGAGAGTGGCTCTTAATAGATTGCGTAATGCATCCATCCGTAAACATTGTATAGAAGTGAGACATCTAAAAATTGGATATATGGCTGAAGACATATTGGGCTTGAGAACAGACAATATGACGCCAAAATACATTTAACATAAATTCCAAGGTTATTATTACGGACTGAAATAAATTTACAAACAAAACAAGGAACAGGAGCAGATCCGAAAAAGTTATCTGGTATACAGACTGGCCAAAAACCGGGTCTGGAACGGGAACAGGCATATGTTGTGAAAAGCGAAACTTGTAGTTAAGCTTTTTACTGTGTATCCGTTTTAAAGCGGAGATATACGTTATGCTGCAGTGTGTCAGGCACAATAATTTAAAATCTTACCAAAGTAAGCGAATCAACATATTCATTAAAAATCCGAGGGTAACATTCAATTTGGTATGAGAATGCCGCATTGCTTTGGCAGACCACAAGTTAACTCTATTGGGGCACTGTAGAATTACAGGCAACTGAAAAGTTGGTGAGTTAGCACAAAATGGATCATCAACTCCTTATATATGCCCCGAATTGGGTCTGTATAATACAAACCCGGGAGAGAGAAAAATTCTGCGAAAATGTATCGTGACAAAGACATTGAAAAACCTTCACAAAAGGACTATCTCGTAAACGGACCGAAAAACTGTTAGTATGAAGCAGGAATTAGCTATAAAATACTATAGGTCTCCCCACGGGACCTTCTTTTCTCAAGAAAACAGAGACCCCAGTTGTAGATAATGTAGCAGAGAAACAAAGATAGTCATCCATATCTGGTGCAAGTGTGAGGCTATAACCCACAAGAGGCAAGCTATTTATGGAAAACCAATAATTATTCTAAAAGAATATAGCAACTACCTAATAGAGGACTTGTACAGACTGGTATACGAAATAAGGATACTTGAAAAAGTGCCGAAAAAAATAGAGAAGCACAATTTTATGAGGTTACAGTGCTATTGGAGACATAGATCAAATGGCTTTCAACAAAAAAAAAAACAAATTCACTGATATTAACAACACAATGTGCCGGCAAACTATATACTGCGCAGTATATAAGAGCACGAATTAAAAATTTACGTGAATTATCATAGATAACGACTATCACTTTAGTGTCATACAAACTGTGACCAATATGTACACTAATAGCACTTTACTATACTTTTTTACAAACACAAACTAACTAAAAGGGTTTAGTTCTCTTGAATCTTCTAACCATCGTCATGTCGTCGAGGAGTTAGATGGAATCAACTGATGTGGTGAAGAGGTTTCTCTTCATAACTTCTGGTTAACAGTTTCCATTTCCAAACATTTATAAACATCACTGTTTCTGAAGCACCAATGAGTGTAAACAATGTTTTCAATATATTATTCTGGAATTCTGAATGTTGTCAATATTGATCTTTCTGACGTAACTCCTACAGTAAGATGCATTAAAAATCTGTTTATACATTAATATTTTGTTGCTAATGAACAAGCTGGAATATCTACCCAAGAACCAATGCATTTTCTTGTGCTTGAAGCCAAGTTCTTCTATTTCTCTTTTAGGGTCCAATGTTACACCCAGATATTTTGTCGCATTGGCATATGGAAATTGCGTATTCATGCTAATGGGGATATGATGGTCATGTTTGATATGAAAGAATTTAATTCGGCAGCGCTTGGTCCAATAATTAATGCAATTAGTAGATTTCTTGGTGCTCGATCTTGATATTTGTTTGTAGCCAAATAACCGTGTCGTGTACAAAGGTGGCTAGCCTGTCATACATTAATTCAAGAATGTCGCCGGTGTATGGTATGTAAAGGACAGGTCCCAACTCACTGTCCTGTGGTACTCCTACTTTAATGTCTTTTATTTCAGATTAAGTATCTTCCTGGTTAATTCTGAAGGCTCTATTTAAAATGCGTATATGTTCATTAATTGTGTACATTATTTAATCAAACATTTGTTTAATTATCTTTCAGTTATATCTGTTACCCTCTAGATTTGGTTTATCGTTGAACGACTTTCTTTAAAGTCAAACTGGTATAATAAAATTAGATTTCTTTCTTCTATAATGAGTTACAACTTTTTAGGTAACAATTTTTCAAACAAAATAAAAAAATTGTTCTATAGGATAAAAATTGATTTTCTTATATTACACATATCTCAATTTAAATGAGGCATTTTTTGGAATTTTCTAAGTAATAAAATCAAATCACGCAGCCTTTTTAAGTCAATGTTTTTGTTTAGCTCATTTACAATTTCTTTTGGAACGATGAATTTGATTTTATCTTTCTTTGATTGAGGTTTTCCTAATTTAGTGTGCCTTTATTCGGTAAAAATATCCTTTTAAAATGTTTGTAATGGTAACGCTCTAACTGCTCGTGTGGACACACGGCCTGCAAACTGAGAAGGTTGAGGCTCTTATATGTTCGACTTTACTGCCGGTCGTCGTGCACCATCTCTGATGTGGGACGATGTGACAAACAGGTCTGTTTGCGTTTAGAAAAATATTAGCTTTTTGAATATTGTTTTGTGTCCAACTCTCATCTGCTTTTCTTATTAGTAGTTTCTGTAGGGTTGGCCGTTTTAATTTCTTGGTGGTTCACTAGAGTAAATATTTAGTTGTGGTGTAATTTGATAACTCAACTTAGTCACTAACAAATTTATTTTCAAATATTTTTATTTTTCTTTTAAGTTGTTTAGTGTTTTTGTATGTTGGAGTTTGAGATGAATGTCAGTTCTTCTAAATCTTCTTTTCAGAAATAATCTCTGTTATTTTCCTTGGATAGCTATTTCCTTTGATCCTTGTGACAATGATGGGGGAATTATACCATGCAGCTTCTTGAGTAAATAACATAAATTTTCGTTCATTTCATAGAGGAATTGTCAAATTTATATTTTCGGGAGCTTACTCATTAATTTAGGAGTTAATTCCTTTTGTATAATACTATCGTTGAGTGTGAAATAATGGGGGAGTGATCAGAATTTGTGGATTATGCTTCTTAGACATGTATATGTAGTTTACAAACAGGTTTTGACATATGAATAATCAAGTAGCTGGGATGTTCTATGGACCTGTAGATCAACATACCCAACAAGCTTTCCAGCTAATAGTATTTCACATTTTAGCTGTTTGATTGTTTCCAAGAGTTTTTTCTCTTGGTGGTTGTTTATCTGGATCCCCAGAGGCGTTCTTAGCATTGTAATCACCTCTAATAATAAATATTTGACCACGACTTTTCTGGCAATCAAAATATTGATATTTTTGGCAGCATGCCTTGGACAAGACGGGTTATTTAGTGTGCTAGTTTTAATTTTTTATTTTCTTTGCTATTATGCTCCCTATAACTTACTGAATGCCTATTTCAGTGGACATATTTTAGCTAAGAAATTTTTTGTTTATTACAGTTTGCTGTTTGTAATTTCATTTAGTTTAATGCTCCAAATAGCATTTTAAAATATTTCTCATTGATTTTAATATTTTTGTTATTAATGGCTTTAATTTGGTGTTAGGAAATTGATTTAGCATAACATAAAGTGCGTTGAAATTCTTAATGTTGTTCACTATGATAGATGGAGGTGCCTGTATTATTTTAGATTATTATTTGTTCAGAGATCATTAACATTTTTTCACTTAGTTAGGTCTTCTTCTACTGGTAAACTAATGTAAAACTATCTTTTCTGTATCACTTATATTTTTACAATTTATACTTTCTTCTGTCCTTTGTTATTGTTAAGACTTTGTTCCATCCCATCTCTTTCCCCGTTAAGATTTTAAACATCTCTTTTTTTAAGTAAATACGATCTATCCTTTGCGTTTTCCCCGTAAGATCTCATTTTTAGTATGTTTAATGATAATATTTTTGCTTCCATCTATATAACACGTCCAATTATGTGATGTTCTTCTTGTGTTTTCTTTATTGTTGCAGTTCTACTATTTTATTTATTGTATCGCTTCTTATTTTGAATCTATTTTAACTCCTAATACTTTTCTTAAAGGTCTGACTTCCATTTCTTTTAATTTTCTATTAGCTTTGTTTTTCTGGAAAATTCTTTTTTTACTTATAAATTTTTAAATTATATTATAATTGACTTTCTATCTCTGTTGAGAGTGACTCATCTTTTAAAAAACCCACAACAAGCTTCGACGACAAAGTGTTTAAAAAACAGCAAGAATATTGTGCGGCACTAATTAATTATTCACTTCAGATTGTTACCAATGAACCAGATTTTCTCAAAAATGTTATAACTTGAGATTGCAGACGGTAGACGAGATTTAGACTAAAAGCTACAACAGAGTAGTTGTTTGCGATTTTAACACAGAACGTTTGGGAATATTTTGACTACTGGGTGAAATTTCAAGAAGCTTACTTCGAAGAAAGTTCAGATTGTTAAGGTAGTTGCAGCAAAGGTAAGCAAATAAAAACCTTTGATGGAAAATGAAATAATGTACTAGTTTTTCAGTATTTAAACTTTTCTCACTCAATTAATCTTTAAAGGGGATGCAGTGAGGTTGAGGTATTACTATCCAGAAATTCAAGGTGTGCGTTTAGTGATCGATTGGGTAAAAGTGAAGTGTGAAAACTCCCATAATCATACGAAAACTGAAAACCCAACATGTAAAATAATTAGATTAAAAATTGAATATTTATTTTGGTTTTAGCATTCAGTCTGCCCTTCAGGACTAAATACACCTCTAAAGAGAAAGAAATCGGGGCGTGGTTTTAAAATGCAGATATACAAATTATGAGACACATAATTCTATAAGGAATTAACAAGTTGTAAGATGGGTTGCTTGGTGCCATTTATAAACTTCCCTTTTTTCGTATAATGATGAAATAAAACAAAGCTCAGAAATGTCGAATGGCAGAAGGGAAGAATCAACCCTTGCAATGAAGAATGAAGTGTATGTGACATAACAGTAGATGGAAAAGAGAAAGGAAAGGAGAGAAAAAGAATAAAAAAGGAGGGAAAAAAGAGGACAGAAGAAAAGGTAAAGTATTAAAAGAAAGAAAAAAAGAGAATTTGATAAAAACATTTTGGTGAACGAAAATGCCCAAAGTAGAATAAATAAAAAGAAATCGTATAGAGTTTAAGTTTGCAGGAAGAACGCAGTAGGGTTACCAAAATTATCGGTTAACATTCAGTTGATGATACAAATAAGTACACATATAGAAACTATTTAAAAACATGAAATTTAAAGAACATATTTAGTTTACAACACAAAGTTCCGCTAAGGTTGGAGTTTTTGAAATTAAACTACAAAAGAGGTAAACCTGATGATTAAACTCTTTTAAAGAGTACCTATATTTTAAAGACATTTATTATAGAAATATCAAAGAAATTGGTGTATAGACTCTTAATTAAAAACAAAGAAATATGTGTTTTAACATTTTTTTATGTTTTATCTCTAATATGTTGAAAATGATGGGATTAAGTTTTCTAACCAACCACAATATCTCTAGAGATCTTAAATATGCAATTATCAAAATTAATAAGCATTCCATTGTACATTCATAAACCTATATTTTAACAATTTTTTGAAATTGCAAGAAAGGGTGGAAATAAAGGAATTAAGTATTTTTCTTGATAACCATGGAGCAGCTAAAATTAAAATTGGTATATAGGCCATTTATGATAAACAAAGACGTATTAGAGTGTTTTTATAAATTATATTCCTAGAAAGTAAAAATAAAGGTTAAGCTTTTTAACTAATGGTTCTTTCAAGATGAGGTTATCAAAATTCTGACATAAATAAAATGTGTTTTAGCATACTTCTAAATTTTACCCTCAAGGGTGTGAAAATGAAGAACATTATTCTACACGACATTTTTTTCTATAAAACATATCAAAAGTACATAACATTAATAGATATTATAAAATGGCTGTCAGGCTAAAAAACTTCAACAAAGTTACATCAATTTTATTTTGTATTATCCTATATGAAAAAAGTCTGTTTACCATAGCGAATTTGTTTGCAAATATCAACTTACTATATATATAGAAAAAAATCCAACGCCTTTGACGACGTTTTGTGTTCATATGCATCAGAAACAAAATAATAATCCAAACGCTGTAAAGCTGATTGTGTTATCTTTTTCAAACACGAAGAAAATTCTTCTGATTGACAATTTTGAGATAGGAAAGATCATTACTAGCAACACTTGGATGCACTTTTGGAGAGATTAGAGGCAGTGATTGAACAAAAACGCCATGGAATCTCTAAAAAAGTTTATGCCACTATGACTTCTCAGCCGCCCATTCAAGCCACGTTGCTGAGCAAAAATTAATTGAACTAAAGTGAAATTTTTCCACATACCTCATTGGCCCAATCTAGCTCTATTGAATTATTATCTGTGGCTTTCTCGGCTACAGAAAAATGTAGGTTAAACAAAAGGTTTATGATACTTCCACCCGTAAACAGCACTCATTTGACGCGACTATTAGATGTTCTTATATTTGAGTGTATAAGGAAAAAATGAGGATACATTTACCCATCCTTAACAAAATGTGTATATCACACATCTGGCTTTCGATTCATACCATACAATTATTTAAAAAATTAAATACTTTAACAACAGCAAATTAAAAAAAGATAAAAAAGCTTAATTAGTGTGCTACAAGAAATGAGCAAGGAAATTAAAGAAAATGTTATAAAACATGGCCAAAAATACAGAGTACACCAGTAAAATTCAATGTTTTATGTGAATTTTTCAATTTATTTAGCTTCAGAAAAAGATGCTTGTTGTACTTCAGATGTATTAGACGTGCATAATCGCAAAATGATCGAGTTAGTTATGTCGCTTGCGGAATATAATCAAAGAGCAGAAATTATTCAAGCTAAAAGATCGCCTACTGGAATAATCAGATTATTAGGGTACTGAAGCTGATTTGTATATGACATTTGTCCATAAGTACGAGTTTTCAAAAAAGTTGCACAAATATTCTGAATGTTTTGAAAGTTGTCCAAAGTATTTAGAGGTAACAAACGTTGTACGCCAAATTGTTACAGAGAATCCGAGATGTATTTTATATGTGATAATTGTAGGGTAAACATTAATAATGGTTTATAATAAATTTTTTCTCTTGCAAAAAGACTTTTACTGCCAATGTCGGAGTGATTTAGAGGAACAACAGCTGTCTTGCATCCGATCCTGGAAATGTCCCCATAGTACCAGAATGAAGTCTTCGGTCCATATAAAACAGCTGATCATGAGGGGATAATGTCGGAAATCGTCAAAAATTTAGGCAACAAAAGACTAGTAATGCTAACTAAATTAATTAATAAAGCATGGCAAGAAGAGAAGATTCATAAAGAGTGGGATATAGAAATTCCAATACACAAAGAGTATAATGTACTAATTACCTTACTATTAAAAGAAGCCAATATATATAAACAGAATTCTAGAAAGAAGATTAATGAAGGAAATTGAATATCAGCTATTCAAAATTATATATATTTACAGTTAAACAAATAGAAAAATCTGATTTAAATCAGATAAAAGCATTTATTGGTCTTGAAGAGGCATTTAATAGCGGTAGTGTGGAACAGTCTAAAACGGAGAAAGAAAATGATAAACTAATCCAATGCATATAGAGTCTATATGAAAAACAAAATCTACGTGAAAACTGGAAGCATAAAGTCTGAAGAATTCACAACAAAAATAAATAAAAGAAAAAGTAAAAAAGAAAAGTAGGCTATATGAACTAAGTATCAAAAAGTGTATTCGCTTATGACTTGCTAATATACGCAAAAAGCAAGGAAATCCTACAACTCACCCTAGAGAGAGAGAGAAAAACGCACTACTTGCAAGAAGCTTAAAAATAAACACGCTGAAGGTAATAGCAAAAGAGGAACTAGACATAATCAATAAAAATAAATGATGCCAAAATTGAAAAAGAATATTTAAATATTTAGAAGTGAAGATACAGAGAAACAAAAAAATTGTTACAAAAATAAACGATAGGCTAGAAACCGCATCCGAGGTCTACCATGCATTGAAAAAAACATTTATTAGGAAAAAAGATTTCTAAGGAAACGAAAAGTTTTATGTTCCATTTTCAAACCAATACTAATATGAAAAGTGAATTTTGGATATTAACAAAGCAGATAAAAAGCTTAAGCCATGGAAATGAGATTCCTACAAAATATAAAAGTGGTAAAAAAAGAAATGACGAGATAATAAATTAATTGGAAGTAGAATCCATCTCGAAGAGCATCAAACGCTAAAATTAAAACGGTTTGGACATATGGTGCAAATGAAAGAGGAAAGGACAACGAAAATATTATAGGAGGCAAGATCACATTAAAAAATAGAAAAATACAGGCCAAGGAAAACATAGAACAAGAGAGTAGCAGACAACTTACGACAGAAAGGATTGACCTGGAGTGACAGGAAAAATTGGCAAAAAACAAAAACGAATGGGGCAAGTAAATTCATGCTGAAGTATGGATATGACTTTAGTTAATATCTTTAACCCAATTTGGAAAACTTATATAGTTATAATGCAATGCCTTTATGTTATATATAATATTGTGACTTACTTTAACATCTGACGATATATTAAGGTTGCTAATTATATTATACATTTACCAGCAAGACGATACAACTCACACGAGCCAAAAACTGACTGGAGTTTGGAACAAAAATGGTTATACGCTTCTGTTATCAAATCAAAGCAAGAAGGTGAACAAAAATATTCTCAATGAATCCCTTTACTAGTGGCATGTAAAAGCGTTTTTATAATTTTAAGTTTAAGCTTTTATTGAAATTTTGCTGACACGCAAAGTAGGATTTAAAAAACAAATAAAAAAACTAAAATAACTTTACAAAAGCTAAAAAACCAAAATAATTATGTAAAAGATTTACTTTAGAATCTGTCAAAGCAAATCCAAAATTTATAATTGTTTTCTTTGTTACTCTTTAAAATATTGACAAAGTATCAAGCAATTTTTGAAAATTAGCTATAAAAAAATTCCCCTTTAGGACGACTACGCGATCTTTACATTTCTGGTCACTTTAATTAAAATGTGCTACTGAAAGCTTTTTTGCAAGAAATAGATAATTTCCAGAAATTTCTTGGCGTATAAGATTAAACTAAAATTATCAAGTAAAATACCTGTAAACCTAGGCATTTGAAGGTACTGAAATACTTATACAAGGTAGTAGTAAAAAGTATAAAAGCTAAAAATAATTTAAACTTACGTTAGTTTGACCACCGTTGCCATAGAAATACTCCCCTTAACAACGGATATAACAATCCGCTACCACATTTTATTTATAAAACCCGTTTTGTGGTTCCCGTTAGTGCGTCTGCCGTATGTGACTGTTCAATTTTGAAAAACATTGCAACCTCGATTTGCTATGCTCACCCCAATTTTGAAATTGCGCGAGACTGGCAAATGCAATTATTATTCTGAACAATTCGTATTCACGTTTTGATTTGTTATTTCTATTATTTTTGGCGTGGTTTACTGCCCAAGTGGAAATAATTTTAGCATCCAAAACCTTCTCCTTTTAAACTCCAAAAATTGTTTCAGTCTACAAATGCTGCATTTCATTTTTTGATTATGATTACTTTCAATTAAAAGTTTCATATCGGTCTCTCAAATTTGGTAGATTTTAGCTTTCTGTTGGTATAAAAATTTAATGCAATACAGGACATTTAGTTTAGAAAAAAATATTTTCACTTACTCTATATCACATAAAGTATTTATAGTGATAAAGTCTACATAACCTACATCATTATAGTCCTCACTAACGACTACCTACACATAGGTGTTACCCTCAGACAAGCTCCAGTCAGTCTTCTATCAATTATCTGAAAACTTATCCGTTTGGCTTCGTACTACTTTTTAGCATGAATAGTTAATATACATATAATTACTAATTAATTAAAAAATAGTACTTTATTTTGAGTTGTTTTCTTAAATTGCTTTAAACTTGCGACCTGCTTAGCTGCGTTCGCTAGAAACGTTGCAATTAACTTTGTTTTGTTTTAAGACTTGCTGAAAAATAAAAAACAAAATTTATTATTAGACCATGCAATTCCAAATGCTTCCTTATTTGTTAGCGCAATTTGCCGCAAATTGGAAAGCTCGTTAGTTTACTTTTACATGGCAGAACGTATATAATGATTTAATTTAAATGTATAATAAATAATGCCGGTTTTAGTAACCTAGAAATAAAAAGAGATTTCAGTTTCAAATTTAATTAATAATGTAAGTTTCCATCGTTTTCTAAAACATCTTTCCACCTATATGGTAATTTGCGCTTCTGGGTCTCAAAGCAAAAAATTCTTGGAACATTTTGTCCATAATTTCTTCGGCTAAATAGTATTGCAGACTCTGAAACAGAAAATAATCTTGAGGGGCAGTATCGGAAAAATTTACAATTTTTCGGTCACTTTAATTTTCACGCCATTTGTTTAATGATATGTAGTCTGGTATTACCGAATTGAAAGTGTTCAGGCGAATTATTTTTTTATTCCACCATATATATAACAAGATTTCGCGGCGTCGTTTAATATTCTTGAAAAATATATTCTCAAAAATGGTTTACTGTTCTAATAAGTAGGGTAAAACAAGTGCATTATATGTCCAAAAGTATCTAGACATCCCTTTAAAGAAGTGGATCTGGCTGAAACCTGGAATGAAATAAAAGTGCAGGTAGCAGAATATGTAGGTTATACACGTGCATTAGACAGATAATCGATTCGTAAAATATCAACCTTGCTACAGGTGCCTCAATCAACTGTAAATAGTATCATTATAAAATGGAAACGTCTGAACGAAACTTATGATCGTAGTCGTTGAACTCTGAAGACAGCAATGATAAAAATCAGATATTTTCGGGGGCAATAATCACTGGTAATTTTTAAAGCGCTTTCGCTTTCATGGACATGCGGCCGTTTACAAATCCAACATAAGTACGGTCAATATTAAACGTTCTGTGGAATGATAAATCCATTGGAAACGTCTGGGTTTTGGCAAGTGCTTAGAGAATGCTTTTTATCCGAGTCAACGTTTGGTGGCAGAAGCATTGTAGTTTTGGGTTGTTTACGTGATTTGACCTGGGCCTCTTAGTTCCTGTATCGGGAAAGATGAATGCTGAGATGTATCTTGATGGTCTTTGTCACCTCTGTACTGTCAACCCTCCCGCAACAGTTGGAAAAAGAATCTTTTCGGTACCAACAAGATGTTGTTAGCAACTCCTTATCTCCGCCTTCTCTTGTATTCTGCACAACTATTATAAATAATTGAAAACATTCCTTGTCAAGAAGATTAATTTAATTCTTGCCGTTGACATCTCTTATTAATAGTTCCGAAACTTTTCACCGTATTCCAGATGGCTCTGGAGCCTCCTAAACATTTTCCTCCACCTTTATGCAAGCAGCGAAGAGCTCTCTGTTATTTACTCCTGGATGCAATATCGAATATTTAACGATTACTTACAAATTATACTCATTATTTTGTTAAACACGGATACATTTTTAGAAAGATTATTCGGCTGAAACTGTCAACAATAAAATATAAATATACTGTACATCACTGAATATAGTTTTATCATTAATTCCAATAAAATGCAGTGCGTTGTTGGTTGAGAAGACTTGTGAAAGAAAATGTGGGCCAACAAACTTCAATCAAATTTTGACATTTAAATAGCATACAACCAGACAAAAACGACAAGCCTGTGAAATTATTTGATCCAAATCTAAACCCCCTCTGTATGGAAAAAGCCATTTTTTTACATCAACAACCAACCTCTACTACTAAAAAGCATTACTCGCAAATTATCCAATTTTGTTTTGTATGCATAAACCATTAAGTCACATCCAACTGCTAAAGTTTTAATTTTAATAGCAGCTAATGAATTGATAATAGTGATAGTTTGTGAAAACTGTAAATTTAAAAGGATCTCTTGTGGCAAGGCCCTCAAGAGGTGGGTAGATTTCATAATGTAGCACAGATTTACATCAAAATCTAATGACAATTTTATTTCAAGTCTCACACGCAAAAATATTTATAGTCTTATCTCCTCATCCCCTTATCCAAATCTTTCCATTTTTAGACTATATCTTCGTAAATACCCAAGAACGTGCCAAATTTGATTTAAATCAGGAGATAACTGTGAAGATTAAAAAATGTTAAAAAATATTCGAAAATATTCTTTGCCCTGTTTGCCCATTAACCAATTACATCTAAAATTTTCAACGAGGGGGTAGAGGTCTGGAAAATATGAAACACAAAACTAAAGTAAATTTTTTAGAAGTCGTGATATGGAGCTTCTGCAGTATATAGTATTTCTACAAAATAATCCCTCTCTCCAATAATATATCTAAATTAGAATGAATAACATCGTAGAAGATGTTCGAATACAAATTGTTGAAAATTTTGAAGTGCTTTCCATAAAGTCTGTGCGAGATGAATACCAAAGGGGCTTACCGTACACGGCTGGCAAGACCATTGAAACCATTACTGATTTGGGTTTCGAGGTGCTGGAACACCCTGCCTATAGCTCAGATCTTACTCCTTCCAACTGTCATTTCTTAAGGCAGTTCAAAAATGCTTTACGAGGTAGTGAATTTTCTATGAACAAGGAGTGCGGGAAGTGGTGCATAAATAGTTGGACGGCCAATCAAAAACCTTTTTATTCGAAGGAATACATAAGTATGTGGATACTTAGACCAAATGCATCGAAATAAATGCTTGACTTTTCTTGTATTTTATTAAAGGCAATTGGTTCCAAAAATTTTATTCGGCACTTTTATAAAGAGTACCTAGTCCTATATTGAGTAGCCAATAGGTGTTGCTATATACACTGATACTGTCTAGTCTATGACAGGATATCAATCTTGTCCTAGAGTCAAATTACAAGAAGTAATGCCGAATGCTACTTGGTTGTAATGTAGCTCTTGAATTAAAATCTTTACCGTCGTAAACAGTCAGTGATGCAAAAAGTGTCATTAATGCGGTAAATTGTAAAGAAGTTATTTCCTCTTTATTATGTAGACGTGTGTAAGGTGGTTATCAAGGTATACTAACGCTTTTGAAAGAGTTTTCCAGTGAAACGCAGAACTTTTGATGTAGTTGCAAGGTGAGAAATTAAAATATAAAAACATATTTTCCAAACCTCTTCTTGACTTCTTAGGCTCTCTTTCCATGCTGATATTTTCAAATACTTGAATAGTTTTAATAATAGTTTGCAAAGCAGAACCTTAGTAACCACGGATAAAATTAAGGGATATATAAAACTTAATATATGGGAGACTTCGAACGGAAAAAACTTTGATTTTTTCTTGTGCATTCAAGATCTGCAAATCAGTTTACATAACTTAACACAACATCTATGTGACCATTTTCCTAAAGAAATTTAAAATAGTTATGCACTATTCTATTCAAAATATGAAATTTTCTGAAATAGTTGTTATCCTCAAAAAAAAATAAAAGTGGAAAAACTTCTGGAACTTGAACATTATATCATTGTATGTATATCGAATACAGAGCCTAGATTTGAAATCTGAAGAAGAAAATGTTTGAATCGATGCATAAATGTTTTTTTGCTTCGTAATTTGTGCCTGTCTCTTTTAAAGTTGTAAGTATTGCTCAATAATCATGTTCATCTTTCTGAATTTATGTCATATGGTATGTGTAGTGGTTAAATTAAGGCATTATTTTTTATATATCTTTATTTATGTTGCGAAAGGCAAAAATAAATGATTTAATAAAACGTTTTTGCTTTATTTTGGAAATTACCTTTTAGATCCGCCCCGTTTTTTAACGCAACCTCCTAAAGAATTAAACTCAACTTTAAAAATTATTGCACTAGAATGTTGCTCTACGGTTTTTATTTATTTGGTTGTCCTTATCGTGATTTGCCTTAGTAAAGCATCCAGATTAGAATATGTCATACCATCGACAATACTAGCGTTTACTTATTATCCTTATGTTGTAAAATGTTTAGACTGGTGACGTCGTCTCCTACTGCTGAATAAAGATCAGAAAAGACCAATATTTATGCGTAACTCAATACAATATCAGATCTATTGAAAAATAGGAATTTAAAATTTAATTGCTCAATATTCAATATTCAAACATAACCAATTAGCTGTGCAGACATATAAAAAATTGTATCGCAAGCTGATTTAAAAAATTAGTAAATAAAATAAATATTACTAGCGCAGAAAAATCATGAATTATTTTTTGTCAAGTCTAAGCAATTAGATAAAGTTGTGAAAAGATTATTTAATAATTTTGAACTCTAAATAGGCTCTAGAAATCTCTTTTACTTCTTTCTTTGAACTATCGCCAACTCTTTCAGTTGCAGTCGAAACAATTATCTCGAACAACGGTACAAATTGTGAGCCAAATAGTTGCGAAGCATAACCGCATTTCACCTTCTAACTTGTTCAACTTACTCTACTTTCACAAACACAACCTTTGAAGGACATTCGGAAGTATATGCTAATTTTGGTTTTTAAGAAGCAAATTAAATATCCGGAACACATTATTCTTTTTAAATTAGCTAGTTTTTGCAACAAACAACATTTAGAAACATAAAAATTTTATTTTTACAGAATACGTTCCGTTGGTTGCAACTGAAAGAAGTGGCAACAGTTTAACAGAAAGGAAAGAGAAGTTTACTAAAAATGTTTCTAATATAAATAGATTTTCATTAAAGAAAACAATCGTAACACTGTTACAGTTGCAACGTTCGTAACGTATCTGGATCATTCTAATTTTATAAGTAAAAAACAAGACCTCATTTCAATTTCTTAGGCAAAATACATGTATCTAAAAGCACATCTTCGTTTTTCACTACTCATAGTATAGAATCTTTGTCTGCAATCAAAAGATAGCAAACTGCATTATTTTTTTAATCTTACAGATACACTCAAAATTCCCTGATCATTTTATTTATTGAATAACTTCCGAATAAAATGAATAAATAAACAAAATGGACATAAAGTAAAAGTTTTATTCTTGTAGGTTTTTTACATAAGTAAAAAAGCAAATCTAAAATCACATTTTCAAAAACACTTGCCAGTGTTTCTGGAGAGACTGAGTATCTCTTGCTCTCTTCTAGAGCATCAATTATTTGGAGATTGGCAACGTAAACTCTGTCCCGAGAAAAACTTTGGAGCCCTCAAATCCAACCATCTCACATCAACCAATTGGGAAAGCGCTGTCTTAGAAGGTTTATTGTGGCTCCAGCGGTGTGGACTGTGTCCTCATCTAGCTAGAACTATAAGTTGTAATCATTAGATAACTATGGCAAGAAAAAATTTCCCATTATTTGGTTTTTAAAGGTTTGTGCCTTTTCTTCGTCAGTTTGTGCCCAGTTTTCATTGTCAGTACGAAGTGGTGTTTTATGTTGCTGTGGCCTATTCAGCTTCTTGGTGGCTTCCCAGAGCGAGTAGTAAGTAGCTTCTGTTGGAGATAGGTATTTCAGATAGTTTTGTATGGACTGATTCTTAATGCTAGACAGGAGTCTTTTGAGTTTAGCGGTTGCTTGATCTGGACTGCGCTTATCTGCCGGGTGTCTTGTTGTTTGTCATCTTCGTCGAAGTCTGCCTTTTTTCGGCATTTTTGTTTCACTATTATAGAACACTCTGGGCTTCTGATATGCTGCTGGTTTTGCAGATTGCTTACCAAGAGGCTTGTTAATCACTTGAATGGAAAGTTCTATTGCTTCAGTTAGTTGATCTTCAGTTTTTAAAGAAATATTCAGTGGCAGAGATTCGTCTATTAATTACGTATACAAATCCCTTTATTATTATTATTACACGAGATCGGTGTTTTTTCAGTAATTAACACGTGTGTTCCCACTGTTACTATAATAGGCGAATGGTCTGCTAATAAGTGTAGACAGGCCTGGATCTTTAGATAATTTCGGTTGAACCCCTTAAATACACAAAAATCAAGAAGGTTTGGCATTTTTGCAAGATCTGTTGGCCATTATGTTGGTTCGCCTGTCGATAGATGTTGTAAACCAAGATTGTCTATTACTTTCATTAGTTGTCTATCTTCAATTGCTGATAATCAGAATCCCCATTGTACATTTTTAGCATTAAAATTACCTCCTGACATAAATCTGCTTCCTAGAGTATGAAAATAGTGCTCATATTGATCCTGTTTGTTATTGTGCCTTGGAGGACAATATACTGCCGATATTGTTATTGGTCCTGTCCAGTCTTAGATCACACCATCAGAATGGTTTGTGACATAAACTGTATACCCCAGGATTCTTAAATAGCTTCTATCCCTAAAGTGTGATTTGGATATGATCATGGCATCGATATATTAATTTGTGAGAAAAGATAATTTCGTCTCTATGTTGTGACAGGCGTTTTAAAGTTTTGAGCCGTTGCTAATTTTTGCAATGAGTGTCGTTAGTAGATTTAACATCGTTCCTATTTGTTCCATTAGCCCTTTCATAATTCTCTTCAGTTCACTTATATCATCACATGGGTTCTTTGATAAACTTTGTTATGATTAAAATGTGTTGTTGGAAGTCATAGAAAAATTACTTCTCAGTGCCTGGGCATATGTGTGTTGCGCTTGAAGTTGCTGCGCTATATTCTCTGCTATAACTCCAAGTTGCTTCTTTCTTAGTCTAGGGAACATTTTTTTGTAGCTTTTTGTACACGGAAAACCCTCTGTAGTTGACTGGTTGATTTCCGTTGCATTTGACGCATCTTACGGAATATCTTCTGTCTTTGGGTGAGCATTCAGATGTCATGTAATTTCCAGTATATTTAACATAGCGTGAGCTTCTATTACAGAAGTTTTTAGTATCGCCAAATCGTTGACATTTAGTTCATTGGAGAATTTGGTTTTTTACGTGGGGTGGTTTAATTGTCACCACTGAGTGTACTAGTCTGTAAACCTTGTAAATATCTTTGTTGTTGTCTGCTGATATTACTTCGACGAAGAATAGCGGCAATTCTTTCTTAGTAACTCTCTGCTTGATATTCCAGATATTAGCGCCCTGGTGTCCATATGCTATCAGTTCTTTTTTTAATCTCGTCCGGGTTAGTGGTTGGGTATAAGTTTTTAATAACTACTTTAATTTTCCTGCTAGTGCTTTAGTTTTAATCGTATGTTTTTTAGACGTTTTAAGCTGTATTTTAACCTCATCATTGTGGAATACCTAGATTTCATATTTAGCTTTGGAAATTGTTTCTAGCAATTTAATTAAGGGTTCAATCGTTATGACGCCTTATACAAAAATCGGTGAGGATTTAAGATCCGCCTTCTTAGGTGTCGAGTTTTGGGTTTTGTCTTTATCTGCATTGGTGCTATCTAACGGGACATAGCGATTGGTAGAATTTAATCAGTAGTTTGTGGTTTTTCTTTGCTTGGTCTGGGGAAGCATTTTATCGTTAGCTTCTTTACGATTGCGTTTTCTGTTATCTACTACTTGCCATTCAGGGTCTTGAGCTGGAGAGAGTGGTGGTTGGAACTGCTGATATATTAAACCATTTTGTCCAGATTAATTTGAAATTGGATTATATCAGTTTATAGAGTACTGCATCTACAGACCATTATCAATAGGCTGTTGCTGAGGGCACTGATATCTTTGTGAAACATATGGTGGTTGTAAATTTTGGTCGACTTGCATAGGATAAAATTGCTGGTTTGGATTTGCTACCGTAACGGATGAATAATAGTGGATCATACTGAACTTTCAGTTAGAATTTTTTTTAGTTTATTGATAACTTTACAATCTGCCATCTTATGACATTTAGTAATTATTTTAACTTAAAATTAATATAGTTAATATAAGCTAGACATGCTAAAAATATTCCATTGAACATTCTCTTTTATACACATTATAATTTTAATTTTGTACATAAACAAGAGTAACATGAACAAATTAACAAAACTTTATGTTTTTAGATAAAACGGGTTGGTAGATCAGACGGTTTATATCTTTTGACCCTAGGGTTGACCATAAGGCACTCCACAAGTGTATTTGGGTGAACACTAAGCCTTTCGCGGTAACAAATACTGCACTTTTTTATTTCTTCGGTAATGGTTGTAATTCCTAGGATCTTACGTATTATTACATTAGAACATAGCAAGGGGCGTTAACTAACAATCGCAAAACTTTTGCCTGAAATCGTTTTAGTATTTAGATGTTTGACTTGCTTGCAGTACCCCACAACTGGATTTCATATGTCCATATTGGCTTTATAATAGTTTTGTATGGCAATATTTTATTTTCTAGGGATTATTGCGAATGGCGTCCTAATAGCCAATATATCTTTTGGAATCTTACACGTTAGTCTTCTGTCCAAATGTAACCCTAAATATTTAACGCTATCATCCTGTGGTATTTGTTGGTTGTTCAATACTACAGCTGGGCAAGTATCTCTTCTTGTCGTGAAAGTTACTTGGACCGATTTGGGTTCGTTAATATGTATACGCCATCTATTAAACCATAATTCTAGAGCATTTAAATGTGCTTGGAGATAATTAGACGCTATAGTTGGATCCGTATATAAAGAGAGTATCGCTGTGTCATCATCAAACGTCGATAGTGTAGTTCTTGGTGTAGTGGGTAGATCAGCAGTGAAGATAGGATATAAAAAAAGTCCCAGTACACTCGCTTAGGGAATACCAGCATTAATAGGAAATAAGAAGGTTTGTGAATCACCACACCTGACGAAGAAGTGTCGACGGTTAAGTAGGATTTCATGGTTTCATATAGGTCATGAGATAGGATGCTTTTTAGTTTAAACAGTAAGCCTTGGTGTTAGTCCTTGTCAAAGGCTTACGCGACAACTAAAAATACTGCTAAACAATATTTTCTTTCTTGAAAGTCTTAGGATTCGGTCTGTAATTCTATGAATTTGTTCAGTAGTGGCATGTAGTTGGAATTAAGAATTTATTCGTGCAGAGTATTGAAGCTCTTGACCCGAGGGCCACACTATATCTTATTGCTTGACTCCAGATGCACTTGGACACGTCTTTACCCAGGTAAACGACTAGGACCGATAACGTAGCGCGGTCACAGATACCGCAAGAGAAAAACCCAGAAAACAATCTGATATTGCACGTCCGCACTGTTTGAGCCACAAACTCAAATCGATGTAAATTTTGAAGAAGCATCAATATAGAAAGAAAAAGTTACAACACCTTTACTTGATTACCATAAAACTTGTAATATGACTGAACTTTAATATAAAGCGCTTTCCACGGAGATTATGGCAATAAAAAGTAAAAAGTATAAAAGAAAAAGTGCATTAAAACGTTTCAACATTTAAGTAAACAAGAAAAAATTCTTGTTGCCAAGCCAATTTGGAAAAAAATCTATTTTTGTTATGAAGCACATATCTTCTTGAATTTTAAGTTTATTGCTGTTTTTTGTATGTATATATATTTTCCATGTTAATCTTTGATCTAGACGAAGTCCTACATATTTCTCTTTATTTTATTCTTTTTCTGGTTTTACTGGTAATGGTAATTAGTGTTTTATTGACGTTGATTGGCCATTTATTTAATTATTTGTTGACAAGATTAAATGTACCTGGAGGCGTTTGCTAACTGTTTGTATCTTTATAAATCAGATAAAATGGCAGTGTCGTTAGCGAAGGTGCCAATTAGGTAATTGTATGCCTCTGACATGTCAGATAGGAGATATAAGATTGGCCCCAATACATTTCCCTGCGGGACACTAATGGAATAATATTTGGAAAAAGTGTTGACGTATTTAACTAAATAATAACGGTCAGATAGGTAGAATTGTAGTATTAAATAATATGTACTTGTTGTTTTGGCCTGTACAGCAGTTCTCTATGCCACACCTTATCAAATGTTTATGATACATCGTGGAACATTGCCGTGCAGATTTCTTCTTTTCCAAGAATTGGTGATATTATTGATAATTCTACTTTATTTGATGAATGGTGGAATGATTTTTATGGAATTCAAATCGATGTTGAGGTATTACTATCAAAAATTCAATGTATTCCCTTATTCTTTTTACAAAAAATGTTTTTAATACTTTACTTAATATAAAAATCAATCTAATCAATTCTATAAGACGTTTTCTGTTCAGGTAGTTTACTAGGTTTTAATACCTTTAGAAGTAGTATATTTCTACAAATTGAAACAATAGGCTCAGCATACGATTAAATGTTGTAGTAATTAGTACGATAGCTCTTTTCGGCAGCATCTTCAATATGTTGCTTCTTATAAAATCTTGTCTTAGAGTTTTAAACTGCTTCGATTTGTTGATTTCAAATTTTAGTTTAGTTGGGAAGAACTATTTTACAGGGAGGGATATCTAACACTCATATCCAGATATACTTCAGTTTCCTGATTGTTACAGTTTAATGATGGATCAAAAGCTTAAAAAATCATTTAATAAGTATTTTTCAATGTTATCAGCCTTTCTTTTATTCGGTCTGGCCCAAGTTTCTATCTGACTATCTCTGCTTCTAACTGACGGAATGTGAATCTTAGGTAATTTAGTTTTTAATTGCTCTCCAAATGGATTGATCTTCTTTACTTAGGTTATGTAATGTATTATTTTTTTGGAAGGTACTATTTTTGTGCTTTTTGAATGTTACTTTAAGTTTTCCAATTAATCTATTGCAAGTTGTTTTATTAGCTACATCTCTCAATCATTTCCATCTTGCCCAAGATCTGCATTTTTCAGCCATTAGCTCTCTTATATATAGCGAAATATTATTACTTTTGGATAAATTTTGTCTGAACTGGATGAAGACTCAGCTTTCTGGATAACATTGATTAGATATCAAACTGCTAGATCTTTTATTTGCAATTACAGACTTATGTTTTCTTCAATAACGTTTCGAAATGCATCTCAATTGATAAATTTGTTAAAGTATATAGGGCTTTTTTCATAATTATACGACTGCTCAATGTTATTGTAATATTCAAATGCTCAGCTGAAATATCACGATTTGACTCGATCCTAGTGTAATTGGTAGATATACATGCGTTATGAAGAAATCGTATAGATCTGGAACTTCTTCTGGATCTGTTGGCGAACACGTTGGTTTACCTAGAGAGAGAGAGAAAATTGTAATTATTCTAGGAGGTTTTCCCTTTTATCATAGCAAGTTTTAAACCCCAGTGCATGTATTTAAAGTTTTAATCACTTCCAGTAAAAAAATTAAATTCTTAAGGACTAGAAAATGTATGGTACTAGTTAGAAGTAATTTGGTGTCTTGATAATCACGTTGAGAGAATGAGTTTGTTAGGTGAATTATTGTCGATCTCTATATGAGTTTGTAGTCATAAAATACTTAAGTATGTTTTATCAAGGTGTAGTACTTCATACTTGGTTTTGGTTTCGAAATTACCGACTCTATCAAATATTTTGTTTTTAGCGTTTATTACATCTTTGTACCTGAAGTACCCTTTGTAATTGGCTGAGTGAGAACTTCTAAGTAATCCACATTGTGCTGTGGTGTTCCTAGACCTCGCCACATTTTAAGCTGTTATTTGAAATTTTAGTTGAATAACAAATACGGCGGGATAGATACATGCGAAACCGGGAGCCGGGCTAGGTTTACAAATTTCTGACGTTCAGTTGGACTCTATATATATATATATATATATATATATATATATATATATATATATATATATATATTCTTCTAAACAAATGGCTTGACCTTAATTGGGTTAGATAGATGAATAACTTTTTTATTGATTACCATTTAACATTTGTTGAGATTGATATTGAATTTGAAGTTGCTTGTTTTCTGAAATGACAATTTATAAAAAGATCATTAATGTCGCTCAATAATCAGAGTGACTGAGGGGAATATTTACATTGTTCGTCGCCTTTTCCGGAATGGTAGCCGGTTAATGGCCACTAAAATTATTTCCGTCAACTTTTGATTAAAACAAAGTTCACATACCGTTGGAAAAGACGCAAACGTCCAATTTACTGCTTTACAACAACACCCAGGCCTGTACAATTTCCAAACTTGAAAATATTGAATATTTGTTCTGACTACATTGAAACATATTTCTTACACTAAAAGCGCCACTTAGAGAATAGATGGAAATGTTCATGCTCGTAAAAATATTATGCATATATATAATATTTTTATGATGCTTTAATAATTTTTTTTAACTATGATTTACATTTCATTCATCCTCGAATAACAAACATTTTGTTGTTTGAAACGCCAATTTTAAAACACATTCTTTTTTAATAATTATTCTGGGTTATTCTCAATCCATGTCTATTTTATAATGATAAAATCTTTAGTAGTAAAATAAAACTTTAAGAACATAATTGCAAAGTATTTGTAAATTTTGATCTGAACGTTTGACTTTGTATCTCACTAAGTGTTCATCCCCAGCGGGGTTGGTGGATCCTCAACTGGGCGCCTCCCCAGGTGGCGGATAGGGGAACGCTCACTAGATGTAGTGGGTACCGGGGAAATAAAATACCCGGGGCGGACCAAAACCACACAGAAGGCAATTTCCGAATGACGGACCTAATGGCTCAATTTTGGGAAAGCAGGAACAGGCTTTCTCCTTATGGAAAGGCGGCGGATGAACTAACATAGTCAACGGCGGCTACCAAAGTCTTAGTAAGTTAGACTACTGAACGCTCCCCAACCCGTCTTGCCAACGTGGGGTTCTAAAGGCTAAAAACCCTTCATGAAGAAATGCAAAACAAGCACCGGCCCTCAGTCTCCGGCAGCCGGAAAACCGATGGGATTAAACAGCAAAAAGGTGGCGACCATCGATGGAACGGCAAAGAGGGTGCTAAGAATCCCGGAGTCTAAACGAAAGCCATCACCAGAAAACCACGAAAACCACAAAACTATGGATAGGAACTCAAAACATAAGAACATTACGAGTACAAGACCGCATAACAGAACTAGAAAACGAATTGGAAACAATTAACTGGGATATAATAGGTCTCAGTGAAACAAAAAGAAAAGAAGAAACATGGTTAACACTAAATTCCGGCAATATACTACTAAACAAAGGAAAAGACGACGAAAGTTTGAATGGAGTAGGCTTTATAATTCGGAAGATACATGCACATCGCATACAAAACTTTACAGCCATATCAGATCGTGTAGCATATATAATATTCCAACTGAACAAAACAAGTGTATTAAAAATAATTCAAATATATGTTCCTACAACATCTCATGAAGAAGAAGAAATAGAAGAGTTTTACGACCACATTAGAATCGCCTTAAACGAACCTGTTAAAGGGAAAAAACAATACAGTATACTCATGCGAGATTTTATGCAAAATCAGGTGTAGAGAAAGCAGAAGAGGAATATTGGGGAAAACATGGATTAGGACATCGAAACGAAAGAGGGGACAAATTAATTGAATTATTAAATGAAAATAAATTATATGCAATGAATACATTCTTCAAGAAAAAACCAAATAGAGGATGGACAAGTCCGAATGGCAAAGTAAAAAATGAAATTGATTTCATTCTAAGTAACAATAAAAACATCATTCATGACGTATCTACCTTAAATCGTTTCGATGTAGGAAGCGGCCATCGACTCGTAAGAGCGAAAATAATAATTAACACAAAGATGGAACGCCTAAAAAGATTTAAAAAGAATGACACCGATATTAAAATACAGGACATAGAAAACAAGAAGTAGGAATATTAACAAGCAGTCGAAAATAAACTAAACGATCTCGAACAACGAAATAATGATAATAAAATTGAAACATTGCACAAGGAAATCTTAGATGCTATCTCCCATGGGACCAAAATAACAAAAATAACAAAGAAAGTAAATGGAAAATCCCCAACTCAAAACGAAATACAACTACTTTTAAGAGAAAGAAGACAACTAGTTAGTGAAAATAAAAGAAATACAACAGAATACGGCAACTTATGTAAGACTATTAGACGAAAAATCAAAGAAAACAGAATCAAAAGACAAGAAGAGAAATAAATAAAATAATTCAGCAAAATGGAGCAATGAAGGTACTACGACCAACATTCGGAGAAAACAAATATGTGCATTACGAAACAGAAATGGGGACATAATAAGAGATAAAGATGAAATACTAAAAATAGTACAGGAATTCTATAAAGAACTACATGAATCGAAAGTAATAAGAATCGAAAACACCCAAGAAACCCGTAAAGAAACTGCCAAAATCCAAAATGTTGGTTCTGAAGAATTGCCCGATATAGAAGAATACGAACTAGAGAACGCACTAAAGCAAATGAAAGCAAATAAATCACCTGGGAAAGACGGCGTCGTAATAGAACTGATCAAATGGGTGGACAAAAATTAAAACGAAAAATAGTAAATATGCTAAACAAATGTCTGATCCAAGCAGCTATACCGCAAGATTGGAACGATTCCATTGTCATTCTTCTACACAAAAAAGGAGATCACACGCGATTAGAGAATTACAGACCGATAAGTTTGTTATCAGTATTATACAAGCTAATGACAAAAATAATAACAAATCGATTAACCATCAAACTGGACGCATACCAATCAGAAACTCAAGCCGGATTTAGAAAAGGCTATGGAACCAGAGATCACCTATTTACAATGAAACTATTAATTGAAAAACCAATGAATATAACATACCTCTTTACCTGGCTTTCATAGACTTTGAAAAGGCCTTCGACTCGGTAGAAACATGGGCAATTACAGAAGCACTTAAAACGGTGGAATTGACCAAAGATACATAAATCTTTTGAACAACATCAGCAATAAAACTACTGCTACCTACAAATTACACGATGAAACAAAACCGGTTGAGTTAAAACGCGGGGTTCGGCAAGGCGATTGTCTGTCTCCTAAACTGTTCACGCTAGTGTTAGAAGATATGTTTCGAAAAATTAAATGGGAAAACTATGGGGTAAACATAAATGGCAGAAAAATAAACCACCTACTGTATGCAGATGATATCGTTATCATTGCTACGAACCAAAACGACCTACAGTATATGGTACAAGACTTAAAACAACAAGCAGAAAAGATCGGTCTGAAATGAATTTAAACAAAACAAAAACAATGATGCCAGAACATCAGGACGAAACATTAAAAGTTGGAAATGTAACGATTGAAAATGTTAGTGAATACATATACTTAGGACAAACACTCAGGATTGACCGTGACAGCCAAATAACAGAAATCAAAAGAAGATCTCGGTTAGCATCGATAGCCTATGGTAAACTTAGTTTTATTTTGAACTCCAAAAATATTGCCCAACATCTTAAGACGAAAGTTTTTGATAAATGCATCTTACCTGTAATGACCTACGGAAGCGAAAACTGGACCCTAACAAAACCCACTTGCACAAATTAACAACCACTCAAAGAGCAATGGAACGAAAATGCTAGGCATATCACTACGTGACAGAAAAACTAATGTATGGATTAGGGAGAAAACAAAAGTGACAAATGTTATTGAAGCAATAGCAAATCTGAAATGGAGTTCGGCCGGACACCTTGCCAAAACACAAGAAACTAGATGGACAAAAACAATGCTTCAGTGGCGGCCGTGGGAATATAGAAGAAACAGAGGAAGACCACCCAATAGATGGTACAACGATATAAAAAAAGTGGCCGGATTGAAATGGATACAGGAAGCTCAAAATAGGACCAAGTGGAAGTCAATGAAGGAGGCCTTAGTCCAGTTATGGGCCGAAACGGGCTAAGAAGAAGAAGAAGAAGAATTGTTCATCATTATATTTATTCTATTACTCAATGCAATGAAACGAGCAAATAAAAACCTGGAAGGCATAATTTTATTTTGATTATTTTAGACACAATTCGAATACTAGGTGTGCAACTTCATTTTTTTTCTCTAATTTCAATAATTTATAATATCTATTCATTTTTGCAACTTACTGCGAGGTGGCTGGTTTAGCAACATAAAGTGAAAACAAGCGATAAAAGCAATGTGGCTTGACAAGTAACTTTGTGAAACATTTTCTTGTGTTTCAACTAAAAAAGTGCCGGTGAAGCTCCGGAGAAATGATTTGTGCAGCTTTAAAAGAGGGTGCTCTTACCTAAAGTACCTATAAGAAATAGTTTCAACGGTTTTAAAATGTAAATTCTAAACTACATGATAATGAACATCCTAGATAACCATAGAAAGTTGAAGTTAAGAAATTGAAAAAACTTTTAGAAAATGTATAGAACTTGCATTATTGTTCTATTATCAATAAAATCAACAACATCAAATTGATACAAGAAAGAAAGAGTATTTTAAGTAAAATTGTGTTTCCTTTAATCAGAAGAACAATTGCGTAAAAATAATCCAATTTTATTATTAAACATTTTCTGAATTCTTACATGTAAAATTAAGGGAAGTGAGAACATAAATATATTCTACTCTAAAATTAACTCGCAATAACGACTAAAACATTCACAATCCTAATCGCATTATTCTTTTTATTCTCATAAATCTGCCAAATTGTTGAAAACATTCGCATTTCGTTCTGCAAATTACCACTTAAACATTCAAAGCATAATTAGATTATTTATCTACTATGGCGAGCATAACCGTTTTCTCTTTTTAAAGTGGAAATTAAATACGAGATTATTACGAACGATTTACCATATAAAATTATATATCGTAAAGTATTAAAGATAAAATAACAAATGTTATACGAAATGGAACAGATACTGTTTATGTTTAAATCGTAATATTACAAATATTCAATGTGTGTCCTTGTTATCCAATATTGGAAATAATGCACGTAAAAAGTCTTTACCTGCCTCTCCTCCCTCCAAAAAAATCACAGTACGTTAGGTCGGGCGACTTGGCGTTCTTGCGTGTGATTACAAAATTCGTCCTAAATATATCCACACAGTTGGTTGCGAACCATCAAGTGCGGTTTGATATTTGTGGGTTACGTTCGAAACACCTCAGAATACTCTTCATAGCTTAGGTTTTCCGACCTAACGCCTTGTGATTCAATATGTTTCAAGAAGAGAGCAGTCCGAGTATTTTTAATGCTATAATTTAAACTTTGACAATATCTATTTTTTGCAGTATGTTTGTGATTCTATATTTAACACTATATAAAAAAATATTTTTTTAAAATCCTATAAATAATTTGTATTAAACCTGTATTTGTTTTATTTTTTTTTATTTTAACTTACAATTTACATTCCACCTTTAAGTTAAATAGTAAAAAATTATTTTTTCTTTTTTCCTTATTGACATTTAGAATATTCCAATATATGAGTTAATTGTATAACATATATAATAAAAAGGGAGCACAAATACGTCTCCACCGTTTGACAAAAGATGGCCCCACCAGTAAGTTATGGTTGAAATAGTCAGATGTAAAACGTCATATCGTAAGGTTGGACATCTGGCAATACCGTAACCTTAAAATATTAGCGATTTTGTCGAGTTTTGAACCGAACAAGCGTCATTTGCGGGAACTTTTGATTTATCTCTTTAATTTGAAGAAATCTGCAGCTGAGCCGCATCGATTGCTTGTAGAAGCATATAGTAAGGCTGCTTTAAGCGAGAGAAATTGTCGTGAGTGGCTTCATAAGTTTAAGAACGGTGAGTTTGACGTCGAAGACAAAGAACGTAGCGGAAGGCCGAAAGTGTACGAATACGGAGAATTGGAAGATGATTCTTGCCAAACGCAAGAAGGACTTGCACATACATTAGAGTGACTCAACAAGCAATTTCACATCATGTAAAATCGATGGGAATGATTCAAAAGCAAGGAAATGGGGTTCCATATGAACTCAAGCCGAGAAACGTTGAACACCAATTTGCACATATGAAATGCTGCTTGCCAAGCATAAAGGAAAGGGTTTTCTGCACCGTATAGTCACTAGTGATGAAAAATGGATCCACTAAGATAACCCAAAAAAGATGAAATCATGGGAACCACGTGTCCAGGCTTCAACATCGACAGCCAAGCCGAATATTCATAGAAATAACACTCATGTTGTGTATTTGGTGGGATCAGCTGGTTGAACCGAACGAAACCATTATTGGGGCTCTCTACCAAACACAATTAATGAGATTGAGCGGGCACTCAAGGAAAAACGCGCCCACTACTACTCCAGACATGACAAAATTATTCTCCTGCATGATAATGCTCGTCCACATGTTGCGGCGCCGGTCAAAACCTACTTGCAAACACTCAATTGTAAAGTCCTATCCCACCCGCCGTATTCATCAGACATTCTCCCTTGTTCCGATCACTTGTTCCGATCGATGGCACATGGCCTATCTGAGCAGCATTTCACATCATACCAAAAATTGGGTCGATTTTGGATAGCCTCTTCCGACGCGGTATCCGTATGCTGCTAGAAAGATGGGAAAAAGTAGTGGCTAGCGATGGATAATACTTTCAATAGAACATAAGGTTCCATTCTTTCACAATAGATGCCTAATTTTTGATAAAAAACGGCGGAGACTTATTTGTACTCCCTTTACGTTTATCATTACGCACGTGCTCCAGATTAGACGTCTGTCAAGATGCAAACCCAATGTATTTTACCGTGTTTATTTGAGGAATAATGTTGTATTGATAGTAATTGGAGGAAAATCTAGTTGTTTTGTTGTAAATGTGGCATGGATAGATTGATTTTTGTTAACTTCGGTTCTCTATTTTTTTAACCATTTCTTTATTTAATTAAGATGTTCTTGTGTCCTAGATGATGGTACAATTGGATCTTTACCATATGTCAGTATAGCTGTATCGTCAAACGAGGTGCCAATGTTGCTTTATTCTGTAGTTAGTAGGCCATAAATATATAGGAAATAATGTAGAGGTCTCAGTACATCACCATGGGGCACACCTGATTTGATTTGTTTATCGAAAGCTGACTTACATTTAAGAATATTACAGAATTGTAGATTTTGCTCTGTGTTGTTGACTACTTTAAGGCACTGCTGTATTATGGAATGCTGACAACAAAATCCAAACTAGAGATTTAGAAGCCACTCGTTTTCCAGCCTTCGTTTTAATATTAGATTTTCCAGCAACTTGGATATTATCGAAGGTAAACTTATAGATTGATGAGACTTAATTTTGTTGGAAGGTTTTCTGGGCTTAAGGATGACGATTATTTGGAGAACTATTAATTGTAGAGGCCAAAATGACAGAAGCAAAATTCTGCTAAATCAAATCACAAAATCTATTTTCTTTTTGAGCTAGTTGCTTTAGTTCTATTTCTGTTGTAACGTCACTACCAGGATACTTCCCGTTAAGTAATTTTATTGCACCTTAAATTATAGCAGTAATAAAATTTTGTATTTGTAATTACAACTGCAATGGACATTAAGGTAGTTTTAAACTTCTTTATCTATTTTTTCAAAAATAGAAAAACAAGCTCCAAGTATTTGGTTAATATTTTTCCTTTTTTTCAGATCTTGCCTAATTGTTTGATCTTTCAGACGGGAAACATGCGTTTTGGACTATTTAAATTTCTGGAAATCTTGCATATCATGTGCACCTGCAAAAAAGCGAATTAAGATATACTTGAAAGATTTCATTCCGATTTCTTTCGAGTTTATTTTTTAGTTTATTGTTTAGATTATTAGATCTTCTACTATCATCGATGTTATGACTGCGATGCTAGATTACTCTGATTTTTGTTAACTAATTTTATGATTTCCATTGGGATACCAATAGAATTGTCTTAAGCTTCTTGGTTGTAGTACAGCAATCCAACTTGTTTCCTGAACAATTGCTATAAATGATTACATTTTCCAATTTATTATGTGTTTTTGTTTAACGTTAATATTGAGATGTATTCATTAACTGTTTCTTCTTCTTAAGTTAAGACAGTGTCCTGTTATTTTCGTTATTATTTCTGTGATGTGGATGCCCAGCTTTCTCTCCACATTTTTCGTAGTCTTCTTGATGGTCGTTTGTCCGATTTTACTGTTTTTGACCATTTCACTGATCTTTCAATTCCTGACGTCTTAATCTCATCTATTTTACCACATCTTGGATTCTGCAGTCTTCTTTAATTGTTGCGCTTCTTAATTGATGTCGTAAGGTAACTCTCTTTATTATCTCAAGTATTTTTAGCTTGTTGATTATCCATTTTACATCCGGTATTCACTTCTTTTGCCTTATCTATTATTTCGTCCATTATGATATCAAATAATATTGAACTTAATTGTCTTCTTATCTGATCTCTGGTTTTCTGGTTAAGTTCTGTTGTGATTTTAATTGTTTTGCTGCCAATGTAATATTTTTGTAGTGCTTTAAGGACATTCTCAAGTATTACTCTATCGAATGCTTGTTTTTGGTCAACAAAGCTTAGGTGCAGCGGTTTGTCAAATACGATGACTTTCCAGTCAGCTATCGGAGTATAAATATAATGTTTCCTAAATTTTTCCCAGTCAGTTTTATAATTACTTGGCAAAGGTTTATGTTTTCTACAAATTATTGTTGTATTTATGGTAAAAATCAGTAAAATATGATCAGGTGTTAGGTAGTCGTTTGAATTAATATCTACATAATTTGAAGTTGCTAATAAAGAAGTTTAATGAATCAGAAATCTTATTAATATTTATTGGCCAAAATGTTGTGTCTACTCTAGAAAGATAAGTGTAGTTGTTTTCTGTTATAAATTTGAGTACTCCTCTTCATTTGCATTAAAGTACCCACCTGCAATAAATTAAAAAACGGTTCTAGCTTCTGATAAAAATCGGATTTATATGGCAGTAGTTCATGACGTGCAATAGGACCATGGGCTGTCCCATCCGAATGTTGTGCATATTTTTTACGAATGTTCTTTCAGTGTAGCGCGTCTTCGAAACTAGCAGGACATCTATATTGTAAGAATGTTTCTAGTTCCAGTTTTCTTTTGTTGCAAAACGTTGGCATTCCATAAAACAATCCTAACAAATTTAGTTATTAGATAACTTTGTTAATGACGGTGCTTAACATATTGATGATCATGTTATTTTGTTATAATATTTGATTAAATAATCTTTTAAATGCGTCAAATAACTGAAGTTCCTGTAAGTAAAATAAATGGTTTTCGATTAATTTATTGATATAAAATTGGTTATATTGTTAAGATAGTAGGGGAGGATATTCTTAAAAGAGAAATCTTGTAGCTGAAGATACATCGTTCATAGTTAATTAGACGTAATCATTTAAGTTTGTTTCGTGTTTATGCATATTTTGGTAACGTGAGGACTACCACACTAACACAAACATACGGCCAGTTACAGTAACTTCTGATGTGATTATAATTTTGACATCTGATACATCATACGATGTTTTTCCAGCTCTTAGAGGTTTACTAAAATATATTTACTATACAGCAATTGTAAATTATAGATTTTTTATTGTTTGCTACTGGTCCAAGGTTTATAAAATATGTTGGTAATTGTTCTTTACTAAATCTTCTTTTGCGTTCATTGTGTTCTGAACATAATGGCCTGCCTTCTTTAGAGCTGTTTTGATTTTCATAACAGACGTGGAAGAATATAAGTGTTTTCATACTATACCATATGGCCTATCTTGTTTCATTTGATATTCTTTTCTATCCTGTATTGGGCTAGTTTTCTATAAACGGCCTGGATTTTTGTGTTGGTCTTAACTAAGCATTTTGACATATATCGTTCTTTTTTATCAATATTAAGGAATTCACACGCTATTGTTTGAAAATCAATAACAGCGTAAACAAAAATGAGAGAAGGTTTAAGTACAAAAAGAAGACAGGATAGGAAATTAACAAAAGAAACATTAGTAGAACAAAAATTAAGTTGCTTTGGACATCTAATAGAACTAAACAATTATAGATAAGTTAAGAGAATATAGAAAACCAAAGCCATAGATAAAAAAGTGGTTTATCTCAAAAAAAACGGAATGTGAACGTTTGAGAAATACTACAGGAAAGAGAAATGGAAGAAAGGAAGACACATTTATAAACTAAATATACTAAAAAATGAGAAAACACCTCAATACTCTCAGGTACGGCACAACCGGACTAGTATGTATATATGTATCAATCGAAACCGTTAAAAACTATAAGTAGGAGCAAATATCTTAACGATTTGTTTTATTTTGTTAAATTAATCATGCTTTCGAATGATATAATAATACTGATGACAAATATGTAATGATAACCAAGATAAACTGCGATTTTCGCGCAACTCTGCAACCGGCGGCGAGGCGCTCCGTCCCAATTCTTTTCATGGGGCAGAACGTTGCGACGTTAATTGATTAAATGAGGGCCCGTTATGGCCGGGGGTGAAGTTGTTAAAACGTTATTGGTAACAGTTCTGTCTTTGGCTGCAGAGCCCGAGATGTCGATCCAAACACTACCGTTAACCTGTTGGCATGACAACGGCCATGACGTCACACCCAGTCACGGGCCTCCGGGTATATGGGTCAGCTATTTCGGGACATCTGCACTCCTAAATATGCCCGAAAGCCTTCAATGAACCCAAATTAGTGCATTATTTATAAATCGGGAAGCTGCGGCACCGGCGGCGGCGTCGTTTCCGCGGCGCTGCCGCCATTTGCGGCACGGGGACCGTTTTTTGAGTACCCAGCTAAGGATTACGGAACAATAAATAAATTAACTTTGCAAAGGTTTTTGACATATAGAGATTTTAGTTCACATTTAGTAACATTTAGTAACACATTTTCAAGGAAATTAAAAACAAATATTTAAGATAAGGAGTTTTGGTGTCCCAAACAAATTTAAATAATTGCAACTAGAAAAGTTGTAAAGTACAAGATTGTTTATTAGTTTTTGAAACAATTATAAGAAACTGTTGCTTTTGTTGATTTGGCATGTCAGTGACCCTGACAAATAGAGCAAAAAGACTCGTTTTCCCTGCAGTGGAAATTTTAGCGTCTATTCAGTGGCGTCATCTAACCACTGCGTTTAGTAATGTTTTAAGAGAAATCTAATATCGAAAATCTCAGTTGCAGTGATTATAATATATTTCAGAACAGTTTTATGTGCAATCACAATAATTTTATTTTTAAAATGTTACTTTAAAATTAATTTGACTGCATTCGAAAAGTTGTACTTCAGTTTCAAAACAATGTGATAATTTAGTTTTTTATATACAGAAACGATCGTGTCTAAATTCTATTTTTAAGAACAAATTCAAATAAGTTATTTGCTTATTCTTAAATTTTTTACGCTTTTTACACATTACGAGGAAATAATTAGCTTTGGTATTTAAAGGAAACGTGATGATTTTTAAACTTTACCTTGGATAGAAATCTGTTCTGCAGAAGTTTTCTACTTTAAAATAGATTCTAGAATTGACTAATTTGATAGTTCTGCAAAGCAGCATACATAAAAAATCCTGCAATAGGAAAGTAATTTCACCTCAAACACCAAATACAATTATGCATTTAAAAGTCAGAAATAAAACGCATGGCAATCATGTGTATTTAAACCTCAAATTTTATAATATAATTTTAGGCTAGATGTGATAGTAATTTACAAAATATTGATTAGTTAATTAAAACAATCATTACATTAAACAAATATTCTCTTATGCAAATAACTTTTATGTCCTTTATACTTTTATTTCCATTACAAATATTTACAGTACAGTTATATCTTTAAATGTCAAGATCACATTAAAAATGTAATTATGCTCAATGTTGCACTATTAAATATTTAATTTTATACCTTAGCAACGATTTATTATATAGTAGTGTAAAATACTAAATTTAATTATATATCCAAAATAATTTTGTTGATATCTAGGTCGAGGAGAAACTTTCGCCACACTTGCAAAAATTTCAATTTTTGTGCAATTTTGTTATTTTTTCTATTTAGTTAGCCTCTTCTTCAAGTCTGGATGGGCAAGGATGAACTTCGAATCCTCATATATTGTCGCTGGAATTTTAAGCGAAGAAGACTGAAAAAGGGATTGTGATGCTGAAGGCTACCTCGCTTTTGAAGACCAGCCACATTTCGGCCGACCATCTGTTCTGTGCGATGGAGACTTGAAAGCTGCTTTGGATGCCGAACCGTACTTTGTCTACAAGGTGAAGGAAAAAGTACTCAACATTGGTTTGACAAAAGCGCGCTTTGTTCCAACAGAAAACCAAGGAGATATTCGAAAAGCTGGACGGCATCGAAGTCATATTACATCCAGCTCCAGTACAGACGCTGCCATCCGATTACGGCCTGTTTCGCTCAGCGGAACACTTCTTGCGCAGTCGGTTGAAGACTTTTGATGAAGCTGAAGAAGCGTGTCAGAGTAGACATACTTTGATTCAAAGCCGCCGGAGTGGTACGTCAACCAAATCCGTGGCGAAAAGTTGAAGAATTGTTCTTGGTTTTGAATAAATTTTTTCACAAAATTAATATTTTTACAGGTGTGATAGAATTTTTTCTCAATCTAGTATATTAGTGTAATAATCAGGCTATTCATAAAGAATAGTTTTATTTAAATAAAAACCAAGAAGAGTGGAGTTTTAGATGTCGGACGGCGCGGACGCGAATTTTATAGCAGGTGGCGATATATAAACACCGTATACGGGCTATACCACACCAAATGAAATTCGTAAATTTCAACGCGACGTAAAACGTACATATAAAACAAAGCGAATTTAGTGGCGAAAAGTTAAGAAAAAAGAGGAAATCAAAAGGTTTGTGTGCAGTGTTCTGAGATTTTACGTGTACAATGCAGTGAATAAACCTAGAGCGGACGATAACGAAGGGGCGGCGAAAGTGTGATAAGCGAGCGGTGCAAGTGCGGATAGCGATAAAGGTCGCGGTCAACGGAGTTCAGAGGAAAGATAAACAAATAAACAAATAAGCGTGCTATAAAACTTGAACAAATATTAGGGGATCACATTTAAGAGCTAACTGGATGGAAAACACAAACAAAAAGGAACGGGAGTTAAATAGCAGCACAGAATTGGACCAAGAACTCTGTAGAGAAAGCAAGAGAAAAAACATTATCAAATCCCCCCTGTTAAAAATCACAGGATCAGCAAATACCAAAATGTCGGAAATAAGTGAGCTGAAAATAATGTTTGAAGAGATGATGAAGGAAATAAAGGAAAACACGAAAGCTAACAAGGAGCTTAGAGAGGAGTATAAGAAGAAGGAAGAGAAGTGGGAGCTGGAAAAGGCTACCTAATCAAAAGAATAGAAAAGCTGGAAAGAAAACTAGAGACAACAGAAAGAATAGAAGGAAATGCAATATTGTAATAAAAGGGTTGAATTCAAAGGACAGAATAAGAAACAAGTCGTGATGGAGTTCCTCGAAGAAAATTACAAGTGGAGGCCAAAGTAAAAATGTACATACCATAAAGCCAGCACTAACAGTTGTGGAGATGGATTCTTGGAATGAAAACAGGAAGTAATGCAAAACAAGAAATCTTTGAAAGGAACAAGAATATACATTGAAAACGATCAAACACAGGACGAGAGAAGAATACAAGCGGAAATCAGGAAAATAGCAAGAGCGAAAAGAGCAGAAGGAAAAGAGGTAAAACTGGATACCAGAAGATAATAATAGACGGAACTTGCTACAAGTGGAGCGAAGGAGAACAAAGAGTCATAGAAGAGACTCCTCCTCAAAAACTAAGCACCCAGAAAATAAAAAACAGACACAAAAGATTACGAACAGAGCAAAGGACACGGACACGAGTAGAGAAACGAAACAAAAAGAGGAAAGCAGGAGTATATAAAAATAGGAACATGGAACATCAGAAGTATAAACGGAAAGGAGGAGGAACTCATAGAAGAAACGGAGAAACAAAAGCTGGATTTTATGGGAATAACAGAGACAAAGAAGAAAGGGCAAGGACATACGAGACTACACAAAGGATATTGGATGCTTTGGTCAGGAATAGAAAAATCTGAAAGGGCACAACGGGAGTGGTTTAGTGGTACACCCTGGCAAAATGGAAACAATAATAAATGAAAGGTATGTAAATGAAAGAATAATGGCAGTAGAAGTCAAACTAGGGAAAAGAAGAAACATGGCAAATGATTGTGACGTACGGACCTGATGAAGACGAGAAAGTGGAAATAAAAACCAGTTGTTTGAGGAACTACAAAAAGTAATAGATACGAAAGGAAACAATATTATAATTATGGGGGACCTAAATGGAAGCGTAGGAAAGGATAATAGAGGCATAGAGAGAATTTTAGGAGACAAGGAGAGCACAAAAGAAATAGAAACGGTACGAAAATTGTAGAGTTCTGCGTGGCAAATGATTTAGTAATAACGAACACAAAGTTCGTACATAAAGACATACACAAATACACAAGGGTGCAACACAGCAGAAACGAGAAATCAATTATAGACTATTTTCTAGTGAACGGGGAGAATTGGCGAAAAATCAAAGATGTTAAGGTGAAGAGAGGACCGGAAATAGACAGCGACCACTACTTACTCCAAATGGATATGAGGGTGAGCCAAAAACAAGCGACAGAGAAACAGAAAAATAACTAAGGAGAAAATTAAAAGCCACATGTTACAAGAAGAACACATCAGAAAGAAATACCAAGACATCCTAAAAAAGGAGTACGAGACAAAAAATATCAGACCAAATATAGAAGATAAATGGAAAACGATAAAACAATGCATGATAAAAGCAGCGCGCAAATGTTGCGGAGTGACAAAGATAACTAACACGGACTTTAAAAGAACGGCATGGTGGACAACTGACATAAAAACACTGGTAAAAAAGAAAAAATAATGCTGGCGCAAATATCTACAAACAAAATTGGAAGAGGACTACAATCTATACAAAGAGAAAAGAACGCAGGTAAAAAATAAGGCGAAGGAAGCAAAACAGAAAGCGTGGGAAGAATTCGGAAACAAAATAATAAAAGAATTTGACGACAACCAGAAACGATTTTACGAAACTTTGAAGCAACTGAGAAAAAAGAAAACTACACCCACAAAAAACATCAAGGATAAACAGGGAAATGTACTGACAAATGAAAACGATATTATTGAAAGATGGAAACAATATTTCGAAGACTTGTTGACAGCAGGGAAAGAACAGAGAGGATTGGAAAAAAGAAGAGGGAGGGAAAATACTGACTTTGAAAAAGATACGAACTCAACAGAGGAAGATAGCGCAGAAGGCAAAATAACAAAACAAGAATTGGATATAGCAATAAGGAAACTCAAACTAGCAAAAGCCCCAGGCATAGATGAAATTACCCCCAGAAATGGTAAAATACATAGGAGAAACAGTCAAGGAAAGGTTACTAGAACTATACAACGACATCTTAGTAGCAGGAAAAGTACCGAAGGAATGGAAAATAGGAATTATAATACCCATATATAAGAAGGGAGACCAAAGAGAATGCTGTAATTACAGAGGAATTTCCTTACTAAGCATCCCAGGGAAGGTATTCACAAGGATTCTAGAAACTAGACTCAGAGACAAACTAGATAAGACAATAGAAGACACCCAGAGTGGGTTTTAGAGAAAGACGGGGGGTACAAGACCACATATTTACAATCAGACATCTAAGTGAAAAGGTCATAGAGAAAGGGGAAGAAATACATCTCTGCTTTATAGATCTGGAAAAGGCCTTCGACAGAATAGAGAGACAATATGGCAGTGTCTAGAAAAAGCAAACGTAAATTACAGAGAAGTAGCAGCCATCAAAGCACTATACGAAAATAGAGGAAACATAATAAGAACGAGACACGAGCAGTCGGAGGAATTTAAGGCCAACATAGGCCTAAGACAAGGATGTGTGCTCAGCCCGCTGCTATTTAATTTAGTATTAGATGAGGCAATAAAAGAATGCAAGAAAAAAACAAGAAGATACCATGTAGGAAGCTGGAATATGGAAAAAATCTACATATCAGAATTACTTTTGCTGATGATATGGTTATATTCGGAAAAGTGAGAAAGACCTACAAGAAAATATCAATGTATACAACTTAGAACTAAAAAGAAAACATGAAGATAAACGGAGATAAAACCAAAGCAATGGTAATAGCACCAGACAAAAGAAGACATCGTATATATATAGAGGGAAGAAAATTGGAACAAGTAGAGAAGTTCAAATACCTAGGTGTATGGATACAGGAAAATGGAAAACTCGATGACGAGATAAATGAAAGAGTAGGAATTACAGGACGACTATTTAACTCCATAAAGCCCTCTTTTCTAGGAAAAAAGGAAGTACCAAATGACGCAAAAGTAGAAGTATTCAAAAAAGTTGTAACACCAATACTCCTCTATGGCAGTGAATCATGGACAACAGTGAATAAACATAGGAGCAGGGTCGAAAGTACGGAGATGATATTCCCGCGTAAAATAGAGGGCAAAACAAAGAGAGACCACATCAGGAGCACAACATAGAGAAAATTTAAAAACTAAAGCGGTAGCGGTATTAGTGCAAGAGAGACAGTCAGTGTGGTTGGAACATATAATAAGAATGGACAAAAACAGAACAGTGAAAAAAGTGTTTGAAGCAAGACCAAAAGGGAAAAATAGGATAGGAAGACCGAGAAAAACATGGAAGGAGGAACTAAAAGAGTCAGCAAAATGAAGAAACATAAAGTGGGAAGAAATTCGCACAACAGCAAAGGATAGAAAAAAGTGGAGAGAACTGTGCAAGACAAGCCCGAATCCATAAAATACAACTCAGCTCAATAGCCTTACACCGAAAGGTAGAAAGGTTTTGGATTAAGTAAGTAAAAACCAAAAAAAAAATTTCTCTCTGTTTCGAAAGAATTAAATTCAATAACACAGAAAACGAAAACAAAAAATATATGTTTAGTTTCCTTAAACTGCTAACGTGTTTATCGTGTCGTATTTCTAGAAAGTGGATCACTTTTAACAGATTTTCAGCAACCACTAAATTGTTTATACCATGCCTTTATTCTTTCTCACATCATTTCTGCGGAAGTGTTCCTGCTTTACACAAAATTTAATACAGATTTGTTACTCTAATAACTCCAATAAAACTGTCTTCATTCACGACTGTGCATTACAGTCCACTCTTATCGGTTGCCAAGTTACATCATGGCCACAGAAATTCTTTACATTCCATTAACATCAGTTAGATATTTTCGAGGCACACCTCGTGTATAGATTGATAAGGGAATTATACTCTAAATGCTTCTATAGTTTCCAAAAAAATTAAAAATATAAGTGTAATAAAGCTTTAAAAAGCAAAAACATATTTTTAAATATTATTTCAAGCATAGTAACGGTATGCATTTTAAATTTTGAATCAGTAGGTTTCCATTTTTTTCTAAAATGGGACCCTCTTTTGGTAAGATAGTTGTTGGCGATCTCGTCTCTCCTCTTGCCGTTTATTTCTCAACTTCATTTATAAGAAAACAGCGATTGTACGGCCAAACGACTGGAAACATCTGTTACCAAATAGCTCAACCTGTTTCTTTGTTGCTGGTGCCATCTACCACCAAGTAGCGCAAATTTTTTCTTAGGAATAGCCACATACAACTACTAAAGATCTTATTTAAATAACATCTGTTGAAAGGATGCAAATGACAGTTTATAAAAAAGAGACTGCAATGTTAAAAACTATAACGCCTTTCAATAATTCTATATTAGAAAGAATAAGTGACCTGGTAAAGATGTTCGAACATACATTGTTAAAAATATTGAATTAATGTATTTCTACATCAAGTTTGCCATTAGTAAGTTATAATACGAAAAGTGGTATTACAGAAGATATTCTATTTTGGATGCTAGTAGAGGTTAATAGCGGTGTAAAATGCATTTTGACGTTATGAAACAATTAGTATGATATCGACTGGGCGAAATGGTGCCAAGACTACGACAAGACATCAATCTGGTCTTATCGTCAAGTTGCAAGTAATCCAAAATATTACATAAATACGCTGTTTTCTACATCGCGTGCTCTTCAATTAACATCTTTACATTCTAAAATTGATTGTGTTATGAAAAGTGTCATCAAAGTTGCAAAGTTCCATCAAAGAAAAAGCGTTGTAAACTCATATTTTATATGTAAATCTTCTTTATTATACAGAGTAAGATTGATTTTGAGGGGTAATATCTTAAAAATACTTTTTCAGTTATCAATAGAAATTTGATATATAATTATATGAGAACCCATACTCCAATTATTTTTGACTTTTTAGTTTTAATTTGCTTGTTAATGTTTTGGATAGTAATTTGCAAAGCCATAATTTTGTATATACATAGCAATTGATAAAATTAACAAATTTATAAAAAAAGAAGTTTGATTTTAGTGCCTTAAGAAGTCGTGAAATATATAGCTAGAATATAATCAATTATAAACACGTTTTTGCGGCCATGCAAGCAACTTTGCAGAATTTAAAAAACCACTTTAAAACTATTTTTCCGGGGAAATTGAAGACAATTGTAATAATTGCGGATAGATGCTAAATCCGTTTTTTAGATCATTTCTTTTAACATGCGGATAATCCAACAAACTTGAAAGAAAAACCTACTGAAACATCAAATAATGGAATGTTGAAAGTATACTTTCTCAGAAACCAGGTCAGTTTTGGACCACAATGGTCCAAGAATATTCAGAGCTGGCGAATAAAGTGTTCAAGTGTTTGGTTCCATCTGTAACATCATATTTAGGCAAGTTAAGTTTGTTGTTTATATGACTGCCACAAAAACAAAATAAGACATTTCCTGGAACTTGAAACTTGAAAACGATATTATTGTGTGTCTAGCATATAAAGTGCCCAGATGTGAGAAGCTTCTAAAAGAGTTTCTGATATATTTTTATTCGTGACGTCAACCCCTCCAATTTTTTAACGAACCCCCTACTTTGCAAACTGCTAATTTAAAATGTATTTGTACTATAAAAACAAAATTAAAGTGGGAAAATTGTAATAAGTCAGTGGATGGCGATTATACTCTCGTTGATTAATAAGTAATGTTATATTCTAGAATTTTTGTAAGCTAATACAATTGTGCTCTACAAGGATCGTAACATTATTCTGTCAAATATTAATAGAGTATTTTTTTTATTAGGAATTTGCCTGCTCAACAATTTACACTGTTATACAAGACATTGATAACAATGTATGTAATACATAATATATATTGAATAGCATAAGCGGTGAGTATGATCGCAAGAAAGTTTTATTATTGTTTACTTTGCACTATGAGAGCATTAGGTTTAGAATCGACCACTTGTGTTAATTATCATCACTATAGTCACTGAGAAATATATCTTGGGGTAGTTTTCGTTTTAGCCTTGCGTGGATGCCGCGTTGCCCCAGTGTATAGTAAGCTGCACCACTGCAGTTGGTGCGATTGGCATGAAATTTTTTAGTAAGTTTCGCTATATGCTGCTAAATTGTGGGAATACCCAGTTCGTAGTGTAGCTGTTAGTTTGTGATGAACCAGGGAGCGTTGACAGCGATTCTCAGGATTTTCTTTTGGAATACTTGGATTCTGCGAAGATTCGTTTTGGATGTGTTGCGCCATAGGACATACCCTTAGAGGATTAATGGTCGTAACAGTGATTTGTATAGGATAGTGGTACAATGAGTAAGTAAGGTGGACTTTCGGTTTAGCAGTGGGTAGAGTTGGATTAGTCTCGTGTGCCCTTCGTTTAATTTTTTGAGGACATGTTATTTCCAGGTGAGCTTGGTGTCAAGATATATACCTAAGTATTTAATGGGTTTGTCGGTGGCGTTCCACTGAATGGAGTGTCCGTTAATTGTGATTTCTGGTGGGTTATTAAATCGTCTTAATGTGAATATAATGTCATAATTGATGGATAGGTTCCATTTCTTGAACCACCTACTGAGGCTAGTGCTGGCTTTTTCAGTTCTGAGATAGCCACTACTAGGCTTTCGTCTCGCATGTAGATATTGAAAAGAATTGGGCCTAAGATACTGCCCTGAGGGACCCCTGCTTGTATGTTTTTGATGGCGAATGATGGATGTGCGAATTTTGATTGCGTACGTGCGATTATCAAGAAAGGAGAAAAGTACGGATTTGATGTAATTGGGTAGTTAAAGTTGTAAGATTTTATATTTTAGGCCGTTTATACATACGCGGTCAAAAGCTTGAGCTATGTCGATAAACAAAGTTACTGTGTATTGTTTGGATTTGTAACCTCTTTCAATTGTTTCCGTAACGCGCTGTAATTGATGGCAGGTGGAATGACCTTCTCTAAAGCCAAATTGATAAGCTGGTAGAAAGTTCAGTCTAAGAACTTCGTCATTTAGTCGAGAATGGATGACTTTTTCTAGCAGTTTTGAAATAGTTGATAATAAACTAATGGGTCTATAGCTTCTGATATCTTTCTTATCCTTCCCCGGTTTTGGGAACCTAAGAATGATTGCATGTTTCCATATGTTTGGGAAGTAACCTATCCGTAGACAAGCGTTGAATGTTGTTGTCAAATATGCTAATGCTTTCGTGGTGAGTTTTTTCAATACTATATTGGGTATTTTGTCATTGCCCGGCGATTTCTTGATTGACAGGGTTTTGATAATTAAAGCAAGTTCCTTGGGTGAGGTTCATTTGAAGATTAGTTCCGGGATAGGTTGGTGTGTTTTAATAAAATTGGTCACTATGTTATTGAAAACCGGGGCCATATAGGTGTAAGCAGTGAATGTTTTCTCGAGTTGATCCGCAAAGACTTCGCTTTTTTTGCATCAGAACTGAGTATTTTAGTGTCCATGGTGATTGGAGGTATTTCGTGAGGTTGGCGTAGTATCCGTTTGGTTGTTCTCCATAGTCCTGTATCTTGTGGTTTAAGATTGCTGATGTGTTTTTGGTAAGAGTAAATTCGGTACTCTTCAAGTTGGTTTTTGATACGGTGAGATAAATTATTTACGATGTTTTTTGTTATGGGACTTCGGGTTTTCTGCCATTCTCTTCTCAGTGAATTTTTTCGCTTGATTAAGTCAGTCATGTGTTTAGGTGGTAAGTTAACCGTTGCGCGTTTTCTATTTTCCCTCACTTCGGTAGCCTTACGGACAACTTTTTGTTATATGTATAATTGTTTCATCTATATGGGTTGATGATTGTAGATTGTTAGGGTACTTGAGTTGTTTGTCAAGATACTCGCTGAAGGATCCCTAGTTGACTATCCCATTAATTAGTCTAGTCTCTGGGGCAAATTTTACTGGTGTTATTAGAAATGAAATGATAACTGGCAGGTGGTCAGAGTTTAGTTCGGGAAGCACTTGTTGCAATGCTTGTTTGTGAAAGTTTTTGCTAGCAAGAATGTCTAAGACATCGGGCAGGTGAACATTTCTGTAAGGATGGTACGTGGGTTCGTCAGGGGCTTCTATTTGGAAAGCATAGGTTGATGACAGATTGAAAAGTTTGGTACCAGCGGGTTTGTTGTTCTACATCCCCAGATGGTATTCTTGGAGTTTAGGTCACCAATGAGCAGGGTAGGTTCATTTGTAGTGAAGATTGCTGAAATGTCTTGTTCTAACAATCTTTTGTTGGGTTGCTTATAGATACATATGATGTTTACTATTGTGCTTAATTAATTTTGTTAATTAGATGACATTCGTGATGTATAATTTTACGTTTAATAATGATGGCCATGTTTTTCTGCACGACTTAGGTGCGTTTCTGAGACGCATGCTATATCAATGGAATGCCTTGACAAAAAGGACTTAAATAAATTTAGTTGAGTTTTGATGCCGTTTGCGTTCCAATTTAGGATTTTTGTTTGAGAAATTGTGTTGATTTTAGGGTCCATTAAACAGAAAGGGTAAAAGATTAGATAAAATGAATTGCTTAATTTGTTCGATATAGGATTGGATTAGATTTAAGAGAGATGATAATAAAGTATTAAGTAAGGATGACGTTTCAGGTATTGAGGTGTTTGTTCTAGATTGCCATGGTGATGAGTTAGTTTGTGGTATATTACGAGGAAGATTGGGAAAAATTTCCATGTTGTTTACGGGTGGATGGTGGTTCTAAGTTCCTGTTGTTTTGCGAGGTTCGTTTCGACGACGTTTGTCTTGATAGTTCACTGACTTAGTGAAATATTTGCAGCATCTGAAGTTAGCTGGGTGATTTTCCCCGCAGTTGGTACATATGGGAGGCTCTTGGGGCGGTTTATCGCAATTTATATATAAGTGATTGGCTTTGCATTTGACACAATGTGGTTCAAGACGACAGTAATTTTTAGTGTGCCCAATGCACTGGCATCTATGGCATTGAGGGGTTTTATTACTGTGCCTTCGAGGTTCTACGGTAACTATTGAGTGAAATATTTTGGTGATGTTAAATATTTCGTTTGCTTTTTTATCTGCGGTGAGAAGGACTGCACAGACTGGCATCGGTGCTTTATCTTTATTGAGTAATCTGGTGATCCGTATAATTGGTAGCTTATAAAATGTGAGTTCTTCAAGAATGTCTGATTCAGTTAATGAGGGTGGAACGTTTTTAATTATTAAGGAAAGGGGTTTGCTATTGGGATCTTGAAATGTATGGTGTTCTATTTTGTTTTCTATGTAATGTTTAGCTAAGGCTCTATAATCTTCCTGGATTGTTAGGGTAATTTTTAAGTTAGTGGAATTTAGAGATGTTGTGAATTCAGCTTTGGCGAGGGTTTTTATGTCGATGATTACTGCTTTGTGATTAATTGGACCATGCAGAAAGATAGGTGGAATTTTAATTTTGTGTGGTTCTTTGGTTGAGTTATCCTTGTATTCAGCAGAGGGTTCCAGATGGGTAGATAAGTAATATCTATTTTTTTTCAATTAGAGCGGTGGGTTGCCATTGATATTTTTTTTGTAGATCGGTGATCGGTGGAGATAGGTGATCTGAGTTTCTTTTGGACATGGCGATTGAAGCGGTCACCCCCTAAACAGGGGGTGCGGAATACGCTTGTGGTTATTAAAACTTAATAAATGAAATAAAATTTGTTACCAGAATATAAAATGTAAAAGGAATGTTGTTTGTCAGCGGTTATCACTGAGACCGAGCACTTCCGAGCCGCGATGGGAGCGTACACGTCTTAGCTGTTCGAAAGTAAAGCGAGAACTGTAGAGTATTTTTAGATTAAGCCAAACTGGTTCTGGAAAATATGCTTTCGAATATTTGGGTCGTATCGGGATAAAATAGATAAAACACTTGGATTATGTTCTCTTAATTGGATATTTCTATTTTTATATTAATTAAAAAGTTAATTCTGCTGTAAATCAAATATAAAAGTGCACTTCCAGTATTGCTGTAATAGAGTTGATTTGGTGTTGTATCTCTTTTTTCTCTTGTGCAGCCATTAAAGGGCTAACTTAACATAACGCCTCCTGAAGGTTAACTGCGCCTAACATAAGACAATGTCTTTCCTAGAAGACGTATAGATGCTAAATTCTTATCGAGTGAATTTTGAACAAAATTCTTTTGATTTAAACTAAAAGTTGTTTCAAAAATTGGAAACAAATACTTAAATATCATGCTTGCCGTCAAGATCAACTTGTATAAATCTTTGTTTGAAAATTTAAAAATAGTTCAAAATAAAATTTTTTCGAAATTTATAAGACAAATTTCTTAAGGGCTACATCTTACAATAGAATGGAAAGGAGGTGAATTGTACGTATCATCATGTCCGTTCTTAAATAAAAATCTAATCACTTACCTCTACCTATCACCAATTTACAAAAGAAATACCAATGGAAATCTAAATCGCTACTTAAGAGACACAAATTTCACACCAATTTTCTATGTTACCCTAAAAATATTATTTTCAGGTGTTACACATTGTTAGAAACTGCCATTCTTTGTAAAGGTAGTCGAGATAGTCCAATAAGCTTGCCTTTAAATAATTTGTTACATATTTTCATATCCAAAATCATCATAGCCATGGTTTATGCGCCATGGTATGTGAGTAACCAAACGCTGCACCAAGACTTACGAATACTATTCATCACGGATGTCATTCAAGAGAGAAGTAATAAACAGCACACCAGACTAGCAACTCATATAAACCCCCTCATTAACCACTATTGCTAGATCGGAGCAGCAGACAATTAAAACGACACTGACCAATAGACCCGAAATTAGGTAGCAGGGGTCTGATTCATGAAGAAGACCTCATCAGGGCACTAGTGAATGCAGTATAATAAATGAATTCTAAGTTATCCAAATAGCTTATAGAATATGTAATTTCTGATTGCTATTTTAATAATAATAATGGTTCGGCCCTAACACCCAGCGTGGGACCACGGTCTGCAAACTGAGAGGTTAAGGCTCTCATATGTTCGCTCACTGTGCCCGGCCGTCGCGCACCATCTCTAAATAACAATAATAATAATAAAAATGTTTTCATATATTATCGATATTTCTACATAGATGACTTTTTTAGGTAAAATTAGGGTTTTAAAAAAGATGATAACGTTATGAACAGGAATGTTGTTTATATAGTTTTTGGTTAGACATAGCAAACAAATTTTAATGCAGATTGTAGAATAGCAGAATCGTCGGTTTTTGCAATCGTTTGAGAATGAGCTTAACTAACTTTACATAAACTATGACATGCTGATTTACACATATCGAATGCGATCCTCGATTCAATCTACTGTTTTTAGATTATATGACGTGGAATAAAAATGTGCAAAATAAACAGAACCTCCATCTTGTATAAAGTTAAAATTATTGACGTTGTCCTAAGTAGGCATGGTAAACCAGACGTTACTCGCAGCATAATTATGTAATTACCTGCATTTTTGTGCCGTACCACACTATAATCTAAAGATAATTTTATCTTTTGGTGGTAACACCAGAAGCCTGTCGTGTCCAGTAGCAGTAAATGTGACAGTTGCACATAGTACATTGTGAAACGTCTGCGGCTGGTCTGCATACCGAACAAACATAATTTTCTATACTCTATCCTAGAATCAGTTTTCCGCCAATCATTCCAGCTAATGTTCATAACATTTTTGAGCAACCTAGCATGTTAGTTTTTTGAATTTAGAACAAACATTTGTTGGAACTATCTACCACATATATTGTGATTATTATAGAATGGCAGTCTTTAATAGTCTTGGCATCTTGAAGGACAGGTCTGTAAACATTCTGCTACCGTCTCTGCACCTACACCACAGACTGTTAAACTTTGTACCAGATGGACACACTCATGCAATATCAGGTCATTACGACCTTTCCCCGTCAGCGTAAGGGAACAACAGAAATTTTCAATTAAATTCAATGACTTTTACCATCACAATAAATTTTACTTGATAAAAAACAGTGCTCTAAGGAAGGATAAGTAACTTTCGGATAAGGAACTGCTTTTCACTTATCTCGTGGAGTTTTTTTAGCAACAATCTCAATGATTTTTCTCTTAACTTTGTATCTTACAAAATTCTTATCTGTACTCTGTAGCTATATGGATATCTATTTTTTATAACAACTCATTTGGACACCATATTGTGCGCATTTATTTAGTTTATTGACATTTTTGAAGGTTTACCTTTTGATAAAATATCATTGGATAGACGGAACAACGTGTTATTATAAAAATTGGGCGTTCAGTGAATTTGTTTATAAATTAAACATCAAAATCCAAGAATGGTTCTCAAACAAGGTTTCCATCCACAAAAAGTTACAGTTTGGTGTAGTTTTAGGAGTGGTGGAGTGATTGGACCTTACTTTTTTGAACATGACGATCGAAATGATGTTACTGTAAACCTCGATATCGAAGTATGATAAACAATTTTTATGGCTTGAATTGGATAATATTGATACTCAGAATATGTGGTTCCAACAGGATGATGTTACGTGTCATATGCTCAGAGAAACAATAAATGTGTTGTATTGATAGATAGTACAGTTGATTGCCTTTCTAGATCATGTGATTTAACACCTTTTTGGGCCAAGCTTATAGGGATAATCCACATACAATTGCTACTTTGAAAGCGCCAATAATCGTGCCATTGTTGAGATTCAGCCGATTTTATATGCAGAAATAATTACAAATTCTAAACAAAAGCATAATCATATATAGAGCAGCAAGAGGTGGTTATTTGCATGACATTATTTTTAAAATATAAATGGCAAACTTTTATCTTTCATTGAAAAATAAACCCTTTCTTGAAGTAAACATTATTTTTTATGTAACTTTCAAAGAAAAATACTTAATGAAAACTCTCTCATTTTGTGCATTTTTTTATTTACATTTATGTTTTTGTTATTTTACAAGTTTATAAAGAGCCAAAACATGGCATTAATAGTTTACCTTCTCATCAATCTATTTTTTGTCATTCTCAAAAAAAGATTTATGTGAGCGGTTTTTTCTACTTTTTAAATAAAAACTATATTAAAAACCTGTACAATGGGTTCTTGTAACTCTTCGTGTTTTTACAAACTTCAGTCGATTGATAGTTTGGTTAGGCACCTACCTACTTAACGTTTTTAGGTACTTTACTTTAGGTTCTCTTTAGTAATAATTAGCAATGTTATTGATTTTGAGATTGTTATCACAAAATGCAGCCTACATCAAGGGCAACTCAAAGTCAAAGTTAGCTACATCTGGAATTAACAGACCCCCGTTTTATAGCTCCATAAATATTTACATCTCTCTAAGCGTATTTTAAGCTTCAGTTTTAGGTTTCAGAGAAATGCATAATTTAAACATTTAAAAGCTATTTTTGCTTAAAATCTAATGCAAACAAATAAATTATGCTCAAAGTACCTTAATACGCTTGAAGTGCTACACTAGTATTGTTAAGATTTAAAGTTTATTAAATTAATTATTGAATCACTAATATGTATATAAATAGTTAAAGGTGGTCTATTTAGGTAATGGTATAGAAAGAGAAGTTAAAAATAAATTGGCAGACCCACACACTGCCATAAAACGTTTTGTAAACTATTTAATGTTTTTAAATGAAGCACGCAAGATGCATATAACAATTTTTGTAATAGTAAGCTTATAGGCTCATAGTAAACTTACAATTCGAAAAAAATTATACATTTTTACTTCCAAATATAATGGAGTGCATTATTTATGTTTAATTTAACTGGGAATATCAAATTTTCAAAAATTTATATGATATTTTTAAGAATAAATTTTATACACAAAAACATTTTTTTTATTAAAAACTTGTACTGTTTTTTTTAAATAAGAATAAACCAAAAATTAACATATTAAAAATTGCGATCTATTTTGGAAAAGGATATGAGCTTTGAGACTTAACTATTCCTAAAAACCACCTGAAACAACTGTAAAGAGACACCGCAGCTAATACCAGCTTACAGAAATCGCTGTATTTTGAAAATTTAATCCAGCAGCCTCTGTAATAGTGCGTAGTTAAATTAAACCCGATTATTAATTAGTCGATCAGTCCCACGCAGTCGTCAGTTCGCGGTTTGGCGGACCAGCCCGATTAAGTCGAGCTTTCGGCCGAAAAGCGCAGAGGAAAAAACCGAGTAAAATTAGCTCGCCGCCCTGGACGGGCCAGCCAGCATTCCTTAAAAAATGGAGCGCCGCCGGCGCGTCCCTTAACTGCGACGCTGGGTAAAAATACCCCCAACCCTTTTCCAAGAGCGTTTCTATTCCTAGCCGCGTGCAAAACCGAACGGCCGATTTCCTTCCAAATCGCCTTTCAGCCGCGGCTTGCGTCAAGTCTCCGCAGCTACTTTTAGCTGTACGAGGCGAAACCTGCACTTCTATTTTTACTTGTAAAAACGCAAACTTGCGAAAATGCGAGCACGAAGAAAGAGTTGAGAGTAAATTTTAACGCCGGGAGGGTAGCGATGCCTAATTTCTTGAAATCGATCGGCTCAGGAAAAATTAAGCGAATCTTTGGCTGCCAGCAGCTTGAAGACTGCGGTAGTTTTTAAAATGGGTATCAGATCTCGCCAAGTTATTTTTGAAACGAAGCGACGGTGCTATGCCTATATGGTCCGTTGGAGGACGTGGGGACGCCTTCAGGAGAAGGGAGGGCGAAACGAAGCAAATTCAGAGCCACAATTTCAGTTTCTTCACAGTCAGCACCAACAACCTTTGTTGACTGGCCAGTTTCTCTTGTTGAAGGCACAGGTAATGTTGCGCAATTAACCCTTTCTGATCGATTTCTGTGTCGACTGCTGCAGTGGTGGTACAGTGAAAGAAGAACAATTAAATTACAATTTATCAAAGTGAGAGTGATCAGTGAAATTTTGGGCCTACACCTGGAGTTCTTTTCTTCTTTTATTTAACAGTTTTTCTATAAATTTTGCGCGTTTTCACATAGAAAGTAGAATAATTGAAAATTACTATGCAAAATTTAAATTCTCTAATCTATTTTTTAGCTTATAACGTAACCAATTTTTATCTGTATATACATCTGGAATTTTTTTCCAAATTCAGCGTAACATGAGAAACCTAGCTGCAGTTCCAAATTAGGCTCGGGCAGAGTGCGCGCGACACAGTTATTTTGGACTGCAGCCAAAACTAAAAATAGATCGGCTAAATTCATAAACACTGCCGGATATTTCTTCCTTGTACTGACATGCCTAAGATCGCTTCCGTCGAGCTTACACCGTCTTAATATTTCTGCCTTTTCCAGGAAATCTTCACAAACTTTCATCATGGCGGACGATGAGGTTAGGTACGTGTCGATGACTGAGCTAATTAAAGTTGTCATTGAATGTCAAAATTTAATATTATGACCAAAAAGCTGATGCTTTTTTTTCTTTTTTATGTTCCCTGCTTGCATTGACCTTCGACACAACAGTATGAGAATGGTTTTCTCGATAAAATGCGCAGGTAATTATCTTGCACGAAGCTTAGTTTGGTGTCATTTAGTAGATTATAGAAGTTTAAGTTCTCTGTAGTTTAGAACAGTCCTTTTGAAGGACTGGCCCACCTACTCAAGATAAGACCGAGTAGGCTACGAATAGTTAGTTTTTTAGGCCAAACCCACAAGGACAGTACATATTAGATTATTACAATTCCGCTTATTTATTTTTATGCATAGAAGTTGAATAGTAGAAATGGATTCTATAGAAAGTAAGTCCAGGCTTTGCATATTAACTTACACATTGTAGTGGTTTTAATAATCCGTTTTTGTGTTTTTACTAGCTTTAACTTATATTTTATAGAATTTTTTTATGTACATAATCTGAAACAAGCAAATTGATATTGCATGCTCATTCGTGACGTCTTTAAACCAAATTTGTAAATAACTCGATTGGCACCCAGTAAAAAGTTTTACTTGCACTTCACTAATTATAAAAAATCTACTTCGCAACGTTACCCCAGACATACTTGCTAATTGCGTATTTCTGTTTTCAGAGGAAACGTCTCGAGGAGGCACGTAAATACACCCCACTAAGATTTTATGCGCAAATCACGTAAATCCGTAATCAGTCATTCAATCTTTCTCATATCATTTACATTTCTAACTCAATAATGCATTTTCTGGCTGATGATAACAGGAAAAGAAGAAGAAGCAGGCTGAGATCGAGAGGAAGAGGGCCGAGGTCAGGGCCCGCATGGAGGAGGCCTCCAAAGCCAAGAAGGCCAAGAAAGGTTTCATGACCCCAGAAAGAAAGAAGAAACTCAGGGTGAGACTCAAGGCGTACCGTTCGCGAACGCGTCTATAATGGCCACGCTTGCAGTTGCTGTTGAGAAAGAAGGCCGCTGAGGAACTCAAGAAGGAACAGGAGCGCAAATCGGCCGAGCGCAGACGCATCATCGAAGAGCGTTGCGGAAAGGCCAAACCCGTCGATGATGCTAATGAAGGTAAGGTGACTGTCTCTTGCCCGCTGCCCATGAGGAGTTTATGTTTTCATCGCACTAGTATGACGTACAACTACATTAGAGCGTTAAACAAACACCACACATACAGTACAAATTACAAAGCGCCTATCTTTAATGCCAAACACTGCGTTAGGATAGGTGCTTAAGATTCATACATCGTTGTCGCTGCAGGATCTTTTAACAGAACCCTATAAAGTCATTATGGCACTACAACAGATTAAAATTCTGATCTGCAAATAAAAATCAAAAATTTTAAAATTCGTTTGCATCTTTTGCCCAAAATTGCTCTAAAAGCTTGTTCCATTTCATGAAAAAAGTGATGAGGAAACTAAAGCAGGTAACAGCAGTGGTTGACTCTTCAAATGAGAAGCACCGGCCGCAATAAAATTCTAACCATTTTTTGCCAATTTCGTACATTAGACCTTTGTATTATTTTTCTCTTTTACTGTAAACTTTATAGTCCTTTATCATTTACTACAGTCCTCCTTAAGAGTGTCATCCAGTCCTATCACGAAAAAATCACCAAGTTGGAAACTCAAAAGTATGATCTGGAACAACTGGTTAGAATCAAAGACTATGAGGTTAGACACCACTTACGAATGCGGCGGAATGGTTGCACGACGCAAACTTCTTGGCATCACGCAGCTACATTGTCACACTCGCTTTTTAATCCTGTATTGCGCAACATTAAGCTGCATCTATGTTTGAAGCGAATGAGAGGTCTGATAACACTGAAGAACCTTTCGAATGTCCTAATGACCCAGAGCGATGCCCATTATATTTGTAGCCCTTTTCGAAATCTCTTAGACTACTATGTATTTCCCTGTATGTACCCCTCTAGAAGCAACTTCTACCCACTAACTTTTCAGTCAGCAATGTAATCGTTTTTCACGGTATTTTTGTTTACTTCAGAGTCAGTTAAGAATACTATCAAGACGTATTATGAGAAAGTCAAGCAGTTGGAAACTGTAAAGTACGATCTGGAACAACTCGTTAGAATCAAAGACTTTGAGGTTAGACAGTTGGGTGCGGCATATTGTTGCATTTTATTGACTACATCATGCTTTTTAATTGTGAGTAACATCGGGGCCGCATTCATTGTACGACATCGACGCCGACGAAAGGACTAGACTACATTTGAACATCTACTATTTTGTATTTTGATTTTTGCTTTTTTACCTGCTTTCTTCAAGCTGTGAGGTAGCTAATGGATAATAGGTACATTTTTAAGATACTATTATCTGTTAGTTTGGTAATGGCTGCGAAGATAGGCCAAGGTGTATGAGTTTTTGTTACACACACACACACACATATTAACACGCTACCTACCACATCCTCGGACGATCGTGCAGTAGGTAGTAACACATATCACACCACACTCACCCCACATTTTTGAGATGTCTATTTTTTTTGTAATCTGCCACAGAACTCCTTAAAACAATTCTCAAGAGCTACAACGATAAGGTCGCCAAGTTGGAAGACGCTAAATATGATCTGGAACTCATAGTTAAACTGAAAGACTTTGAGGTTAGAACACAATGGATGCGGCATAATTGTTGCACGTCGCGGATTGTCTTGGTTTAGAAGGACGCTTACGTTTACGTGTGGCGATAAAAGCTGTGTGGATTCTAAACGAAGCCAAGCTGTGCTCAATTGAAGACTGAGAGCAACCCGCAAATCGATGCAGCTTTTATTCGTTTTCTAATTACAATGCAGCATAGCCGCTTTCAAAGTGTCTTGTCTTCGTATGCGATACTTCACTCTAAAACACCTATCTACTCTTGTTTTCACAACAGCTTTGACACATGCAGCCCGGAAGTGCAGTGCGGCAAATGAATGGAATGCTTCCATTGTTACTTTATTATGTTAACAGGTTCATTAGAGTAACCATGCAAGTTATCCATTTATGTACACTTAACAAATGTCCAACTTGAACGACCTTTACACCAGGATGAATAATTTGTAGAAAACTCTCGCTAGAACTAAGTAAATTACGTAGACTTGAGAATGTTCCACTCAAAATATTGACGAATGTTTACACTCTACATTTTAGCGAATTTAAAAACGATCTGCGAACTATATCACAAACGCATTACTGAACTGGAACATAAGAAATACGATATTGAGAAGGAGGTCGAATACAGAGATCTTCAGGTAGAATAAGATGACCATCGCAGTCGCATGCAAATTCTACGCACGTCTCCTCCACACCAGCACCGCGAGCTTAGCAGTACCTGTAGACTAGTTGCACAGTTCCACCTTTCGGTTTTCAGCAAAATTTTAAAATTATTTTGGCCGAAACGCCGCAAAAACCTTCCGGTCGCAAATTGGACAGCGCGAATTTCAATTCTCTCTGAACGTTCACACACTATTCAGCTTCTAGCTTTTGCTTGTATTTCCCGCTCTCCTACTTTCCGTTCCTTCAAACGAAATCACCGGGTCAAGGTCAATCTCCACACTAATGCGTTACGGGAACTCCTTCGCCTCCTTTGTGTTAACATTATTGTTTCTTCTAGCCGAGCTTCAAACAATTTGTCAATCCTATTGGCAAAGAATAAATCAGCTCGAGGGGGATAAATTTGACCTCGAATGGATTGAAAAACTTAAAGATTATGAGGTACACGACAATACACGATACACATTTTGTACATTTTTCGAAAGTATTAGTTGACGCTATTTTTTAAACGGGAGGTAACTCAAAAGTGTCGCACTTTGTCAAGAAACATACTATTGACAGTACCTTTAAGTTACCTCCGATTTTTGATTGCATTTGTATTGGCAAAAGCACTGTACATACAGTACATTGATCCTTCAGCTAGTCGCTCATCGAAAATCTCCTTTTTGGACTTGGAGAGCATTGGTACGAAGGGTATCTCAAATTGATCCTTGAATTAATGGATGTAATGTTCATTTCTCTAGTTTGGGCAAAGTTACTTTTTATTTTTCAATCCAATGCATCATTTTCTGCCGAAAAGTAACCTTGCACAAGTAGAAGGCACTTGACCAGTTTGCCGTGTGTCATTTTGCTGACTGGTGGTTCCATTTCCTATTATAGCTACAATTAAGAGGATTATTAAGGAATATTACGATCGCATGTATATTTGTGAGGAACAGAAGTGGGATTTGGAACGTGAGGTCCGAAAGCGAGATTGGGAGGTACAACAGCTGAGTGACACACTGTTTTTATGCTTACCGTATTATTAATTACCTCGTGTCCGGCAAACGTATTTGACTTGAGCGACGATACGCTTGCCTGTTTAATATCATTAAAACTAGGAACTTTATAAACACTGATCGATCGCTGATGTCACTTTGATCAGTTTTTATAGATTGTAGTAGATCAGTCCTGAGGTTAACATGTCGAAACCTCTACCTGTGTTGAATCTTTTAAACCATACTGTAATACAAGGCAGACATGAAGTGTTACACCAAGAGTCCTTCCCTGCATTTAACAGACCTTTTGAGACTAAAATGTAGAACCCAGGGCTGTAATCCATTTTATTTTATAATTGTTTGTAAATATAGCATTTAACTCTTTAACTTTGCAAATTGATATTCATTTCTAAGGAAGCATAAGTTCAATTTGCAAAGTTGTTGGTGTCCAAAATTGATTCTGATGTCCACAGAGAAACTTGCTTGAGCCCTTTCCTTATTTATTTTACGCATGTTGTGCATTTGCTAAAATGTTTTTATTTGTTTTATGTACTTTTAGCAGAGAAATAGTTCATATACGGTCATTGTTATTTTTTTGGTTATCAATTTCGCTTTTTCTTCTACCATAATTATTTTTATCGCTTGTAGTACCTTGACCAGTATTTAATTTAGTGCAAAGCTTAATTTTACCGGCTGCTCCCGGCTGAAGTGTCCCTTCCCTGTTTGGTATGGCACTTCATGCTTACGATTCATGCGTTCTTAGATCTGCGACCTGCCGTCCACCGTTCCAAATCACATTTCGGTCCGCTTTGCTGGAGGGGATTCGGAACCGAGCAGTTAGAAGTGCCATACCGAGCCGCCGCCTTTCGCGAAAGCTCCCATTGTCAGGATCGATTTTGCACATCACGAGCTGTAGAACTGTAGTACTAGTCTGGCTTTGAACATAAACTATGCTGTATACGATAAGTTCAGGGATCAGTAGCTTTGTAAATATTGTGATGTACATATCACATCTATAGTTATATGTACACTATAGATCGTTCCTTGCCAGAAGTTAGATTTTTAAGCTTTCAGAAAGTAAAGCTGTTAAGGACCAGTGCCTTGTAGTTAGTGGTCGTCTACGTCCAAACAATCCGCTTGGGATTTTGTAATTTTTCAATTTTTCTGCAGCGGGATGTCTCGAACGTTCCTTTTTGGGAGTCGCGTAGATTTCCCACTTCGACGGCGTGTTTTACGAGAAATATGACGGATTTTTGAATTTCTCTGCGGCTGTACATTGTGTATATATATTTTTGTGTATCGTTAGTATTTTGTCAGCACTTTTTACCTACGCCCCTTTATCTATTCTATCTGTCTACTATATTTACGTCTACAGCCTACTTCCTTTCTCAAAGCTCGCACATAACCCAGCTAAATTTCAACTATCTACTGACGTAGTGTTGTCTCGCTATTAAAACGTGTGAAGCTTCGAATGGCCGTTTGTTGTGCCCCGTTGGCTTCTAAGTTGTGCTAATGTATAATAATTGTGTTATGTGTTGCACGACACGCTGCACCTCCATCTGTTTGTATTTGTGTGCAGAGCGTCTTGTTGTTGTGCCGTCCTGCTTAGTCTTCATGGAGGTGCAGTCGTCAAAGCAATCCTTGCTAGAACAATTTCATTACCGGCAGGTCTTAAACTGGCCAGAATTTCTAGCAGGGATCATAGACTCTAAACGGTTCGCAGTTTTCTAACCGATCACATGTTTTTCGTGTAGATTAATGACTTGAACAGCCAAGTGAATGACCTGAGAGGCAAATTGTGAGTAGAAAACTTAACTTACAGCAGTCAAATATCGCTTCGAACCCATTTCAGCATCAAACCTACTCTGAAGAAGGTTTCCAAGTACGAGAACAAGTTCGCCAAGCTTCAAAAGAAGGCCGCCGAATTCAACTTCCGCAACCAGCTTAAGGTTGTGAAGAAAAAGGAATTCACCCTCGAAGAAGAAGACAAAGAGGTAAGCACGCTAATTACCACTTTTAATGCGTCTGCAAGTACGAGACGAACCCATTTTGATTTTTGTGAAGTCCGTTTTTCAGTTGCATTAGATTACAAAATGCAACTGTAATTCCTCAACGGTATTACAGTTGCATTATTTGTTTGTGTCGATCAGTTCTAGAGTAGTTGTTTATCTTCCACAGACCAAACAACAAGAGAAGGCCGAATGGCAGAAGAAATAAATCACACACGCCGTGTTCCTCCACGTTTCTTACACAATGGCTTACTTCACTTGAATTATATATTAATACACTTATCTTAATATTTAAATAAAATTTTAGACAGTCCACCTAAACACAATTTTATTGTACTTTTTACTTCTACTCTTTTTGCTTTTTGTACTGTTTGTCTTTGACAAGCTACCTGTTTGTCCTCTAAAATATGTGTAGTTGCCACTTTCACGTAAAAGGTGAGCTCTTTGCTTTGCTAATTGGCCAATCACAACAGCACACACTTCAGAAAAATATTGTGAATGTTTTTGAATTGTTTCTGCTTCATTTGCACGCTTTTTCTAGCAACCTAATCTAGTTGTGTTGTTATTGTTTATAACGCTTGTAACAATTTCGCACTGCACAAAAAGCTGCTACAACAATGGCGAACGTCTGCGCACTTTTCAACTCTTTTTCTTTTACAATAGTTGTGTTTAGTTTAATTTGTTTATTTTTTATTCTTTGGTTAGCTTACACTTTTATCTGCAGCACCTCATTGTATTGCTATGGCAGTACAGTGATCAACATCAAGTTTTTGATTGCGGTTTGCTGCTGTGCAGCCTTTGGCCGGAAGGAATATTAATCTGTGCGTTCGATTTTCAGAAAAAGCCGGACTGGTCCAAGAAGGGCGATGAGAAAAAGGTACAAGAAGTTGAGGCATGATCCCCGTTGGCGTCCTTTCTGTGAAATATTTTGTTGTTTCCGACCGTGTAACTCTAACTTGTAAGCGTGATGTCTAAATCCACAATTTTTCATATATTCTTGATACTTGTGTGGTTACGTCGTTACCTTTGTGTCTGTAAACAAATGCCTTCTTAAATTATAAGATGTACAAATACCTATGTTGTTTTGTTTACCTGTAATGTTTCACTTGTGTTAACAATAGGTAAATTGATGCATGCACAAAAACAATAAAGAGAGCACGTAAAACATGTTAACGACATTCTTATACCAGTTAATTACAAAAGCGAAATGTAAGTACAGATTAATATCAGTTTGAAAAAGCTTAAATTGCTCTGTAGTAATTTTAAACTGTTAATGCTATAATAGGAGCTTAATCAGCTAAAATATCAACTAACACAGGGTATTACATTTATAGTAAAATGTCTTGCTTAAAACTGTTTTGATCTAAATAACTTTAAATTTTTTTTAATCATTTTATCTTTCATGTTTTGGATTTAATTTATACTGATAAAATTGCGATATAAAATTTTTTTGATTAAATTTTTATATTGTATTTCAAAATTATTATTTTAATGTTGCAAAAAATGGTTATATTTTTTATGGTCCAACATATTTGTATGTGGAATTCTGTTTACAATAGTCTAGTAAATCTAAAAATGCCTCGGTTGGGATTATTTCTTATTTTTTAAATTTTTTGTTTGTTTAAAATGTAGATCGCTGTTTCATATGAAGTAATTTTGCAAGCAGCGTTTTGAAGCAAAATTCGTTTCGTACTCAGCTGAATGAACTTTGAAGGAACACTCTATAAGACTTCTAAGACCTATCTAAGTTAGAACAAGGCTCCATTCAATCGTTGTATACAATGTCAATCATCTCCTTATCATCTTTCTTTTGCGCTATTGTTGGTCATCTGTAAATTGCAAGGTTTCGCTCATTTTCTATTTTGTTTTGGAAATTATTAGTGCTTTTTTTTATTTTAACATTATTTTATATCCGATTATTCAATTTTTTTTTTGCTTTAATGTTTGCTTCTGTATGTTTTCTATTGAATTATTTATTATCCCTACTAGTGTACAAGTAGCAATTTTTTTTATTATTATTATTAAGAGTGCATATTTACAACCTATTCTATACAATCTAAGTGAGTAATAAGCATATTGTATGATAAAGTAGAAGACTTGAGGGAGATCCATCCATTGATGTTACATGGTGATGCAGTCTTCTTGTCACGACTAGTTCTTGGGATAGCTGATTAACGAGCTCGTTTTCGTGTCCCACGAGAGTATGTTGGTAGGAAGTTGCTAGTCTATGGATTTCACTGGAGACATATGCGATCCCTAGGTTTTTGTAGAGGGTCTGGTTGGTAACATACCAAGGGACATTTGACATCAGACGGAGAGTCTTCGACTGAAAACACTGCAAGATTTTAGTATTTGACGACTTGGCGCAACCCCACAGTTGGATGCCGTAGGTCCAAATTGGCTTCAGGGTGGTTTTGTAGAGAAGAACTTTGTTTTTGAGGGATAACTGCGAACGGCTTCCAAGAATCCAGTTAATTTCTTTTACTTTTATGTCGAGATGTTTTCTTTTTGCCTTTATGTGAGTTTCTGGTTCAAGATGCATCCCCAAATATTTGACTTGTGGTTTGAGTGGTATAACTGTATTGTTAATGGTAATTGGTGGACATATACTTCGCTTGTTTGTGAAGGTCATGTGGGTGGATTTATCGTTGTTGTAGGAGAGTCTGAAGTGTACACAAGATATAATAGAGGACCCAGAACACTTCCTTGTGGTACATCAGTAGATATGGGTTCATAGTTTGAGAATGAATTGTTGATTCTGGTTTGGAAGGTTCTGTCGTTTAGGTAGGATTTCAGTAATTTGACCGGAGAAGACTGTCTTAATTTTATATAGTAATCCCAAATTGTCAAGTGTCGCTTACGAAAACCGAATTGGTACGCTGGTATGATTTGGTGTAGTTCGACTGTCTCTTCTATTCTTTTTAACATTAGTCTTTCAAAAATTTTAGACAGGAGGGGAAGGAGATTTAAAGGTCGGTATGATGTTGGTTCTGTGGGGAGAAGTAACAAAGCCGTAACATACTGTTATAGATGGTAGCCAGCAGCACTAATGTTTTCCTGGGTAGATGACTTAAAATTTGTCCTGTTATTAGGTCGTAGCTTGGGCATTTGTGGACATTGGTGTACTTGAGTTCTTATTGAACTTCGGCTGGGGAGAAGGATTTAATCGGTAAGGACATCTGAAACGACGCTTGTAGGAAGGCTTCGACTTTTTCTTGGTTATAATTTAGATTTAGCTGCGGTGTTGTAAAGACATGTGCAAGATGCTCTGCGAATACATTTGCTTTATCAGTGTCGGATCTGGCCAAAGTTATGTCAGGTTTTCTAATTGGTGGGATCGTAATTTTGGGTCTTTTAAATTTCTTTGTAGCTCTCCATATTGAATAGTCAGCGCTCGATAAATGGGTTATTTAATAATGAAACGTTTCATTTCTGGAATTTCTGAGCTCAGTTTGAAGATTGTGAGTGAGCCTATTGTATGTTGTTTTGTCATTAGCGTTTCTGGTTCTCTGTCATCTTCTTCTTGCTAGGCGTTTTTCAATGACAAGTTCTTTGATGTGTCGAGGAATATTGTCAGATTCTATGTGTTAATTGGGACTAGCAGGTGTAGCTTCTCGAGTGGCACTTTGGATGAGTCGTGTTAAGTATTCTGTTGCGTCATTTAGTTCAGCAGGTGTTTTAATTCGTAGGGCAGGGTTGGTGCGTTCGGTTAGTAGTTGTTGAAATAGTTCCCAGTTTGTCTTCTTAGTGGTAAGCCTTGGAGGGCTATCTTCGTGGATTATATTAGAGCTTGCTGTTATAATTATCGGTGAGTGATCAGAAGATAAGTCACAGTTGGATTATATTTTGAAGAACGTATTGGCGATACCTTTCATGATTGCGAAGTCCACCAGATCAGGGATTTTGTGAAGATCACTAGGCCCGTAAGTTGGTTCGTAGGTTGATAAGCAGTTTAAAATAAGGATTTCTTCCCTTCGGGTAATTAGGCGTGATACCCAAGTAGTGTGCTTAGCGTTCCAGTCGCCAGAAATTATAAATTTATTCCCAAAGTTTTGGAAGTATTCTTCATACTCCTCGTGCCTAGGTAGGCACTAAACGGCTGCCACGGTGAATGGATAGGCACTGTGATTTTCTAAATCAAATCATACTTAACTCGCACACTCGAGCACACCATGTGCTTTACGACGCCAAATTTCAAGTTGTTTTCCCGTTCCTAAAAAAGTTACAGCAGAAAAACCAAAATATAATATAATTTTGGCCGGTACTGTATTTTACTCCGCTTTACTTTGGGCAGGCCATCAGTAATTTTTTTAAATCGTATACCCCATAAATGAATATCGGGAGAAAATTCGATATTTTCGGAGATTTTTTATTTTGATTTGTATTTTCTGCAATGTTAGCTTCTTTTGTTAAAGGATTAAATCTATTTGCCGTTATTGCTTGAGGTGATTCAACAATATTAATTTATTTGTACATTGTTTTCATTCCTCTTTCTTAACTTGCCAATCTTGTTTATTCCCAGATGTATCATTATCACCAATGTCTTGTATTATGAAGTTGTTATTATGTAATGCTTCATGCGTATATAATGAATTTATTTGACTTTGTTGAGGATCAGATTATAGTAACAATCTTGGTATGGGATATTAGCTGATTAAATGTTGAACGGATGTTGATTATTGGTTAAATTAATTTGTTGACAATTTATAGGAATTCACAGAATTGGTAGTGGCTATAATTGTTGCTGATAAGATAGGAACTTGGTGAGAGTTGTTTGGTGCAGCTGGACATTCTAAAACACACGTGTGTTTTAGAATTAATTTTTTTAAATTTTCACTGTAAAGTACTATTTACAACCTGTTTAGAAAAACAGGTAATTTAGTTGACCTTGATTAAATGATGTGGGAATGTTCTTCTTGTGAGGGACTCTCTTAATTACACTTAATCTAATATTTCAGAATATAATAAGAACTACAATCGTGTAGATCAGTCTAGAGAATTAAATCGTTTAAGTATGTGTAATACATCACTGTAATCCAAAAGATTCACTGCCAACGTGTTTGGATAAAATTTTTCTGCTTCATGTTTGGCAATAGTCTCGAGTGCCAGGCTTTGTAAAAGGCTTGGGCTATATCGAAAAAAGCTGCGAAATAGTATTGTTTTGATTCAAATGCCTGGAGGTTTTTCAAATACTTTCGACGCCAGTGACAACAGACTTATGGGGCGATAGGGAGCTACTTCCTCATATGGTTTGCTCGGCTTTGCTCTAAGTGTAATTTATGCCACTTTCCACTGCGATGGAAAGTAAAAAGTTTATATTATAGCGTTGCTAATTTCTATTGGTAGTCTGAAACCTTTCTCTGGGTCAGTTATTTCAGGACCTTACTCATAATGGGATCCTATCCTTAGCTTTGAGCTACTTTTGATTATAAATTAAATGTTCTCCATTTTAAAACTCTTTATTGGGGAAATTGTGGAGTCGTTCCTAGATTACCTTTTCTTCTTCTTGTGTTAATATTAATGGTAACGGCTAAAATAATTCTGCTAGGTACGCGGCCAATGTTTTAGCTTTCTCCTCGATGCTCCATTATCTTTCCTGGTAGGTGGTACTTCCTGTGGAAGATGCTTTATGTGTTTAGTGAAACGCCAGAAAAAATAATTTGTTGCCTTCTGAGGGGCAACACTTTCTAGATAGTCTTGAAAAGTTTGATTTTTTAGTTTTTGAAGTATAATCTTTGGGTCTCGTGCTGCCTTTTTGAACCTTTTTTTATCAACGGATGATTGGGTATTGTTTTTTTTTGGACCTAATTTAAGTGTCGATTCTTAAGCTGAATATTTTATGGTACGATTTGGGTGTTCTACAACATCATATTCTTTACTTTTAAGGAGCATGTTTGAATTAATTTTTTTTACTATTAATTAGAATTAATTGGAAGGCTTTTGCGCAATGGTTTTGGTTATGCAAAAATCAACCAAGTCCGGAATTTTCCTTCTGTCCGTAATCCAGCGTGTGTTGTCCAGTAGAGAGGTAGTAGAGATTATTCGTGTTTAAAGACTTTAACAGCTCTTTGCCTTTAGGGGTGGTTAGCCCAGAACCCCATTGGTGGTGCTTAGCGTCAGAAATAAAGCGTTTTCCAAAAATATTAAGAAGAGTGTGTATTGATCTTCTTTTATAGCATGTTGGGGAGTGAGATCATAACTGGACTATAACATTTATCGCTTGTATGTGCTTGTGCTAATATTTATTTAGCTACTGATGTCCTATATATTATTAAAAAAGCAAGACTGGGTACTTTGGACATATCTTCCACAATAAGAAGTACAAACTACCACAGCTAATAACTAAAGGAAAACTTGGCGGAAGAAGAGAATTGGGAAGAAGATTATCTTGGCTTTGAAACATAAAAATATCGACTGAGATGATCCCCAAACAACTTTTCCGAGCTGCGAGTCACAGAGAACAATTTAACCAGGTGGTCACTAATCTCTAAATAGAGATGACTTTGCAGAAGAAGAAAAAGAAAAAGTTTTATGAAACTTTTAATGATAACAGCTGAACCATCATACACTGTCCCATCTGGGTGCTTGGTATTGTAGACAGTGAACTTTAGTATTCTGAGGTAGCACCTATTGGTGAAGTGAGTTTCAGATACGAGTATGATATTTACATTAAATCTATTTATTAAAACTAGGGTTTAAATGGCTTTAGTCTACGCATTTCGTTCCTATTTTCTAATAAATTCACTGATAAGTTGTTTGGATTAACACTTAATCTATCATGATATTTTACATTACACTTTATGATTTTTCTTTGACTGTAGTGATTTTAGGATCATGATGAATCAGATGATTTGGGACGTATCATGGGGATTTTACGATAGTTCGCAGTACTTTGAACTAAAAACGAAGATTCCACGGCTCCGAACTGACTTCAGTATAAACTTATATAACAGCAATAAGTCAGTACAGTTTTCTGAACTTATGACCAAGTTGTTTTGTTTTTGTCCAGATATGCTTTTTCTAGGTAAGACAATGGTCAAGATGTTTTCCGAGGTCCTTTACCTTTCCTGTTTATGACATTTGCTGATTATTTATTGTGACTGTTGGGCAATTTTCTTTGAGCATTGTGAACGTTACGTGGCTAGTTTTGGTTTCGTTAGCCTTGACACGCCACCTGTTTAACCAGCTCTGGATCTTATTGAGATGTATTTACAGGTAGGTTAAAGATATTTTTGGGTCCGTGTGTGGCGCCAATATGGCCGTATAATTAGCGTTCTTAAAATTTAGCTAACTTTCCAGCTAATTTTTTTAAAATTTATTTAATGGTTCATATTTACAAACTTCTATATTATTTGCAATTGTTAAGACTGTTTAGTTTTCGTTTATTTGTATTTTTTAATGGATAAACAGCACCTTGTATTAGTCTACTTTTTTATTCTCAAGAAGCATATCACTCTTGACTTATTCTTTTGTATTATTTTAAATTATTGGTTGTTAGTTGTTTGTTACTATTCTCTTTTGTAACCCAGTAAAACTTTGATTGGTTTGTGTCTTATTTAGGCGGTTAATATATGTTTTTGTTTCAATATGAGTATTTATTCTTTTTAACCTTTTTTTGAAACATTAGCAATAAACATATTTATTTTTACTTTATTTACTGATTTTCTAAAGTTGTCATTGTACTTCCAATAGAAATATCACCATGAGCTTTTCATTTGAAATGCCCTTTAGCTGTTTGGAAATAGCCTTCTATATTTCTTTTTGTTATTATTTGTAATAGTTTATTTTATTATGAAATGTGGCATATTTAAAAACTTGCAACTTTTGTTATTTAATATTACTAAAGTTTTTGATTTATTAATACTTCTTTGTTAGCAACTCTTAAAATATCTTATTATTTCCTTTATTTATGTAGCATATACCTGCGTATCTATTCCTTAGTTTTGTAAAATAAATTATTTTATAGTAAGTAGCCCAATAAAATAGCCGTACAACATACAATTTCTAATTTTTTAATTTTATTGTAATAAAGTGATTGCTTTATCTATAAAGCAAATAGAATTATACTATAAATTAATATCGAAATTTAGAATAAATAATGATTACATCTAACAATCAATTAAAATAAAAAACTAAATTTTAATGCAAGACATTTAACTTAATATTTTCACTAATATAATTTGTTATAATTTTTTACATGTTCAGTTAATTACCCGCATAACAATTTTTAACGTTAACTTTGGCTGCTTGTTTTATTTCTTTATTTTCTTGTAAAATCCAAAAATATGCTTAATAATTTTTGCTACAGGAAGCTGCGGAACCTAAACCTTCTCCACCAGTGCAAGAAGAAGGTAATACAACAAAAATCATTAAAAAGATTTAACAAAGAATTTGCTGAAGTTTTTTTTGTTGTATGTATTATGGACTGAAACATTTTATTCTACAGCACCTCCTGTTGAAGAATCAGCGCCTCCAGTAGAAACAGCACCACTGACAGAAGCAGCCCCACCGTCGGAAGCGCCTCCCGAAGGCGCGGCAGCGCCTCCGCCTGAAGGAGCGCCCGCCGAAGGAGCACCGCCATCAGAAGGAGCGCCGCCAGCAGAAGGAGCGCCGCCAGCAGAAGGAGCGCCGCCCGCCGAAGGAGCACCACCCGCCGAAGGAGCGCCACCTGCTGAGGGAGCACCGCCAGCCGAAGGGGCGCCACCTGCTGAAGGAGTACCGCCAGCCGAAGGGGCGCCACCTACTGAAGGAGCGCCACCTGCAGAAGGGGCCCCTCCTGCTGAGGGAGCTGCGCCCGTTGAAGGAGCTCCGCTCGCCGAAGGCGCGGCGCCTGCAGAAGGAGCTCCACCGGCTGAGGGTACGTATTGCACAAGACAATAATTGCATGTTTAAGATTTAATTTTTGTAGTTAAATGAAACTCCCATTTATTTATTTACTATACAACTAATAATCATAAAATTATAATATAGTTCAGACTAGTTTTCTCAGCTTAAAATCTCATGCTTTATTAAACAAATACAAGGGTCGTTTCGAAACTAACGCCTTGTATTCAATTTTATGAAAACTATAACAGAATTAAAGAGTATAATATCAATATTTTCTTCTTCTTTCGTGGTACTACAGCCTGAATCGAGCCCCGGCCTTCTTCAGCTTTTGTCTCCATTTCTGTTTGCCTGCAGATGTTCTTCTCCAGCTTCTAACACCAAGTAGCTTGCAGCCACATCATTCTCTTATCGCTTTCTTGATTTTCCCATTGGTCTCCTACCTTGCATTCTTGTGTTCAGCCTGTGGCAGTCTGGTGTCCTCCATTCTGCTAACGTGGCTCGCCCATTATAAACTGTGTAGAAGTATAAAGTCTACTACGGGCGGTTTTTTATAGATCTGGTAGATCTCATGGTTATACCTTATTCTCTAGACTCCGTTTTCATTCAGTGGTCCCAGTATTATTCTTAATACCTTCCTTTCAAAAATGTTTAATTTGTTTGCTGAGTTGTTTGTCATTACTGGTTTTATATATCCTTAGTTATATATTCCGGTGGATATCTCGAGACTGGAGAATTTTAGACAGTGCAAAATATGTCTTGTTAGCTGCAGTTATCCTTCTTTTTAATTCGTGCTTTGAGACTAAATATGAAAACTGCGTCACCGTTTTAATATCATTTTTCCGTATAATCTTAGATCTGTGTTAATTTCCAATCCAGTCTTTTGTGCGTATCTTTTTAATTCTGAGTATATTTCTTGAGCTCCTTATATTGTTCGACTCATAATGTTGATGTCGTCTGCATATGTAACTACCTGCGTAGTTTTGTTGGTCAGAAGGCTTGTTCCTCCAACAGTGATCTGTCTTATGACATATTCCAGTGCAAAATTAAACAGAATGGAAGCAAATCCATCTCCCTGTTTCAACCCTCTCAATATTTTGAATTTTCTTGACAGCCTGGTTGCCGTGCGGAAAACATGCTTCCGTATTGGGTGACATTTTGAGTTCCAGCAGAATTTTATATAATGTGCTTCGATTTATCGAGTCGTAAGCTTGTCTGAAGTCGACAAAAACGTTGTGTAGATCGACGTTATATTCTCAATATTTCTTTAATATTTGCTTAACTGTGAATAGCTGGTCTATTATGGATCTGTCACGTCTGAAACCCGTCTGGTGTTTGTTTATTATACTTTCTGCAATAGGCTGGAGTCTTTTATTAACTATGAGTGTAAAATATCTTATAGGGTGTACATAGAAGCGATATTCTTCGATAGTTTCCACAAGGCAGCTTGCCTTCTTTTTTGTGGATTGAGCATATACTTCTTTTCCGCTCTTTGGGTAGCGTTTCTTCTTGCCATATGTTTATTATAAATTTGTTTACTGAATTGTTTACCGTCTTTCTTATAGAATTCTGACGGTATATTATCGTATTCAGGTGATTTGTTGTTTTTTCTGGGTTTCTATAGATATTTGAAGCTCTTTCAGTGTCGGTAATTTTACTGGGTTTAGTTTATCTTTCTGATGAAAATTAATTCGTTCGTCTGCATTTTCTCTAACAGTGTTTGAAAGTGTCTTTCCCATCTGTTTTTAATCTTTGTGGGGTCACTTATAACTTGTTCTGCTTTATCCTTGCACATGTTTGTTTTATTTATGTCCCCTCCTTATTTGTTTTATGAATTCATATGTTCCTTTTATGTCATTTTCTTCAAAATATGTTTCTGTTTGTTGGATCAATTTGTCCTCATATGCCCATTTCTTTATTCTACATGCTTTGTCGGCTCTTCGTCTGGCAGATTCAAATTGTTTCCGTCTCTCTCTTGTCCTTTTTGTCACATCTTTTACTGTACTTCGTTTCTTCTGTTGATAAGTTCTTCACATTCTTTATCAAACGATTCTGCTCGTTTGTTTTTGGGTTCTAAAATTGTGTCAGCTGCTTCCGTTAATAATGTTTTTATTTGTTTCCATCTATTTTCCATTTCTTCATCTCCGACTTACCCAAGTTTTTGATCTATTTCTCATGAGAAGTTTTGTTGTACCTTTGGGTTGCGTAACCTGTCTGCACAGAATTTTTTTAGTTGGCCTTGTTCTTGATTCCTTCCGTTTATATTTATTTTGCATCTGCACTTAGCTTGGGCTAATAAATGGCCTAACTCGCAACGTGCTCCCCCGTGCTCTAACATCTATGATGCTTATAGCTCCTTTTTTATCCATCAACACATGGTCTCTTTGATTGACACTTCTCTCATTCGGGGAGATCAAACCAAAAGTCCAAACAGCCTTAATCAAAGAGTTGAAGAGATACAACATGCTAGTCACGACAATGTAAGAAACAAAGTGGAAAGAAAAAGAAATCTGGGACACAAAGACACATACTATCTTACACAGTGGGAAAGACGGAAGAAAGGAATTTGGAGTGGCCTTCACAGTGGACAATAAAATGAAAACAAGCATTATAGACTTCCAAGCAATAAATGAAAGAATATGCAAAACTAGAGACTTAAAAAACACTTTTTTAATCTAACGATAATAAACGCACACAGTCCAACAGAATAGCAGACTGAAGAGGTGAAGGAGAAGTTCTACCAACAGCTGGAGAGTGTATACGACAACTTGCCGAGATATGACATAAAAATGATAATAGGGAACATGAATACCCAACTAAGAAAAGAACAACAGTTCATCGGTACAATAGGCAAACATTCCACGTACAATAAAACTAATAATAACAGAGAATTCCTCATTAACATAAATACATATTTAAAACCAAACATGCCTAACATTTTTCAATGGGCTCTCCTTAAAACTTCCTCTTCTTGGAATGTCTTTATTGTTCGTCCGTACAGTCTCTTTTCAACATCCAACAATATATACGGTCCACTTTTCTTGGTATCTTTTTTCCATCACTTTAATATCCTGATGGAAGCGCTCGCCATGTTCTTCTGTAAAATCACTGAAATTACCAGGAAAGTAATTTTGATGACCATGAAAAAAGTGAACTTTCACACTCATGTTTCAACCGAGCAGTTTATATAGTAATTCGTTAGAAGAGGAATAAAGACACAATATTATTAATCACTTTTTAAAACGTCTGGAACTCGTGACCAAAAGCAAAAAAAAAACATTTTGAAAATATTATTACCCACTCCTTTATCTAATCAATAAATAGCAATTTACCTGGTCTGAATTTGTAGTCTTTTTGTAATTTAATCTCAACCATTACCATCTAATTAATGGCCACCTTGTATTTTATATATTATATTTAGCAGGGTTATATTTTTATAATTTTCACATAATATTATATTTGTTTTCTTTGGAATTGGTAATGTTATACCGGCTCCCCATCCATATTTGCTTCATTAACTCGTATATTCTTTTTTTAACTTAATTTTCTTCCTCTTTTAACATTTCGGTACATATGCTATCTTGATCTTTTTAAGGTTTTAATTGTTTCACTAACTTTCTCTTCTGATGGTTCCTTTATATGTTTTTTATCACTGCCATTTATTTTATACGCTTTGTCTTGTTTATGTTGGCTGTTTTCTTTTTTTCTTTTTTGTCCTAATTTTCTAGTATAAATTTGTCTTTTATAAATAGTCTTTTCTATACCCTCCATCATCTCATCGATCCACTTCTGTTTTTTGTTTTTCATTATTCTTGATGTTTCTTCCATATCCGTTTGTATTCCCCATAATCGCCTTCTTTACTAAATTGTATCCATTTTAGTATTGTCTTTTGCTTTCTTTTTATTAGTAACTCGCATTTATTATCAAACCACACATTTCAGTGTGCCTTTTTTGACCAATTACTTTTTCCGCTATTTCCAATAACTTACTTTTTATGTTCTCCCATTATGTTTCTATATTTTCTCTTTCCTTTTTTTATTTAGTTGCTTTTGAAGGTCTTTCTCATACTGTCTTTGTAATCAGTGTCTGCAGTTATCCCTCTATAGGATCTTACGTTTTGTATCATTTTTTGTTTCTTTCTTTTGATTACTATATGATAAATTTAGTTTCCGTCAGTTTTTCCTGGCAGAAGCCATGACATTTTATGTTTTTTTTCTTATGTTGAAACATAAGCTGGCTGTCATTATATTCATATGTGTCGCTAAGTTGCATAGTCTCAATGTATTGTCCGAAGTTATGCCATAGATTGTATGTTTTCTTGCTACATTCCTTATATATTTCTCCTTCCCTATCTTTGCATTAAAGTCTCTGACTACTATGAATGTTTTTCGTTTTGGTATCTGTTTAATTTTCGTATATCTTTTCATTGCCTGTTCTTACATGTGAATTTGTTATACTTATATTTGCTATGCTATGTTTTCTTTTTAGATTCGATATTCAACCAATTATTTTCTTAAATTGTATAATTATTTTCCTTATCTCTCCATTTATCATAAACGCAGTTCGATTCCTTCTTGCTTTTTCCCTTTCATACATCATTAAGAAATTTTTCTTTTTTATTCTTCCGTCTCCTTCCCATTTTACTTCTTGCAATGTCAAAGTTCTTATTTTATATCTCTCTACTTCTTTCCTTACTTCCTCCATTTTTCTTATTTCCAGCATTGTTTTTACATTCCATGTTTCAATTCCCATTATCATTTTTCTTATTTGTTTTACTTTTCTTTTCCTTTTATGTCGTGAATAGTATGTTTTCGTGCTAAATGGAGAGTGAATATATTTGCAGCATTTTTAGGTAGCTCTATTTCTTTCTTTAAAAATAGTGCTTTTACTTTGTCTATTTTCATTAGGCGTTTTTGGGTAAATGACTAATGTAGTTTTAAATCCGCAGATGTTCATAGCCGAAAATGTTATATTGTAAACTTTAGTTGTCCGATCAAGCTTTATTTCAGTGAGCTTGTAACTTGAGCTGCTTTTTACTTTTTATAAATGTAATTAATTACTGCTAAAGTTGTTTCCAATGTAACTCTTAAATATTTACATTTATTAATAAAACTTATTTCCTTTGATCCCATGCTGGCCTTGTCACTTCCTCTTAATCTTTTCTTTTTCTTAAATATCATTATTTTACTAGATGTATATTTATTTTATCACAAATCTAGAAGATTTAAACTTCCCTGTAGTTACTATAAGTCTTTGAATGCGTTACGAGATCGTTTGCATACATTATACATTCAGTGCTTACAGTTTCTATGCTATCTGAGCAATCGTATGCAAATACCAAAAATAGTGTCGGACTTTATCCGTAATAAATAACTTCACCGGCTGGTGTTTACTGCATGTTAGCGCTAAATGGCGGAAGACCATTTTGCGAACGTAAACTTGCGTCATTTTGATGATTTTATAAAGACTGTTAGCAATTGGTTTTAATTGTAATTAAAAATAAAGTTTAAAAAAATTATAATTAAAAGAAACTAAAGCACGGCTCAAAAAACATGGACAAAATGAGATACTCCAGATGAAAGATCGAAGGCCATTATTAATAAAAATAAATTAATTATAAATGAAGAGAAATGAAAGATTTAAAGAAATAACGCAAAAGAAAGAAAACAGCTTGCAAAGGAACAACAACCAAAAATAATAAAATATAAAGCTAAAATAAGGAAAGGCGAAGAATAGCACAAGTAATGTAGTGCTGGCAGATGATGTAGAAGCATTAAGTAAGACCTTCAAACGCTTTAAAAACATAGGTAGCCTTCAAATTAAAAATAACTAGCAGAAACAAATGTAACATAATCAAGAATAATAAATCTTAATAGAAAGAATAAAGACGTAGAATCTTAGAAAAATGCGAATTCTCTCTTTATGATTTAAAATGATATTATTTACAGCTGATTTTTTTGTTTTTCTCTTAAATATGTTGTAAACTTATTTTTTAAATCTTTTTTGCTTTTTTTAATTAGTAAAACATAACTTATCTAATTAAATCTAAAATTACTTTAGGTGCACAACCACCACCCGAGGGAGCAAAACCACCAGAAGGTAATTAAAACAACTTGCAAATACAAACACTTATAATCTTTTTTTCTGCATAATAGGAGCTGCTGAAGGAGCCCCCGCCGCACCGGCTGAAGGTAAATGCTTCTAAACCTCGAGCGATTTTGTGAAATTCAAAACTCATTCAGGCGCTCCAGCTGCACCCGCTGCAGCTCCGACTGAAGGAGCAGCTCCTGCTGAACCCGCACCTCCCACAGCAGCCGCTCCTGCCGAAGCTGCTGCGCCTCCAACAGCAGCACCCACAGCTGCTCCTGCAGGTGAGGCAGCGGCGCCGCCTGCCGCAGCACCACAACCCGAGCCCACCCCCGTGGAAGCGCCGCCAGCGCAGCCGGCAACCGTGGAAGGTGCGTACGCATCGAATAAGTTGTTGGTCCCGGTGTTTTTGAACGTGATAGGAATGTGCGTTATAGGAGCTCAAAAATAGTGTGGGCATTTACGAGCATATCGTAGGAGGTGCTACCAAGTAATTCTCGAAGCTAAAAAACTTGGCTGCATGTCAAGAAACTAATGTAATGATTATCAATTAAGATGCAAGGTCTAATTTGTTTATATAGAAAGTTTTTGTGAGTTTTCGAAACTATTTAAAACTCTAAAAGATAACATCAAAGACATAAAAAAATAAACTTATCGAAACAAACACTTGGACCTGAGAATGGTTTAAGGGTTTTAAAAACGATACGACAGTCATTTGGAGTAACAAAAAGGTTTCTATGAATAATTTTTTTCCATCAATAATTTTTATGTGTCATTTTCTGATTTCTACAAACACGATTGTTAATCTTTTAATTTAGCTCTATAAAAATCTTTTGTTTAATTTTTTCATAATAAAAAAAATAAAGCAAAAATATCTGACATAGTAGATGAGACTTAAGAAGCACCAAGAAACAAACGGAGAATAATAGTAGTTTTTGAAATGTTATTAGATACCAATCCACTGTTCTGGTCAGATTCGAAACAAAATGGGGTTAACTGGATGGATAAAACCTTTATAATTTCTATATTTCGATCTTTCCGTTGGTTTATATTAGAAAAATATTTTCTGTTGGTAAACCCGCTATGATTTTTTTTGTTAACTACGATTACCATGTTAGAAGATATAGAATTTTTGATAGCACCTCGTACAATATTGTTTTTAAGTTCAGCCCTAAAATACCTTAGGCATACTTTTCGTTATCATAGCACATTATCTTTGCATATAATTGTGTTAAATATGATATTGCTTTGTTACCGAAATTGCATTTAATAATTTTAAGAGCTGTGTTTGTCATTTTTAATTTAAAATATTTGTTGCAGCAGGTTTACTGTCGAATATGTAGTTTTTGTATGTGAGATGAGGGTAATTTGAAAAGTTGGTCGTATAGACAAAGTTTAGCTCAACTTTTAAAAATAAATTATGAAACATTCGCTTGTCATCCAAATTTTAATTTATTGATAAAACAGTTACAGAATTTAAGGCAAAGTTATTTTGCACTTCTTTTGAATGGGTCTGTTTTACTGTCTCTTTATAGATATATAAAGTATACAAATGAACTATGTAATTTCTGTGAGATTAGAATGTCGTCTAACAAAAGGTGTTATTAGTTTTTTACAAAATTACTCTCTCTCCACGCAGGTACGTTAACGCTAAACGCTTCATCTTATTGATTCCGGCACCACTGTCGCTCAAATGCTTGCATTTTCTAACATCGTTGACATAGAGGGACTATATAATGGATAACACCCATTCCTCGATGGTTGTCAATGTGCGCACAATCCCCAGTCGTTAAAAACTCGATAACAAAGCATTTCTTCAACTAAATATCCATGTTACTTGTCAGGTTGATGGAACGCTACTAGATATCTCGATAGTCGGAGAATCAGAGAATATTATGGCATTCACTTTATACACTACCGGACTTATCAAGCAGAAGACAAAATTTTTAAAATAATTTGTAATTTGGTTCTTCACAGCTAGCAAGAGTATATTAAAGAAAATTTGAAATAACACCCATCCTTATCTTGCAGAAGTACAAGATGGTACTTTTTATTAAATAACTACAATTTTAGGAAAATACTTTTTATTTTTTCAAAATTTACAAGTTGAAGAGAATATGGAACAAATCTTCATCAACAGTGACAAGAATTATAAGTGCAAAAGAAACTAAAGCAAAATTGAGTATAATAAGTTAATTTATAGTGAGTTCTGGAGATAAAGTAAGCATATAAGAACTCTGGAATAAAAAAACTAAAAAGCAAAAATAAAATTAAATAAAGATAGCCTTAACAACAATAGGAATAACATGGATAATATTGAACCAATTAAAAATTGAGAGAGTAAGATATATAATGTTGTAACCAAGAATGGGAATAAATGCGGTAAGCCATTACAAAATTTAAAAATAGTAGAAACTAATAATAAAGTTCAATGAAACAAACGTGCCAGCAAGGACAGAAAATTAAGCAGTGTGGCCAATACATAAGGATTAGAAAAAGAAAATAGTAAAGTAATATAAAATATATAAACGCAAAAATAGAACTGCAAATCATTACGTAAGAAAAATGGATTCTATTGTGGTTTCACGCAAAGATAGAAGTAATAGAAGAATTTTATAATGTATTTTATAACCATACACGCAAGAGTTACAAGAATGTGCATCAAGAATAAGTAAATCAGTAAAGAAGTAATAACTAAATGGCAAAATATTACTAGAAATTGCATAGAAACAAATGAAATATAACTAATGCAAAACGAAAACATGCAAATACACATAAGTACAAGGAAGAAATAAGAATATAAAATCTATAATAGATCTTATGATAATGACCATGACTTCGCAGAAAGGAAAATATAGATAAATCAAAATATAAAACTAAAAAAGAGACAACCAAGGACATGAGGCAATAGAACATTGAAAAATGTAAGTTAAGCGCAAATAAAATACAAAAAATATATAAAATCAGACTAGAAGATGAATTAAAAAATATATCTAAAATTATTTTTTTAATAGCAAAGAGGATATTTGTGGAGCAGCAGTTGTACAAGCAACTTGACGATCAGATAAAGTAAAACAAGCCATAAAGAAGAAAAAGGAAATTTGAAAACATCTAAGAGAACAAAATCAATAAGCATACGGAAATTGCATATGAAGTACAAACATTAGAGTAATATGGACAAAATAAAAGCAAAACTTTAATAGAAATCAAAAACCATTTTCGGAATATTAAAAAGAAGAAAATTGAGAGAATTATTAAAATTGGTAAAAAAGTAAATAATAAATCTGAACATCTGAGAGGTAGCAAATGTTGAAGAAGAAATAACAAAAGCAGAATTATCTAAAGCAGTAAAAAATCTAAAAATAGGAAAAACCCTAGGACATGAAATAATTACTTAAATAATAGAACAGGAAATTTATATAATAGTACCAGCCAAAATTCTTTTAATCTTTAATAAAGGAAAAGCGAGAAAATTAAAAATCATTGCTTTATTAAGTGCATCTGAAGAAATTATGTTAGTATATTAACAGAAATTTTAAAAGAAAAAATAGATAAGAATTTAAACAAAACAGGTTTCATACTAAAAGAACTAGTGCAACGCCCATCTTATAGACATATCAAATGTTTTAATATTAAGAAGGGATATATCTTCTTCATGTGCGTTATCCGTTACGGGTGTTCGCGATCAATATGGCAATCTTAACTATGTTGACGGCTGTTCGAAAGAGGTCTGCCGTTGTCATTGAGAACCAAGATCTTAAATTCCTTAGCCAGGAGATGCGCCTGGGTCCGGGTCCTCTTTTTCCTAGCACTTTACCTTGTAGTATCCGTTGGAGTATCCCATAACGTTGTTCATTCCTCATAATATGTCCGAAGTACTCTAACTTTCTGATTTTTATAGTTTTTACAATTTCAGTTGTTTTATTCATTCTTAGTAGTACTTCAACATTCGTCACATGGTCGACCCAAGATATTCTCAATATTCTCCTGTACGTTCACATCTCAAACGCTTCAAGTTTCTTCATTGATGCTTCCGTCAGCGTCCACGTCTCAGCTCCATACAACAGGACAAAGAACACAACATTTTAATAGTCTAATTTTTGTATTCAAGGTTAGATCTCGAGACTTAAACACTGTTTGCATGTTTACAAATGTTGATCTGGCTTTCTCAATCCTGCACTTTATTTCTTTAGAGTGGTCCCATTAATTATTTATCGACGTACCTAGGTAATTTATTGACGTTACTCTTTCAATTGGCTAAAAGTTAACTATTAAAGGTTCGGGTGAAATTGTATTCTTACTGATAACCATGTATTTTGTTTTTTGATTATATTCATTTCAAGTCCGTATCGTCGACTGACTATTTCAATGTTTGACATGAGTTCTTTTAAACCTTCGAAGCTGTCCGCAAATATAATCGTATCGTCCGCATATCTAATATTATTCATTCTAGTTCCGTTTAATAATATACCTTGCAGAGATTCGTTAAATATTTGCTCACAATAAATGTTGAATAACAGGGGCGACAGAACACATCCCTGTCGCACGCCTCGTCTTATGTCTATCTCGTCTGAATTATTTCCATCTATTGTAATGTATGCAGATTGATTCAAATAGAGGTTAGTCTTGATTTGAAGATCTTTGTCATCTATCCCAATTTTTTCCAAAACATTAATAAGTTTATCATGCTTAACTCTATCAAATGCTCTATGATAATCTATAAAGGAAGCGTAAATATCGACATTCACATCTCTGCAACGTTGAAACATAACTTGTACAGCAAAGAGAGCTTCCTTAGTGCCCAAGGCGTTACGGAATCCGAATTGAGTTTCACTTAGTTGTTCTTCACAGAGCTTATATATTCGTCTATGTATTATTTTTAAAAACATTTTAAGAAGATGTGACATAATGCTAATCGTACGGTAATCGGCACAGTATTTCGCGCTTGGTTTTTATGGTATGGCAATGAAAGTTGATTTGAGCCATTCTCTGGGCATTTCTCTCATATATTTGATTAAAGATGCTTGTTATCCATGTTATAGCATCATCGTCAAAAAGTTTTAAAATTTCGGATTGGATTCCATCCGGGCCTGCCATTTTTCCATCTTTCATAATATTTATTGTTGCACGTACTTCGTCCTTTGTTACATATGGTCCAGTTACACATGCTATTTGTTTCGGATCACCCCTCTGTTCGTCCTCGAAAAGTTTTGTAATATAGTCTTTCCATTGTTCTATTTTTGCTTCTTTATCTATAATGATATTTCCTTCCTCGTCTATCAATCGTTCAACTGATTTGCGTTTGACCATACCTGCCGCTTCTTTTACCTTAGGATGCATGTTAAAATGGTCGTGTTTCTTTTCTAATTCCTCAATTTCCTTACATTGTTCTTCTAACCACTTTTTCTTAGCTATTCTTATTTATTTCTGGATATTTCTTTGTATTTCTCTATATTTCGCTATGTTGGTTCTCTTATATCTTCTTATCTCGTCCATCATATACAGAATCTCGTCGGTTATCCATTGATGTTTCTTAGGGTTAGTCGGTTTCAAATGGTCTTTGTAAATTTTTCTTTTAGTGCTAAGTTTGCAGTATCGATATTCGACTGGACATGTCGATCTTTCTTAAGTAGCCTCTTGATTCTTGATCGTGTGTTTTAATTTCGCCCTGCCGGATCTGGTGTTTACGAGTTTTCCTTACTCAGTTACTTTATCATTTGCTCCAAGCTTATTGCCATATTCGATGACTGGGCTAAGACTTTATGCACTGATTGATGCTTTCCGTGATCTTCTGATTCCCATTGCGTATGCCATGGTGATTCTGCCCATTTTAGCAGTTTCATCTAAGGTATCAGAGATCATGCTCCTGCCGTAGTCATGACAGAAGGGTCACTTATACCGGCATCATTCGGTCTGCTTGGCGAAATGCTTATGTCAGATAATCTGCTTATTTCGCAGTTAACCTCTATATCTAGAGGCCATTCACTATCCGCCACCTGTGCCCCGCTGGTAGCCTGCAGCACAGCCCCAGAAAGGATATCTGTAACATGTAATTGGTAAAAAACTAATATAAAAATAACATTCCTCCTGAACATGTACACATTTAGGAATAAAATAACACAGTAATTTAATAAGACAAGACCTTTGTAATTTTAAATGACGAAATAATAAAAGAATGCAATAACAGAATAATGATAACAATATAGAAAAATTATAATAAGGAAAAGATTGCATAAATCATCTAACACTTATTTAATATTGATGGTAACCTTAATGTTTGGAATGTAGAACTTAAGAAACATAAGCTATAATAAAAAACAGGTAAAAGAGCAATAATGGTACTATCGAAAGTTACATAGAATATATACATAAAATTATAACAAAAGAAAACGGAAAAGTAAAATATCTTAAATTTTCAGAGTAAATACCTAGTACGATAACTAATAAAAATCATTAAAAAGATTCATTCAATAATACTTTATTAAGTCCAAGTATAAAATATTCAAAAATTGTGATATAAAACTTTTGGACAAGAAAAATTGATTAAGTTTAAACTCTCTTATTTCTATCTATCCGAAAATATCAACCAATATTTGCTCACACTAGAATACAACTTGATCGTTTTTGAGCAAGTCTACTTTGTTGTTAAACTGTTCTGACTGATTGACTTCAATCAAGTTTCAATATGGACTACAAGCTGAGCAATCACCGGCATAAACTGCTTCTTCATGAAAAAAAAAAACTTAAGAGCTTCATGTCCCGTGCAAATTCTAGGATAATCTCGTTGCCATATCCAGCACTTCTATTGATCCATCTCGCACCTGCATCAAGGAAGGAACGTCTGGCAAAGATTTAAAATATAGTCGGCAACCTTGTATTTACCTCGGAATTCAAAAAAAAAATGACAACAGATCCCTCATGTGACTCTTGGTTTCCTTAAATTCTACATGTTTTGTATAGGCCCAAATTATCCCACTTGGAACGTTTTTCGTCTGAGAAAATTCAAGTTCTAAAAATTGTTTTAGAAATCAATTTTCAATTTGCAAAGTTGATCCTTGCTTGCTTGTGGTTCTTTGATAACGGTGATTTGCTTTGTCTTTTATGACCTAATGCTTGATTTGGCGGATATCGCGTTTTTGAATTTCTTTAACAGTTCTATTGGCTTAGCTGTTTCTCTAGTCCTTCCAGTTGTGACATCGACGGCTGTCTTCTTGTCAACTTTGCACTTTTCGATACCTTTGTGGTAGCTTTTCAAAACCACGTAATCACTTTTTCTGTTCGGTAATGATCTAAAAATACAGCAGTTAATTAATTCTCCAGTAGCTATTTAAGAAACGCGCAACATGCAGCTATAAACATTATTTTTTGCATCTGAATTTTGTAAACTTGTTCATGTCTATAGGTAATCAACATATAATTATTAATCATGCGAGGCATTTATTCTTAAGATTTTAACTAAATTGAATGACAACACACTGAGATTTGGACGTTCTAAAAACTTTCCTCCGGATTACAGAAACAGAACTGAATAGCTGAATCAAAAGCAGCACCAGATTATATTTTACTTTAAACAAACAACATAACTAACAACTAAAATAAAAGTAAAAATTTCCAACTTGTATATTTCAATACTTACATATGCCCCAAAATTATGGTTTTTAATGAAAATACAAAGAAGAAGAATACAGGATAGTGAAATAATATTATAATAGGGTTAAAACTAATAAATAAAGTTAGAAACAAAGAAATAGGGAGACCAGAACTACAATTAATACAAAATAAAAGATAAAGGAGAATGCGTTGAGATGATATAGACAAATGTTTAAAATAAAAGAAACGATACTAACAAAAGTAGTATAAAACATGGAAAGGCTAAAAAAATAAAAATAATATCTAGAAGGATGAAATAGCAAGATGCTTAATATAGAAAGAACTAAACTCAAGCAAGACACAATAAATCGCAAAAGATGAAGAAAACAAGGAAGTGAGAAGTAGAACAAGAAAAGATAGCAATTAGAAGAATTATACCACTTTAACACTTCTATTACTAGTATATGATACAGAAAATACGTTAATAAGAGCTGTTATGTAAACCTCTACAACGAATAGAGAAAGTTTACAAAAAACTTAAAGAATTAATTTTCAGCAGTACAGAGGTTTCATTCTTGTATTTCATTTGTGTGATTATCTTCTAAGACACAATACCTACAGACAATTTATAGATAATTAAACTTACAAATTATTATATAAAAAATAGTTTAGTGTGAAATCATCTATTATATTTGATATTTTTATTTATTTAAATTAACATCTAAGAGGAATTTACCTTAAAACCTTTAAGTTGTACTTTTGTTATTCAAGCACTATCTCACTATTTCTAATATGAAACAAAATTAGGTAACTTTTATTCAAATTACCCTCGTGTTACAGCAGGTGATTAGGTTAGTTAGACCAATACCTGTAGTACTTCTAGTATTAGATTCATATTGTTAAGATATAATTTCGTTCATTCTTTACATGTACCGTATATACATTAAAATCATTTTCACTTTCACACCGTTTAACTGCCTTATTTTTCTTGCAGCTGCGGCGTAATCGGGCAAACGGAGATAATTTAACAAGACCGGCGCGAAAGACGTCGAAACCTAACTGTATTAATTGTTGCAACCGACTCTGTTATTGTAATTTTATAAGTATATGCTTATTCTATTAAACATATTTCAGCACCGCACTAGCACTTATTTGACCTTCCAAATTTTGCAAGTACTTACAGTTTGCTGAAATTTGTGTACAAGTGACGCCCTAAAATGCGTAATTTTATGTCAAGGTAGCAGCAACTGTTTCGTAATTTATCAATGTTTACTCCAACGGTAAAAGTTTGTTTATAGAGCGATAACTCTGTGTAGCTGACGCACCTTATGGCCTTGTGTTAGCTATATGGTTTAAAAGCTTGTATATGATTTCAGGTTACCAGACGTCTATAGGTATGTAAAGAATTCAAAAATAATATAAAAAATGTTGTCTAAGCAATTCCAAAGCAAGTAGAAATTAAATTTACTAAGCTATGAATACGAGGGACCTGTTTCAGCTGACTAAAATATTAAAAAAAAAATCAAAAATACTATGACTGTCAGAAAGAAACTTTCAAAGCCCATATGCGATTAGAAATTTTTCCTTAATTCTGATAACGCTATTCATAGTCAGACTTGAATTAACTGTGCTCTATTAGGTACAATGCAAAAAGAAGATAAATAAAAAAGTCAGGAGCTGTATACCTAAATGTAATACATACTCAATAAGTTGGTAGGATGACTGTTAGATGGCACCACTATTGACAAATCCATATGATTCTTAGAGAGTACTAACTTTCAAATCATACGTGTCAAAATTTGATGACAATCTGACGTTTAATTTACAAGTTACAGTAGTTTTAGTGACGCTACTTATATAATTTTTAAAACAATGGAAAAATCTGAATTTCGTGTGTTGATAAAGCATTGCTTTTTAATGGGAAAATACCGTTCAAGGAAAGCAATGGCGTGACAAGTCTTATTCGGACTCTACTCCATCGAGCCAAATGGTAGAAAAGTGGTTTGCTAATTTTAAACGGGACGGTACAAACACCGATAATGTTAAACGTTCTGGTCGCCCAAATTCGGCAGTTGTTCCAGAAAACATAAAAAAGTTCACAAAATAGTTATGGCCAATCGTAAGTTAAAGTTGCATGAGATAGCTAATATCATAAAGATATCACAAGGCAGTTTATTCACCATTTTGCATGAATATTTGTCCACGAGAAAACTTTGTTCGAAGTAGATACCGCGTTTACTCACAGTCGATCAAAAACAACAACGCGTCGATGATTCAGAGAGCTGCTTGGAGCTGTTTCAGAGCAATAAAAAGGATTTTTTCATGCAGTAGGTGATAATGGATGAAACATAGATCCATCACCATACTCCAGAGTCAAACTAGCAATCAGGTGAGTGGACAGGAAAGGACGAAAGCGGCCCAATGCGACCAAAAACACAAATGTCAGCTAGTAAGAATTTGGTTTCCGGATTTTGGGATACGCACGGTATTTTATTTATGATTACCTTGAGAAAGGAAGAACCATTAATAGCGAATATTATATGGCGTTATTATATTATATGCGTTTGAAGGAAGAAATTGTGAAAAACGACCCCAAATGAAGAAGAAAAAAATTCTCTTCTTTTACCATGTCACAAGTCGATCGCAACAATGGCAAAATTCCGTATTCTCCGGATCTGGCTCCCAGCAACTATTACCTGTTTGCAAATCTAAAAATAATGCTCCAGGGAAAGAGATTTGTCTCCAATGAAGAAGTGTTTGCCGAAACTGAAGCCTATTTTGAAGCCAAAAATAAATTGTTTTACAAAAAAAAACATTAAAATGTTAGAGAAGCGTTGGAACAAATGTATCATTCTTGAAGGAGACCATCTCAATGAATAAAGTCGAATTTTGCTTAACAGTTATTATTTTATTAGTCATTCTACGAAATTATTGAGCGATGTGTTAGCAATGTGCAATAAGCAACAAAGTTAGCAGCAAATTGCTGTAGATGAGGAACCTGACAGAAAATAACAAATAAATACAGAAATGGTAAAAAATAAACTACAATTTTAAAAACGGGATAATCTGTGCATAAAAAAACTAATGCTCGGGTCTTGGGGCTAACAAGTAATGTCTCTGCTTCTATGGATTCAGTATATCTATATCTTCTAAAAGAAATTTATATAATTGTCTATTTAAGCTCCTGGTCACGCAGAAATAAAAGAAAACAAATAAATAGATTTGGTTTGCAGGAATGAGCAACTCCCCAACCGATAAATCTAAAACCTTTCTGTGAAGTTGGTCAATACCCAATCCAAGAGATGCTTAGAGTGCAAAGAAAAGCAAAATACTGGGGACAGAGAAAAAATTACCCATGTTTAAGAAAAGCTAAGACAAATTTATCAAAGAAAAAACCCTGGAGAAAAATATCAAAAGTATTAAGCAAAATAGTTTAAAATGTGTTTGTGGTGGGGGAAAACAAATCTATATACCTTCTTAAAAGTGTTTTTTTATTTAAAATATCAGTATTTTGTTGACCATCGTTCTGTTTTTATAACTAAAGAAATCCTTTTTGGCATACTGAACACAAGCTTCTTGCGTTGTTCATCGATCATGTCGTTTCATTTTTGAAAATAAATATTTTAAGTGTTTTTAAAGATAGTTTTTGAGTGACTCTATAGTGTTCTCTTTAATATACCCAAATATATAATGGGATTGAGTTCTCAAGACCACAATCACATTTTCACGCATTCGTCGTGGTTGCGTTGTCCAGCTGGGTGTCTCCAAATACTTTTAAAAATAATGGTTCTAAAATTATTTCCAATACACTATCTATTTGGCCTTTACAGAATTATATTTCTCCGATTTCATTGTTTAAGAGAAAGGCGTACTGGGAGTGTTAGATACCTACCATGTAAAAAGTTTATTTCTAAGTTTTTTCACAATGTTATGTGATGTTTGTATACATAACTTTATTGGAGAATAAATCATAAAAATTATATACCATAAATTCATACCACAGTACATTTGATTAACACCGTATTCCACTGACACACATTGCAAATTTGCAACATTTCACTTTTTACTTTTCAAATTTTGAAAACTCCACTGACATTTTGTTCCGATATTAATAGAAGTTACTTTGTAGATTCAGCTCGTGTCCTCAAAATGTTTGCAAAGTCTTTGCATTTCCTGTAGTAAACCTTTGAAATTAGATATCCTCGTAAGCTAACTGTTTGCGACTTAAATACGCGTTCAAAATGACAGACATGACGAAGAAGGGATGGGAGTCAAAAAAAGTAGCTGTTCTAGAAAGATAAGATATTTTACTTACAAAATAAAAAACATAGTTATGGTAAAAGACAAAGAAGCCGTGCGGTAGAAAGTGCTGCAGAAACTTTAATCCTTACAGATCATTGATCCTGAAAATCATAGACCTGTGCAAGAAACAATTTATTTGGTTACTATGGAAATGCCGTGCATTGATAAGTATAATTCTTATTACTATTTCAGTTGTCTCCTTCGTTTATTTTATTTTTATTCTCAGGCCTATGGTATAATGTAAGTAGTTATTATAGTATACGCTAGAGTTAAAATAGACGTAGATTTAAAGAGGAGAAGCAATTATTCCAAATATGTATTGGCACATAATTTATAAATATTGTATTTGGGCTGATTTTAATTTGAACTCAATTCATCATTTAGTCAGCCCCCAGGATATTGAAAATGCAATACGTTTCCTAAGACAAAGGTATTTAGTATTAGTTACGTATCACTAACATTTATTTTTTCGCGACCATCTGTTTTATTCTTGAGATACTTATTGCAAGACTTTTATTGTTATTACATAACTAATTTTCACTATTTTCTTTCTGTTGCTTGAAGTCTCCTTAAAAATTTCTTTGGAGTATGTGTTGAATAATGTGGGTGAGACAACACATCCTTGTGTTATACCTCTTTTAACAGGGATTTTCTTTGTGATGTTATTCTCTATTTTGACTCGATCGAACACCTTTTCAAAGTATATAAAACCTACGAAGATATTCTTTTGGCATGTGCAGCTTCTTATAGAAGAAGTTGCATGCAAAATAACGTCTAACTACGAAAACAATTGCAAGAACATATTGTAGGTAATTTATGTGCCCTTAAGTTGGCTATTTTGGATAGCATTAACTCGATAGTTGCAAAATATCTATTCGATATGTTACCATTACCACATAGCCATCTTATTTTTCTCGAGAATTTCAAAGTAATGGTTCTATTTTCTGTAGCAACTAAACCAATATATAGAGATCTATGCTGGCACCACAGATATTCACGAAGTTCAAGACGTGTTGCAAAGAAATATTCCAATAATATATCTAATACGTAGCCACAATATTTTTAGAATTAAGCGTACGGGACAATTAAAAAGAGAAATTGAGAGTAGTTACGGTAAGACACGATGTACTTGATAATTTAAGTGCGCCAAGAAATAAATCAGCGGGTAGGAAGAAATAATTAGAATTAGTGCGTTAGATAATTAGAGAATAACGGCCTATGTAAATCAATAGTGTCTGTACATTGTAAGTAATTGTTAATTAAAAGTAAACCCATTAACAGACTCCCTTAGAAGTGTTGTATTAGTGGAATTTATTGTAATTCGAAGAACTGTTGAAGTAAGTTAATATGTCGATACAAGTATATTTTCAAACCAAAAGGAGGCGTATACATACAGAAGAAAAAATTTGAAAGAGGAATTAAAAGAATTAGGGGTAAACTCCTTAAAGCTGCGAAAGAGAAGATAACCGGGAATTGTAAATTTTTAGATAATTAAATTGTGGAAGCAGACAATGAGAATATTAACAGAAAATTCTGAAACGGTGGAAGAGAAAATGACAGATAATGTTAAGAATCTTAAAATAGGATTGAAACGACAGATTATTGTCCGATAGAATCAATTTATCGCCCTAAATCTGAAATAACTGTCTATAGAAAACAATAAGGCAATAAAAACTAAAATAAAAGTTTCCATTTCTGACAAGAAAACACTGTGATTAACTTTGCAGACTATTTGAATTCGTTTCGTCAGCTATTTAACTAAAAGAAAGCGGTATTTTCAACAACTGGTCCACGGGAAGATACTGTAAATGTTATTTCTGTTATAAATACAAATTAATAATAAGGCTATCGATTTGAGATTAGAAATGAGATATAGAAATATAGAAATCTGGGAAAAGCTTTCAAGACCTCGAATTCTATGTTACACTTTTGATACGATTGGCACGGTTAACCTATGCTACCTTACTTCGAGAAATTAACCATGCAAACGTTTGTAGTTTTTTTTTCAGTGATAACGATATCCAACAGTCAAAGTCCCGATTTCGTGGCCAAAAATTCCAAATTACCTATATGAGGGTTTTCGAGGTCGCTGATTACGAATCTGATGTCCGATTTGAAAAATTCAAAATGGCGGCTCCAATATGGCGGACCAAAAATTCGAATTTCTATTAATTTGACTGAAACTGGTTACTCGAGAGGGTTTTTGGGATCGTTGATTACGAATCTGAGGTCAGATTTCATAATTCAAAATGGCGGATCCAAAGTAGCGGCCATAAACTGTTCATACTTTCAAACCGTATTAACTGCCTCATTAATTCTTGGTTGCGGCGTAATTGGTCAAACGGAGATAAATTTAACAAAAACCGGCGCGAAAGACGTCGAAACCTAACTTGTATTAATTGTTGCAAACCGAATCTTGTAATTGTTAATTTTATAAGTATATGCTTATTCTATTAAACATATTTCAGCACGACTAGCACTTATTTGAACTTGCAAATTTTGCAAGTACTTACAGTTTGCTGAAATTTGTGTACAAGTAACGCCCTAAAATGGTAATTTTATGTCAAGGTAACAATGTTTCGTAATTTATCAATGTTTACTCCAACGGTAAAAGTTTGTTTATAGAGCGATAACTCTGTGTAGCTGACGCACCTTATGGCCTTGTGTTAGCTATATGGTTTAAAAGCTTGTATATGATTTCAGGTTACCAGACGTCTATAGGATGAAAGAATTCAAAATATAAAAATGTTGTCTAAGCAATTCCAAAGCAAGTAGAAATTAAATTTACTAAGCTATGAATACGAGGGACCTGTTTCAGCTGACTATAAATATTAAAAAAATCAAAAATACTATGACTGTCAGAAAGAAACTTTCAAAGCCCATATGCGATTAGAAATTTTCCTTAATTCTGATAACGCTATTCATAGTCAGACTTGAATTAACTGTGCTCTATTAGGTACAATGCAAAAGAAGATAAATAAAAAGTCAGAGCTTATACCTAAATGTAATACAATACTAATAAGTTGGTAGGAGATGTTAAATTGCCACTATTGACAAATCCATATGATTCTTAGAGATACTAACTTTCAAATCATACGTGTCAAAATTTGATGACAATCTGACTTTAGTTTACAAGTTACAGTAGTTTTAGTGACGCATTTATATTTTAAAACAATGGAAAAATCTGAATTTCGTGTTTGATAAAGCATTGCTTTTAATGGGAAAATACCGTTCAAGGAAAGCAATGGCGTGACAAGTCTTATTCGGACTCTACTCCATCGACCCAAATGGTAGAAAAGTGGTTTGCTAATTTTAAACGGGACGGTACAAACACCGATAATGTTAAACGTTCTGGTCGCCCAAATTCGGCAGTTGTTTCAGAAAACATAAAAAGTTCACAAAATAGTTATGGCCGATCGTAAGTTAAAGTTGCATGAGATAGCTAATATCATAAAGATATCACAAGGCAGTCTATTCACCATTTTGCATGAATATTTGTCCACGAGAAAACTTTGTTCGAAGTAGATACCGCGTTTACTCACAGTCGATCAAAAACAACAACGCGTCGATGATTCAGAGCGCTGCTTGGAGCTGTTTCAGAGCAATAAAAATGATTTTTTCATGCGGTAGGTGATAATGGATGAAACATAGATCCATCACCACACTCCAGAGTCAAACTAGCAATCAGGTGAGTGGACAGGAAAGGACGAAAGCGGCCCATTGCGACCAAAAACACAAATGTCAGCTAGTAAGAATTTGGTTTCCGAATTTTGGGATACGCACGGTATTTTATTTACGATTACCTTGAGAAAGGAAGACCCATTAATAGCGAATATTATATGGAGTTATTATATTATATGCGTTTGAAGGAAGAAATTGTGAAAAACGACCCCAAATGAAGAAGAAAAAATTCTTCTTTACCATGTCACAAGTCGATCAACAATGGCAAAATTCATATTCTCTGGATCTGGCTCCAGCAACTATTACCTGTTTGCAAATCTAAAAGAATCTCAGGAAAGAGATTTGTCTCCAATGAAGAAGTGTTTGCCGAAACTGAAGCCTATTTTGAAGCCAAAAATAAATTGTTTTACAAAAAAACATAAATGTTAGAGAAGCGTTGGAACAAATGTATCATCTTGAAGGAGACCATCTCAATGAATAAACTCGAATTTTGCTTAACAGTTGTTATTTTATTAGTCATTCTACGAACTTATTGAGCGATGTGTTAGCAATGTGCAATAAGCAACAAAGTTAGCAGCAAATTGCTGTAGATGAGGAACCTGACAGAAAATAACAAATAAATACATAAGTGGTAAAAAATAAACTACAATTTTAAGAAATAATAGGGTGAAGAAAATAGTAAATCGTCCAACTAAAAACGGGATAATCTGTGCATAAAAAAACTAATGCTCGGGTCTTGGGGCTAACGAGTAATGTATCTGCTTCTATGGATCCAGTATATCTATATCTTCTAAAAGAAATTTATATAATCCTCTATTTAAGCTCCTGGTCACTCAGAAATAAAAGAAAACAAATAAATAGATTTGGTTTACAGGAATAAGCAACTCCCCAACCGATAAATCTAAAACCTTTCTGTGAAGTTGGTCAATACCCAATCCAAGAGACGCTTAGAGTGCAAAGAAAAGCAAAATACTGGGGACAGAGAAAAATTACCCATGTCTAAGAAAAGCTAAGACAAATTTATGAAAGAAAAAACCCTGGAGCTGGTATTAATAAATAATGTAATAGAGTTGACATATCTTTTGAAAACCATTTAAAAAAATAACAGTTTTAAAATGCTAATTTGAAACTAAGCCATAAGAAATGACACTTCTTCATGAAAGACTTGAAATACTTAGGTCATATCGCGTGAAGAGATAATAATGTATAAAACCGGAAAATACAAGAGTGGCTCGCACCAAAAGTAAATTTAAAAGTCTTTGAATTTTCATCGTCTATATCATACCCGCTCGAAATTACCTGTAAAATAACATGAAATCGGTGAATTAAATTTTCATCGACTCCTGTTATTTCAGCAGATATGGCAGCATTTTCGAAAAAGCGGCGTGCTGTATTTCCATCGTTAGAGCTGCCATATCCTGGCTTTGGTCGATCAACGATAAGCCCCAGTTTTATCTTAAATTGAGTCTGTATTTCTTCCTTGCGTATTTTCACATTCTTTTTAACTTCCTCTTGAGGAGCTTGCCACTTTTGTTTTAGCTTATAAAAAATGCAAACAGCACTCGAAAAACGAATCAACGCGTGCAATGTAGATATGCCAAATCTTAAATTATCTGTAGTAATGTCCATTTTTATAATGTTGTCGATGTCATTAAATTCTTTATAAGTGGCTTTGCACCGGAAACAGCGTTGTGCAGAAGTGGTACCAGTTACTGCGTTACAGACTTTACCGTCTATCATCGACATACTATAAGTTACTGAAATGGATTTTCTATTTTGTTCAGTAGCGTATGGTGCAAGACCCTCAATCTGTTGTTCAATGTCGGTAACTTCTTTCCATGTTGACTGTACATCTTCATGTACAAACTGCAATCGTATTGGTCTGCAGAATCGAGGAGATGGTCTAAGATTTTTCCACACAATAGTTGCTTCACCCGTCTCGTCATTGTTGTGTATTAATTGTAAAGGTACCAGAAAAGTATAAAAAATGCTTTTATCAGATTTTCCATCCTCAGTAAATTTTTGTTTATAAACACTTTGACCGCTGCTTCCATCACATCCCCATTTACAGTGAAGTACTAATTTTGAAATTTCCGGAAACCGATAATCAGCCTGAAGTTGTATAAATCTATATGTGGTATGTTCAAGTAAAGTCAGTTTAATTTGTACATCACTAACAGTTGTGTACACAACTGATGGATAACAACAATTTTTTTTTTTTCTACTTCATGGTATGATGGGTATAATTTGCATTTATGTGCTCTAGCTGCAATTCTTGATAGTTGATAAGAGCGCTTTGATTCTCCTTTCTCGATCATTAAAGAAATTGCTTCGTCTGGGGTTAAAGGAACTTCATTTTGTGACCGAACAGCAGATATATATTTTGAGGCTCTTGCTGGGCTTGTTGACGTGACATCTTTAAGAACTTGAGCAGCATGTACTTGACCAGAACTCCTTAAACTCATTTGAGCAGCATACGCCAATTCTTCTGTAGATAAAGTAGAACGTACTTCTTGAGTCTTTCGCCTCTTTGATCTATCGCTGGATGAAGCAAAGGATTGCGAAGGTCTCCCACATGTTCCTTTTTTATCATTCTTCATAATCTTCTCAGATGTTGATGTTGTGCATTCAGTATTGGATAATTTTGAAAATTGTACGGTGCCCTTTTTCATTTTTATTTCAGAAAATTTTCTTGGCCTCTATTTGCTGCTCTCCATCTCGATCGAAAATTTGCAAATAACAGTCCTAATGACTTTTCATCCTCGTCTACTTGTATCACATGTTCGGTTTTTTTGAAAATTGCATCTTTCAAAACGTCAATGACGAATTTCTGTTCATTTTTTAAACTGTCTTTCACCATAAAGAAAACATCTTTTCTTGACAATTCCAGATTTGAAGATTTGGAAGACTCTGTAAAATACCAATATAAACATGTACAAAATTAAATGACATTATTCAGAAATTATTTTTATACTTAACATAACTATATACTATGTATTTAAAATTCATTAATATTTCAGATTTTCAGATTTCTCACTAACAGTGTTATGCCTTGAAATATACTAAAATAATTTATTACTACTAAATGATAATTTTATAAAAGAAAATGAAAATATATAAATGATACATAGGAGAGCCACCTGTTGTCCAGAAAAAGTATGGTTAATTTCCGAAAGATATATTTTTTGGCAAAATAAAAAACTACACATAACAAATATATTTGAATACATTCTGTACGAGAAAAAAAGAATACAGAAATTTCATGGACTTCACCTTTACGAGGGTCTCCTCGGTGTCAATAAAAAACAGGTATAAGAAAGGCTGAACAGCAGGAGGCTCCTTTCTTTACTGCGGAGACTCTACAGTGCAGTCGAAGGGTGCTACCTACCGTTACGCCTTACAAACATGTGGGAAATACAGTTCTAACTGCTGAGAGTTCTTTAAGGACTATTTTATAAAATTATGAAATTATCATAAAACGGAACGTGAAGTAACTTGTAAAGCGTATATTTAAAACTAGGAGTTGCCCGCAAAAGATATTTTTGGCGTCCTAGACTAACAATTTTTCACCCGCCTTCCTTCAAATTTTTGCAAGGTGCGAAAGTATAAATTTTTAATTAGACCGGTTTTTTCTCTGGCTCAGAAACATGGAACAATTTAACGCCCATTCATGGTGGACGTAAGCATAAGCCGCCCATAGGAATATTCGTAATACATAAAGTTGAATTAATGCAAAGCTTATGCGCTCGTTCATAATGCACTCCCGTAATTTTTACGTTTTACGTTCATTTGCAGTAATTTTTAATTTTTCTCTAGATTAATGTTGGCAACAGTAACAGAATGTTTGTTTTTATTCTAAAACAGCTGGGACCCCGCAGGCTTCGTCGACGAAGCCTGATCTAGACGGCAGGTGGTCGTGTAGAACGTTCCACATGTTTCCGCGACAATAATCAAAATATTTAAATAATTCAAAAACGGTTAAAGTTAGAAGGTTTTTTTTTGCGCCGAATTAGCAAATATAGTTGTGAATGTGGTGTGTAAGTTTCAAGGAAATCGGTTGAAGCGTCCAGGAGGAGATAGAATTATAAGTTTAAAAAGAAAGAAAAAAAGAAAGAAAGTTAGGGAGATAAAACAATTATATTATAAGATAATAAATTATTGTGTTAAAATGTAATTAGTGCCATTAGTTAATGTTAATTCACTAATTATAAGACATTAATCTATGTTAATAGACAGAAAATATACCAACGCGCTATAACGTAATAACCAATGCATTACATTCACACGTCCGTTAATGTCGCGCCACGCGTTTCACCATAAAAATTATTCTCACTATTCATTGAGCACTCCTGAGCAGCCAGTTTTTTAATATGTTATATTTAACACTATACACTATCAGTTCCTTGTTGAAACAACGTCGAGACTCGCGAATACATTTTTAAAACTACATTAGAAAATCGATTTTAGATAAAAAGTGTACAATTTTTTATGTTTACTTGTCGCGAGATTTAAATATTACAAACATAAAATGAGCAATAACTGTGCATAACCATATATTCTACAGACCTCCAGAAAGTGGAATGCCAAATGAAATAGTTTCTTCAGTTTCACAGCACTTCAAAACAGGTAAGAATTTTTCGACGCGTCCACTTGTTTCGTGCGTACCGAAGGCTGAATGTCGACTGATGTCGAGGCGACCCTAGAGCCCGGTCCGGAATTTTGTTCTAGGACTATCCGTAAACAAGATCTGAACGTATATAGACGAAAATAAACAACTAAAAAAATTTGATTTTTGCCCATGATTTTATCAATTTGCGCCACTGTGAGTCGCTACGTTCAGCGCGCTAAAAGAATCTTGACAACGCGCTGCCACTTGAATTGGAATATAAAGCTGCAAAAAACACGTTGCTTAGGCACCACCGTATCAAAGTCTCTATAGAAATACAAGGAAACAGTAAAAAAGGAATAGAAGATTTACTAAGACAAAAAAAAAGTCTCAGTAGTCACTGTCATTGTTACAGCTTTAAAATATACAAGTAGCCTGTATATCAACGGCGACGTCAATGGGTTTACTGTTGGTCAAAATTGGCACATTATTATGGAATTCAGAAGAGCGCCTAGAAATTGTTAACGTCATGACGTTTTCGTACTACAGACAACGTTATAACTGCATATAGAAAAGCTATGGTAAAAGCATTAGTAAATGCATTCTGAACGACTAAATAATATTAGCTGATATCTCAGATAAGTTTGTTTTATTAATGTACCTTTTGATGAAACTTAATGCTTCAGTAGAATTAAAAAAAACGCGTCTTGAAAGTTGAGAATAATAAGCTCCCGTTTTATAAATTTTAAAAAGAATCTATTCATGTAATTATAACTGAAAATGTTGTGCTATCAGCTCAAAGCAAAACAATAGCACCAACACACCTGAACGAACATAGCAAGAAAGGAAGGTCATGAACAGGGCAATCGGAAAATTTTAATAAAAAAAGTTAATATTAAAATTTAAAAAAAACATTAAACCAAGCCCTGTGACCATAAAGAAAACTATACTAATAGCTCAGTATACGCCAACGTTGTCTGTTGTCAGTGGCGTACAAACTCCAAATAGAAACTCTATTTAAAGACACTATAAAAACGTTTCAGTATGATTCTAAACTCCTGCCAAATCACCGACAAGTCTAAATTGAACAAAGCAGACAAAATAATTATTAAATATCAAGTACTACGAAAAAGTAAAACAAATATCGCGCAACTCATATAATTAAAATCAGAAATGCTTAATCTTCGACAATCCTCAGGACGTCTTTTAATAGTAGCACTGAGAGAAGCTGAGAATACTGTTACTGATATGGAGAGAGAAAAACTCTTGTTAATTAAGAAGATAAACAGATCTACACGGTTCTGGGTGGACTAACATCAGCTAAGTACCGCGAAGAATAGCTATCCTTTGCCAAAAGTTGATAATGCCTTAGGTATCTTGTGTTTGAATTTCTATGCCAGACCGCAAAAACGGTTATTGACAAGTCATAATGGAGCCTGAATACAAATAAAAAACTCAATTTACAATAGGATGAAGACTATGGCAGTTCACTGTGATAACGTTTAGACAAATTTCGCTTACTTTGAGCTGATATTAATAAATAATGTAATGGAGATGATATATCTTTTGAAAACCATTTAAAAATTTTTGGAGAATTAAAATTAGCTCTGCAATGGGAGGGGCAAGGTCATCGTGGAAAAAATCATTGCACATATTACTGAAATTTTCCTAGGCAACGCATCCTAGATTATCTAAATGTCTATGCGCACTTGCATCGAGGCAGCTGCATGCAGCTTTTCCAGAAAAGCCCGACTCCCGAAGGTGGACTGTTACGTTGGTCAGTAGACAGTTGCGAGAAATTGCTGAATTTTAAAATTATTTTATGGAAGATAAATCCAAAAAGTAATAAGACTGGTTCCATAAAATTTGTTTAATTGGAAATATGTTTCCACACACTAAACATACTTCAAAATCACAATCTTGAGCATCATAGCTCTCCTGGAAGTCTTGAGCTAAAATCTCTTTCAGAGTAGTCGTCACACCAACCTATACATTTTTTACAGTCTCAAAATGGTGCCCTTTTAAATTAAATTTAACCGATAAAACAAAAACAAGTCGGACGGGGTCAGATCAGAGCTGTAGGGAGTTTAGGACAGCATTACCACGAAGGCAGAAGCTTTTTACTGGCATAGATCGGCTCATTGTCGTGGTGAAGAACCCAGGTGTTGGCTATCTTCGGGCAGACGTGCACGTCTCCTTATAGATAACATCTGCAAAGAAAAAAAGGACAATGAGCATCGCTTTCATCTTTAATTTGATCATTGGAGCCTCCTTTGGTCAAGGATACTCAATAGTGTGCCACTCGGAGCTTTGCTTTTTCGTCTCCGGGTCGTACTCAAAAGCCCACGTTTTATTGCCACTCATCACTTTCTTCAAAAGATTAATCTCACGAGAAATCGACACGGCTTTTCTTCTATTCGCCAGTCAAAACCTTGGAAACAAATTTAGCTTTCCGCATCCGCAATTCCGTGGTGATGATTTCATGCACGATAAATTTTGAAAGTCCCACTTTATTTGCTATCAATCTAACACTCAGACATCGGTCAGAGTTCTTCATCCTCGACGTCCTATCTGATTCTTCTGCTTGTCTAAGAAAATCTTTCCGAATGTACCTTATACAAGGTGACCCAAAAGAAAGTTTCTTTTTAATGTAATTATAAAAAATAAAGAAAAACTTAAAAAATTTTTTATTTATTATTAAAGTGCAGACTTTTAAAAGTAATATCATTTAAATGTGATCCTGCATACTCGCGAGAAGCAAAATTTCTGAGCACTGCCCGGTACGTAGTCTCTAGAATGGCTGCCGTTTTTTTTTCATTTGAACCAGAGAGCCTAGATTGCTGCTGTATACTCTTTCTTTAAGATAGCCGCACAAGAAAAAATCAATTAGTCAGATCAGGGCTACGTGGAGGCCAGTTTACATCACCTCTTCTGAAAATCCTGGCAGAGACATGTTACAAGTGTGCGATGTTGCTGCATCCTGCTGGAACCATGTTCTTTGATTGTAGCCAGCAAAATTTTAAATTTCAGGTACCAAGAAATTATTTAGCATCTTTGCATAACGCTCTGAAGTCGTTGTTAATGCACGGCTCTTTTTATCTTCAAAGAAATATGGGCCGATTATTTTGCGCACCGACATTGCATCCCATACAGTCCCTTTTGGTAAATCGTATTTGATGCGTAGCGCTCCAGTAACTACAGTTCTGTTTGTTAACATGGCCATTGAAATGAAAGTGTGCCTCGTCCCAAAACACAATATTGTTGAATGAAGTTACACGAATTGAAGCCTTTGAATGGCATGGTTTGGCTTTAATTCTTGCACCGATTGAATTTTATAGGGGCGTAGATACAAATATTTGCACGGAATGCGGTGTAATGGTGATCTAGACATATTCCAAACACTTGCCCGTTTACGAACAGGTAGGTCAGGAGCCTCATGAACGGACTGTCATACGCTCTCTACTTTTTCGTCAGTTCTTAATGACCTTAAGTTTATCCATAGTTGAACTGGTTTCTTTGAACTTACGGACCCTCTTTCTGATGAGAGAAACTCTTGGAGCTTGATTTATGTTATCGCAAATCATGATTACTAAACTTTCTCCGTATAATAACCGCCAAATCATCGATTTGTAAAATTCTCGCACACAAAACGTACAGTTCGCTCCCGAAAAACACTGCATAGCAACTACATTCCCGAAAGCCGCACTGTCAATCGCCATGCACCCCGCGCCTTTCTGGTTCGTTGCGTTCATGCAGTGAACCAATCAAATCGAAACTTTCTTTTAAGACACTCAGTATTATATTTATATTTTTGATATAGCACTTTATAAGCAGTTCCCGTTTTACGTTCGCGGAGTAAAGACGTGAATTGAACGCGGAGATAAAGTAATCGTGCTGAGGAGTGCGGCCCTAAGGCCAGGTCAGTGCTTTAACAGTCACTGATAACCCATTACATATCTTTCTAGTTACATTTCCATTTAAATTTATGTTTTGTAAACTTAATTAAATATTATAACTAAAGTTTATAATGACTGCCGCTCAGTGGTCAAGATATTCGATCCTCTGACCTCCAGCCGGCTCAGGCGAGTTCGAGTCTCGCTCAACCCATAGGTGTGTGTGATTGTCCTATTATTAAGTGCATGTTAGTAGGCACAATAAGCCCTTGAGGCTGCAGTGTCAGTAATTGCGCAAAAAAAGGTTAAACGATTCTCCTAAAACCTAATGACTTCCAAGAAGTAATAACAAGAAAACAAAATAAAAAGAAGTAGCGACCCTGCTCAAACAAATACTTACTCAATATCGCCTGTACACAAAATCCCGTTGCCACAAGCAACAGATATCAAATCCTATCAAATCAGGGAAACTCCTCGACATCAAGCACTTCAAAAAAAAAATAATGCCACATTCCCAAAGCTCCTCCAATACACATACATTACATAACAACTCCTTTATTACAACTTATTAATGCACAACTAAAAAAGGATGAGTATCAATATCAATTAACATCAGGAGGAACCGTAAAACTCCTGATTAAGACAGTCGAAAACTATCAAAATCTAATTAAGATCCTTGACAAACACAAAGTTGTCAGACACACATTCATCTTATCAGAGGATAAGCCTTTCAGAGTAGTTACATCACTCCAATGATAAAGGAGACATAAAATAAGCACTAGAGGCATTAGGCCACCAAGTAAAGGAAATCACTGGTACAAAAAAGATCCCACTTAACTTATTTTTTATTGATCTTAAACAACAAATTAACAACAAAGAAATTTGCGAAATGACCACTCTTTTAAATGCCATCATTAAAGTTGAACCCCCAATCAACAAAAAATTGCTCAATACAAAAGATGACAATGTTATGCTCACACCCAAAACTATTGCACAAGACCATTTCGTTGTGTAAAATGTGCTGCAAACTACAACTATAGACCCCAAAAAGAAAGAGGACGGGGGCAAAGCAAAATGTGTACTCTGCGAAGAAGAGCATCCGGTAAACTACAGTGGTTGCACAGTTTACAAAGAAATCAGAAACAAATGATTTCCCCCACTTAAGGACCGTCGAATTACACCAGCACAGATCTGACATCCAGTCCCAAATTCAAAATTAGCTACAACTCAGAAACCAAGGCACCACGAATTTATGATCCCCACACATATGCGAACAAGGTTCAAATGAAGCATCGTGATCCACAAAATTTACCACAATATTCAAATAACATAGAAGCGAAGAAATAAAAATTTTAAAAAGTCTAGTGATGCAGATAGTGAACTCGAATAATCAATAATGGCTCAAATACTCAAAATAGCCCAGTGGAACGCCAATGGTCTGCTAAACCACATCTATAAAATAGAAAATTTTCTATTACACCACAACATAAACATATTATTGATTTCTGAAACGCATTCCATAGAACTGTCATACTTTAAAATACAAGACTACGATACCTATAAGAACATCCCAAGATACTATTCTAAATTTATCCAGGCAACCATAATATCTATAGAGTGGATTTGACCTCTTAGTATCTCTGCTGCTTTCTGCCCATCGATGCACAGACCTGAGAAATAAAGCCTAGAAAGGTATATCCAAACTTTAGGCAACCGATTTCTGGTTGAAGTGATTTTAACGCAAAGCATCCCTTCTAGGAGTCGCGTGTTCTCAATTAAAAAGGAAGAATCCTACTATCTATAATGCAAAACAGTCAATTGAGCTATCATCTCACATATCAACCTACTTATTAGCCGACTGATTTAGCGAAGATTTCCGACTTGCTTGACTCAAAGGCATACCTTAAGGTTATCTAGAAATCTCATCGTGCCTCGATCTATCCTCAGACCATAGTCCTATAATAGCTCAAGTTAGTACAACAATCATAAGTAAGACTAAATCCCCAACATTAACAAACAAAAAAACAGACTGGTACTACTTCAGAGAAGTACTACAGGACAACATAACAACTAATATCGACTAGAATAAACAGAAGAAGACATTTGAAGAAGCGGTAAAAACACTAGCAATCTATTGGCCGCCACAAGAGCCACACAATTATCCGCTACTATAACACATCAAAATTGGTCGATCGACATCAAAAAAAGATTGTCGAAAAACGGCGACTTAAAAAGATTTGACAACATAGTAGATTTTCAGAGGACAAACGCAGACTCAACACAGTAGCTCGAAATCTCAAACTCATAAAGCAAGCAATACCTCAACAAATACCTAGAAGGATTAACCGCAACAGATGACACTGATTATGCCCTCTGGAAGGCCTCTGGCAGACTTAGTAGACCTAAGTATCACATACCTCCAATTCGTAAATCAAACGGTATATGGGCCTGTACTGGCAAAAACAAAGCAGACACTTTTGCAGCGCACCTTCAAGAAGTGTTTCAACCTCTTCCTACCAGTAATCCACACTCTGATGTAAAAGTGAACAACTTCCTTCAGGCCCCATATCAACTTACATTACCCATCAAACCTTTCACTAGGGCTGAACTTCAAACAATGATTGATGGAAAGACTAACTGCAAAAAATCCCTTGGATACGACTTAATTACTAGTCGCATATTGAAGAAACTGTCTTTTAAAGCTATCTGTATGCTTACTCTTACTTTTAACAGCATTTTACGCACAGAATTTTTCCGATACAATGGAAAACTGCACAAATTATACTTATCCCCAAGCCCGGAAAGCTCATCAATGAGCTCACATCATACAGACTCATCAGTCTGCTGCTATTGTTCTTCAAACTATTTTAAAGATCAAAAATTAATACCTGATTATTAATTTGGCTTTCGGAGTTATCACTCCTCATACAACAAGTACACAAGGTAATAGAACACATTAACTATGCATTTGAAAACCAAAAACTAGTGCGGCCGTCTTTCTAGACATCAAACCCGGTCATCGTCTGACATAAAGGTCTTCTTTTCAAGTTGAAGCTATTTTACCCTACACATACTACCTAATCATAAAATCATACCTTAAAGTCAGCAACTTCCAAGTGAAATCCGGAGAAGTTTATCATCATTCTACCCCATCATATCAGGTGTTCCACAAGAAAGAGGCCTGAGTCTGGTCTTTATGTTTTATACACAGTTAATCTTCCCATAACCGCACATATATTGATTGCAACTTATGCTGATACAGCAATTCTTTTCACTCATACTGACCCTCTAACAGTTGCAAGTAATTTACAGAAAATCTGGAAAAAATGGAAATTTAAAATCAATACCCAAAAATCATTACAAATCACCTTCACCAAATGTAGGGGCATCGTGATTATGGATGACCTCATACAAACTGGTGAAATATCTTGGCATGCATCTATACAAAGGCCTAACTCGAAGAACGCACATTTGGACCAAGAGAAAACACTTAAATCTTAAAATTAAAGCTACTATTGGTTATTAGACCGCAACTCCAAATTCTCGCTGAACAATAAATTATTAGTCTATAGAAGTGTACTGAAACTAATCTGGAGCTACGGCATTCAGCTGTATGGTGCTGTCTTACACTCTAATATCAAAATTCTGGAACACTTCCAGTCGAAGACAAGATCATCAATGATTCCTATTACATACTCAACACAGGAATACGGAAAGACCTGAAATTAAATATAGTGAAAGATAGCTATTAGCTGTTTCTAAAACATTTCAGTTAGTACCATGAGCATGTGTAGCATGGCTAGTCTGATTGAGAAGGAGAATGTACTTTAACGACCGCCAAAGGTGTTTGATGATGGCCGGAGCACTCGATGTTTGCCGTTATTTTGACCTGAGTCGAACCCAGGGCCCGACTGTAATTTCACTGAAGTTTACGTCGCGGCTGTCGCGCTCTCATTAAAAATAGTGAAAGAAGAAATTGCTAAGTTTAGCTAAAAAATATATCAAGCAATTAGAAATACATCCTAATCCATTAGTGTCAGATCTGATTGATGAAAGTGAACAAGTGCGCAGACTAAAACGTTTGAAACCGACCGATCTTCCTTATCGTTTATAGATAATTTATCATCCCTACCACTTTTTAGTTATCAGTTGTATAAGAGAGTTCACTGAGGAACGCCAAAAGCTGTAATTTACACTGCAATGTATTTCCTAGAATAGTTCACTGATTTGCTTATTGCTATTGTAGCAGATTGCAATTATATATAGTATATAAAAAAAAAGCATTTTATAATCTTACTTAAAGGTACCTTAAAATCTCAAATTAATATTTTATGCAATGGTTAAATAAATATTTTGTTTTAAGAGATACAGAGGTCTTAATTAATCTAAACTATTAAATAAAATCATATAACTATTAGATCGTATAAGATGGTAAAAGAAAAACTTAATAAAAATTTAAGTTCTTACTCTTACTAGTTTTTTGACAAAAATGCTTTTAATTTTAGTGCACTGATAAAAGCTTTGTAAAGGCTTATTAAGGAGAAAACGGCATCAAAGGATAGTGTGATAGAAACAAAAATATTGTCCTACCGCATTCCAACAGTACCTGTTCTGAATTGTCAAGTTGTTTGCTGTTTGAATAACACGCAGTGTTTTTAAATGTGAAATAAGCAAGCATTAATAGCTATCCATGTACATAGACTTTCAAATTGGCATACTGGCGTCTTCAGGATCGTTGATTTTAAAATTGCGATCAAAGATTTCCAATTTTAAACTTTTAACAATTGGGTAGATGGTTCCAAATTTGTCATATAGTTTTTGTAATCGCCGATTTATTATCTGATATCGAAATTTTTAAAACGAATGTGAGAAATCTAAAGATTTTAACAAATTTCTCACGGAAAGCTGTTCGTAAAAATATTCCCAAGTCATGACAATAACTTTAAAAGATTCTTACTTGTTGATATTGAATTTGTTTATTTTTCTCCCTGCTTTCACTATCTTAAATACAATTTTAAATTACTCAAACGGACAAAGAAGGTAAATTTGTAAATAGCAATGTAACACGGTAGTTTACATTTCAAATACTTTTTAATGAAATTTAGTCTTTTAATTTTAGTTTTACATTTAAAATAAAACTCTAAAAATTTCCGTATAGACGATTTGTTACAATTTCCTTTATAGTTGACTTTCATATTACATCCGCAATTTTTAAATTGGAAATTCTAATTTATAAGTTAAGGTCAGCAATCTAAAACCCTACACCAAATATGAATCTGTAAATATACCGGCAACTAGATACTTGGAATTGGCTGCTCCAGGAATAAACTTATGTAATGTTTTAAAACTTTACGGCCCAGCTGTACTCAGGCTGCAATAAATGAGTACCTGGAGGTCAAACTCTGGGGTAATAATAGGCGGTCGGTACGTAGCGCTAGCCACGTTACTACCCTTGTGTACCGTAGGCTCTAGATTTTAGCAGATCTATCCTACGACCCCAAAGGGCCTTCAAGGCCTGTTACGGGGAACTACTATATTATTAATGTTTTAAAACAAGTTCTAATCTGTGTTCTAACCTCTATACTTATAATTTTATAGTTAAATACTGTGTTCTTAGTATAAGTTTTAGTGCTAAGTCTTAAGTTTCCTATTTGCAAGAACTGAAAACTAACCTGTTACTTGAAGAATGTATTTGTCTTGTCAATTTTGTGGAAAATTTCACACAGTTGTTTTTTATGTCAAAGGCAACAATGAACTCAAGATATATCCTTTATGCATAATTTCTGAATGTTTTTAGCGTAATATATATTATGCTATATTCTTGAAGATGAAGCAACCACAAATTACTAAAATGCACTACTTTTCTGATGGACCGGCAAACCAGTATAAAAATAGATTTAACCTTCTCTAAAGTTTTTTATAAATAAATGTGCCTCTTGAAAATAGTTCCTTACTTTTGTTTTCATAATTATTTCTTATTTTTTTTTTGTAAATGGATTTCATATCTACACATATCAAATTTTTAAAAAAACATGGAGAACCTAAGCACCATCGCGCTTGGGAGTTTAGAAGCCTGGGAGTAGCCCCCTCTTCCTTGATGGTAACATCTCAACAATCTATAAAAACTATGGGTTTTTAATATGATAAGGAAATACCTTTCAAGTAATATTTAACAACTTGGGAGGAAACCCTCCTATCATATTAGAAACATGTAATTTTTGGAGTTCAGCAACCTTCCAAAAACGGTAAGGTTGCTGATCCTCGGAGAGCCTACCAAGGTCCTCCCAACGAAAACTTGTAGAAACCCAAAATATACTACTAGCATTTCAATTTGGTTTTAAGAAAAGACATTCAACTTGTCATCAGCTTCAGAGAATCAATGAAAAAAGATTAGAAAATAAATTCTATACTATAATCATCCTCATAGTCACTGCACAGGCCTTCGACAAGTTCTGGGTTGAAGGTCTAAATAAAAAAATGCTTGACATCAGTACATCAAATTACCTGCAAGCAACAATTTTCTCGTTCTTGGCAGAGCGAACCTTCGCCGTTAAGGTCAATTCGTACCCACATTTGCGAACGCAAAGCAGCCCAACAGCTACAACACGCCACGGATATCATTATCAAGTGTTTTAAAACATGGAATATTCAAACTAATCCCACTAAGAGTAAATGTCAAAGTAAAATCTTCACGCTGAGGAAAATAACTACTACACTCAACATCGAAATTTATGACAAATCTACACCATGGAACCACAGGGATCAAGCGATAAAGTATCTTGGAGTTCATCTAGACACACGATTAAGCTGGAGTATCTACGTAAAGAACAAACTCGTTCAGGTCAACATCAGACTGCATCCAGCTATACCCTCTAATCAATCGCAAGTCATCGTTGAAGCTAGAGCGCATCATCTTAATGTATAATGTTTGATGTACCACGTTGGAGACAAACATCAATAAAATACAAGTTTAAAATAAAATCTTACGAATCGCAGCGAACGCGCCTTGATTTATTAGCAATAACCAACTACACTACGAACTAAGGGTTTAACATGTGCAAGACTATATTCAGGAAAGTGCTAAAAAGTTTCTACAAAACGCGGGTGCGTGCGACGGAGTCAACCACTACAATATATGCAAGCTAAGTACGACGTGTGATAAAAAATACGGTAAATGATTTTTTATCAGCAACTGCTGACTCTTCATTCATTTAAAGTAATAAATTCGATAGCGTAATCCGTTGAGATAGTTACAAGTTGTGAATTGTCAGTCGGTTTCCCAAGCCGGAAGTGTGAGTTCGTGTTTACCGTGCCTGTCGCACATTGTGGATTTTGGACAACGCGTTAACACTAAGTTTTATTTTAAATTGCAAAAAAGTGCCACAGAAGCTCATGAAATGTTAAAATCAGTGTATGGTAATAATGTGGTTAAAAGTGGTATGAGCGAAAAGTGCAAATGAGTCGGTTGAAGACGAGCAACGATCGAGATGTCCTTCGACCTCAAAAACAGACGAAAACGTGCAAAAAGTGACAAAAACGGCTTGATCAAACGGGCGATTAATTATTTGAGCGAAAATTTGCAAATGAGACGAGTGAGTGCAAAATTTGACTGACGAACAGGACAATCGTGTGTTTTGGCCGAAAAAAAGGTTCCTGCCTATCCACACCCGCTTTACTCTCCGGATTTAGCACCATGCGACTTCTGGATCTTCCCAAAAATAAAAACTGTGCTAAAAGGAAAACGTTTTGACACTATTTTCGACTTTAAAGGTGCTACGACGGCCCTTCCGAAAAAAACCTTCTAGAAATGGTGTGCATCATGGACTCAACGTTGTGCTAAGTGCATAGCTAGCCAAGGAGAGTACTTTGAAGAAAATTAATTCAAACTTGATGTATGCTTATTACTTTGGTCATAATAAAATTATTTACCGTATTTTTTTATTACACCTCGTATATGTACGCACTAGGCTAAAACAAAGACTACCTCAAGACATCGTTGCCGCAAAAGAGCATAATGATTAAACATTAACAATATTATCAATCGTGACGTTACAGATGGTCTTGTGTTATTTACAGTTATTTGTCAAATATATCATGTATAACAATTTTATTGTTGATCTAACTGGAGAAAAAAATTACTACAGATCTTACTCTTCTGATTCGGATAATGTGCTCATTTTCCTACTGAAAGAAAGAACTCCTTTTTACTAAACAAGGGAACAAACTCTTAAAACATAAATTACAGAGGAACCCCAATCACCAAAAAATTTTGATAAAAATTAAAAAACCCAAATTTTGACAGGCTGACTATAAAATATCACAAGTACTTTACAGATATAGATATAATTTTTTTATTGTAGATTTTATTTTTTGTTCTAAATACCAAATATAGTTTCTAATCCAAACTTTATAACTATTAGTTTTATTACGCTACAAAAGTATGGTATAAGAATATTTTGTGGCTTCCTTAAAATTTTATTTTTGTTTGAAATAGAAATTAGTATTTTAATATTTCTTCTGATACTGTAAGAATTATTAACAATAAAATTTCTAATTTTACCTTCATTCTAAATTTACCTTCATTTTATTTTAAATCTTCTCTAAGTTGAATTTATCACCCGCAAGTATTGTACTTAAAACCACAGGTGTTCTAAATATTATTGGAAAACATTCTTTGGCTATATCAAGCTAGCGTTGTATTTGGTTTTTGTGCCTCTGCTTAAAAGATAATATTGATAAATTAAGAAAAGGTACTTGTAATATTTCAATATCAATTGATACTCATTGACTTATGAATAAAATTTAAAAGTTACCTGGTAAAACTGTTTCTGTATTCTGTGGATAAAGTTAAAATGCCTTTTAGTGTATTAGCAAGGATTAAAAATGTGTATTATGTACCAAAATCGTCTAGGTGCTGTGACTGTAGGAACAGTTATAACCACACAGATAATTTTGAAAACATAATCCAATGATTGCTGGCACAAAAAACAAAGAAAATAAGTGCAATTATTTGTAATGTAGCAAATTTTCCAATTTAAAAAAAATAAACATGTGGTCTGTCCCAAAAATACCGAACCATATAATCTACTCTATAAAACTGCAAAAATGTAACTGTGTGTGTACGGTGTGTTTGTTTGTTACTTTGTAACTAATATTGCAACTCCTTCTACAGTTATGAACCGATTTCAAAGGTCAGTACTTCATTCGAACCGGTTTGTTCCCAAACCTTGTATAAAGGTTTAAAATTTTCGTTTTAGATCACGATTGATCTGTTACAGGTCAAAACGTAAACTATCATGAAGTAATTTGATAGTTTGCGCCACCTATCGGTGTTTCATGCACTACCTCGTCAATTCTTGCCGTTAGTAGGCGCATGCAGCACAAGTTTGATTTATGTGAAACCAAATAAAACCGAACAAATGTCATCATGCTTTGATATAGCCGATAGAACGATTATTGGTTCATTTTTTCTGTAATTGTCGACGAAACTCTGAACCAAATATTTAACTTGGGTGGCTCGTTCTTTGAACTAGTATAATTATAATTATAATAATAAAAATTTAAAAATTTAGTAAAAATGGTACGCAATATAAAAAACATTGTAAATAAGCACCTTGGGATCTTATATCTCTTATTATAGCGTCATTTCCACTGTTTAAAACATTTAGTAATGCCTTGCATTTGAACTTTTACATATAATCTACATACTTGGAATTATAGTATGATATTGGTTAATATTTTTTTTATATTAGTAAAGGAGAGTGCTGTATCTTGAACAGGTTTGTACCTTGAGCCCCTTTTATTTTTGTCATAAATAATATATAGAAACCTACATACACCAATGTAGAATTAAGCTATTCCTCGACAAATGGCGCTACAAGTTTATATACTTCAGTTTGTTTGCCTGGCTGTGGTTAGTATTTATTATAGAAGTTTTTAAGAACTTAAAGTAAATATTTTGTTGCATTTAATATTGGCTATATTACAGTTTAAGTTAGTTTTTCAATCATTGTTTGATACAATATAATAATTGTCAATGCAAATCAATCGTTAGATTTTTAACTCAAAAATAATTATTACTATTTTTTTTCTACATGCTGGATGTTGTACCTTAATCTACAACGTAGCCAGCTCAAGGTACAGCAAAGCCGGCGCGAGGTACATTATTTTTAAATATATTCAATACCTATGTAATCTCAAAAAAACGTAGAAATTATTTTAAAGATACACTGACATTTTAAGTTCATTTCAGCAAAATGTCTTGCAGTAAAATTAGAGTCAAAAACCACCGATTAATAAAAATAGGTTTGAAGCCGCTTTCATGAATATTTTGGATAAGTTATCAGTTAGGGAAGCAGCCAAGGTTCACAATGTTTCAAGAGCTATACTAATGCAACGTATTAAAAAATCAAAGATTCCAATAAAGAGAGATTTGAGTATAGCGTCTTTTACAATATTCACAGAGTTTTCTCCTAAGAAGAAGAACTTCGCCTTGTTGCCTACCTAAAAAAAGCTCATAACCCACCCAAGGTGCTTGCTCCAAAAGGGGTAAAACAGATTGGTAGTAGGTATGATTTCGAGAGAACGAGGAGTAAATGTGACGATGATTACCACAGTAAATTCCACTGAAAACAGCATACCCCGATACGCATATCTCCGAGATTAAACTTTAAAGATCACACGATGAAAGGGGCTCCTCTTGTAGCAATAGGTGCAACCGCACCTTCGGGTTGATCGAACAAGTTTTATTTTTAAAATTTTTGGAGAATTTTATCAGTAACGTTAAGCCAACTATTGATGATAAAGTTATTCTAATAATAGTTAACTACGATAGTCACGTGTCTATATCTGCTATTATTAGATACAAAGAAGTTGGGGTAATTTTATTTACGCTTTATCCCCATACGAGACATAAGATGCAACCGCTGGATAGGGCGGTGTTCAGTCCTTCTAAAACATACTACAATTCAGCAGTTAGTCGATAGATGTTAACTCCTGGTAATAGTGGAAAGCATCTGTAAGATTCCTAAAATGATAGGATATGCGTATCCGCTAAGTTTTACACTAAACAATATAATCAATGGGTTTAAAGTATTACGGATTGGGCCACTAATCGAGAATATTTTCGACAACCATGAGCTTGAACCATCAAATGTTCTGATCATCCTTTTGAAGACACCTTGGATACCCGAAATATTAATTCTGCAACATCCCTCTCAACCCGTGCTGAAGAGATTCTTGGTAATTCAACCAAGATGACAGACACTATAACGCCAGAAATATTAAAAATTTCCAAGGCGTGAAAATCCACACAAAAAGGTAAACAAAAAGGGAGATCTCGCATTTGGACTGCTACCCCTGAAAAAGAGGGAAGTGGAAAATAAAACTATTAACGACGAGGATTTTATTCTAGTAAAAATGGCCAAAAAAAATTAAACTACTATGCAGCTAAAGTACTTTCAAAAGAGTGTGGTGAGTTATATATTTAAATAAACGACCATTTTCAGGCAAGCTTACACTCGAAGAATCTTCTACAATTTATGCAGTATCAATAGAGGACATCATCTTAAAGTTGCCACCGCCAATGACACCTTTAGGATCAATTCGTCAACAATGTTACTTGACTTTATAATCTTCAGTAAATTAATTTTGTTACACATCAATAAATATTTTTGAAACAGTTCATCAACGTTGTTTGCCTCTTTCTAATCATTTTTTATGGCTTTAAGAAACTTTTATTTTTCTAGGGTTCAAGGTACATTATCCTGTAGCTTAACGTACAACACAATGCTGACTTTGAGCCAAATTTCTTTTTTTTTAAATTTGTTTTGGTCGACTTGCACAGACATATTTGATTATTATAAAAATACTAATAATACCATCTGATCAAATTTGACCCGGACTGATCCATTTAAACCGCGCACGTAAACTGAATCGTTAATTTTTTTTTCTAGGTTGGTACACCCTTCTTTGACATTCGTGTGAAGTTTGAGCGGGATACGTCAATTAGTGTGTGTTTGGCAGCCATTTGTTTACGACGCGAAAAGTTTGTCTAGCGATTTTTACTACGGAAACAAAAATTGAACAACTAGTTTGCTTGGAATTTTGTGTTTCCAATGTAATTAGGGCTACGAAATCATTGAAAATGTTGCAGAAGTGTTTTGAGGAGTTTATTCTATCCAGAACACAAGTATTTGAGTGGCATAAAGCATTCAGTCAGGGTCGTGAGGTCGTAGAAAACTTGCCTCATGTGAGTCGTCCATCCACCTCTGTTAACGACGATAACATCGAAAAAGTAAAGAAAGTTGTACTCGAAAATCGTCGTGTTGGCTTTAGAGAGATATCACAGGCTCTCAACATCTCTCATGGATCGACTCAACACATTTCGGTTGATGTTTTGGGTATGAAACGCATCGCTGCCAGACTCGTACCGAAAGACCTGAATTTTTTGCAAAAAGAACGTCGAGTAGAGGTTGCAAAAGAGATGCTTGCCAACGTAGCTGATGACCCTACATTCATTAAACGCATCATTACTGATGACGAGACGTGGGCTTATGATATGACATGGAAACTACCCAACAATCTCGCGAATGGCGCGCCAAAAATGAACGGAAACCGAAAAAACCACCTCAAAGTCAGTCAAAAATCAAGGTGATGCTCATCGTTTTCTTCGACTACCGTGGTGTGGTTTACCATGAATTTGTTCCAAAGGGTCAAACGGTCAATAGGGAATAGTACTTGGCCCTTTTAAGCGTCTACGTGAAGCAATTCGTCGTAAACGGCCGGATTTGTTGGCAGACAATTCATGGATTTTTCACCAGTAATGCGTCGTCGCATTCCAGCCTGAGTGTGACTGAATTTTTGGCCAAACACGAAACAAAAGTCATCGCTCAGACACAGTATTCGCTAGATTTGGCTCCCTGTGACTTTTTTTGTTTTCGAATCTCAAATATTCGCTCCGGGGAACGCGCCATGGTCGATTGAGGCCATAAAAAGAAATTCGCTGGAGGATCTAAAGGCCATCCCGGTTGAGACCTATAAGAAGTGTATGGAAAATTGAATTAACCGTTGGCATGCTTGGATTGGCTCAAAAGGAGCTTATGTTGAAGCCCATAATAAAAATTTATAGTAAAATACTTAAAAATGTGTTTTTTTAACCGATACGGTTCAAATTTGTTCACAGTAGTATGTTAATAAAATAAACTCAATAATTAGTACCTTATAAAAAAATCAAATCTATTTTTATTTACTGATTGCAAGTATTTAAAATAATTTGGTATCAAGATACAGCACTCTCCCATACAGATTTAAAAAAACATTTATTTTCCTCGGCGCCCCTAAAGATTGTAATAAACCTCCAAAGCTTGCAACGCATAGCGAAGTGGCGAAGCAGTCTCCCAAATTTGAGAACCCTCTAGTTGACCTTTGACCAATCAGTTTCAAAATCACTAGCAAACAAGCCTTTTTGGTCACCTGTCGATTGGTAAAAACAGAATTTGGAAATTCCCAGCCGTTCTCGAGTTATTGCTCGAACGGACGGACGGACAGACAGACAGACGGACAACATTAAGTTAGTGACTCCGCTTCGCTTCGCCACTTAATAATAATTGTCACTAGTCTTGTTATTTAATATCACTCCTGGTACGTCTCGAGACCTTAGTCATTTCATTTAACACTGCCAACTAATAACCTTCATCTTAGATCAAATTCCCATATATTTAACGTCATCCTTTTAAGGCCGCAACTTATTTTGTGTGGGTTTTATCAAGCGATGAGCATCAATCGTCACAACTAAAACATTCGTTTTTTAGTTCTTTATACATGAAGCCTTTATACCAAGTATAACGAAGATAGAGCTCAATTAAAGAAAATGAATTTTAATATTTTTTTAGTTGTCAAAAGCACAACTGCACCTGCGCCATTGACAGGCGTGCATTTAGCTCCAGGTGCTACCGAGCAATTCAACAATGGAATTAGGCGGCAACTCGAGCGTAACAATCACAACAAACGCAGTTTACACGGATCACGTGGCCCGCAAGAGCGGGAGTTCCGTCAGCTGTTAGTCAGTCTCGTGTTCAAAGTGGAAGTGGCCGGTTGTGGGACTTTGATACGCACCTTCGCAACCTGTTCATTGACGATGGAGCCGGTGCTATATGTCAGGTAGGTTGCGCCAGCTCTTTGCTTCTTCCTCCCGCCCACCGGCCCGTGCCGCTCGCCGCGCCGAGCCCGGCTTGTTTGAACTGATAAAGACCTGATAACAGTCCCAAGGTCGCCATTAGCTCATTAAAATCGCGCTCGCATAGTGCTCGCCAACTACGTACCTGCCCTGCATAAATCGCGAATATTGATGTGCATCGTTATGACGGCTCTAATTGCGTTTTACGTAGTTTCAGCCAAGGACGCATCGGCCGCACATCGGCGCGATAATTTCGTCCGTGCGTGCTGCTCAAACTGCATGGGAAGCGCTCTTTTAACACGTGCTGCTGTTGGCAAGCACAAAAAGAAGTTTTATCGCGACTGAAGATAACCCAGTTTTTCTAGCTTGTGGCGGCCGGACCATTTGCACTACCATCTGTTCTAAATGCGCATTTGTAAAGAATCTTTATCAGTATTTGGAGGAAGCAAACAAACTAGTACTGAATTTTATTCGGAGAAGTTCAGAAGATGGACTGTTGAATATAAATAGTTTTGCTGAAACTGAAAAAACGTCGTTCTTACAATGAAAATTCAGTAGAAAATAGTACAAAATGTATTTTTTTAAATAACATTACCAAAACTAACATAGTTGCAATATATCCCTTCACTAAATGCATTTTCAAAAACATGCAAAAAATCACCTATTTCCATAAACACAACAAATAACTATCGTGACGATTTTCTGTAATACAAAAGGTTTATTGACAACCTCTCAATGGTGTCCATATGATTACATGGGGGGAAGGGTAGGTTTACCAAGAAAAATTCTTACTTCCTTCAAAGCTTTCAAATATTTTAGCAAATATACAGGATACTGAAGTACTAGAAAATAGTCGAAATTTGCTAATTACTAATTCACAAACAAGTACCTTGTGCTATAAAAAATTTCATCTTTTATTTAGTAGGGGAGGTGGTGGTAATACGAATCAATTTTTTTTAACAAAATACTTGATTTTGAATGTAGCTATTGCACCATTAATCATCAGTACAATTAACAAATGTATTTTTGTAACACATTATGAGTAGTATGGTCAAAAATTAAACTGTTCCATGGTACATTATTTTTTGAAACATATTGCAAAATATGGGTTTTGGAGAAAAGTGTGGTAAGATATAAGAATAAATCAAAAATGTTTTATTTTGGGTGCGATTGTGAGTACATTATTCCTTTTATTATTACAGTAATGTTCTATTTTATTCTCTTAAACGTAATAAACAAATTATACTTTTACATGCTAATAAAACTTTTTTAACATTAAGAAAAAAGATTAGTCTAATACAAATACGTTCTTTACGAAGAGAAGTCGTAAATAAACACATTATTTTTACATCCACTTCACAAAATATGAGCCCATTCCTGGCACATCCCACATTGAACCCAAAAATTCGCTGGATTTTGATTTCCTGAATGTTTCACCATAAAATAGATAGTCTACATCATCTTTCGCTGGAACTTGCTATCCAATAGATTCTTATATGTTGGGGCTCCCAGAAAACAAACACCTCCTCATCTCTTCCCCATCACTAGAAGTTTTATCTTCATTTCTCCTTATCTTGGAAAATAGTCTGTCTTCAATTTTTCTTGTTCTGGGTCGTTTCTTTGCTGGTTTCTGGTTAACCCCTGACGGATGCTATGTGAGCTAGTACCCCCTTCTTTCAGCTTGATTTAGTTGTTTTTTTTATCAGGTGACGATTTTAAAGCGTCCTTATACAGAGAACTGGTTATAATAGTAGCTGAAACTGCTTTCCGACCTCTGATTGATGTTCTTTTTCTGCAGAGATGTGTTGTGGATTGACGTAGATTATAGGTGTTGATGAGCTTCCAGCTTCCTCTCCTGTTCTCTCATCGACGCTTGTCAAAGCGGCCTTGTTTTCCGATCCAGAAAGATGCAGATCATTATCATTATCCTCGTCGTCGCCGTCCTCATAAAGTTCTCCATTGTCACCAACATTTTCTGCTTCATGTTGAGCTGCAATGAAGTCAGTCTCGGAGAACGCGTTCCTGTTTAGTGAATATAACCCGGTGCACTTAAAACCACCGACTGCTATTGTCCCAGTTTGAACCTGGATATATGCCTTTACAAACTTCTCAGCAATGTCATATGTGTCTATCCCGGGTGTTGTCGGTGCTTGCCTAACATCTTCACTATAATAGTTTTTTTAGGGTACCCATGAATGTTCGGTTCACTTGGTGTGTGGAAAAATCATGCAAGCAATAATGGTTACTAGAGTTCCTTTCTCTGTTGCAGTTAGAGCTCATATCTGCTTTAACCTTTAATTCCAATGACACGCAGACGTTTAGTCTTCACTACACTCAAACCAGATTCGTCTATATTGAAGATGATATGTGGAGGATAACGATGGTTTGCGTATTTCGTTTCCAGAAGGTCGAAAAAGTCCATGACACTTTTCTTGTTAAAGCCGATGACTCTGGCAACTCATGTCTCTTTAGGTTTTCTAATTGGCAACTGTTATTTGCGTCAATTTATAAAATGGTCAAACCAAGCTCTCCGAATCATGTCGTCATTGAAGTTGTTGCTGATCCCATTTCTAGCTACTGTCTTATGTTATTTCGGGTGAGTCTATAAAACCTTCTCTACATCAATAAACAATATTCCACCAGTGTCTTCTCGATTTGTAGGGGAAGAATAGGTTTTTTCTAATTTTTTATTTGCTAAAATCTGTGCATCAATATCTCTTTTAGCCACCTTTCTAAAAAGTGTAACTTTGAGTACATTGAAACAATGTGCTGATTTGTTTAAAATTTTAGGTTTCTCTCGCACTACACTTAATATATCTACTGATCGCCATTTCTGCCTCGGCCCCTTTTTTCTGGTTTTAACTTCCTTCTTGGCATAATGCCCCTTTAAAAAAAGAGGGGTTGTATTATGAGATAGTGTTTCATATTATCATCCGACCCCACTTTCCAGTCTATTAAGATAATCACAATGTATAAAATATGATTTTAAATAACTCTGGCATTTTGAAGTTTAATCATATTATTATCTGATACACTAATAATAATACGTTTTAAGTATTATTATAGGTATGAGAAAAAATGTTGCATCTTACCTTGTGAAACGTTTTAAGGGTTACAAAACTCAACGCGTCTATTCACTGACCGCATACATACAACGTTATACTAACGCCTATTGGCTCTGGAGACCAAAGCATAATGTAAACGTTATAATTACGACAGTTGCCGGTGGTTAGCTGCATTTCCTTAACAAATACTGTGCTATTTAGTATTACAACCCCGTTTCATAGTTCACCTATTATAAACTTATAAAAAATTTGGTTATTTCAACAAGTAAGGTTATGAGCGACCATGCAACCTTTATGTTGTATGGAATCCAACAAAACCGTTTGTGTCTATGTTGAGTCACAGTACTATTCCACATTTTGTACAATGTACCTAAGTTAGACTTTTACATTGAGGCATTGGTTTTCAGTCTTGTCATTGGCTAATATTGTCTAGGCAAACATTTTTGACTGACACTTGTGAAGCAAATTGTCGTTTCTTCTTCATTTGTATTTGCTGTTCAGTGTTGTTAGAAGGTTTTCTTCTTTTAGTAACATTGCTGTGCTTCGTTTTATATCGGTTTTCAGTCACGTTTTCTCTAAAATCTGCCTGTTTTATTTTGCCCCATAGACTCTCTTCTACAGCAGCCACATCCAACAAATGGTAAAAGATTAGGAAGTACCACTTTTTCTTGCGCCTGCCTGGCAAGCTATCAAATAGGTCACCCATGTGTTTTATAGTGGTGCTTGACAACATTAGGACATTTTATTGGGACATTTCTCCCCACTTATCAAATCTGTCTGTTTCAAAGATGGAAATTTTCTCACTTATAGTTAACAGAAACAAAACTTATACTTCCATGTCTCACACGAAACTCTGAAAGAAATTTATTATTAATAATTTTATTTTCCCTAACGTGTAGATTCTCTGCTTGATTAGGTGCACAAATAAGTCATTAGATGAGTACTGGTTGCTATAATACACTTTATAATTACATTTTTTGGACTTCACGAGTTTAAACGAAAAACAATATTACCAGAAGCTCCCAGGTCTGGTTCATCCAACAGTCTCTGTGTTGGATCGTTTTTCTGGCCTATGTAAATTTTTTTTCCCATATGACACATATATTTTTCTGTGTACTGCTACTACTTCTGCATATTTATAAACAAATTAGTGTTTAGGTCATAGGTTAAGTCTTTTAAAACCACAAAATATTTTTTTATCTTATGTTCCATAAACATTTACTGATATTTACTCAGATAATCTACTCTCTTATTCTTATTGGGACAGCTAATTTTCTTCTATTTAATCTGTTACAATATGTAGTAAAGAAGCAGAACAATTTTCTTAAAAAATATATGGATATATGTACACTGTATGTACAAAATGTAGTATAAGGATATCTATTATAAGATTAACACCTTATTTTAAGTATCGCCTCCCATACCCCTTTCGATATGTTGTCCTTGTCCAAATTAATGATTTTTACAATACACCAATACATCTAACTTGTACCCATTATGGAAAACTTACACCAAATTTGGTAGTGTTTGTTATGTACGACTTAAAGAAAAAAAAAATTTTAAATACCTTAGAAATTTAAATTTGTACAATTTCATTTTTGGTCTGTATTTCAAGTCGGTACATTATGCAATATACATTTTATAAAACTGCGAGCTATTAAATGCCTGTTGAGATAACGTTATTTTTTATTGTGAAGCTATGAATCAAAGCAATCGAATGGTTATTGTTTTTATATGTAGTAAAATGAAATAATTATAGAAGCGAACACAATTTATCTGCAACATTTTATTAGTTTCACTGTTATTAAGCTATCGTTAATACTCATGGTTAAGTCATCGATGAGAGTATCCATCATTAATGATTCGCTAAATTGAAGCAGAAAAATTGTATGCTTGAATACATAAAAGCCAAACGACTAATTATAATAGAAAATTGGAGGTCAATGTAAATAAAATTACCACGTGGAAGCAGATCTGAAGCAATCTACTGATGACTTCATCACTATATTAAAGATAAGTGACGCTTGCATCCAACAACATCTTCATGGAAAGGAAAAGCCCAGGAAAGGAATTTTAACTAGTAAAATGTAACTAAGATTAATAATCGTTTAGAATCTGTTTAGAAGAGTTTCTTCGCCAAGGTGCAATAAGCAGATTTTGTACATGAATGTAAAGAACCCAAATAGGTAGGTCAAAAGTAAATGCCGATTTTACCTTCGATTTAGCAAATACAATGTGCATTTGATGCGATTGCTAGGGAACAATGTATGAGAAATGTTATAATTGTATCGAAAAATTATGTCAAATAAGGGCGATACTTACCCTAAAGTATCATAATTGAAATTGTGGCACACGCACTCCACTTCACTTTAACACTTATTCAAATCTTCTTAAGATTATTTAAGTGCGAAAACTTTTGCAAACATATAGAACATTACAATCTTAATGACTTGTGCTTTTGATTCTTCTTCTTCTTAGGTCCTTTCATTCCACTTAGGAATATAGGGCGTCGAAGACGTTTCTCTGATTGAGTTATTTATATATAAGGTGGTCGGTCTTATGGTATAATTGTTCATTTACACTTTTCCCTATTTAACTTGAATACTTTAATTTGGGGGGTTGAGTATGTTTTGTTCTTGTTAGTTGCATATATTTTGAACGAAGTCTTTCCATCTATTTTTCTTTCACTTGGTTCCATGCCATGTTCATTTCTTTGAATTCCGTAAGCATGTTTCTTCTCCAAATTAGTGCTGGTCTTCCTCTCTTTCTTTGCCCTTTAATATTATAATTTAGTTCTTGACGGTTTATATCTGAGCATAGATTTTACATTTGTTCTGAATATCCTCAGTTTTGTTTTCTTTGATATTTCGTTTGACATCCAAATTTTATAGTGTTCTGAAGGAGGTTCGTGTTTTATATATCTTTGCTTTTATGCCCGTCTTACATTCTCCTTGTTCATCTAGTGTGCTGCGTAGATAAGTAAAGATTTTAACATTTTGTATAATATTTCCTTCTATTTTAATTTCGGTTGTATCTTCTGTACATGTTCTTGTTGTTTTCGTCTTCTTTGCGTTAATTTCCAATCCCACTGTACTTGCTGTTATTTTTAGTAGGTTTAGTTCGTCTTGTAGGTTTTCTATTTTCTCAGATATCGTTTGCATATTCTAGGTCTTTATGTTTTGTGTTAAATCTCTATACTAGTCTTTTTTGATTGTCTACGGCTCGTTTCATTACCCATTCGATAATAATTAGAAATAGTAAGGGCGATAATATGCATCCCTGTCTCACACCATTTTCAAATGCAAACTTATCAGATTTTTCTCCATTGTGTATTATACAGGAGTTATAATTCTCATGCAATAGTTTAATGAGTCTTGTGTGCTTATCTGGAATTCCATAAATCTTGGGTATTTGCCACATTTTCTCTATTTATTTTATCAAATGCTTTTCTAAAATCAACGAAACCCATGTGTAGTTCTTTCTACCATTCATTGCATTCATCTAGAATTATCCTTAAAGCATTAATGATTATTTCTGGGTTTACTTAAGGTTGGTTTCAGGTCCTGCCTTGATCATCTCCTCTGGGATGGAGTCTAGTCCCGCCGTTTTATCACTTTTCAACTGTTTAGTGGCTTGAACAATCTCTTCAGTTATTTCATTCATCTTTATATTTAGTTGAAGTTCTTCTTTATTTTTCCATCATTTTCTTCTATAGCATTACTATTCTTGTTTATACTATATATTTTTTTAAAATATATCCTACCCATCTATCTACTATTTACTTTTGTGATGTGAGCATTTTTCTTTCCTTGTCTTTAATGTTATTAATTATTATATTTCTTTTTCCAGCTGTCTTATACAGTATGCTTAAGTCATTTCTGCCTGCTGCTCTTTTTCAACTTTTCTTAACAATTCTTCTATTTGTTTTTTCCAGTCCTTTCTTAGACTTTTTTGATTTGTTTATCTTTTTTCCAGTATTGTTGTTCAAGTAATTTCTTCAGTCTGTTCTTGCACTTAGTATATTGTCTTTTAGTTTATTTCTTTTCCCTATTAAATCCTCCGTATTTTGCGTCATTCCTCTTTTTTGTTCCTATTGTTTTTTCTGCCGTTGTCTTTAACACTTCTTTATATTTTTCCCTAAGCTATTGTATGTTTAGTTCATTTATATTTAATTTTACGTTTTTCGCGAAAGTTTCTGTGCCTTTCTTTATCCTTTAATAGATGTGTGTTATACTTTGTTCTTATATTGATGTTTTTATTTTTAGTTTTTAGTTTGACTTTGCACTTTGCTCTAATTAAAGCGTGATCCGATCCACAATTATGCTCTCGAAAACCGCTTCCCAATCTATGAGTGCTCTTTTTGCTTCTCGGTTTATTATAAAGGCAACCTCTTGTCCATGGGTGGCATCGCCCTCTTTTTTTCCTGAATATAGTAGCGTTTTCTTTGTTCTAAATTTAATTTTTTGTTTCCCAGATATCTTGTTTCACTTAGTGCTAGTATCACTATTCTATGTGTTTCTATTTGGTTTATTATTTGATTTGTTTTCTCCCTGTCTACCACAGTTCTTACATTCCAACAACCTAAGTATTTTACTCTTCTTTAATATTTGTGTACTCATCTTCCTTTCCTAGTCGAGCCTTATTTAACAGTTTTCTATCTTTTTTAATTCCTTCTTATACTGTTTCATCTCCTCATATTGTGTCTCGCCTTCTTCATGTTGGCTTGGCGACCGTTGACTCATTAATCTTCCTTTCTTACTTTCCCTTTTTGTCTAGTAGTTTGAGCGTGAAACTTTTACCATCAATAATTAGTTTATCGTAATTCATATTTCTTCGGGAAATCGTCTGTGATCCACACTTTTGTCTTTTAAATTTTTTAAATTCTTCGCTGTTTTCTTAATTTGCATTTTCTTTTCCCATGTATTTAATTTTACTAATACAGGTCTGATTTTGTGATTTTCCTGTTTACTTAGTCTTTTAACCTCTTGGGTTTCTTGTTCTATATTTATTTCAATTCGTACAACCCTTAATAACGTGCAGATGTTTTGTTTCAATGTTAAATCCGTTTATTGTTCATTTACCTTAATTCCTTGTAAAATTATCTTCCTTTTTCGCATCTCTTTTTTTAATAATTCTAATCTTCCTTCCTGTTCGTTAGTTAGTTGTTTTAATTTATAAACTTTATCTCACATTTTTCACAATTATTTTTTTTATTTTCTCTTGCGATTTATCTAATTTATTTTCTATTCTTCCGTTCCTTTTATTCATTTCTTCAAGTCTATTGTTTATTTCCTCCAGTATTTTTTCCATATTGTCAATATGCTATGTAATCTAGTATTTTATTTTTGACTTTAGATATCGCCGCTGTGACTTACGATATTTCGATCCCCGTTAACTTACCTTGCCGACATTCAGACTTGTGTATGTAGCTAGAAATTTTAAAACGACTCAACTTTCCCGTTTTACTTATTGTATTTACCACCCTTTTTAAATAATTATCCCATAATTTTTTTCTGTTTATTACGCGTTTGACACGCTCGCTTTTTATATTTTAATTTAACTGTTTTCCTGTTGTAATTCACTTTTTCAGTGCACTTCATTTTACACGTCTACCTCCGTAGACCATCCGTACTCGAACCCCATGATTTTGATTAAGGAAGATCAAAAGCCTGCCATGTAGATGAAAATAACTGATAGATTACAAAGAATAATATGTTATAGAGGCAATGTTACGGAATATATAATTATAAGCTTCAAAATTATCTTTTCAAACGACTTATATTGCTAATACTTAAGTTACCCATGTCCTATTATGTAGCTCACTATTAGCTACCATCCAAGGCCGTCCAACAATCACACACACACAGATCAATTAATATTTAATCAATGTATTTAATTTAATTTTGTTTTGAAAACCAGCTCCTAAATTGTTTCAGTGTTGTTTCACTAGTAAAATTCAATTTAAAATCAAATTTTGTTTTTGTTTTACTATATGATTATTTTTTTATTTATTTCTTAAGCAACTCAATAGGTTGGCTTTAACTTGCAAAATACTGTTTGATGCGCAAATTATGGCTGAGGTGCTTTTTGGTAAATTCTATTTATCTTTCAATTAACTATAGAGCTTAAAATAATATTGATTTTATCCTTACAACAAGAAACTTATTTTTGTATTATTTAAAGGCGGACATCCTGGTGTTGTGCTGCTCATTTTGATATATAATGATGCCATATGCATTTTGTAGTTTCAGCGTACAATTAATCACCGCAGAATTATAATATACAGATTATTGAATTTTTTAAAACATTCATTTAACTTTATTTTCTGGTATTTTTATTTTGGATTTTACACAAATACATATTTTTGTTTATTATTAATTTACGAGTGAAGTACTCATACTTTTGTTGCCTTTGTTGTTTTGTATTGCAAAGCTTTTTTAATATACTTTATTTTACTACAATATTTTTATTGCTTTTCTGTCACTAGATACCTAGTAACAAAAGTTCGTATTGTTTTTTTATATTTAAGTGACCAAGTAGTATGAATTTGGTACTATTTGAAGCTTGTTTTTACGAATATTTTGTGGTATAAATTATATTTATTTATCGAAATATAATCCCCCAAACACAGAACATCTTGGAAATTTCTTTCTGACTTAATTAGAGATTACTTGAATCCATTTCCTATCGGAAATGACAGCTTGACGCTAGAAACGACTGTCTTGTGGATTCTAAAGAAGTTGACGGCAAACATCAACTCGCTTTTGAGCTTGTCTAGGTTTTAACTTTTGCGGGATAACCCACGAAGATGTCACCAGATTGTTTGGTATGATAAATCGAGTTCACCGAACAATTCGCATGTGCTGGTCTTGAGCTTTCTTTGATGGTTGTTTCAAAGGCTTATTTATAAACACTTGATGGTCTTCTAAAGCGTGGTCGTCCAGATGTGCTTAAAATGAGCTTAAAACACTTGAACCACTTTTGAGCCGTGTCCTCGACATCACAAATTTTTTTGAAAGCAGCAGCAGCGCTTAAGTAATGAGGTAAAAGCAAATTTGACATCTAACTCTCTTAGAAAAGTAATTTTTGAACTCTTCATGAATATATAGGTAGAATGCTTAATAGGGATTCTATTGCAAATTCTAATACGTAGTTGTCGTAAGACAGTGTTCAACTACCGAATAAATGTTGTCTTATCGCTTTAAAAATGTCCATATTGGAATTGTAACCTCCGGATTTGCCAAGATAGGTGCAAAAAATTGAGGGGTAAAAATTTTTCACTTAAACATAAATCACATCCACACTGCAGTTCCGTAGTCCATGATAAAGTTATCTTACAACTAAAGCTTTGCGGTTGTTGACTAGAATTTTAACACCACAAATAATTGTTATATTTTAAAAACTGCACTAACTAAATGAATTATTTGAATACTAAATTAAAAATTTTGTCGACAAATACCAAATTCTATACTACTATTGAAATACTCTAGCAGACAAGGTTAATCTCATAGAAATTGTTCAGTTTCGGATGAAATTCTGTTTTACCCATCTTATAGTCTAAACTTAGCTCAAACCGACTTATTTACGTTCTGCAGCACCATAATGATGATGAACATGTAAGAAATGAAATCCAAAACTTAGTTATGTTATACTAACGGAGCTTAGTTTGCAATAAAGATTGTTGTTTTCTTAAATATTGGAAAATTCCCAATTGTTTTATAACTGTCTACGCACTGACGTAAACATTGTCTTAGTCATCTTAATTAAATTTGAGAATGCCTATAAACGTTAAATAAATTTTAATAACGCGATTTTGATATATGAATACATTAGGCCTAAAAATAAAAATAAATTTTCTTTCGTTTACGAATAATTATTTGAATCAAAAAATTTCACTGAAAAAGCTTCTGATGATAATCTTGCCTTATTTTATTATAACGATTCCGAGCACAAACTTATTATTGCGATAGATATACATATATAATATACATATGTTATTTTGTTTTATTTTGTAATAATTTATTTTAGAAACGATGAACAACCTGTTCTAAAAAGTTAAAATGTTAAATACTCTTCATATATATGTGGTCCTTCAGATAAAAGTCGTTACAACCAAGCGTCCAGCGAGCTAAAAGAACAAATCAGAAGCCTTAAGAACAATTCATTTCAAGATTACCTTGCTAACCTGGACGCCACACCTGTTTCAGATTACTCAATATGGACAGCAACCAAAAATATCAAGCGTCAACACCAGCGCATTCCGCCCATTCAAAAAGAAGACGGAACTTGGGCAAGATCTGATAAACAAAAGGCCGAAGTATTTGCTGCGTACCTTGAATCAGTCTTTCAACCTTTACCTTCAACTGAAACCACTGAAGAGGAAGCAGAGATAAAGACAACACTCGATGCACCATACCAGATGTTACCCCTACCAAAACTAGCTACAATCTCTGAAATAAAGGAAGTAATTAATTATAACTTAAACCCAAAAAAATCACCAGGAATTGACCTTATAACCGGATACCTTATCAAGCAATTTCCTCGCAAGGGCCTAGTTATGTTAACTATGATCTACAACGCAATATTAAGGTTAGGCCACGTACCGACTCAATGAAAAGCAGCACAAGTGATATTAATACCTAAACCCGGAAAGCCAGAAAATGCTACTTCCTCTTATAGACCAATAAGTTTATTGTCAAATATTGGGCAAACTATTTGAGAAATTACTTGCTAAGAGGCTAGAGCCGATTATTGAAGACATGGGACTTATTCCGGATCACCAATTTGGTTTTCGCAAGGGCCACTCTACGATAGAACAAGTCCACAGGATTGTTGACGTCATAAATCAAGCTTTCGAAGACAAGCAGTACTGCACTGCCGCATTTTTAGAAGAACAGCAAGCCTTCGATAGAGTATGGCATGACGGGCTCCTATTCAAATTAAAGAAATCACTTCCACACAGCTACTTTGTCATTCTCAAATCCTTTTTATCGTACAGGTTCTTCCAAGTTAAACATGGTCAAGAAATAACAGACCAGCATCCAATAAAATCAGGCGTTCCCCAAGGGAGCATATTAAGTCCCATGCTCTACCTGCTATTTACAGCGGATTTTCCGATGAATAACCATTCTACCACCGCTACTTTTGCCGACGACAAAGCAATCTTAGATAAACATGAGGACCCAACAATCGCAGCTACGCTCCTCCAGCGGGACTTATACGAAATAGAAAAATGGGCCCAAAAATGGAGAGTCCAAATCAACAACGACAAATCCGTACATATCACATTCACAAAACGTAGAGGGATCACCTTACCAGTTTTTATAAATAACGCTCCACTCCAGCAGGTTCAAGAAGTTAAATACCTAGGACTACATCTGGACAGAGGATTAACGTGGAAAAGTCGTATACGGATAAAACGGAAACAACTGGGCCTCAAATTCCGTAAGCACTACTGGCTACTAGGCCGCCAGTCCAAACTATCAACAACAAACAAACTGCTAGTTTATAAAACTGTTTTTAAACCTATATGGTCTTACGGACTCCAGCTCTGGGGAACTGCCGCCTCTTCCTCGTTATAATCTATAGAAAGATTTCAAAACAAAGTGCTTCGTGTTATATGTGATGCGCCCTATTTTGTCAGAAACATCGACATCCTAAGTGACTTAAAAGTAAACACAGTGCGCGAAGAAATAAGTAAGTGTAGAGCTAAATATTTAATTAGACTATCCAACCATCCAAACGCCTATGCAGTCAATCTGCTTGACAATAGTGAACAAACACATAGGTTAAAACGGTTTAAACCTTTAGATTTGCCTCACAGATTTTAATGACTTTGTTTTGTTGCAACTTAAAACCGCTGTGCCTTAGCAAGTCAAAACAAAGAGGTATTCGTTGGAATACTCTCACATGCCATTGGTCACGCCCTATTGTTATTATTCAAGTGACCTTGTATTTACTTATTGTATGTTATACAGATTGTAAATAGTAATAAACTAAATAAAAAAATATATATATGTGGTAAAAAACAAAATTCATATAATACCACAAAACACATGGTCATTTAGCTAACGAAAGATGGTTGACACCTTCTCGTTATTTAATTTGTTATAGAACTTAGCTATTTCACAACTTAACTGGTTCGGAAGCTACCCAGTATGAAGTTTTATTCCTACATAAAAGATAAAAGCATTTGAAGCTAAGTGCATTACAAATATTAGTAACAACGGTACGAGTATCTAATGTAAATATGTACCTGATAAGTCTAGTGTTGTAGTTACTGTGATCTATGGCCTTCCTTTTAGTTATTTAAAGATAGTTGTACATTGTAAATAATACGGCAAACTCCTATCTAAATCCTATTTTATTTAATAATATCCGTTTTGCCCTTATAATGCCTATTTCTCGGTACATACTCAAACAACTTTATTGTTAACGAGTGCTAAGATCTGTTTAGTTAGATCTCTCACATAAAATTTGTCTTTCTCAAATTTCTAACTAGATTAATATAGATTAGGTCTGAAATAGTGTTGTAGTTACTGTGATCTATGGCCTTCCTTTTAGTTATTTAAAGATAGTTGTACATTGTAAATAATACGGCAAACTCCTATCTAAATCCTATTTTATTTAATAATATCCGTTTTGCCCTTATGATTCCTATTTCTCGGTACATACTCAAACTACTTTATTGTTAATGAGTGCTAAGATCTGTTTAGTCAGATCTCTCACATAAAATTTGTCTTTCTCAAATTTCTAACTAGATTAGTATAAATCAGGTCTAAAATATTTTGCTCTTGTACCATGTTCAGATCATTTAAAAAATAAGGGTGTCCCTGATTTATTGCTTTGAAAATTTGGTTGACTGTTATAAAATATTCCAAAATTTTCAACAAACACATCTAACTCGGTAGTACATAAAAGCTATGTTTGGAAGGCGAAACAGCGCCTTAACTGTTGCTACACGGATTATATTTTAAACCAGCGTTGAAAATAGATGACCCTAACTAATCTTGGGATAATTAAATTTTTAATTTTAAATCAGGTACTGTGACTAACAACCTTCCGCTAGCATAATGTATACCAGTCTTTAAACTAGTAGAATAAACGGCCCGAATAGTCAAAATATAGAATTCTGCAGGTGACAAAGTCTCTTTTTGATGATAAGAAATCGTTATCCTTTTCACAAAAAGTCGGGTTTTTTGGATATTTTACATTGTACGCATTTGCAGTTTGTATGTAAAAATATGGTGTATGTTATAATTCATTTATCAAAATGAAGTTTTGATTTGTAGCGCATTCGTGGTGTTTTTGACAAATTGTGTTTTTTACCCCCAATTTCGCTTGCTTTGATTCTTATTGCTCCCCCTACCATATTTGTTGATCTATTTAATTGAATTTTCTGTTCTTGTAGAAACTTACATGTCATCCATATTTATTTTTAATACAATTTTTATCGTGATACGCTATTTATATAACCTTTGCTAAAAAAGTCACAGGACAAATTTTTTAATTCTTTACCTGCGGTATTCAAACCCAAAAAATAGATGTTATTCAGTCACCTAATATATAGTCTGAATTTCTGAATTTCTTTGTAAACTCACTAGGTGGTAGCGCTGCGCTTAACAGCACTGTTCGGCGCATTTATTAAAAATAACCTAAATGAGATTATCACATTTTAATCCGATAATAACTCTGTATAAATCTGTCTGGGTCTGAGGGGAATTTGGGAGAATGTAAGTTATGAGACCGTATATAGAAAAAAGTAGAATAGGAACGTCTCATAATCTACGGGAATTAAAATTTTTATTTAGGAGCTTTTCTATAATTTAAAGAAAAGATACACCTGGAAAATGGCTACAGTTATAAAAATGTAAGGAAACTCAAAAGTGAGTAATGTAATCGTCCATGACTACAAAAAGTGGTTATAATTTAGATTGAGGGTTGAAGTTTAGACAATCATGGTTTAGGGCACATAAAGAAAATAATTTCTGAAATAAATTAGGATAAGATTAAATTAAGTGAAGAATTAGATTAGATTTAGCAAGTACGAAGCATTAGAAAAAATAAACGAAATAATTACCATTTAAAAAACTTTATTTACATTTAAATTAAGTTTTTATCTAAAGTGTATCGAAATGATGTTAAGGTTGACTTTAACTACTTCTAATTCAGCAATTTGCAGGTTTTCAGTATTTTCTGAATCATAAATTTAAAACGGTAAATCCTTAACTAACCTAAGATGCAATAAATTTCCGATAATACTTCAGATGAAGAGTTACCAAGTCGAAAACACTTTCGATTTGACTCATAAGAGATTTTAAGTTTGATTCTAGTTTTTAATTTTTGACATGCATTCTAGTGTTTCTACTAATGATTAGTATTTTTAATTTTTGTTTTAATTTGACCTTTAATTTCTAACAAATATCCATGATTTACGTCTGTATGAATGTATTTCGAAAAATATCTACATAAGGAATATACAATGAAGGTTTATCGCCTACACTTCAAGCCGTTGTGTAAGCTACTACAGTTGTCTTAAAGATAAAATAAAGTTTTTGAATTATAAAAGCACAAATGTTGCCACGTCTTTTCCCTCGCCCGATGACCTTTGTATATTTAAAACAAAAAAACACTTGAATAGTTGCAGAATTGAATAAATTTTATTTTCTCAGAATTTCTTAAAGGTTTGTTGATATTTTCTAGAGAGAGCACGTTAAGTTTGCAAGACGCATAAACTAAAGGAAAAAAATCATAAGGTAGTCATTTTAACTTTTTAAAGTTAGTTTACTTGAAAAAGAATTCATAATCCAGTTTATAAATGTTTTAATGGAATTATAAATTGACTACGAGGATTGGAATTTTAATAGTGACAACATGCAACGGAATCAGGTTCTGTCACTTCGTTAATTATTTCAGAACAAATAAACTCTTCCTTGCCACGTTAAACACTTGCGAAATGGTGAAAATACCAGAGTTAGGTAGCGATTTAATGTAATATTGACACAATATTTCTGAAACGATAACAACTGAGTTGGTGAAAGATAAATGTGCCAGAGGCCATGTAGCACAACAATGTCATCGAAATCTTCAAGAAGCAAAGCAGTACAGACATACTTGGGCCAGGTTCTTCTAGTGTCATAGAAGAACATGCTGTTTCTCTTACTAGAGATAGGTCCACACCATGGTTTATGAACAAAAATAAGAATAGCACATATTAGTGTGCTTTGCATTCTAGATTGCTTCATTCGAACTATCCTGGACTTTCGCATCGCTAACAAGGGATTGTGCCCAGTATATGGAAGTATAACAAGACTTTTAAACAAGTATATATTTAGCATTAATTATAAACAAGCAGTTATCGCTATTATAGTGTAACCTTCATATATGATTTACAATTTATTTTATTTCTTCGTCCAAATTTTGCATCGATTTTTTAATTTCTTTTTAAGTATTATACTTACATACAAGATAAAATATGAAACTTAACATGTTGCATTTTTCATCTTAAAAAAAAGAACAAATGGTTCTTTTGTTTTTTAAAATGTTGTTCCAAATTAAGTTATTGTTTTTTAGAATTTTTTGAAATGTTAAATAAAAAAATTTAACACAACTATCAAATAAATGTATCGACCTAACTATATACGTATGTAAAGCTATATTAAGAACTGCAATCTTTTCCGGCCACTGGAAAATGCCACAAATTATCCCTATACATAAACCCGTCAAACCTGCAGGGAAGATTGCTCTATAAGTTTTCTTCCCATAACATTCAAGATGTTTGAGACAATATCTTTAAAGGACCTAAATCTGTCATAAAAGGTCTAGTCTAATTTGTACATTATTTCAAGATCAATGCATAGAAGATCCAAAGCAACGAAGAAACCAAAAGAGCTTTTACAGGCTTCTCTCGGGCATTTAAAAAATTACACACAAGAGTCTTTTATTCATAATAAAACCTAACCTGCTCCAACCATCGTATAGTGTGTTGAATTCATATTTCACAAATAGACACTTTCTTATCCAATATGAAAATAGATTTATACAGCTTATACCCATCGATTCTGGGGTTCTTTGGGGAAGTATGCTGCGTCCAACGCTATATTTTCTGTATAGTGCAGATTTTCAAATATAAATCTTATAAAAGTAGCTGTATTGATGATGCAGCTATTATCCAGAAGTAGAATCACTATATCTACATAAATTGTGTGTCCGAACGAATGACACAAAGTCAACACACGTGATTTTCACTCCACGCAATAAAACATGTTCTCTAGTCTTCCTAAACCATTAACGGATACTGTAAGCAGAAGTTAAGCATTTGTAAATCTACCTTGATCATCACAAAACGTGGAGGAACATAGTTGTACCAAAAGGAAATGATTAGAGGCTAAACATAGAAAAATCTATTTGCTTAGCTGTCGCCATTCTCAGTTTCCCAGATTCTACTGTATAAAGCAATACTGAAAACGGTTTATATTATAATTGTAAGGCTCGGCCAGTAAATCGAACTTGGCGATCATGCAACAATTCCAGTCAAAAGTTCAAAAGTTTAATGCACCCTGGTATATATCAAATGAAATTATTCATAGAGATTTACATATATCTATCATAACGGAGAAAATTAAGAAACTCAACACCAACTATTGACTTGGGCTGCATAATCACCAAAATACTCTAGTAGCAAACTTTCTAGATGATGAAGAAGAAACTCTCAGGCCTAAACTGACCTAAATTTAATTAGGTCCAACCCTAACCCATTCTATTGTTAGTATGTAAAAGTATGAAAAGTATCAAAAGTCACCATTATAGGGTTTGGTTTGATCTTCTCATCTTATCTCATTTGTTAATTTAACCTCTTCTTCAAAAATTAATCTTCTTCTTGTGAACTTTTTTAGGCTTAGGATATTTAGTAGAGATTGCATCGTCCACAGACATGGTTAATTCATTTTTATATGATGTTATAACACGTGATCTTACTATCTTGCGACTTACCTAGCGGAGGAGCTTGAAGTATGAGAGCTAAAGTGCAGGATGTTCCAGATTTAATCCGGTTATTGTTCTTTCTTGAATTAGATCTGCAACATTTACTGATTTGCTCTGTGGTGCTAGACTAGGTTGAATCAAAAGTTGCTTCGCTCTTTTAAATTCGTCAAGTTTATGCGCATACTAATAACAAAAACAATAGCAATTATTTTCCAAAGTATAGCGCATCATTAGAAATGACCTTTTCCCAACGATCTGTAAGCTTTCGAATCTGTTCGAGGTACCAACTCCTTTAAAATTCCACCACACACAGATCATCATTTTCTGTGCAAACCGATCCTGTCGCGGAACTGGTGGCGGTTCTGGACCCCATTTGACTCATCTTATTTGTCGATTGTGGTTGACCAGGTAAACCCACTTCTCATCAGATGTTACAATGTGCTTCCAAAAACGGTCGGTCAGAAAGTTGTTCAACAAGTGGCGACAAATCTCGACTCTTTTGGCGGATTGAGCTTCGGTGAGTTCATGGGGATCCTGACGTGGTTTCTTGTTGACAAAGTCAAGTTCGTGCAACTTTCTGACGATAGTCATTTGCTCCGAGGTTTTTAGCTAATTCCCGAGTTGTTGATCCAGGTTCGCCGTCCAGAGACAGCCTGCAACTCTTCGTCCAACACGGATGGGTGTCCGGACCGAGGCTTATCCTTAACGTCAAGATTACCCTCTTTAAACCGCATCTTTTCTTTCAATACTGCAAATTTTCCGCGGCACTTTAGCTGTTTTCAATTCGATCTTTCAATAATGCTTCAACAAAACTCGAATTGCAATACTTTCCTGACTCATGATACAGTAAAAGATAAAGTTTAATCAATAAGCTTTCAAAAGTACTAAAATGACATTAAAACTAGTAGCAAACACCAGATATCTATTACAAAACAAAAAAGCGAAAAAACAACGTAAAAGAATTAGCATTATTGAAGATTTTTTTTTAAGAAGAAAAATAAATTCGTAACCTTAAAACAATTAACATAAAGGTCTCCCGTTTCTACCTACAAACAAGCTTTGCTGAAGAGCTCCATTATTTTATAAGGAATTGAAGGTTGTTGTGAATGACAAGGGATCTACGAAAATTTTGTACAAGAGTTAGGATTTGTGGACACAGTGTGAGGCGAGTAACAAAATAATTATATGGATTTCTCTTGAATTATCATTAAAATAAAGAATACGAACATTGACATGACCCGTCTAGGAGAAGAAGAATTAAAAATTGCTATGGGGGTTTTACTTTTTCCACAAAGTATTCGAATCATTTAGTAAAGTTGTTCGGCTGAATCTAGCTGATGATATATAATAGGTGTATAAATAAGTTCTCAGATTTTTTTTTTGCAAAATTAAAGTTTTATTTAAAAACAAACAAAAAAGCTTAAGTATCAAAGTATTCTCCGTTGGCATCGATGACCTTTTGCCATCTTTCGGGTAGCTTGCGAATTCCCTGGTGATAGAAGCTCACCGGTTTCGAGACGATAAAGTTATCGATGCATTTTCGGACTTTCTTCTGCTTTGAAGTGCGTATCAGCCAAGTGATGCTGTAACGACCGGAATAAATGATAATCGTAAGGGGCCATGTCTGGGCTATACGCCGCACGTGGGAGAAGTTCCCAGCCTAACGCGTCTGCAGCTCATCCGTGTCAAATTTATGGGGTCGTAGACTATACTAAGGATACAGGTTTGCGCTTACGGCATCACTGCAATTATGCAATCGCACCAATATTTGAGGGCGTCCAGCGCGTGGTTGATCTTTAAGACTAAACTCTCCTCCGCGAAATCGTTGGTACCACTTTTTGCACGTTGCATGACTTACAGCATTCTCACCATATGCAACACAAATCATTTCGGTGGCTTCAGCAGCGTTTTTCTTAAGATGAAACGCAAAGTGGATAGAAAATCGAATATGCTCTTTTGTGATTGCCATCGTGAACACAGCTGATTATTGACATTATGTGCATCAAATGCCAAGTCGCATGATGTTTCGAAAGACCAAATGTCACTGCTTTAAAACCGCAAGAGGGCGGACTAATACGTTACATGTAAACGGTGATTTGCGTCCTGTGAAATCTAAAGCTGAGAACTTATTTATACACCTATTATTTTTAGGGGGAATACTATTTATGGTGGATCATAGTGCTTTGAAGCACTCATATAGCTAACTACTGCTATTATTGAACATTTTTTAGCAGATATTAATTTGCTGCTTTTGAATTTTATCTTTAACAAAGGTAAATTTTATTTCATTTGCATTTTGGATCCTTTTAGCGGGAAAGTTGTGTTTCTCAAAAGCTTCGAAAGTTTTTAAAAAAGTGTCAGCATCGGTCTTATTAAATATCAAGATACGTTACAAATATGTTCCATTTGGCTTATGCAGTATTTTTGAATGAGAAACATCAGTTATTTGCTTGGACTATAGTGAGGTACGAGGTACACTAAATATTTTGGCAGTTTTAGTGTTTATCTTTTCCAATGGCCATCCTTTACCATATTCACTTCTTTCCATTGCTGCCTTTGTTCTTAGGAACGTATTTCAAGAACTTATATAACTCTTAAGAACTTATATAACTCTTTTCGGGATGTGCTTTAAAATTGGTTTGGAAGCTTGACTTTAGACCTGTTGTACAATAAATAAAGAACACATACCTAAAAAGTTTGGGGTAATGACACAACTGCGCATTGCATGGCGAAAAGTGTGATGTTGAGTCCTGTTTGAAATTATTTTTACTGACTGGTAGCGTCTATTAGTATTTTAAGCGTTGTTAGCTTAAATCTACACCGCAGCTTAGTTTTGGACCCTTTCCTTTCCTGTTTTAAATGTAAATTAATTATTCTCATTTATATGTACAATTTGTGCTCTCTTATGGCATAGATCTTGTTCAAATAATTTATTGCATTTGATCTCACTAGTTTAAAAATAAATGTGGAAACAATTACAACTTGTATAGATTTATGTCATTAGTCGAAACAGAAATTCAAAGCGAGAGAAGTGATTAAGTAATAAAAGTAAAATGTAAGTGTATTATCTTAACTAATAAAAATTATTGAAGAATAATGAAGACATGCAAAAGATATGTCGGGTATTAAACAATCATATGTTGTAAAAGTCCTAAGTGCTATTTGGTACATAAAAAGCATTAGGCTGCAACGTGCAAAATGCTTAAAGCCCCAAAAATAATTCTTACATTTTTTGGAAGTTGGGCACTAATGTGCAGTATGTTGCATGTCATAGAACATTCAAAATAATAATAATAATAAAGCAACAAGAATTGTTTTCTTAACGTCAATGAAAGTTAAATTTAAATAATTCTTAAATTTTGTTTCAACCCCCTTCGCATATGTTGTTACGCGATAAATAAATCGTAATTCAGAGTGTCTTCCTTTATGACACATAGTTAGTCACGCTCTTGCTATCTCGTTTTCTGGGAATGAATGGTTAGTCGTACTATCTAATTGATAGTGATTTTGCTGCTTGATCTTTGCACATTTTTAAAGTCAAAGCGTGGTTTTATCTGTTGTTTTAGTAATTGCATTTTGATTGTTTTTTCTCATATTGCTGCGTATTTATTTCTGGGGGCTTTTTTATGAAGTAAACAGGAACATTTTTTGTGCATTTTTTAATTTTAGTACGTTTTACAAAATCAAATTTAGTGTTTCTGTAATATCTGAATAAGGGAATTTTTTTAACTAAATCGTGGATAAATTCCTGTATAAATTAAAGTTCCCACTAATAAAATAGTGGCTGAATTTTTTGATTGTCCATCAAGTTTTTTAAATTTGGTTAAATCAGATTTTTTCACTGCTGTATCTTTAAGTGCAATACCGACCTACATCTAAAAGATGTTGAATATTCCAATAAATTGGAGCAGTTATCAGACCTTGCTTAAAGTATTCCAACTCCATTTTTACGACAAATATAAATAATGTAAAGCTGTATAACCACCAGTATTTGACAAAATAAAAAATACCTTATTTAAATGTTTCCCTACACTGTACAAACTTACTGTGCTGAACAAATGTCGTGTGAAGTAGACGCGCGTCAGTTTTCAGTGAGATGTGAGCTCTTTGAAGCTAATTCCTTCACATTGAAAGATGTACTGCAGTATTTGCAGTTTGCGTTCCTTATTTAATGCACCAAAGCATTGTAATCTTAGTTATTTTAAGCGATGGCTGTGGTAATGATACCTAATTTTATTAATGTGGAATTGTTTTCAAAATGCCGTTTTGAAGAAAAGGTAATTTTAAAAATCAAAATAAAAGAGAATAGCTGTGAAAAATTTTACAAACGATATTTTTGCAGTAAATATCTCTCCAAAAATAAATCGATATGCTATTACAATAACGAAATGCACTGTATTGTCTCCAGTGTTTAGTTTTGCAGTAATTAATAAGCCAGCGTAGTGCTGTGGTTGAGGGGCGGGCTGCGATGCTGACGGACCCGTGTTCATTCCCGGTGCTCTCTGATACCCAGTCACTAAAAATAATTTAATATTTGCGTTTACTCGAACAAGGGGTAATAATAGCGCTCGCCTAAGGCGCGGTGCTTGCTACATCGCCCCGCATCAGAGATGGTGCGCAACGACCGGACAGAGCGAGCGAACGTATGAGAGTCTTAACCTCTCAGTTTGCAGGCCGTGCTCCCACGCGGGGCGTTATAGCCTTACCATTATTATAAATAAGCAATAAAACTTACAGGGTCCATCCCAAAAGAAATGAGCCTTTTTCAAAAAAAAATAGTTTTATTGAGCAGATCGCTACAACACCTCAAAATTCTTCAAAATAGGATCCTCCTGCATCAATGCACTTTTGGAGACGGGTCTTCCAAGTCCGGAAGGCTTCCTGGTAGGCCTCCTTAGGGATGTCCTTGAGGGCTGCTGTGACATTCTCTTGGATGTCCTCAACCGAGTCCCAGTGCTTGCCCTTTAGCACTCTTTTCAACCGCGGAAACAAAAATAAGTCCGGGGGAGACAAGTTCGTCAGTCAACACCCGCGGCACAAGTTTGGCGCACACCTTCCGCATCGATAAATCCTCGGAAATGACTCGATGTACTGTCGATTTCGGAATGTTTAGGGCATCTGCTACTTGATAAACACTGAACCGACGATCGGCGTTCAAAAATCGCGCACTCGCTGCACGTTCTCGTCGGTTCGGGAGGTTGACGGTCGTCCAGACCGAGGTTCGTCGGCCACCTCTTCCGGCCTCCTTAAATGCTTTGTGCCACTTTTAACTTGCGAGTACGATAAACAATCATCCTTGAAGGCCTCCTGAAGCATTCCAAACGTTTCGGTAGCATTCTTGCCGAGTTTGAAGCAGAATTTAATTGCGTAGCGTTGATCGATTTTTGAATCCATCGCGCCGTGTCGAAAATTGAAAATAGACATTCACGGAAACACCCGTCCTGCCGCTCCGAGAGCTCAGAGCCGACTTGCACCGACCGCGTATGGAAGCTAAGACCCCCCACCACCTGCCCCAAGCGTCAGAGCACGCCGGAATGTACACTCGCGTCCGAAAAAAAATAAGGCTCATTTCTTTTGGGATGGACCTTGTATAACAATGAAAAGGAAAAAAAATATTCTTCTAAAAATCACGGATTGCCTAAGGTTTTGTGGCGATTGAATTAGTAATTCGTTCACATGACGCATGACCCATACACCTATTGTCATCATATATCATATATAGGTCCTAAAGGAGCAAAGGGCGCCTTTTAAGGCGTTGCAGTAGCAGTAGTAGACATGTGTGTGCTGAGGCTGCCAGTCTCATGCATTGTCGTGGGCCCGCCCAGTCTTCCCAATTTTATTGGTTAATATCTTCCATTCTTTCCTATTTCCTGCAATTTCTTTTGCTTCTTCCCAGGTTAGGTGGACTTGTTTTAATTCTTCTATAATTGTTCTTTTCCATGTGTTATTTGGTCTACCTCTTTTTCTTTTTCCTATTTTAGTGTAGTCTAGCTCTTGCCTTGTTATACACTTTGTTGATTTTCTGAGTGTGTGACCAATCCATCTCCATTTCCGTTTCCGTATTGTCTCTTCTACTTTGTCTTCTTCTGTTCTTCTCCATAATTCTTCATTACTAACTGTTTCAGGCCAGAAAATACCACATATGATTCGGAGACACCTATTTATAATTGTTTGTAACTTCGGCCACTGCTTTTTACTATATTTTCAGGTTTCTGCGACATAGAGTAGTGTACTTTTTACATTACTGCGGAAGAGTCTAAGTTTTGTTTTCCTGCTAATATTTGTAGACGCCCAAATTTTGTGTAGTGTTTTAAAGGCATTTTGAGCTAATCTTATACGTCTGTCTATATCTTTCTCTGTACCGCATTTTGTACTTACTATACTGCCTAAATAACAGAACTCTTCGACTTCTTCGATATCATTTCTCTCTATTTGGATTTTGGTTCATTTTGTTTTGTCTGTAATTAGTAGTTTCGTTTTCTTCGTGCTTATTTGTAGACCTACTTTTCTTGCATTGTTGTCTAATCGGGATATTTTCTCTCGCATGTGTTTTGAGTTAGTTGTTATTAACCAGATGTCATTAGCAAATTCTAAATCTTCCAATTTGTTGAACACATTCCAATTAATACCAGTTTTTTTGTCCTCTGTCCTTCTCATTACCCAGTCTGTCACTATTAGGAACAGTATGGGTGAGAGGATGCATCTTTGTCTCACCCTTCTTTGAATTTCAATTTTTTGGGTTAATTGTCCTTCATGTTCTATACAGGCTAGAATTATCATAGAACAATCTTATTATCTCGATATATTTATTTGGTGACCATATTGTTTTAATATCTTCCACATTGTTACTCTGTCTATTGAGTCGAAAGCTCTTGAAAATCTCACAATGGTGATGAGTATGGTGCATCCATTTCTGCAGTTTGTTCTAATATTATCCTCAATGTGTTTTATTGGTCACAGCCCTGTTAGCTCTAAATCCTGCCTGGTTTTCACAATTTTTAGTCTTTCTAATAGTATCCTGTATATTTTACTAGCCCCACAAAGTAAGGCAATTGGTCTCCAGTTTTCACAGATTGTGCGGTTTCCTTTTTTGAATATTTTTATTATTATTCCTTCTGACCATTCTTTTGGGATTTCGCCTTGTATACACCTTTTGTAGACTCATAAAATTAGCACAGAACTTAACAAAACTTTTAAAAAATACGAAAAAAAATTTTGGATTATATTTTAAAGGTACCTATATTAGTATCAAATGCCTGCAGAAATTAGTTCTGATAAAATATTGAATTTGTCTCAATTTATTATAATTTTTAGGTACGTGTTAAATTTGGAACTATATTCCATTTTCAAAACATGTTAGAGTTTAACATAACATAACTGCAGCATGTATATATTCGAACAATGTAAGAGTTAAGCGCATCTTTCAAGTCACTACATAATAACCTAAACAATGAAATGAGTAAAATTATTATATTCATTCCACTTCGATGTCCCCACAACGTGGATTTTGGGAGACTAATATAAAAACGGCCGAACGACACATCTATAAAACATTTAATAAACTTTGCCTAACGTTTGAGGAAATGTACGCGGCATTTATATAAATCGGATCCATTATAAATTTGCATCTTCTACTTTTGAGTACCAATTCGAATGATTTTAATGCACTTACCCTCTGACACTTTCTTATTGGGTGGGAATGCCGGAAAATCGTCCCCCCATGGCAGTTTATTATATTATTACGCAACCAATTTTGTGATTGTGGTTAGGGGCTACATGTGCACCCTGTACCAATGCTCCAAATGATGCACATGATCACATCCTCCGAAGAAAGAGACGAGATGACCAACTTTCACTGAGTTTTGGTGATTAGGATGAGCTATGAAGTCGCAAGAGTGATTAACCCGGTGGTGGTATAATTAAGCATGCGGTGTAAAGGTGTGTCCATTGCTCATTATTTACGACAGTTATTATTGTTTTACTCGAGAACTTTATCTGAAAAAACACCAAAGTATGTAAAGTTAAGAAACTAAGTAAAAATTGAAAAAAAAATGGGTATCGGAGAAGAGTATGCATAGACATAAACAACACAATAGCATATAACAGATCAACAGCTCCATGGAAAATAATCAAAAATATAAGAAATAATAGGAATTCTAAAAGAAATCTAAATACCATAAAGCCACAACAATGGATAAAGCATTACTCAGATCTTTTAATAGAACATAGAGACAAATACTAACAAAGTGACACAATAAAGCATGACAGATCGATACCAGAGATTAAAGAAGATAAAGTGCAAAAAAATTTCAAAAAGCAACAAGTCATTATTATATATTATAGAGGAACAACAGTCATCCCTTCCATAGCCCGTCTCCTTTCAACAGTAATAAAAAATAAAATGGAGAAGGAAGGAATAGAATTTAGAGAACAGCAAAGCGGATTCATAAGAGAAAGATCATGTCTTGATGACATACATTGCGTAAGACAATTAACAGAAAAAAACGGGGAAAAATATGACCTGTGTAGATCTAGAAAAAGCCTATGATAGTGTACCTAGATGTAAGATATGGCAAGAGATGATAGAAATAGGTATAAGATAAAGTGGACAAACCTGATAAAAAGAATGTACAAACATAACCACACAAAGATTAAGATTGGAAGTACAGTGACAAAGGCAATCACAACAACTAAATAAATAACGGCATGTTACACTCACTACTTTTCGCGAATGACCAAATCATATTTGCACAGGATGAGGAATATATGTTAAGGAAACTTAAAGAAGAATTTGAAGAAGGATATTGATTAAAAAAAAAAACAGAATACATGTGTGTGGGAAGAGCAACGGGGAACTTAAATGTTGACCACAGAATATTACACCCTGCAACAATTTTACTTACTTATGAATTACTATAAGCTCAGATGGCAGGTGTGAGAAGGCTATCTCTAAAAGAATTGGAAAAACGACAATAAAGAATCTACCCGGACTACTATGGAGGAACACCTTAAGTAAAGACACAAGGAAAATAATGTTCCATAGTATAATAGAGAATATCATACTCTATGGGGCAGAATGGTGGCCAATGATGAAATATGTTTGAGATAAAATTAAATTACTTAAGAAGATGTATAAAAACTACCAGAAGAGATAGGATGAGAACAGAAGTAATATGGAAAAAGATGGAAGTGACCCAGTCAATCACTAAGAGTTTAGAAAATCGAACGTTGGTATGCTCACGTAAAACTAATGCCTGAAGATAGATGGCCAAAAGGTAAAAGAGGAAGAGGACGACCAACCTTGAATTGGGAAATATATATAAGAAAGATAATGGGAGAAAAAGACGTGGAGGAAGGACAAAAAACGGAAAACCCATTTGGGTAATAAACCGAAGAAGAGGAAGAACTTTAGCACTGTTGATTAGAAAGCAATTACGACCTACGTTGCATGTTTGAAAATTCCGCGAAAAGGTGCTCTATCTGGTATGATTGATATCTCTGTGGGGTAGGTTGCCAGACGCGATTAATAGCCAGACATCGACATTCAGCATTCATATGCTACTTGAATTCCTAGATACAAATCAAAACTGCATCTGAGCCCTGAGCGCCCACGTTGTTATTTGTTGCCTAAATTAGTTAATTACATGTTAATTACACTGAAGATTGATATACACATATAATATGGCAACCTGAAAAGGAATCTTTAAGATTCAGAGTTATGCATTATATTTTGGACACAAGAAAATTTTTAGAGAAGTTTTTATAAATGAATTGGTTAAGGTTCTGATAGTGCAACGTAAAAATGTTTAACATGCGAAGTAGAATAAAACAAAAATATTCATTTGTTCACCATTACGTGCATGCATTAAAAGTTATCATGACAAAAGTAAGTTTTGCTAATTATAAAGTACGACTTTTTAGAAATATTTTTGTAACTTACGACAAGGCGTAAACGTACAGAATAAAAGTATCGCAAAAAGATTTCGTATCATTGCAAGCACTTTATAAAAACTTTAACGATCAAACTATTCCCCAGGATATCATAAAACCCGCAAAATTAAACTTTTGAACAACATCTGGACACGATAATATAAACGTCAGTATTAGCAACCAAGAGTAAAACTTCAAAGGGAAATAAGAGGAACAGAGACACTTGTGGCAACTGGTCAGAAAATACAAGAGATGAAAGCCAAATAAAGGACTTTGCGCTTCTACATCACCATTAGGCACAAAAATAGTTATTTGAAACAAACAAAAATAATAACCAATAAAAAATACCAAACCCACATCTAATATTCATATACAGAGTTAAAAATTTTTAATATGTGACAAATATCCTTTCTGGGGTAATGCGCTAAGTGGAATATTCGTAGCAAACTATGAATGTTGTATTTAAATATAGAGACTCTAATTAACTCCAATTACATGGACAAATACAGGAAATAAATGTACCAGTGCACTTTTATTTTATTAATTAGGTGTATATTATATGATTCATTTTTAAAATAATATTTAAATATTAATAACCACATAGAGGATTGCAGCTGTGCCAGAAAGATACTTTTTAATATTGAAAACTAGCAAGACGTTTCGTAGCTTTGTCATCTCGTTCGTTAAAAAATTATATCTTCTAGTACAAGTTGCACCAATTAAAACATAGATAAATTAACAACCAGGAAATAAGGAGAAATAGAATTTATGCATATAAAAATTTGCCATTTATTTCATGGAATGACGCTAATTTAAAAATGTTGGTTGCTTTTTAATGGTTGGCTTTTTCCTTACTAATCTGTTAGTAAGAAATGAATACACATTATATTAAAGGTATTTTCTTTTAACCCTTAGCTGGCACACTGGGGTCCAGATGACCCCAACCCTAATCAAGTTCAATTTAACCCTCGCACTTTTACAAATATGAACTTGTGGCGCCACCTGTTCTTAGTTGAAGAGTTCCCCTGACTCCTCGAGCCCAAATCAAGACTCACAAGACGTTAGTGTAGCTCTGGCAGCTGTGCAAAGTAGGGTGGTGCCGTTTAAGATCCCAGTGTGGCAGCTATAGCTATTAGCCAAATTTTTAAATATTATATATATATATATATATATATATATATATATATATATATATATATATATATATATATATATATATATATATATATATATATAATACAATTAGATGGAGTATAATTTACGATCTCGAACAATGCGCTAAGAGCTGTTGGATGAAAACGAAGAAAGCCATGTGTCTGAAAATTCAGATAATGAAGTTCATGAGGATGTTTCTGACAGTATAGACGATGATTATGGAGGTTCAGAATATTCGTCTGAGTCTGACATGGAAGTTGCTTTGGAGGAAGATGAGCAAGAAGCAATTTTAGATCAGCGTTTATTAGAGTCGCGTGCACGTGGCTGCCTAACAACAAAGCTAAAAGGAAAAAATGGCTTCCTTTGGAACACAAGGGCTCCTTAAGGGCTCTCAATGTACATCGGGTATGTTTACAATCATGCGTCTTTCAAATGGCGCCAAATTGTATTAGCGGTTTCTTCGTATTCGCATTCTACGAAGATGATCAATGGCAAAGCAACTATAGTTCTACATTATAATGAAACAAAAGGAGGAACGGACTCATTTGATCAGCTGTGTCATTCTTATACGGTTACGCGTAGGACGAATAAGTGGCCAATGCGTATTTTCTATGGTATTCTCGACCAGGCTGCAGTCAATGCTAGAATTCTCATGAAGTGCAAATTGAAAGCAGATAATAGCAACGGAAAATGTACGACAATCATGTGCTTTGAAAGATTGTACATGCACTTAATTCAGGCTTATGTCAACGACAGATTTAAAATACCAACACTGCGCCGCGACATCAAAATTGGAATATAATCAATTTTAAACATTGATATTGAAAGAGAAAAACTAGAAAGAATAGAATTGCCATCCAGGCAACGATGTGCTTTTTGCGATAGAAAAGAAGATAGAAAAACCAAATACGCGTGCAGTCTTTGCGAAGAACCAGTTTGCGATGAGCATCGTCTGAATTTGTGTCACTTTTGCGCTGGATAATAAGTCCTTTTTTTCAATAATTTTTAATACTCATCTTCTTTTATACAATATAATTTTTTCATAGGATTATTACTCATTGATATTACCATTAATACGGATATAATATTATGATTATATATGATATTTATATGATTATTTATATTTAATTGTGAACTATAGTAAAATTTTGATTTTGTAAAAATGGCTCCATTCAAAGTTAAAAATAAATAACTTTTTTTCAACGCCGACTACCAAACGATTTTTTCCTTGAAGATATATATCTCAAGAGTATTCTATTGAATTTTAGTCCATAAAATATATATATATATATATATATATATATATATATATATATATATATATATATAAAATAGCTATACAGCTGCAGCAAATTCTCACGTGCCTATTTTTGCAAAGCAGTAAGATTATGGGAAATACATTGTGTATATACCTCTACATTTTCAAGTTTTTATAAATGCCATTTAGATCATCATCATCATCATCTGCCCAATTCAGTCCTTTGTTGGACGTAGGCCTCTCCAAGCATCTTCCATTGGTCCCTGTTTTTCGCCTTCTGCATCCAATTATAATCTGCTACTCTTTTGATGTCGTCAGTCCACCTGAGGGGGGGCCTGCCTCTATGCCTTTTGCCTATTCTTGGTCTCCACTGCAGCATGCTCTTCGTCCATCTTTTATCTTCTAGTCTGGTAATATGTCCGGCCCACTGCCATTTCCCTTTAAATATATGTTCTATTACATCTTTTACTTTTGTTTTATTTCGAATCCATATATTTGTCATCCTATCTCTTAGACTGATTCCCAGCATTGCCCGCTCCATTCCTCTCTGCGATACCCTCAGTTTTTGCATATTTTTATCGTTAACGTCCATGTCTCTGCTGCGTAGGTTAAAACAGGGAGTATATTCTGGTTGTATAATTAAGTCTTTAGTGTTTGGTCTATATTACTTTTAAATATTTCTTTCCATCTACCGAATGCGGCCCAACCAAGTTTTATTCGCCTTTCTATTTCTTTTGTTTGATTATCCGATTGTAGTGAGATGTATTGTCCAAGGTATATATAACTTCCTACTTGTTCTAAAGTTTCCCCGTCAATCTGTATATCAACTGTCTCATCTACTAGATCGTTTATCATTATTTTAGTTTTCCTCTGTTCATTTTAATCCTATGTCTTTGGCCTTTTCATTTAGGTCTGTTATCATTTCTTCTAATTCTTTTACATTGTCCGATATGAGCACGACGTCATCAGCAAATCGTAGATGGTTCAATCTGTTCCCATCTACTCTTATTCCTTTATTTTCCCAAGCGCATTTTTAAACCCATCTTCTAAACATAGGGTAAATAATTTTGGAGAGATAGTGTCTCCTGTCTTACTCCTCGTTCTACATTTATCGGATTGGTAGTACTTTGCAATTTGATTGTACAGGTAGCGTTTGTATATATATATTTTATTAATTCCGTGTATCTGTAATCTACGCGGTTGTTCTGTAGAGATTGTATTATGGCCCAGTGTTCAACCGAATCGAATGCCTTTTCAAAATCTATGAAGGCACGACATAATGGTAAGTTATATTCTTTTGATTTTTCTATTAAATTTCGCATAACTTGTAGATGGTCTTGGGTACTATAGCCGCTACGAAATCCTGCTTGTTCTGGTGGTTGGTAGTTGTTTAATTTGTTAACCAGTCTATTCGTAATGATCTTTGTCAGCAATTTATACATTTGTGGTAATAGACTGATTGGTCTATAAGTTTCCAATCTATGTTTGTCGCCTTTTTGAATAGTAATATTACAACTGCGTTATCCCATTCTTTAGGTATTTTCCTTCTTGCAGGCATTGGTTTAATAGTACTTTTAGTTCTTGTAATATCGGCTGTCCCCTTCTTTTAGCATTTCTGGGAGTATCTCATCTTCGCCTGGTGCCTTATTTCTTTTGTCTGTCTTAAAGCTTTTCTATTTCGTATATTTCAATATCAGGAATGTCTTCTGAATTTACATTTAGTATTTTCCTTTCTATATCTTTTATATTTGTATCAGTTTTGTGCTATATAGACATTTGTAGAACTGTTCCGTTTTTTGCGTTATTTTATTTTGGTCTATAATTAAGGCTCCATTTGCGTCTCTTAGCGATGTCATGATTGTATCCCCCAGTCTTCTTTCTTTCTGCCATTGTTTTGTTTTTCCTCCATTAATCAGTGCTTCTTCAATTTTTAGTTCATGCCATGCTTTTAAATCTTTTTTCATCTCTCTTCTTATTTCTTTGCTTATTTCTTTTAGAGGCTCTATATTTTCTTCCCGGTTGATTGCCAATTTCCTTCTTTCTTCCATTAGCTTCTTTGTATTATCGCTTATTTTGCTGTCTCTTGGTTTTGATGTTTTGAGGCTTCTTTAAGTGCCGTTGTTATTTTCTTATTTCTTTCTTCTAAGTTGTCTTCCGCTACTATATTTACTTCTTTTAATTTTTTGTTTAATTCGTTTTCGTATATTTCCTTGTTTGCTACTATATGTTTTCCCCCTGTCCAGTTTTTAGATTTCTGTATAGCTTTATATCTATCGTTTTTGTTATTGATAACAATCTTACTTCTTATTAACCTATGATCACTTCCGGTATTTATTTTTTTCACTACCGATACGTCTTGCACTATGTTTTTGTGTGAGGATAAGATGAAATCTATTTCGTTCTTGGTTTGTCCATCCGGACTAATCCACGTCCATTTATTTTGTAATTTCTTCTTAAAGAAGGTATTCATTGCATAAATTTGCTGTTGTCCCATATAGTTTATTAACATATCCCCTTTCATTTCGTACTCCTATCCCGTAGTCTCCTATATATTCTTCTCCTTCTTCTTGTTTTGGTCCTAACTTGGCGTTGAAATCCCCTATTATTAGTAAGTGTTTTGTATGGTTTTCAGCAATACAGGTATTTATTTCCTCATAAAGTTGTTCTACCTCTTCGTCCTCATGGTCGCTAGTGGGTGCGTACACTTGTATTATTTTTAATTTCCACTTCTCTGATATCTTTAGTATTATGTATATTATTCGAGGACTAATCGCCTTAAAATGTGTTACTATTCCTATTATTTTCTTGTTTATAAGGAACCCTACGCCTCCTTGACTTATGTCTTCGTGTCCTTTATAGAATAGTATGTGTCCCGATTTAAGTTTCAAACATTGTTCTCCTTTCCTTCTTATTTCACTTATTCCAATTATGTCCCATTTTATTTCTTTTAACTGTTCTTCTAACTCTGTTAGTCTAACTTCTCCTAATAGTGATCTTGTATTATATGTGCATACAAATAAGGCTTTTTCTTTTCGTCTTGTGGCAGCCTATCCGAACCCAGGGATTCTTAGCACCCTCTATCTCCTCCCTGCTCTGCCCGCTGCCTTGGGCAGGAGTTTGGAGACGGCTGTGGACTGAGGGCCTTCTTCTTCTACGTCTTATTGTCATGATGTTGGAGGAATCTAACCTAATACACCTTGCTGGCCAGGCATCTTGGTGTATGCATTTTATACCTTCTGCTAGGATTATGTTCAGCCGCTCCTTTGGAGTACAGACGCTGTTTTGTAACCGCCTACTATAGGTCAGACGTTACTCTTCGTTTGGTCCGCGGGTGCATTCTGCACCTACTCTACATATTTGTAGAGCCTTCCCCTATCCGCCACCCGGGGACGCGCCATGTTGGAGTCGAGGTCCTCCATCCGGCTTCACACACACAGTATGTGTCAACCCCTACTCGATTCAGAGACGACCTGTATGTAATTTACACCGAACATGGGCCATTTAGATACACACTGAATAATGTGTGGTTTTCACGCATTAACTGGACACTTGCTTTTTGCGACTCGCTACTACATTTCCACACAAAACTATTATCTAAAACAGACACTTCCTCTGCGTAAAACACACCACCTATCGCTACTTATTATTAGTTCCATGGTTTTTCACTTTACTCACTACTGTGTTCCCAGCACAGAACGAATGATTCACTGACTTTCTTTCTATGTGTTTCAGTAACGTCATCTGTTGGCGTCGCGTGGTACTATAATCTATTTTCACAAATGTACTGAGCGCACACATTCGGAGCATCAAGGGAGAGTATTAATCATTTTTGAACACTCTAAATAAGTGCTGTTCTAATTCCACTTTGTTCTTTTTGAAATGAATCTAGCGCAGCTAAGATTGTACATGCACTTAATTCAGCCTTATGTCAACGACAGATCTAAAAACCAACACTGCGCCGCGACATCAAAATTGGAATACAATCAATTTTAAACATTGATATTCAAAGAGAAAACCAAAAAGAATAGAATTGCCATCCAGGCAACGATGTTCTTTTTGCAATAGAAAAGACGATAGAAAAACCAAATACGCGTGCAGTCTTTGCGAAGCACCAATTTGCGATGAGCATCGTCTGAATTAGTGTCACTTTTGTGCTGGATAATAAGTCCCCTATTTCAATAATTTTTAATACTCAGCTTCTTTTATACGATATAATTTTTTCATAGGATTATTATTCATTGATATTACCATTAATACGGATATAATATTATGATTATATATGATTATTTACATTTAATTGTGAATTATAGTAAAATTTTGATTTTGTAAAAATGGCTCCATTCAAAGTTAAAAATAAATAACTTTTTTTCAACGCCGACTACCAAACAATTTTTTTCCTTAAAGATATATATTTCCAGAGTATTTTTAGTATATATATATATATTTTTTAGTGAAAATGGGCATTTTTACCATTTTGTTGCATTCAACAATTTTTTTACACTACTAGGTGTTATTTTTTTATAAACAAAATTATTCTATCACCTAAAACAACTATTAACAAACATTAGAAAAAATGTTCAAGCATAAATAATAATAAGTCTCTTCGCTATGAAATTTTTTAACGGTGTGGTCTGAAACGCCCGAGCTATGTTATTCTGCTGAAGTATGGCAGCTAAGGGTTAATGTTTATTTTTTTCAATGCTTGGACAAAGCTACTGCAAACGATTCTTTGGATGTAGCATAGTACCAGTTGCGGATAGCTAACTGAAACTCATTTGGGGAAAATGTCTTATTGCGCGCTGTTTCTTGGTGCAAGATCCAACGAATATGAAAAGTAGGCTGCACAGTGTATCCAAAAGTCTACAGAGTGGCAACAGTGTGTACACTAACATGTAGCCGTGCATTGTTAGGTTGCAGCAAAGCTTCTGGTCTTTATTTTTCCTTGCGACAATGCTGAATACATAGACAAAGTCCCTCAAGTAACTCGCAGTACCGATCATTAGCAACGTCTTAACGAGCGCAAGAGGGCATACAATCTACCAGTAAAATCATCTCCTAATCCCAAAAAACACCATTTCTTTTGGAATAAATAATTCCAGCTTGTAGATATTTTAAACGAGAGTTTCCAAAGTGCTAAAGATTCTTTTTTGGCGTCTTATGTTTGAAATATGATTTGCTGTGAAGAACGTCTCCGGATTCACTCTATACAGCTGCAGCAAATTCGCACGTGCCTATTTTTGCAAAGTAGTGAGATTATGGGGAATATACCTTTATCATTTCAAGTTTTTATAAATACCATTTAGATACACACTGAATAATGTGTGGTTTTCACGCATTAACTGGACACTTGCTTTTTGCGACTCGGTACTACATCTCCACACAAAACTATTATCTAAAACAGACACTTCCTCTCTGTAAAACACACCACCTATCGCTACTTATTATTATTTCCATAGTTTTTCACTTTACTCACTACTGTGCTCGCAGCACAGAACGAATGTTTCACTGATTTTCTTTCTATGTGTTTCAGTAACGTCATCTGTTGGCGTCGCGTGGTACTATAATCTATTTTCACAAATGTACTGAGCGCACACATGTGGAGTATCAAGGGAGAGTATTAATCATTTTTGAATACTCTAAATAAGTGCTGTTCTAATTCCACTTTGTTCTTTTTGAAATGAATCTACCGGAGATTTATTTTACTGTAATGAGTTCTTGAAATTCTAAAGCTACTTCTAAACCGTATGACCAATCGTTGCCTCATCAAACATTTTATTCCTATTCTTTATTTTACCGTAAATTAAATTAATTAACATACAGACTTGACGCTTTTATTTTATATAGTGAGATTTAGTCGTAGAACATAAGTTTGTAATGGATGTTACAGGTAATACTAATAATAAGGTAACATAGAAGAATTTTTACAGCTTTTACAGAATATTCCACACTCATAGTCAATTTTTTGTGTTTAGACAACCAAGACTTCAATAGTCTTTTTCTTTTTACATTTTTGAAGCTTAAAAAATATTAAGTGCCAATAGTCTTGTAAATTGTAGGCTTTTCCAGTGGATTTTTTTGGAAATCTAATACTTCTTCTCACTAATCTTTTATCACAGAGTTTACCCGTGCTTTCAAATAGAACGGACGTGTTTTGTGTTGCGTGTTACATCAATAGTTTGCGATATGTTACGAGTAACGGAATTTAATAGTGCACACTACCCACGTTGTGAAAACTATAGACAATTTCTGTGAGTGAAGACTTGCAACCAGTCGGCGTATTGGTGGGGCTCTGCCGATATAGCCTAATTCGGCTGGCCTGCGGCCCCTCGCCGCCGTATCTGCTTTTATTAGGAAGAAATGAATATACACATTTAGTTAGAAGTTTCGACGTTCAGTGAGTGTAACACGAAATCACTTATGATCAGTCGGCTGTAGCTGCCATTAGAAAACTTTTTGCGGCTCACTATCTCTGTTATAGTGACGTAACGTATTACAGTATACCTAATAATCTTACAATTTATTTTAGAAATATATACATTAAGTATTACAAGTAAAATGCTTAAATTTTATTGGCTGATGTTTCACCTTGCGGCACTATACCGGTACGCAAATACAATTATCGTCCTTACCTTCTAAACCTGAATCTACAAATCTTAGTTTCTTACAATCCATAACTTTGTTGCTCTTTACCTTACATTAGGATTTGAGAAAACCCGAGTCCGGACAGGCGAATCGAAATCGCTAATGGCTCCGAGTCCTTTCAACACTTATAATTCTACACAAAAAATGGTCTAATCTACCTTAATCTACTTCGCAACTGCTTTCCGTGTTGTCCTTTTTAGAATTCATCTCGCACCAGCACTAATTTGCAAATTTACGTCCACACGTAATCTTGCGCGCCGTCTCCACTAGGGGGATGCGCATGCCGCCCCGTCTTTGTTGCGCGTCTTCTCTGCTCCCATCTGGCTCTCGTTCTAATTCGTAATCTATTCTTTACGAACCCTATTGGAACTGTTACGAAAATCGGCGGTCCTATTTCTGCTGCTGCCTTTTTGATTCAATGGAATTGGATCTCGCTAACTTTCTCTCAGATATTACAGCGTATCTTGGAATAACTGCTCTGTGGCTGTCGATCTATCTATGGGACTCTCGGATGGGCATCAGTGTGCACTGGAAATAGTTCTCCAGTCTGCGAGCTTGGTTTGTCCTTTGTGGATCTGTTTTCCTCGCATAACTACAAATAAAATCGTTTGCGATCAGTTCGCGTAGCAGCACAGTTGTCGCGCCTTAGGTAGACTTCTTTTTGCTGATTCCATCTTATGCGACCAAGAAGCTGCAGGGTAACATTGGTGTGGTATCTGACATGTAGCCGCGCAATGTCCTTTTAAAGCAAAGCTTCGCGTTTCCATTCCCTAGGGAGGCATTGCTGAATATGTTACGAAGTTGCTTCAGCGACTTGTAGTACCATTCACAAGAGGGCAGCCAATTGTCAATATAATCTTCTACTGATCTTAAAAGACACTGTATAATTCCGGCAACTGTTAGACTAGCTCTACATGCTTTTATTAAGTAGTGGGGCTAAAAAATGCATAGTTTACAAATCTCTATCGTTTTCAAATCCTTACGGATGCCATTATGAAATCAAATGCATCCTGATTTTGTTTTTTTCAACATATTATTTGCCGCCTTTAAATACAATTTTGCAATATGGTAATCTGTTCCTATACACACCTATTAACTACGTATAGATGTTCGAAGCAGTTACATCCTCCTTCTAAAGAAACCATTGCTACCCACGATTATCCATATATATGGTTTTCCGCTTTCTTTACAACTGAACTCGTCGCATTGCATCACTTATTTATTATCTTTCTTCCATGTAATTGGCGTGCAAGTAAAAACTCCGCTATGAAGTTAGTTGCATTTCTGTTTTTATGATATAAGTTTCAGTTATTTACAAGCTGTCATTCCGTGTACATCAATTTTGTAGAGATGGTAAGCAAAATTTACGCCATTGCGTTCTATTCTATTTTCAAATGAAAAAAATGCTGCTCAAGCTATAGAATTGATTAATTTGACTTTGGGTGAACATTTTGTGAGTCACTCAACAGTAAAAAAGATTTCGTAATGGAAATTTTAGTCTTGAGGACACTCCTTGCAGTAAAAAAATTTGAGGACGAAGAACTTCAAGTTTTACTGGATGAAAATCTACGTCGAACTCAAGAAGAGTTTCGATTTCATGCAATGGGAAAGATACAAAAGGAAGGAAAATGGGTTTCTCGTAAACTAACGGAAGAAAACAAAAACCGAAGAGTTGACATCTGCATAAATTTGCTTTTCGGTACAAAAGAAAGAATTTTTTGCACAAAATCATTACGGGTGATAAAAAATGGATTTTGTTCGACAATCTTAAACGCGGAAAAGCATGGGTTGATCCAGGCCAGCCATCAACATCAGTTGCAAAAACAAATACTCATGCTAAGAATGTGTTACTGTGTGTCTGGTAGGATTAGAAAGGAGTCATTTATTACAACCTTCTGGAGCCTGGTCAGACTATTACAGAACGTTACCAGGCCAAATTGATCAACTTAAGTAATGCTCTGGAAGAAAAAATATTACTTGTCAAGGAAGGAGGAAAGTGATATTGCTGCATGACAACGCTGGTCCACATACAACAAAACCAACCAAAAAACTCATTTTCTCCAGACTTGGCTCCTTTTGATTACGACTTATTCTATGCCATAATTGAAAGACCAGTGGTTCACGAAAGTTGAAGATGTGCGAAAATGACTTGATGACTACTTTGCTTCGAATCCACTAAGTTTTTATCGCGAATGCATTCATCGTCTACTCGATAAATGGCAAAAGACCATAGATAGTAATGGCGAATATTTTGATTATTAATCTTTGTAACCAGTATCTTTTCAATAATGTTAAATTTGACCAAACAAAGTACTAGTTTCTACTTGCACATCTACCATATTTACTCGAAAATAAGACTTCCTTTTTTTCTCAAATGTTTGTCTTTAAAATTGAGGGGGTCTTGTATTCGCATCGGTTCTTAAAATCGAGTATAAAAATGCGATTTGAGGAATTACCTAGATTATAACTAAGTAAAGATCATTGTATTGTACATAACAAGGTCTGTATTTAATAAAACAAATCACAGGTTCATGATTACAATGTAAATAAATTAATCAAAATAATTTAAATTATCGGTAGGCCTAAAAGTAGAACATCTCAGACTGATTCATAGGTGTGCCTGAAAACAAAACAACAGTCGGCCTTATTCCAAGTTGCCGGTATTTTAAAGCAAAAACTATATTAGGCCTATCAATGACTCAAATTTTTAAGCTCGCAATTTTGAGCCACAACTAAATCTAAAGGCCTACATAATATGCTTGATTAAAAGAACCAATTTATAGATAATTCACGTTTATCAGCTTACCTTTACTACTGTATTTTTAGTCAAAGTCGCTGCTGTTGCCATCGTTAGCGTCATCACTTGCCTCAGCTGGATCGTTGCTGTCCTCGTAAATGAGATGATCTTCAGTTTCATCCAGCGTATTGGAGATACCAGGTTTCTTGAAGTTTTTCTGGATGATTTTAGATGAAATTTGTTCCCAAGCTTTGACAATCTAAGAGCACAGAATTTTAAGGGGGGGCTTTTGAATTTTCCCTGTCTTCGTGAATGAATGTTCGCCGTTTGCCATCCAATCTGTGTATAGTGTTTTCACATGATCTTTGAATGGCTTATTTACACTTACATCCAGGGGTTATAGTATAGAAGTGAGTCTTTCAGGAATGATTGCTGGATGCGTATTTAATTCTTTTATCCTATTTTTCACTGATTTCTCAATATGGCTACGAAAGCTGTCCAGAACTAGTAGACATCGTTTCCTTAACAATCCACCAGGGCGACATTTACATACTACTTCTAACCAATCGTGCAAAATTTTAAAGTCCATCCAACCTTTACACGGACATGGATACCTTTCGGTGAAGGTCTCTTGGGAATAGTTTTTCTTTTAAAACTCACAATTAGTGACAATTTCCCATCGTCTGCAGTAATAGTGAGCATAACTGTGCACCTCATTTTTTCTGCGCCCGTTGTTTTTACAAGTATACTTCGTTCACCTACTTTATTCACAGTTGTGTTATGCGCCACGAAACACGAAACGCTGAAACTGCAACACTTTATCAGTGTAGTCTGCGGGCAACCGTTGACGCAATGATGTTCTCCTCAAACTGAAACTCTTCCTTCTCATCAGTCTTACCACCCAACCTCGACTGGACTTGAAGTCACTTGCATTGTTGTCTTGTCTTGCGATTTCTCGGGCTTTTATTTGAATTATTTTGCATGTAACTGCACTGCTTTCTTTTCTTTTCTCTTCCACTCAATCCATAACCGCATCGTCCACCATAGAGGCGTCCTTTTTCGGACCTCGAAAGAGCGAGATCCTTTCTTCGCGAATCGAATTTTTTCTGTCTGGTTTCTCCAATATCTAATCATGTTCGGTTGCACTGAGAACGCACGAATCGCAGCCCTCACTCCATTTTTCTCGCCAAATGCAAGAACATCCAACTTAAAAGCTGCAGTGTAACTTTTTCCGGAATTCATTTTCTCATGCAGTATTGATTCACAAAAGGCACTAAGCACTGCCGCCCAGCACTCAAGCAAAAGACTGACTACCAATTTTAGGAAATCGAGCTGTAATGCTGAATAGCATAAGCAGGTACCCGTCCCAAAGTCAAGCGGACTATCTGTTTCATCCTCATGCGATCCTCATTGTTTCTACTAAAAATTATTGCTAGAGGGTGAAGTACGATATGTCCTTGGGCAGAGCCTAATCCTTCTACTGACTTAGACATCTATTGTATTTCTGAAAACTTAGTTGCACTTTGAATACGGCTCTAGAATTCTGTTACTTTTATTTTCTTATGGGTCTAATATTTTAATATTTGCATACAAAATATTATTCTATAAAAAATTTAAATTTATGACACCCAGAATTTTGAGAAATATCATCAATTTTTTTGAACGCCCAAAATACAACAAAATGTAAATATACAGTATGCTTCAAATTAAATAATTTTTTAACGTTCCAATTACAGTCGTTAAAATCATTACTGTTCTACCATTTTCATTGTAGTCACAAATAATGAGTAAAAAATTACTTGACTATTTTATTACCCATCTCATACAATCTAAAGAAGCAAGGAAGATTAGAAGTTCGAGAATATCTAAAATTTTTATTTGATAAATGATATGTAATTTACACAGAGGAACTAAGAATTTGAGAAGTAACTTTCCTCTTTAAAGTTAGAACGAAACATTTCAGCTTCAATTAAAAATGAAATTGCTATGTTTTTAAATAATTCAGTTAAAATATCATTTCCTTATTGCCTTTTGTTAATGTCGCTGATTATATAGTTGCTATGTCACCACACCAAAGTTGCTAATTTTATTTCAATCGTGCGCAAACAAATCGAACAAAAAGGAAAGTTGTTTACAGACGGCTCTGCATATCGTTGGGCAAGCACGGGCCTTCTTTCAAAATCGGCGTGTAAATTGCATTGGCAAACGTTTGACTGCACGGTACACAACCAAGTACTCGTCCGCCCACGCGGCTTCGCCTTTTGAAAATGTTGCCGCAACATTATCCGCTTTTGTAAACCTTGCCCAACTGACAGTTGGACCGGAATGAGAAATGGCTCTAAATAACCCCCATTTATCGATGCACGAAATTATTGCTAGTTAAATGGAAAAAATTGAATAAGCTTAAAGTTGTCCGCTTTTTCTGCAGTTACGCCTACCAGACCGTGCTGCAGTTCGCAGGAAATAATTAACATGAACTAAGGGGGCAGAGTTCCTTAAATTAGCGTAATTAAGTTGAAGAAGACTTAGAGCGTGCCATTTGCTTATTTGTACATAGCTGTGTCTAATAATATTTTGAAGAAACATAAATTTTAATTTATATTTTTTAAAGCGTTGGGACCTAGTTGTTAGGTAATATAAAATTTGATGTTTTATTCTAATGACTATATTGTTTTACACTTTTTATGGGAAAAAGCTTAGATAATCCTCACCTTTTAAATTAAATGTTTTTTTACGATATAGCGTGAATGTGAAACACCACTTTTTAAAAATATTTATTTTAGCAAATTATTTCCTAACTTCAGAGTGATATTTTTTGGATCTTACTACGTATAGTACAATGACTGCGATCTTGCCTTAGGCATAATTTGATCATTTTACTGGCTAATTGTAGCATTAATTAGCTAAAATTTAACATTTACATTTTATGTTAGACATAAATATGTAGCTTAGCTGGTTTTACTTTTTAAATGTAAGTTAATTATTTTTGATTAATATTTATCATTTTTATTTAGATTTAATGAGGATAATTATATAGGGTTAACACACTTTGCCCCTAAATCGTTAAATGAATAATCATTTTGTTTTAAACTTTGAATATTTCGAGATCAAAGGAGGAATTGAAGTTGTAGAGCGGTTTTTATCTTTTTTTGTTTAAAGAGTATCTAATTAGAATGTTGTCTATGAACAGTTATATAGAAATGTAGATGTGGTTTTCCAATTATATTGTGCTTTATGCGGTTAACTTTATTAATCTTGAAAACAGACACCAGAGTATGCTTTCATACCACTAAATGTACGCCAGTTAACAATCAAAGAACTTTAAATAAATTACTTTGCGTCATTTATTAGCATATTCACATAGCTCTGTTTTGTACATTCAGATCACTTCAATTATTGCATTATGCGTTAAAATGTTTCAAAAATCAGTCTTGTTTTTTTTTCTATCAACGAACGAAAGACATTTATTGGTTGTTATATTAATTTAGGCAGATAAATAGGTGAATAAATGTTGTTTCCTTCCCCGAGTGAAATTTACTAACCAGCCTTGCAAATGATTTTTCTGATTTTGCAAAATACAAGAGTGGATATAAATATCAACCAGAATTTCTTTTGCACATGCCATGAGGTGAACGGAGAGGGGCACGACTTCTGACTATTGAGAGTAAAATTTTCATCTTGTAATACCGCTATTTTAGTCAATATCACGATGTCAGAGCAAGAAAGTACCATTGTCCGTTACCCAACAGATTATTATCAAGTTTCTTACGACAGCGCAGCTAACAAAGTCCAAAATTTTGAAAAAACTTAAGGACAGTTTGGAGAAAACACCCTTAAGGGCACTGGAGTGTATGCTTAACATAAACAATTTGTGGGAGTATAAGAAGAATATTCGCATTATTCTACCGATTCAAAATTACTGACATTGCTTCTAAGTTCGGAATACGCGGGCAGTCTGAAAATTTTTAGTCTAACATAAAAACAAATATTTTTTTTGTTAAATTTAATTTTATTTTTAACATAGTCTCTTTTTAAGTCGATACATTTTTTCCAGCGATACTCCGACTTCCTTAACCCGCTCAAATAGTAGTTGACGCCTTGCTCTGCAAAATAGGTGTCCTCGATTGATGAAAATCTCTGTCCTCCGAGCCTTTGAGCTTAATAAACAGGAAACAGTCGCTAGATCTGGTGATCAATCAATTCAAACTGCAATTTGTGAATGTTGCGCCGAAGTGTGAGTCTTGATGGAAGAGTACTTTTCCGTTTCAAATGGGGCTGTTTTTCAACAATTGCTGACTTTAATTGGTCCAGTAACGATGCGTAGTATGACCCAATTACTGTTTTTCCTTTTTGTAAGTAGTCGACGAACAAAATTTCCTGACTATCCCATAAAAAACAGTCACCATCACCTTCCTGGTTGATGAAACTATCTTTGCCTTTTTTTGAACAGGTTTGCTCCTCACAATCCACTGTTTTGACTGTTCCTTTGTTTCAGAAGTGTAATAGCGAACCCAAGTTTCATCGACGGTGATAAATCGACCCAAAAAGTCCGACTCGTTTCGCTGAAATCGCTTAAGCAGGGCCTTGGAAACGTTCCTTCGAATGAAGTTTTGGTTCAATGCGAGCAAGCACGGGACTCAACACGCGGACAGCTTTCTCATGGCCAATATAAGATTACAACAATTTTTGCTTCCTGGCAGTATTCAATCAGCTTTTCGCCTCGATCGTTCCTGTCTTCTAATACGTAACTTCCAATGATATTGTCTATTCTATTTTATATTATTTTATACTCTTCATAATATTTGTGAATTATTCATAGAAGCCATTTATTTCTTCTTCGTTATTGCTGTTCCTTTAGATTGTAGTATTATTCTGTCTGATATTGGTGATATTCATGTCTTTGAGACATTGCAATTTGCGCAACCTTGTTCTCGTCGGTCAGCATTCGTGAGAACCGCCTTGAAGAAACTTTCCGAATTTTCAAATCATCATACAAAATAGACTCTACAGACCCTACGGAAATGCCAAATTTCGAGGTGATATCACGCACACCTAATCGACGGTCTTCTATAACATCTTGCTCCACTCGCGCAACCATGGTTTTGGTCCAGCTGTTTCCATAACGCCTTCGCCGCATGTGTCACTCAATTAGCAATGAATTTTACGACTAAAGAAAAGAAAACAGATAATTACACATTCTTAAACACTAAACGTAGCCAATTGAAGTGTACAAAAAACAACACTCACTCTAATGGCGGTAATTCGACCTATGTATAGTGTATGGTGCTGCTATCTATATTACAAATTTAAAAATATTTCCCCCGTCTTTTAAAATTTACTGCATATTTCTACTTCCTGTCACTACTGAGAAAAAAACTTGAAGCCCTTAGAACTTGAACGCAACCTCGTAGATTTGGATCCGCTTTCTCATATTTCATATTTTATTGTTTTATTTTTTTCTGATTAAAAACAGCAGAGTACTTGGTTGCTAATCTGATACTGGAAAGTTAAGCAGAGAATCAGATGCTGCATTCTGCGCTCTTCAGCAAACACAAATTTATCTTCATCTGTATGTAGTATTTGTGATTAATAAAAGATGAGTTACAAGGTCTGCTTATCCCCGTTCCTGACGCTTGCATTTGCATGGATATAGGCTTACTCTGGCACGATGCTGCATCCTCTCTCCCATTAAATGTCAACGATAACAAAAACACATTACTGTAAATGTACATCTACCATCCACATGCTGCGCCGTAACAGATGCCCTTATAAGAGCGCTACCCGTTTCCGGTTCGCCGCCGCAGATAGTATTTCAATTGTTGGGCGCAATTGTTGGCATTCAATATCCGGTAGGCATTTTAATGCGTTTCCTACGCACTCTCGCCTCGGAACAAAACAGAACAGAAGTTACGGCGTCGTATTTCTGAGGTTCGGTTTTATTTAGACGTCCCAGTAGTAAAGTTCCTTGAACTACGCGCGCACTGACGGCGTATTTTAAGGCCGGAGTTGTCTAATGTTGGATCATTCAAGTGCCCACTGTTTATTTGAACTAATATGATTAGGGAGTTTACGGCGATATCGATTTGACTTACGTAATGTCACGGAACAAAATTAAAACAGAACCACAGAATGTCGTCTGCTATATAGTCTTGACGTGAGGGTAGTGATCTTTGAGGTTTTATTTACTCTTTTACTGCTTTTGCCATTTATAAACTGCAGTTTGTATAAAATTTATCAAAAATAAATTGTGCAAGGTTATCTAACTCAAAATTTACTGTATTGTGGTTCCTCACAGAAGAAAATGGAGCCATGCTGAACACTACCCACATTCTTTGGTATTGTAGGCGCATGAACAGCGATGTACTAAAATTGTTTACGGGTGTTGTGACACCTTAATATATAATTCGTGATAGCATCAAGCATAATTTTTTATTGTTGAATATCTTCGAGCTTCCACTGATGTCACTTTATGTCACATTTGTGGAGTAACGTCTGAACTTAAAAATGGTATACACTATTTATTATTTTTAAATACATGTAACATAAATAATGTTCCTTTTAGATATACTAAAGTAGAAAAGTATTAAAAAATATGGTGCTCGACGACTAGACAGTAAGAGCATATATATGAAAGCCCTCTAAGTTTACAAACTGTGCTTCTACGCGGCTCCTTGGAGCCTCACCATTATAATATTTACTGTATATTGATATTATTTAATTGTATTGATTTTGATTGCAACAAGTTATAAGTACCCTTAATTGCAATGTTAATTTTTAAATGTTTACGAACCTAAATACTTAAAAAATAAGTTACTAATACGTCATTCGTCTGTCATTAATCAACTCTTGTGAAAAACGGACCACTTCCACGAATTTAGAAGTAAAGTAAAAATAAAGCACAATCCAGAGTATAACTGCAGAGATACTTTAACTTATAAATTATTAGAGACACTTATTTAGGTGGAAGTGATTCTTCAAATAGAAGTTTAGAACTTTCTACAAACTTTGACACCTCAATGTGAGTACTTCTCAGTTTAATGCCAGGCGTGTTCACCGGACGTGGGACCAATTTTGCCCGTTTCTGAAAAATGCCCTTCTTTGTTCAAAGTTGAAATTTCATTCATATTTAAATCTAGTGAAAATGGAACATTTAACACGTAACTGTCAAACCAAGAAATTTTAAATGAAAAACATGTTCTAGAAGAATCAAGAAGAATTAGAAAAGGGTGCATCATCTTAGCAGAAGTTGTAAAGGAATTAATGGAGCCAATTACAGAAAGAAAATTCAATTAACAAGAATGATAAGGATTTCTTACCCACTGTTCATAAAACAGGGAACTAAAAATAAACCTAAACGGAAAGCATTGGTGCTAAATCTACAGAATCTTAAGAAATTGGACACTAAAGACACTAAACGAAGCGATGTTGTATCCTATTTTTGAAATCAAATCACACTGCTCGCAACTATAAGTCTGAAACAAATGATCAATAAGCAAGCATAGACATTATGCACTTCTATGTGGAGGAATGGAATTAATTCCAAATACTCAAGTTCACTCTTACAGCCTTCATTTTCTTAAGGAAATAATCTTATAAACTCGGCAAGTCTAAGTAATGTACAACAAGGCCTTGTTAGAGTCAGCTGTAAGACTTATTGTACTCCAGCTTTATAATAAAATCGTAAATTTTCGGAGAACCCAGCGTTATTCAGCACCACAGGGTTTAAAGTATATAGAGTACACAAAATAATTTCTCTATGGATTTAGATGTACCGAATAATGGATTTTGAATTAATGAACTAGAGAGGACAAACATTTGGATTTCTAATATTAGACCAGGCTGCCGGAAAGTAGAAATGTTGATCAGAACCGATTATCTTCCATAAATTAAAGTAGACAATTCGTACAAACTACAAAACGGATTGTTATGAGATAAAACGTAATTATTATACATTCAGCGAATACATATAGTAATATAATAAATCATCATGACACACCTCTGAACCGCCCCTGAAACGCAGAAAGATGTGCGCCGAAGCCAGGTTTACAATGTAGCATTTATAACAATATTTAATGTTTACCTTTTTGCGTTAAACAAATGAATTAAAATTTAAAAATCTGGTGTGAACATCACACGACCTTCCTTATCCTATTATATATATATATATATATATATATATATATATATATATATATATATATATATATATCGGCCTGCGCTGCTCTCGTCCCAGAACTTGTTATTTAAAAGGACGAGGCGCGAGTCCAACACTCGAAAGTTGATTAAAATAAACAGTACAAGACAATAATTGACTCGTACTTACAATTTTGCTACGTCACTGAAGGTAACCGTGAGCTCGGTCGCACAGCCTGCGTGCTCCCTCCTAGCGGCCAAGCGCTCCCCCCGTCCTTCCGCAGTCGGCCCGGTAGCTCTCCGAGCGCGCTGTGATTGGTCCGTTTAATTAATTTTTAATCGACTATAACTTATTTATTTGACCTCGGATCAAAAAATTTCATTGTAATTTTTTGTTCGTCGCGGTCTGATCTATCCGGTAATATAAATTTCCCGAAACTTTTTCGGAACACCCGGTATATTAAAAATCCTGAGTTTCAATTTTTTTCGAGTTCCTATTTTACCAACTTTTATTTTACATTCATGTTTATCTTATGATACAAATCATTTTTATTCTCATACATTTTTTGTATCTTCAACCGTTTAGATTCGCGACCGCTTTGCGACCGATTTTGCGACCTTGTGGCCAAACGGCTTGGCCGATTTTTACCAAAAGCTTCGCACTGCGTCCCCTACCTACAAGTAACTTGCATACCAAAATTCAAGTCTCTAGCTCTTACGGTTCTCAAGATATCTTGTTTACTGACAGACCGACAGACACACACACACACACACACACACACACACACGAACCAATGGCCCAAACCAACTCTTTTGGTGTCCTGAGGCTATATTTCGTCCAGAAATGTGAAAAACTTGGTAGGTCAAATTTCCGCCGATTACATTACTTTCCTTACTATAGGATGGGGAAAGTAAAAACTTACTTTTACAATACACGCTATCATTAATAGTGAGATACAAATTAAATCGTCGCTTCTGACCGCAACAAGTTAGCCGCAGCACTAACACACGAGTGCCTAACAATGGGTCAGTGTGTACCTGACTACTGAAATATCGACACTTTTTTAAACCGGCCAATAATGGACAGTTATTTAAAATGAGCGGGAATTTTAAACAGTTTTATTATTATACGTATTCGCTGAACGGATTATAGACTGGACACTGATGGGTTTTGGACGAGTTGTAGTTCGAGTTTCTAGATCTGCATTGCAAATGACATGAGGATACTTCGCTCAATGCGTTGACTTGTTGAAAATTCAAGATTTATTGGATTCATCAAGTTTACTTTGTAACTGAAGTCAAACTGAATGTAACTTGAAGTGGACTTACCATCAAATTTTTAGTAACCTTCCAGGGGTACTTAGTAAGTGGAGTAATGCAGGTGGAAGTATGTAGCAAATTATAAATAACCTTGGTGACAATGTGAATTGTTAAGTGAGAACAAACCTAATTAGTTAAATACAAATTAATAATCTGTCATTCGCTTGGCATCGTTCAAGCCTTTATCAAGAATGGATGAGTCTTACAAACTTAGAAGAAGGCAATTATTTTAGATTATTAATTATTAGAAACACACTTTTTAAGTGGAAGCTACTCTTCCTACAATGGTCATTGATATTATTTAATGTAGTGCAAATAGTAATATTTTATAGGTAAGTAAAAAACAAATCATAAACCTACGTTATCTACCTACGTTATAACTTACATCTGCCCTTCTCAAATGTACATCTATATCCTAGAATAGAATCTTAATTTACAATCAATCTTAAGCATTTTACTTGCAGTAGATTTTATTCAACACTAACACCTGTACAATTGTTTATGCATTATAGATTTTAATAAACTTTAAAATACGTAAGCCAAATTTTTGTTAGTAACCCGCACATGTATTTCAGCATGTTCAACTACAGAAATTACAAGATTGCAGATAAAATTTCTCAGAATTTATTGTTGCAGGTGTTGCTTCTCCCTTATATGGTTCAGATATAGAATATTATTTATACTTTTTTTGTGGTACATTGGCTAAGTTGCCTAATTTAACTCGTAATGAGGTTTGATTAATGATAAAATCGAATTTTTTAAACAAAGTAGTAGATTTGTATACATTATTTTACCTTTTAATAAAAATCATTAAAATGATGTATGTGCTTACGCTTACCAGATTCAGATTATTGTAAAATTATTAACCTTTACTTTTTGAATGGTTCTTAAGATTGAACTTTATTGAGTATCAAAGTACACAATCGTCTACTAAATATGAAATATTATATCTGACAAATCGCCATCTCGACTTCAGAGCCAAATCTTGGTCTTTTCATAAGATTTTTAATTGCGATGTGATCAATTTTAACATCGGATTTCGTTCTTACGATTATTAACTGCTTAAGGTTTTAGGTAATCCCACAAAAAAGGCGCACAATATCATCATCACAATATCGTGCTGATCAATTGATGTTGAATAGGAAATTAATAGTGGAGCAAATCTATTATAGCTCGAGCTGTATGGCAATATATTTATTCCAGATCCATATTGTCCACTTTGTATTATAAAACGTGCTTAGTGATCACCATTCTCAAAATCCACATCAGGCAGTTCAGGATTCATTTTCTTTTTATGATTTATACGAGGATTTTACTAATTTCAAATGCGACAATTTGTTTCTTTACGAACCTGTGGAGTTGAAAATTTCTTAAAGTGAGAATCTAGCAAGTGTACAAGTATGAAGTTCGGATTTGAAACAACAGATGATGCGCCATTGCTGTATGGAGTATAAAAATTTGACGTATATGGCATTTTATTGTGCGCACAAGTAATAAGTTGAAGAAGTGTTTAAATAGTATTATTTTGCTGTGTTCAATATGTCGAAATGTGTGCCAAACAAAGAGCATTCGCGGACAGCATTAATTTTTTGTTTTTATTTGAAGAAAACTGCTGCTGAATCATACCGATTACTTCGACAAGTTTATGGTAAACTTGCTCCATCACAAGATACGTGTGAACGGCGGTTTCGGCGTTCCAAAAGTGACGATTTCGATGTTGCAGACAAGGAACACGGAAAACCGCCAAAGAAGTACGAAGATGTGGAATTGCAAGCATTGCTTAACGAAGTCGATTCACAAACACAGAGCAATTGAACGTTAGTCAACAAGCTGTTTTCAATCACATACGAGAGACGGGAAAGATTCAGAAGATCTGCAGGTGGAAAGGCGCGGAAACACATTTGAAATTTTGCTCGAACAGTACAAAAGAAAGTCGTTTTTGCATCGTATCGTTACTGGGGATGAAAAGTGGATATATTTTGAGAATTCCAAGCGCAAAAAATCATGACTAAACCGAGGCACACCATCCACGTCAACTACAAGACCGAATCGCTTTGGCAGAAAAACAATGCTCTGTGTTTGTTGGGACTAGAAAAGTTAAACGGTTAATACCAAACGCTACCAACAACAATTGATCGATTTGAATCGTTCGCTACTCGCAAAACGACCAGAATATCGAAAAAGGCAACACGTCAGTTCATTTTCCTCATGATAATGCTCCATCACATACGGCAAAGCTGATTCGTGACACATTTGGAAGCACTCAACTGGAAAATGCTACCCCCTGCGGCTTACTCACCAGACTTAGCTCCTTTCGATTACCACTTGTTTGCATCAATGGGCCACGTACTTGCTGAGCAGCGCTTTGATTTGTTCGAAGATGTGAAAAAATGGCTCGATCAATGGTTCGCGGCAAAGAGAAAGATTTTTACTGGCGTAGTATCCACAAATTACCCGAAAGGCGGGAAAAATGTGTAACTAGCAATGGAGCATATTTTGAATAAACCAATTTTTACCATTCTTCCGAATTTAACGTTTTTTTTTTTTGAAAAAATCCGCGTTTTATACTTGTACACCTGGTATTTCATGATACCAATTAACGAATTGTTGACGGTGAGAATGAGCAGCAAGCTTAAGTGTAAGTTTAATTTTGTTCTTCTTTAATGAGTATTCGCTGGAAAGGAGCTTCTAGAAATGGTCAATTATTGTACACGATATCGAGTCGATGTTTTTGGATTTGAAGCGGTACTTTGATTACCTATGGAAATATTCCCACGGAATATTATCCCACGCTGATACTTGCGAGGTCTTGCATCCATTACCCATTCGGTTTTATCAAATTTTGTAAATCAGTTTTCGGAAACTTGATTCATTTGAAACACTGTTTCGACTAAAAATCTCATGGAGCTTCCGCACGGTTTCCGAAAATTTTCACCAATTCTAAAATGCGTTTTAACAATAATAACTTGCTCTTCGTTTGTATAAGGTGCCACATTTAGTAATAGGAAGAATCATAAACGACATTGTTAAAGTTCGAGGGCAAAACCAAAAAAGTCATGAAGTTTAATTCAAGCGTTCAGTTTGTGTCAGCTTTTACTGTTTAATTTATTTGGTGATTTTACAGCAGGCAAGTTTCAAAAACAAGTTACATTTGAACCAATAGCGATACGTTGAAATTAAATGAAAAGAAACGCCTTTTGTGCACTAATAAACCATTTTATTTAAAAAAAATTAAAGGCTGTGTAGACTAAGATACAAATGGAGATATTTGCACCATCGTTGAAGGCCGTTTGTTTTTGGATACATTAATTTAAATGTGGTCGAACGTGTACTGAAGACGTCCAGTTGAAATCATCACAATCCATTGGTTAAGAAACGCTACAATATCATTATGGGAGACTAGTAAATAAAAGTACGACGTGATAGGCATATAATGAAAAATGTTACACGACAAAGCTATGTGCAAGGTAGGTGCCACGACTACTGACTGTCGACCAAAATAGCAGTGTTTAGCAAAAGTCGTGACCGAATTACTTTTTACGTCGACTCGCTACCATAGGCGAAACATAAACCCACCACTACAAGCAAATATGGAGCAGTAATAAAAACAGTGGACAACGAGAGGTGAAAGCGCTCTGAAGCGGCAAAAATTATTTTATCGGATGGGAAGGTGAGCGTCACAGTTTTTTAATATTTTCAAGATATTATCTTGATCATCTACTTGGAGAAGAAAAACACAATTTAATTAAAAACGGCAACATCTAGCACATAATGAAGTGCTATACCACCAAGATAAAATTCAGGTGCACGTAAGTCTAGCATCGCAGTGCCAAAATCGGTTTCTGTATCAAGCAGCGTAACTTAGTAGGGAAAAATTATGAGTATGTAGCTGTCAATGAATATTATGTTGAAAAATAAAAATGATTTTTTTAAATAACTGTCTATACCCTAATTATTAAACCCCTATTACACATGTAATTTATTATTAAATAAAATCATTGGTGTATTCTGTTTTTATAACAGGTGCATTATTCTACGAAACCTTTCAATTTAATTTTTTAATTTCTTATGTAGTGTGGTAGACTGACAGAAGATAAAAAATATATACAATTAGGTGAGCTCTTCGCCGCTAGGAGGGAGCACGCAGGCGATAATGGGGAACGTAACAAAATTTTATGTACGAGTCAATTATTGTCTTGTACTGTTTATTTTAATCAGCTTTCGAGTGTTGGACTCGCGCCTCGTCCTTTTTTAAAATAACAAGTTCCGGGACGAGAGCAGCGCAGAGCCGAGACGATGGACCCGGTATAATATATAATAATAGGATACGGAAAGTCGTGTGATGTTCACACCAGATTTTTTTATAAGGAATTTCACAAATTAATTGTTATTTGTGGTAGCGTTAATACAGATATGCTAATACATAACACAGATCAGAATAACAGAAAGGTTATTGTCACCTTTTAGAAATACAAATTAATATGGTTGATTTAAACACAGTATGGTAGATGAACTAAGTCAGTTAATCACCATCAGAATCACTCGATATTAGATAAATGTATTGACGTAATTTTCGCTTCAATGTGTGTATTTGTTTTTGACCAAGATTATAATACGCTGCACTATTGCGCTTGTCAATGTTGCTGTGGAATTTTTGGGTTAATTTTTTAATGTGTTTGTAGGTATGCCGAACTCAGTGTGGAGTTGATAATTAGTAATGAACCATGGGGTATTGACAGAGATCCTTAGGATTTTGTTTTTCAGAACTTGGATTTTATTCAAGTTCGTCTTTGATGTGTTCTCCCAGACGACGAACCATAAAAAACTAGCGTCTGAATTAAAGATTTGTATAATAGAGTGGCACATTCAATTTTAACTGGAGATTTTCTGTTAATAGGCGGGTATAACTGTGCTAGTCTCGTATAACCCTCGATGAGTTTTAATTATATGAAATATTCAAGTTAGGCGGGAGCCCAAGTACAGGCCTAGGTATTTCATTGCTTCCGTTTTTGGATTCCAGATAATACGATTGTGTTGATTGAGACTGGAGGTGGGTTAACATGCGTGTAAGTGTGAAAATCTCTACGACGCATTTATCATGATTGATTGTCAAGTTCCATTATTTTATCCATCCGCCTATTTGCAACTAGTTGATCGCTACTAGTAGATGTTCGTTTCTTACTAATGCCGGTATCATCTGCATATAATGCCAGATCTGCAGTGATGTTGGAAATATCCCCGAGCAGGATACTGAAGAGTATTGGACCAAGCTGACCCATGGCAAGAGTTAAATTCGTTGCTTCCATTTCCGCCTAAATTGAACGCGCTCGGTAACAAGGGGGCGATGTTCTTCACAATAACACTTTCTTTAACGACATCATTGAAGAGAAGTAAAGTTCATCACTTCAAATTTCAATGTATTTGATGGCATTTGCGGAATTATCACACAAAATTTACCATAATATACTATTATGCCAAATAGCACTACACAACATTGTGCAAATTCTTCCCCATATTTTTAATTTGGACAGGGGTTTATTATTCGATTGATTGGACGAACGTTTCCATACCTAGGTTCTACCATTGTCATTAAATTAGCAGTGTAGGCTTTCATCAAAACATTCGATTGAGCAAAGTTTCTTTTTTCAGTTTAGTCACTGTTTTTCAGGAGTTCTTAACAACTGCTTGATTTACTCGTTGTGAGTGTCCTGGAAGGTCAGGCTTTGGCAGTACTGATTGTTTTTTACTTCTTTAATTTCAATAATTACTGGATTGACTATTGGCAAGGATACTTTTGAATACTCCTTCGTTACATAGCACTTGATCAACCTACTTTATAATACACTTACTACTCGTACCATCTAGATATTTGTTTCTATATAAGCATAGCATGATTCAAACAACATTAAATTGCGCTCTTTTTTACTTTGAATTACCAACATTCTCTTACTTCTTATATTAGTTTGATATAACCAATGCATCTTTGAAAATTTCCATCACAAAATAATTTTATCACGCAATTTTTAACATGTTACTTAGTTTTGTTACATAAAATTCACGTAAATAAGTTTATAGCTTTGTAATTATTTATAGCACAGTTAAAAAGAATTTTTTAAACAACTCATTTAGTATTATTTAAATTGGAAAACTTGATAATTAGAAAGTTCAATGACACATGCACAAACAGATTCGTTCTGTTAATGTAGTAAGTACAAAAATTATTCCAATTGAAAGTGTACTGATTATATGATAAAATTTATTGATATTCCATAGATTTCAGTAAATGCATCTATAATTTTGGTTTTACTGATACCTAAATAAATGTCAAAAGATTTCCACACTGCAATATTTCCAATATTTGCCAAATCGAATTAAAAATTAGCCAACAGTTCTCACAATTTTTATACCCTATGTAAGTGGAACAAATAAATTGGAAATCTATACATGGTGTAAGAAAAGATTCTTTTTTATCAAAGAGTACATGAGCTATTTCTAAACAAACTAGATTTTTTATAATTTGAATAACTAAATTCTGCCAATAATCTAAGAAATTGGGCTTTTAAAAATGCATTTCATATAGCTAAACAGTACTATCAAAAATGAGTTAAATAGGACAATGAAAAAGTTATGCGTACACCTTTAATTTTCATAACCATTCAAAATACTTTTTTTATACTCTATGCACGTTTACATTTTTCGAAACTAGTTAGTTGCCCAGCCTCGTCATTTCATCCTCTCGTCTTTCTTTTAGCCTGTTCTTTAAGCTATAAAAACAAACGTAGGTTTAGTCACCTGTTACTAAACTATTCACATAGTGAGATGTTTCTTTTTTAAATTTATTAAGCATCTCGCGTGACTACACAACGCGTCGTATTATCGGTTAAGGTAATCGAACAATCTTTTGTAGTTTGAAGGTGTTCGCAAAGAATAATATAAATTATATAACATTATAAATATAAAATAAAAAAACACCATATTTATTTTGATCGCAACAATCGCAGATGGGCGTCTTATAAATAAAAATTTCCTCTCTAAAACTCCCGATAACTCCTGAGTATGGTGGTACGATAAAGACAATCATTTCTCAGGCCGAAAGCTGGCTCTTTAAAACACGTATGAATAACACAAGCCTGCAAAATTTGGGTTGTGCTTTTTAACTATTGATAATTGATTTTTATGTATTTTTTAGCTCTGAATCTGAAAATGACCTTCATTCTTTAATCACGTCAGAATCGTAATATTTCAAAATTTGTAAAGTCGAAAAATTGCGAAAAATAAGACTTCAAAATAGACTTAAAACGTTTTTTTTCTTATAATTTATTTATTTTTTGGCTTATACTGTATTCCTATAGCTAAACAGTTTGAAGAGGTGAGCAGTGGGGGGGGGGCTATTGACTCCTTAATTTCTAATGAGAATTGCCTAAAAATTAGCCTAATTGTTTATTTTAGTGCTTTTTTAAACTAATATATTTTTATTTATTTAATTAATTTTTATGAAGTACGTCATGCCTTTGGAACCCCCCCTCTTCACCACCCTTAATGAGGAAGTATGTAAAATACTTATAATTTTATTCCTTGTGTCGAAGTTTCTTTCGTCGGACTGCTTCACGTTTTTCTTTTATCTTCTCTATGGGGTTTATCTCGGTGTAACATTATAGTAGTCTATTTTTCTTGATATCTTATTTTCGTTTTTTTTTTTTTTTGATGTTATGATGAAATCCCTCATCCATTTCTTCTCTAACGGCACCCGAATTTTGAAGGAAATAGGCCAAATGTGAATTTAGGAAATGAACTTTTATGCTCATGAAGCAGCCTAAATTTTTGTACTTCTGCAGCATGTTCTCAGCGACTGATTTGAAGTTTGGATTCTTTTTGTTGCCCAGAAATCTGGTTACTACCTCTTTAAAGGCTTCCCAGACTTCTTTTTCTGCACTTCCATTTGTTTCTCAAAATTACCATCTTTGAGAGGTTTCCTAATGCCAGGATTAGTAGACACCCTGTTTTATTTCGGCGGTTAATAAGGCTGGAAATTTGTCACAGATGTATTTCTGTTTTACCTTCTTTTGGTAGGTAAAATTAATGGTACATAACGCGATAACAATACCGACAGTATTGTACGCCCATGAAAATTGGACGATACAAACATGAAAATATAATAACGGCCACAGAAATGAAACACTTAAGAAGGATAGCGAATAAGACAAAGTTTGATAGAGTACGGAATGAGGAAATAAGAGAAACTTTACAACAGGAATCAAAGAAAATCAAACAGAGACAGTTAACATGGTACGGTCATATACAACGAATGAAACTAGAAAGAATATGCAGAAAAATGTTCGAAGCAAGAAGTGTGAAGAAAATAAGAAAGGGAAGACCCAGGAAGAAATGGATAAGTCAAATCATCGATATGGGAAAGGCAAGAGGAAAAACAGTAAACGCAATGAAAAGTTTAGCAAGAGACAGAAAAGAATGGAAGAAATGGGTAAGGAGGACTGGGACGTATAAATCCGACGCTGGAAGGCGTAAGGATAAGACCGAAGAAGAATTGCTAAATCAAACCTAACTTGATATGCAGAGGTGCAAGGAGAACTGTATTCGGATCTGAGAGGGCTTTGCAGAACACTGAACACATTTTTGGTCCCAGGTTCTAATGAAGCTTTTTTTATAGATCTTTCTTATCCAATGATTTTTTCTGCTTCTGCTATCCCATTTACACAAAAAATAAGGAAACTTTATATACCCTCCTTACGCCATACGCAATCCACTTATGATTGTTGTATTTAAATTTATTGAGAACTAATTCCACATTTTCATAACACTCTTTTAAATGGACAGAATGTCCGACAGGTATTGACACATACGTATTTCCATTGTGAAGCAGGATAATTTTGAGGCTTTTTTTGGACGAACCTATGAACAGTCTTCAATCGGTACTTCGTACGGAATGTTAAATTAAATCAGTAGTCCACGTAAATCAGTATAGAAAATGAATTAATTCTTCTTCTTCCGAAAAATATGGAACAATTTTTTCTCTGTACCTGAACCAAGGAAATGAGGTGTCAGCTCCTAGCAGGTTTTTATCTTTAAACCTCGAACCAAGCAATTCTGAATTTTCTTTGGTCAGATGTAAGTCTCGAACTAAATCGTTTAGTTCATACTGTTAAAAATCTGGTGTAAACATCACACGACCTTCGTTATCCTATTATTATTATTATTATTATTATATATATATATATATATATATATATATATATATATATATATATATATATATATATATATATATATATATATATATATATATCGACCCTGCGCTGCTCTCGTCCCGGAACTTGTTATTTTAAAAACGGACGGGGCACGAGTCCAACACTCGAAAGCTGATTAAAATAAACAGTACAAGACAATAATTGACTCGTACTTACAATTTTGCTACGTCACTGAAGGTAACCGTGCGAGCTCTGTCGCACAGCCTTCGCCATTATCGCCTGCGTGCTCCCTCCAAGCGGCCAAGCGTTCCCCCCGTCCTCCCGCAGTCGGCCCGGTAGCTCTCCGAGCGCGCTGTGATTGGTCCGTTTAATTAACTTTTAATCGGCTATAACTTATTTATTTGACCTCGGATGAAAAAATTTCATTATAATTTTTTGTTCGTCTCGGTTTGATCTATCCGGTAATATAAATTTCCCGAAACATTTTATGAACAACCGGTATATTAAAAATCCTGAACTTCAATTTTTTTCGAGTTCCTATTTTACCAACTTTTATTTTAAATTCATGTTTATCTCATTGTATGAAATCATTTTTATTCTCATAAATTTTTTGTATCTTCAACCGTTTAGATTCGCGACCACTTTGCGACCGATTTTGCGACCTTGTGACCAAACGGCTCGGCCGATTTTTACCAAAAGTTTCGCACTGCGTTTCGTACCTACAAGTAACTTGCATACTAAAATTCAAGTCTCTAGCTCTTACGGTTCTCAAGATATCTTGTTTACTGACAGACCAACAGACACACACCTTATAGAATAAAGTAAAAGAAGAAAAGTAAAAAATCTCTGGTGCACAGTTACCTGTAGGTTTGTACTCCTCGATATTATCTTCATTTGAATCACATTTGGAACCATCTATTTCAGATAAATTTTCTGGTGGAATTGGCACTGGTGCGTCTGTACCATGAGGAACTAGTGGTAAAGCGGTTGCCATATTCGGATAGATGATTCTTTTTTTATTCTTGTAATTGAAATTATGAACACCAGTCTTGTGGCTCTCGCCATACCATTAGAACTCCAAATCTGAACGCTTCTTGTTGATCCTTTGACCTTTGACCATCGTCTTTCAACACATGTTCAACAAACGTAGTGGGGTGCCCAAGTTTTGTCTTGACTCCTATTTTCATTCCGAAATATGCGAGCTTCACTTGTAGAACGAAACTTGTTAAATTTCCACAACTCACAACAAATGCAACAAAAAGAATCTACAGGCTTTTTACAGCCTCTTGAAGCCATTTAGAAAACGCAGTTTGCTTTATGGCCTGAAAATAAACTTTTAATCGACAAAAACGCGTTTGATCACGGAGGAGGGAAGAAAACTCGATTTACTCACGAAAATAGCTGATAGTTGAAACAGCAATGAGAGTTGCACGGTGCATGAGTGCTGCGAATAGCTGCCAATAAGCATGTTACATCTTGTTAAGTCTTGTTACAACCTGTCAAATTTCTGTTACTCATATTTTCGCCAAACTGTCGACTTCACGAATTCACTGAAATTTGCGGTTTTCCAAAAATCCTGAAGTCATGGTAAAAAAATGAAGATCATTTCCAGATTCAGCGCTAAAAAATACATAAGAATCAGTTATCGAAAACTAAAAACACAACTATCGCAGGCTTGTGTATCAAACTAAAGTTGCAGCACAAAATTGCTCGTCATTTTGTTTTTGATTAAGATGATATTCCAAATTTTTCACTACAACATTTCAGGAGCAAATGACAACCACAGGGGTTGTCCTATCGTCTACAATATAAGTTTAAATCTCCCACAACGTACGACCATCGCTTTTACCGAAAAACTTTTCTCTTACCCTACATATAATTTTGTAAAAATAAATATTTGGAAATATAATAGGATGTCCAAAATGGTTTGATCGGCTTTTTATAAGATCTTTACTTTTACATTAATTAAATTTTAACACAAGACACAATTAATAATCAAAGTATTCTGCTTCGACTTCGATAATTTTCTGGCACTTTCAGATAAAGTTCTATGCCGCGGACGGTAGAATTCAGAATGCATCAAGACGTTTTTTCTTCTGATCAACGGTCAACGCGTGTGGCACCCACTTTGACTTCTTCCATTACTTCTTGCCTCCTGAAGAATGTTACAAATTATTTGAGGATTACAGTCGATTATCGGGAAATTATCGAAGGATTGTCTTCAGTTGTGTTGAGCGCAGCTTGACAATCGGTTTCTTGCGGGCGTCGAGAACGTTCTTTGTCGGCAAAACTTTTTTCGCCTTCTTTGAACTTTGAGAACCAACGTTTAGTAATGGTTTCTTCATCAATAATGTCTCTGTAAGCTTTACAAACATTTCTGCCGGACTCGGTAGTACTCATTTGTGGATTCAATTTGTATTAAAATACAAACAATTGAATATCTTCTCGTGTAAGCTCCATCCTGTAACAATCGTTGTATATCAAAAATTAAATTTTAATGGGGCCAATCGAAACTACTTGGACAACCTATTGTTTTCTTCCCACGAGCAACTGAATATTTTTTAAATTTTTTCATAATGAAGACAATTGATTGATTACATAGAAAATGTAAACATTTTACTGAATCTAGAAGCTGAAAAATATACTTTTATCTTATGTACATACGAAACTGTGCAACGTCAAAGGGTACAGAAGTCTAATAATATAGCGTTTCTTTAAAAAATATTAGTGGCTTTTCCATAGTTTCTAAATTAGAAGTTATAAATACTCCTACAAATTCCTACAAACAATAAAATAATTCTGTTGTTTACGGCTTCATGATATTAGATAAGGCAAACAAAATTCTTGAAAATGTCAACGTTCTGAAAATTATCTCGTTATTACTCAAAGGTCGACCGAAATGTCGCCCGACCTATAATACACTCGGAATGAATGCGAGCCCAGATAACGCAAAATATTATTATAGCGCGCTGTGGGCGGCTATTCTTATTGTTATTAAAGGAAACTAAATTATAAACGTATTGTATTAGAATTGTTTTGTTTTAATAGTTGGTAAGCAAGCACTTTGATACCTGAAAAAGTTAGAATTTGAAAGGAGAGAATTGCATAAATGTCGCTGTTACAACAATTTAAAGAGTCGATGAAGCCTGACTGATTCTTTCTGAAAATTTATAAATTTTAAATTTAAAATTTTGTATCAAATTGAAAAATTTTTCTTGAATAAAAAACAAAATATTAAAGTACAAAAGTGGCAGTTGCATACAAGGTCTGTCCGGAAAGTAATGCGCCCTATTTTTTCTGCCGTGACTATCAATCGCACGGCGTTACCGCTTGCACGGAAGGGAAGGGGGGAGTCCTGGGAACACAGCGCGACCCGCGCTTGTCAGCTCCGAGCTCCTGGAGCGTTACAGTGCCTGTTTCAGTGAACCCTTGGGTGAGTGCTCTGTCGAAATTAATACGGAACAAACTCTCGAGCAGCGATACGCGATAAAGTTTTGTTTCAAACTTGAGAGACTTTTGAGTTGCTTCAGAAGGCTTTTGATGAGGACTGCATATCATATTCACAGTACAAAAGGTGGCATAAAATGTTCGAGGAGGGTCGAAGAATGAGTGTCCGCCTAATGTCGGAAATACTTGACATTCCGAGAACCAATGTGCACGAGATTGTGACGAAAAACTTTCAAATGCGGAAGGTGTGCGCCAAACTTGTCCCGCGAGTGCTCACCGATGACCAAAAGAACAATCTCAACGCTCCCCCAGCCGCCCTACAGTTCTGATGTGGCCCCGCCCGACTTCTTTTTGTTTCCGAAGATTAAAAAATCCCTCAAAGGACAGCATTTGGGGACCCCAGAGAACATCAAGGCGGCTACGACGAGGTTACTAAAGGACATCCCAGTGAAGGACTTCCAGGACGCATATAAAGCATGGAAATCTCGTTGAAATAAGTGTGATGAAGCAGGAGGGATGTATTTCGAAGAATATTAAATAATTGTACGAATCGGTTCAATAAATTTCTTAAAACAAAAATTGGCGCATTACTTTCCGGACAGACCTTGTATGAAATATGGTGCCTGTCAGATGCACTCCATGCGAAGTTCTCCATAATGCTTTCCTACAAATCCATTCTTGTATTATTCTTCTCTTTAGTTTTGCCGTCTGGTTTGGTTTCCTTTAGTTATTCTTTGTCCTAGGTAGATGTAGTCTTCTACCTGCTCAATTTCCTTGTTGTCTATTGTTTATCCTTCTTTCATTTTCTTCCATTATACTCGATATGTATTTTGTTTTTCTTTATTTATTTTTAATCCCATTTTTTTCGACTTTTTATTTAATTTTTTTAGCATCTTTTACAGTTCCTTAATTTTGTCTGTGATCAGCACAACATCGTCGGCAAATCTTAGATTCTTTAATGTTTCTCCTTTTATATTTATTCTCACTTTAGCCTTTAAACACATTTTTAAACACTATTCTTAGTTGCTTCGACTCTTTTTGTAATTTAACGGTAAATGTTGCATTCTTGTGTATGTCCTCAATTAAGGTGGAGTATCTGGAATCTATTCTTCCGTTTTGAAGAGCGTTCATTATAGCCCAGTGTTCTACACTATCGAACGCCTTTTCGTAATCAAGAAACGCTAGGTATATAAGTAGGTTATATTCTGTGGTTTTCTGTATTGGAACTCTGAGCTTTAGCAAGTGATCTAGCGTTCTATATTTTTTACGAAATCCAATTTGTTCAGATAAGCTTATTAGTTAATCTCTTTGCTATTACTTTTGACAGTAGTTTATACATTTGTGATAATAAGCTCATCGGACTGTAATTTGTTAATTTTGTTTCGTCTCCTTTTTTGTGTATAAAACCATTAGTGCATTTCTCCATCCTTTTATGCATTTGTTGAATAATATTTTTCCAAAGCGTTTTCCTTCTTTTATCAGTTCTATAATTAATTACTCCAACTTCTCCTGAAGCACATCGGTTCTTCATTTCTTCGAGTGAATTTTTTACTTCTACTACTGTTATCTTGGGTATGTCCTCCGAGTTGAGATTCGTTATTATTGGTCTTTTTATGAGTTCTTTTTTCTGTATCTTCTGATTTATATAGATTTCCATAAAACGTTTTAGCTATTTCTGTAATTTCATCTAGGTTGGTGATTGTTTTTCCTTCGTGCTTTTTCAGTTTTATTATTTTTTCTTCCCTTACGAGAGATTTCTTTTTAGTGCTTTGAAATTTGCGTTAGTTTCTATTGTTGTTTTAATTATTTACTCTTTATATGGTCTAATGTCTGAGTTCTCTTCTCAGTTTGTTACTAATTGTATTCTTCTTCTATTAGTTTTTTGTTTCTTTACTTACTTTTTGGTATCTTCTTTTGTCGTCATCTCTAGACACTTGAGTATCTGATTTTTTGATTATTTATTTCATTTATGGGTTTTTTATGTAAGTTTGTAGGGAGCTCTTGTTTTATTTGTATGGTAGTTGGTATTGCTCATTACTTTGTTGTAGATTGCAGATCTAATGCCTTTCTCTTGTCTTATAAGTTATTGTCTTTCTAATTTTGAATTTATCACCATTCTGCCTCGAATTAATTTATGATCACTGTAAGTGATGATTCTATTTTGCACTGTCACATCTTTGATTATGTTTTATGTGATGATATAATATAATCAGTCTCATTTCGGGTCTTTGCATCTGGACTTATCCAGGTCCATCGATTCTTAGGCTTTGTATAGAAAACAGTTTAATTGCATATAGATTGTTGCTCTCGCTAAAGTTCATCAATATGTTCCCACGATCGTTCTTATTTCCCAGACCATGCTGCTCCACATTTTGTTCCTATACATCTTTTCGTACGCCCAGTTTGGTGTTCAAATCTCCTATTAGCATGTCCTGCCTGCATTGTTTTTCCTTTACGCATTTACTAATACCGTGGTAGCATTCTTCGACCTCCTAGTCACTATGGTCTTTTGTTGGTGCGTAAGCTTGTATTACACTTGCTTTATATTTTTATGAGATATTAGTATTTAAGTAGGTGACCCTATCCGTTATAATACTTATAATATTTTTATTTATTAATAACAATTCAACACCCCTTATACTTCTTTTTTTATTTTCTCTGTAGTAAAGCCTGTGACCTGATGCTAGTTATCTGCATTTTTCTCCTCTTCGTCTCACTTCTCTTAGTTTCAAGATGTTCCTATTTGTTTTGTTTATCTCATATTCTAGCTCCAGTTGTTCTTGTGTTATTAGTGATCTTACATTATAGGTAGCTATATTTATTTCTGTTTGACACTTTTGTTTTTTATCTCTTCGAATTTTTGCTTTCTCCAGAATTCTAAAGGCTGGCAATTTTGCCGGTATGGGATTCTGGGTATTTAGCTCTACTTGAAACGCCACCCTTACCAGGTAGGTTGCCAAATGTTTTTTGGCATATGGATTGGGATAAATTTGGTTGGAGTAAGATTATCATTAGGACATGATTCTCCCCGGGAGTGGGAGGTGGAGAAAACCAAGACTCGCGTGGGCAGGGCCGTCTCCTTAAAGTAGATTTATCCTCTCCCAGGACTGCACAGAAGTACCTACCACTGCCCGAATCGTGTTCTTTAGCTCTTTATTATTAGCAAATATTATCAGGTCATCTGCGTATAATAGATCTTTTATCTTTATTTGGCTAAGTTTCTGAACTTTAGGTTCATCCCTCTTGCTTCTTTGTTTGCCTCTTTTACTATTTTGTTAATTATTATTATAAATAGTAGTGGGTTTAGAATACTTAGTTCCTTACTCCCCTGTATATAAAGAAGGTGTTCGACATTTTACCTTCAACTTTGACTATATTGTGTTTTTATGCACATCCTTTAAGATTTTCATCTTTGTGTTTTGTAAATAGCATTACACTGGAAAAGTGTAATATTTAGGATCTTGCATCCTCTCAATATTAGCCTTATGTTTGTGTGTCGGTATTGAGGATCGTCTGAGATCTGGAAGACCACATTCATTTTGAACTTTTCAGGCAGTCAACAGTCGTAAGTACTAGAATTTAACAAAATTCTCTTGGTAAGTAGAACATTATGTGCCTTAAAGAAAAATAGTAGAGAAGAAGCAAAAAGGTTGAAATGAAAAATGTTGTATAGGGATGAAAAAAATTTACATTAGCGGAATCTATCAACAAACAAAATGATAGGGTATACGCTAGGTCGTTGAGATGTCATCAGCTGAAATAGTTTGATGGGAAATGTATTATGATAGAGTATTTATATTTGTGAAAAGGGAGTCAAAACTTTGTTTTAGAAGGTGGAGTGAAATCTCTGAATAACACGCTTTTTCAATGTGAGTCTTAGAACTTTTAATAAGCCCAAAAGTGGTTAAGCAATAATGTGCCTTATTTTCTAACAGTAGGGGATTGACTTTCTAATAGCCCAGATCACAGTCTATTAGATGACATATTATGGACAGTTTTAGAAGGCTTGGTTTGCTCAAGAACACACTCTAATGTTGATTCTAGCCCCGACGGTTGCAGTCAATACTAGCTGCAGTGCATACTGCTATAGACGAGTGACTAGGACGTCTTAAAGTTTATATAGAGGCTAAAGATGGCCATTTCGAATAAATATGTAATTATACTTACCAATAACCATTTAATAAATTCTGAAAATATGCAAAAACAGTTAATCGTTTTATTTAGTTATTTTAATGAGTATGGAACAGCATTTATGGGACTACTGTGTATGTTATCCACAAAACTGTCAAACAAAGCAGAAACGAAACACCAATGCGTAACTGAAATATGTTGAAGTTTTAGTAGATCAATGTGTAGGGTATTTTCAAGAAGAAAAAGCAAGACCTTCAACACCTACTTCTACTTCGAACATCATTAAATAGAAAATTGCATATAATGAACATAGCTAAAAAAGGAACTACCAAGAATGGAAAATTACTTCTAGAGGTTCTATAAAATGAAAACTTTTAAAATATAAAATCAGTTTTATTTATGTTGAAATAAAACAAATCAATAGAAAAAATGAAAACAAGTGAATTACTAAGGGTTTACATTTTTTTCAAATAACACAATTAAGTTTAAAACTTTTCACCAGAAATGCATTCAAGTTACTTGTTGACCGTATCAAAACATGTTTGGAGTAAAAAAGTCTCAAAAAAGAATCCTCAAGAATAAACGGGGCTAATTACTTAAGCATCATGGGAAGAAATGTTAATAGACTATAACTTGCAAATAATTCTTGATAAAAAAATTCATGTCTCACTGCTAAGGTTTATTTTATAAGTTAGTCATACATCATATTTAAGTAATATAAGATAGTTTGTACTGTACATCCTGAAAATGCTGTCAAAGTAGGAAGCGCATTTATTTTTAAAAGATTTTATGATGCATAATCTAGAAATAGGGTACAAAATTTAAGAATTAACGTAGTGGCAGCAGAGTTGTATAAGCGGTTGAGGCGCGGGGTGCGATGCTGATGGACCCGGGTTCCATTCCCGGAGATCTCTGATGCCTGGTGGGTGGCCTACTCAGTCACTATAAATAATTAAGTACCTGCGTTAACTCGAACAAGGGGTAATAATAGCGGTCGTCTAAGGCGTGACGACCGGGCAAAATAAAGCGAACATATGAGAACCTTAACCTCTCAGTTTGCAGACTATGGTCCGATGGGCTTATAACTCACCATTATTATTATTATTAAGCTAACGTAGTAACTATAAATATAAAAAATTATAAAGTCATCTTAGCAGTAGTATGCTACTAAAGCATGCTTTTTAGAAAAATCAATTTATAGAATTACTAAGTAGACACGGATATAAATTTACCAAGGAAGATGATTTTAATGTTCAATAAGCTCATTGTAAATCTAAATTATGGATCAGTTTTATCAGATCGTTTTTTTTTTCTTCAAATACTTCTTAATATTTCAGAATAATCTTACGATGTCAACATTTATCAAAGCTCTATTACAATATCCTTATATCGACATTCTGCATTGAACCACTAAAAGAGAAAGACGTTTACCTAGAGCACGTTTTTTTTCTAATAACGCACTATAAATATGATCATTAACGAATTTTTTAAAAATCAAATGTCGCATCTAAGGTTGTAAAAACCAAGTGCTATATACGATAAACCAATGCATCCACAAAAACGCATTATTTATTGTGCATTGTGGGTTGGACGAATCATTGGTCTGTACTTTTTTGACGAAAAGCTGACAATGCTATTACTATCAATGGTATACGCTATCAGGAGATGCTAAACAATTTTTTTAATGAAGTTAATAACTTGACTTTGAATGATGACCAAATGTTGAGGGCAAAAAGTGGACTGTATAGTAATTTTAAATTTAAACAAAGGAACTTCAAACAAAACCTAAAGCTAAAAACACTAATCTGTGGAAACGGCGCTTTCCCGCAGAAATCGGTTCCCTGTGCTGTTGGTCCTGGGGGATCCAGGAAAAGGAAATCAGGGTGTGGGTAAAAAGATAGGACAAGTTACCCCAATCTTCACAGCGGAGCCAAACGGTAGCTTCTTTCCTGATCCAAAGGTTTCTTCGTCGTTCCTTGCGAGTCAGAGCAAAGAAAAATATGGACCGAGTTTCACCAGCAAAAATTTCAACCCCGAAATGCAATAGGGAAACAAAAGGACCGGGAAGAGATTAATTTGGTTGGCAAAATATCGAATGTCGCCACAAAATTCGCTTTTAACAAAACGGCCTCGCAGAAATGGAAACTTCTACTGCCAATTAAACACGTCGGCAAACTCTCTGTCGAAAACGCTCTCGACTTACAGAAAATTTAAAGCCGGTCGCCCGCTTTTTAAACTATCACAAAACTAAATTTAAAAACGAAGCCAGGCGGGCTGACAGCAAAGGCAAAGGCTAACGCGTACATAACAAAAGGCGACATACAGAAAGGTCACATATCACACAATACATGAATCACTCACTTTTACTTCAAATCAAACTTCCTGGCCGTGTTTTCTCGCAGAAGGGTGACATCGATTGACCATCGCGGTCTTGCGATCTAACACCATTAAACTTTTTCCTCTGTGGTTATTTGAAGAATATGGTTTACGTCAACAAACTTGCTGAAATAGAATCGCATTTATAGAAAACTTCACACAAGAAATATCATTAATAAAAAACGCATTGTTTTAATAGTTTGTGTTTTATTTAGGAAAAACATCCAAAAGTTCAATTAGGATCACTCTATGCAAATAAGGTCTGAAGTAGATATACTGCAATACAATTATATAAAGCAACAAACTTCACAAATAAACTAGAGCGTACGTAGTTAGCACGTATTATCGTGTAAAATAAAGCACTGACGTTATGTTTGCTGATTATAAATAAATCTGTAATTTTGTCATGGTTTCCGTGTTGTATTTATAAGATACCAATACTTGCATGTTCCACCAAAGTTCTTGGTTACTTTGAACTAGGCTAATAATAGTAATAAGCTTCAGTCACATTTACAACAATAACATGGTTTAAGACTATTTTGAATGGCAACAGGCTTATAGATATCACAAGTTCCGAGTTTCGTGAAATATAGCAAAACATTCCTAACAAGACTTCATAAGGGAAGATTAAAGTGACTTTCCTTTATGGCATGAAGCAGTTGACCGTACAAATGTCATTAATTCCTGTTATTTATAAAAAGAAGTTTGTATTATATCTTATTAATTTTTTATTTTTTAGTTTTTTTTTTGAATAACATTGAGGATTTATTTTGAGTTTGTTGGTCAGTTTCATAGTTAAGACAAACCTACCCCATAATCTGGAAAGTTTCTAACTCCGAATCCAGGAACATGCGTTTAAGAAAAGAAAAAAAATAAAAAATCTGCAAAATACTGGAAAATGCTCAAAAAATATTGTATCTATATATGAAAATTTTGTTAAAAAATTGTTACTAACAAAACTTACAAGCATCTGAATAAATCCCAAAAAGTTTTCTAGGAAAATAAGAAGAAATACTAAACCAAATGGAATAATAACTTTATTTATACAGGGTCCGGCAGAATGATCTCCCCTTTTTGAATTGACCGCCACGCACAATGTATTGATAGGCGGAGCTTGAGTGGTACATCCTTCAGCATCACGACATGGAGTGATGAAGATCGTCTGTTTGCGTAGAGACTTATTTTAAAAATGATAATTTTGTTATTGTGACGTCTATTTCGGAGTAGGTCGTCACGAAAGAATTCTGACCAAGAAAACCATAATGTTGTGGGCGCACAATTTTTTACAGACCGATTCAGCATTAAAACAGAAATTGCCCGGTGGACCTCATAACGTACGGACACCCGAGAATGTCGCTACAATGAGGCAGTAAGGCAGGGAATATTTGACCGAAGCGTACGGAGAATTCTACACTGCGATATCATGTTCATCCATATAAACTGATGGTAGTCCAGTAACTTAAAGAATGTGACTGGTACCTTCGGCAAGCTACTTGCGAGAACATGTTGACAAATGTTCCAACTGATGCTCTTGTCCTCAATAGTGACGAAGCTCATTTTCATTTATTGAACTGCGTCGATAAGCAAAATGTTCACTATTGAGCCGTCAAAATTCTCCATGAGCGACCTTTTCACAGTCGGCGTGTAACTGTTAAGGAATTAGGCATCATAGTGACATATTTTTTTGAGGAAGCAGGAAGCGCTATGACTGTCACATCTATCCATTATATTGCAAAAAAACATGGAAATGCACTACCGTGGTTCGAACAAGATGGCGTTACCGCACACACGGCAATAAGTTCTGGTACAAACATATGCAGACCGCCTCATCTCATTACATGGTAACATTCCATAGCCAACTAAGTCGCATTTTTCGTGGGGACACCTGAAGGTTGAAATCTTTTAACGCGGACTTTGGTCTATTGAGAAATTAAAGATGCCAAATTTAAGGTAAGACTGCAGCTGTGTATCGCTAGTGCAAATAAACGTTTGGACTATATCATCTTCAAAACTGGTTTATGACTTAATCGCAAGCATTGTTTTATATGACCATGCAATAAAACATTGAGATCATTCTGTCAGACTCGGTATGACGAAATATATATATAAGTTTTGGGAACAAACTCGCTTGCTACTCATGCACGAATGGCATGTAGAAGAAAATATTAGCGAAGCAGCGCGCAAGATTAATGAAGCTTGGGGCGATAATGCGGTTGTAGGAAGGACGGCTAGGAGGTGGTTCACGACGTTTAAAGTCGGAGTGGACAATCTGGAAGATCAGCCGCGCTCGGGCTGTCCACAGGAAGTTGATCGTCAAACTGTTCTTGGGTTGGTCGAAAAGAATCTGTCAAAAGACATGGCGAATGCTAGCCGAAGAGTTCGATTATTGCTCAAGACCATCAACATTTTACATGAACTGGGTAAAATCTGGTAGATGTCAAAATGGGTGCCACATAAATTGACCGAAGCTCAGAAGGAGAAGCGTGCTGAAGTTGCTCATCGTCATCTTGATCGATACGCTCGCATCGATCTCTTACTCGAAAGGCGGTAAGAAGTTATCTAGGTCGCTGAAGAATATTTTGATTATTAGTTTTGTCTTTTGTTCTGAATCAAATATTGCAAAAATCATATTAAAAAACCAAAACTGCACGAACTTTTTACACAACTTACTACATAACATTGTGCCGTATCAGAAAAACCGTTGATACTGATTTCTTGAAAATAACGCCTTAGGGAAAGTCGAAAAAATACTTAATTCTTATTAAGGTTACTACAAGTGATAAACGGAGAGTTGTTTTTGTATTCAACGAAAACGAAATCGCAAACTAAGACGATGGTGTCGATGGTAGAATTTCATCGTTTTTTTTCAGGTTAGATCTCAGTTTTTGTCCAGCGTAGGTTTAACAATTTAGACAACAAATTAAGAAGTTATCATCACTCCATACTAAAGAATTAATTTATCCAAATTTCTGATTTGGGAAAGCTGGAGTTGACGTAAGGGTCAAATGTCTCTTTTACGATCTACCAAATTGGGATACACTAATCGGTTTGCCAAGGTTATTTAAAAAAAATCATTGAATGTAACATGCAGGACCACTTTAACTAATCGAAAGACCAACACCTAACAATTGTAAGCAATGCGTAGACTGCGGTGTTTTCTTTTACAAAATCTACAAAAATAAGAAAAATGCAAATTGAATGATACACTCAAAAATAAGATCGGTTTCTCTTTTAAGATTTTAATGTGCCTAACATTGTAGATAACCACTTTTCAGATCCAATCTGTTAGGTGCACTATTTCAATTGCTCAAATCAATTATTTATCCTTTATGTGAATTCTTGAAAACAAATATACCTGAGAAATAATGTTTCAAATGCTATGGCAATTGTGCAAATCAAACGTCCGCAGATGACGCTTATTCTGTTTGCTTTTGCTTTATTTTTGTAATAATTTTTGAAATAAGTGCAACAACGTTTGTGCCAAACGTCCAAATTTAATATTCTTTTAGGGAATTGTTACGATTTTCTTAATTATTATTAAATATTCTTAGAATGCTTTGTTGTATTTGTAGAAAGAGTGTTTCAGGTTAAACCTGTATTTTCTCACTTTCTTAACGAAAGTGTGAGTGTGCTTCTTTTAATGCATTAACTACTACCTTCTTGTTTATTAGTTACCACCCCAACATCTTGGATATTTAAGATCGAATCTTACCATGCACTCATAAGCAAAACTCTTTGGTGTTAGACCGTAGTGAATATTGGATGATTTCACTCTATAATATGGCAATACAAAATTCTAATTATCAATAACATTTGTGTTTTCAATACTTTCCTTTACCTCATGCTTAATTTGATAAGTCGTTTCTATTTAGACCACCAACATCATCACTTCTTTGGGCTTTTGTCACCCTACAAATGTAAAACTTAACAGGTAAATTAACCTACGTATTTCAGCGTAGCATTAATATCGACTATTGGTTTCCACTTTTATGCCCAAACCATCCTAAAATGTAGCTTTTGGGAGTTGGGTAAGTAAACGGGATTGGTCTAAACGATGTTTACACTGACTGCGCTCAACATTTCTGACAACGTAAGACACAGATATGTTGAGGCTGAGTATGACCATCTTTATGTAGAAGTATTAGAAAAATGTCTGTTTTCAACCTCTCCAAATATTAAAAATACAAATTTCATTTTTCCACCGGAATTCCAAATCTTTAATTCAATCTTGCCCTGCTTTAATGATCAAAAATAAAACAAATATGGTAGTAGTAAAAATAGCTTAATTTGAACGGACAGTGGTAATTATGAATCAAAGGGAAACTTGAAAAGCTTTAAAACATGTTGCAATTAAATTTAAAAAATAAATTAAATAAGAAATTGATAAAAGGGCTAAAAACGTGTACCAGAAAAAACTAAAATGTAATAACAGAAAACGATAGATGAACAGTAATATGATCAATCAAATCAAAAAAGCACAATCAACTATTAGGATGAAGTCGAAAAAAAAAGATTTGAATTTGTAATACTGGATTAGTTAGCAATACAGTACCCCCCTGCTCTGTACAACATTGCTTAGATACCTTTGAACGTCATTAAAAACCATTTCGAAGCCCAGACGATCTATCGCCCACGTGCGGCAAATTTCTGTCAAAACCGAAGACCCAGCCCGTGACTTCATATAGCCGACGGATCACATGGATCAATTTTTATTGTTCGAATGAGGAGCTTGGAGCTGGAGGTCGAACGAAAAAGTACTCGCACCTCCAACCAATGAAATGCGTCTTTTAAATTTCTCCTCTTTTGAGAAAACAGTTAAAAATGCTTACACATCATAAATAGTTGAAACTTTAAGCATTAACGACTTTTGTCAAAATGAAAGAGAACAATATGATATATGACCATTTTTGACTATTTCCACGCCGTTTTTCGGAAACACCTTTTTTACATTTCGCTATTTCCGCAAAAAGTTATTATTTTTGCATAAAATTTTTACAGTAAGTAGGTACTAACAAAAGCTACAATTTAAGCCCCGAGAGAGGTTTCTAAGATCATTACAATCCCTGTAATTAAATGGCAAATAATGGCCATATTTAGCGGTTTTTAATTTTTTGTGAAAAAGTTGTTGACCGATTTTAACGATCAATGTCTCATTTTTTCGTCTTTTTTAGCACTATAACGTTCTATTTTTTGTTTTCTTGAAACAATCTTTTTGATACTTAAAAATCTAAAAGACCTGTTTTCGGCACATTCATGAATTTTTTCACCAAGTTGCATATAAACTTTGCTTTCCAAAACATATACATATAATTTCTACTATTTTTCTCCTAATTATCACGTTGAGAAAATGGGCAGAGAACTTTTTCAAAAAAATGTATACTTTTTTGCTATTTGACCTGGACTATTATATTCTTTCTAGTTCCTTGTAATTACTACTATCATTACTGGTTTTAAAGGGAGTACAAATAAATCTCCGCCGTTTTTATCAAAAATTGGGCATTTATTGTGAAAGAACGGAACCTTATGTTTTATTCAAAGTATTGTCTATCGCTAGACACTACTTTTTCCCATCTTTCTGGCAGTATACGGATACCGCGTCGGAAGAACGCTTCATCTTTTAAGGCTATCCACGAATCGATCCAATTTTTGGTATCTTCATATGATGTGAAGTGCTGCTCAGACAGGCCATGTGCCATAGATCGGAACAAGTGATAATCGGAAGGGGGAATATCTGGTGAATAGGGCGGGTGAGTCCCAATTGAATGTTTCCAAGTAGGTTTTGACCGACGCCCCAACATGTGGACGAGCATTATCATGCAGGAGAATAATTTTGTCGTGTCTCGAGTAGTAGTGGGCGCGTTTTTCCTTTAGTGCTCGGCTCAATCTCATCAATTGTGTTCGGTAGAGAGTCCTAATAATGGTTTAGTTCGGTTTGAGCAACTCATAATATACGACAACCAGCTGATCCCACCAAATACACAACATGAGTGTTATTTCTATGAATATTCGGCCACGTGGTCTCCATGATTTTCTCATCTTTGAGTCATCATAGTGGATTTATTTTTCATCACCAGTGACTATACGATGCAAAAAACCCTTTCGTATTTCAGTGCAAAATCGGCATTCAACGTTTCTCGGCTTCAGTTCATATGGCACCCAATTTCCTTGCTTTGAATCATTTCCAACGATTTTATTGCATTAATTATTTTGATAATAACGAAAAAAGAGAAATAAAACAATATGTAATAGAAAGCCGTTAAACTGTTACTAATTTCTCTAAGACCTAGACGAAATATCATTGACTTTCATTATCTAATTATTGGTTAGTATGAAGAGCCAATGCTTAAACATTTTTTCCGGTTAGAGCCTTTATCGTATTGTTGTCCGTTAAAAAAATTATGCATTCCAGGAAAAGAGAGTTTTTACTATTAGCAGTTACGCTCTTATTGTGAATATTAGTAAATTGTCTTTAAGTGGAATCATTTATGAAGTGGTCATATTAACTACTTTGCAGCTATAGTTTGTGGATGTATTCACTAGCCTTTTCACATATTCGTACAAATTATATGTACAATACTGTGTACTAATTTTTCTACACGCTTTTTTTCGTTGAATTAGCATTTTATTAGTAACAAAAAATAAAATATAAAAGATAACGTACTTAACAGACTTTAGAGGCTCCAAGACAAATAATTTTGATTAATTTGCAGATATGAGTAACGGAGACCATCACTGGGGATACAGATTGTATATCAATATATACAATATAGGCAATTAAGGAGTAGTTTGTCGTCGTTGAATAATAAAAATTGAAGCACTGCAGTCCCCAAAAGCCTCTCTGCATTTTGCGGCCATGAAAAGAAAGGCTACGTTGTGCAAAAAACCCCAAAAGCAACCTCAACGATTATCCCATTTGTCGAGCACGTAATAGTGATCATATTTTCTAATTAAGAAGTAAGAACTACACGAAAATATCTCAATTATTTTATAGCATCTGGAGAGTTAGTTTTAGAGGAACTATTCGATAGGCGAAAACGAGTAATATTTCCTCCCACATTTACTCACTCCATAGGAAAAGTTTCTTCAATCAGCAGTGCAACTGGTGACTTTTAGTAATAACTTGTAAACAGTAACGTCTCAAAACATAATCAATTTTGTGTTTACGCAAAATGCGCAGAATATCCTCCCTCTTGCTACATACTATTCAAATTTCCATTAACAACTTTATAGGATGATTGTTGAGCAGTGTGATTGCTCTAGGAACTTTAAGCTACTTTGAAACTGATTCACAGTATATCAGTGCACAGGAAAGCTGTACCAAGTATCGAACTTTTATTTGAGAAAGTTTGTTTTTTCTGCCTCAACCATTTTGATAAAAGTGCCATTTGATTTCTCACTAATTCTATATACACTGAAGAAAAGAGGGGGGAGGGGGAGAGAGGGAGAGGTGGAAGAGAGATGGAGGGAGAAAGAGAAAGGGAAGGAGAGAGAGAGAAAGGCAGGAGAGAGAGATCACGGCTGTTGCAGTGCTCTTAACAAATTGTTCGTCCGATTCTATCCATCTAATGTTTGTTTCTGAGGCGTTTACTAAGCGGTACTGACAGTAGTGTTTACATGGCGATCTAAATACGGTTATCATATGTTTTGAAGCAGCATCAGTTTTAATATAAAATTAATGGAGGATGGTAAAAATAGGTGTAAATGGGCGGCAAAAGCAATGCTCATCTAACTAGAATAACCTATAAGCTTTTTCTTTGCTTGCAATCCCACAATATTTGATATATTCAACATTTAATTATTGGTTAGTATGAAGAGCCAATGCTTAAACATTTTTTCCGGTTAGAGATATTAATTTCATGTCCCACATTAAATGTTAAAAATTGTAACAGCATTTATGGTAAAACTAGTTAACTAAGAGGTGTTATAGAATAAAAACGATATTGCACTGTTATAATTCTTTTATATTGTGATGGATCTTTAATGTAATCATGAATTCTTTAAAAAGAGATCTTACCACTCAATATACAACCATTTATGGTTATCAATACTCAATAAAAATGTTTATGGCAGAGAATACAATAGACGCGCTTCCGTCCATAGAAAACGTCTCGTACTTCCTGTAAAAGAAATATATCACTAACGGGTGGTTTGCAAGTATTGGTATCTTTACAGATAAGTCATTTTTTGTCAGGGAACATTAATAGTTGGAATTCTCACTTATAAAATACCAAAATTTAAGGACGTGTCCTGCTAACATCTTTAGTAAATGAATTCATAATAGCAGCGTATTCAGATAAATCATACATATTCTGCTTTCAGTCATCTAACCTTAAGATAGTCAGTCATTAACTTGTGTTTCCTACCATCTCTTAGTCATCTTTAAAGCAAACAACAGATAAAACAATGGAATTTATTTAGATTAGATTGTAGAGTTATTATTACTATCTACTCTCTTGTCTTTTTCCATTTTCATTTTTCTATTAGTATGTATTTCTATCAGGAATTTTTTTCACTCTGTTATTATAACGTACTTTAATTGTATTTTCTGATTCGCCGCGTCTTAGCCAAATTATTTAGAGCTTTTAATAATATTGGCAGTTTTCCCCAAGACTCTAGTTGTGTCGTAGATTAAAATGCATGCCCAACACTTATATGAAGATACATTATAAGGTCACACAATGCCACCAATTGGTGTTGTTGAAACATACAGAAGAAAAGATAGTGCGTAATTCATGCGATAAGTGCAGTTGTAGAAAAAGTGGAAAACAGTGGAAGCAGGCAATCATGGGCAGCGATAGACATCGTGGTTTCGTTTGAGGGAGACAGTGGCTGTTTCGGGTCATAGAACTGTCAGAGTTGAAAAATGGTAAAGATTGTGATGAGAAAGACAAAAGCAATGAACTTCGAGCAAATTCAGAACTCTGCATATGACAAACTTCTGTACACAGTGTGTTTCTCATACTTTCACTGTTTAGCAGAAGCAGAAGTGTGTGGAGATATGCTATTGTTGTAGTTGTACAGCATGGATTCGGAGACGTTCCTTGAGCACCTGCTCTCACCAAACAAATAATAGCACGAATGACAACACGTTGGAAACACTTATCCCAAAAGTCATGGTTGGAATTGTTTGTTCTAAAGTAAATGGTGATTGGTTTATTTAGGAAGGGATCCAGTTGATGAATTTGTTGTCCCCTTATGAGAACATGAACAGTGGATGATATTGAGAGTCAATGCAGAAGATGCAGTGTATTCAATAATACAATTCGCGGCCACGTGCCTACCATATTGTTGTCACCTTTTAGGCTCTCTGGTACACCGTGCTGCCTTACGCCCTAGCATGCGACGATTAAGCTTTCTTTGGCTGCATAAAAAAAGCTGTGGGGATAAAATTTTTTTCTTAATTAGTCTTCTATCTACAAGTGATGCCGTGCTAGAATCACATAATGGTTTGTAGCAGTTTTATCAAAACTGTCGTAGCGGTGGCAAAGGTGCATAGACATCAAAGGGAAATACTTCGAATAAAATGTTTGCTCGCTTTTTCCTAACGTAAAATTAGTTAGGAGAAAACAGTTATAGTGCCAATCATTTTTGAACATTCCAAGTTTTTTTACTTTTTACTTCAAGGAGTATTCTTGTATTTCTTTATTCTGCTGTAGCAATCAAATCTAAATCTTTATCGGCATTTTCTTTCTTTTAACGTCACTAATTGTTATAAAACCAAAAAAGACCATTTCAACTTGTGTGGTTATAGAATCTGGGTAGAATACAGAAAAGACAAAAATGCAGATTAAAGAAATAGGAATAAAATGAAAACGTTTGAAAAATTGAATTAAAAAATCAAAAAGAGAGAAAGAATGAAAAAGAAAACAGAAGAAAGGAAAATTTCCATCACCCTGTCGTATTATTACATATTATTTATCTCACATTTATAACATTTAAAGAAAGCATGGACAAGAAACTTTTGAACTACTTATTCTAAATATGATGCAATTTTAAAACACATAAATAAAAGTAAAAAGAAAAATACTGCAAATACTTATTTTATTATACTGTAACGAATTTCTGAATTCTGCGTCGATCGATAAATGTCTCCATGTTGTACAAAAAAGGATAAAATGTTTCGATATGAGACAGAAGGCTTTTCTCGTCTGTGTACAGTGCTTAAAGTTATTATAACTCCTTAAATCTAAATTAATTTTGAAATGTTTATGTACTTGAAAGTCCTTGTCGACAAATATATTTTTTAAATTATATAAACTAATGAGAATAATTTTAATTATATAATATAAGGCTTTTCTCGCCTGTGTATATATTTATATTGAAATGATTAAGATTCGACTTTGTAACAAAATTGATTTTGAAAATTTCTACACACTTGGACTCTACTCATTAATTTGGATCGATTGACATATGACTCCGTGTCTACCAAGAAAGGATAGAAAGTTTAACTATTAGTAATGCATCATCCTATATATAGGATGACGCACACGGTTTTGTGATGTACCAGCGTTGTCGGTGCTCCATATGTTGGGCAGATGTCGCCACGCTCGCTCCTTCAACAAGTCCGATGACGACTCAGCTTTTGCCGTCAATTTAATCAGTGAGCAACTGAATCACCACAATCAGCACTAATCAGCTAATTGCCATCTAAATTCGGTGTTGGCGCGACGCGACGGTGGTCAGTGGCTCTCGCGAGTGGGTGTAGCCCGAGACTAGGACCGTGCCTTTCGAGGTTAAGTTTCCTTTCTATCTTCGCTAGGGCGCAAGGTTCGCGAACCGCATTCACCCACATAATTAGATAAATGCCACGACATTTCAGCGCGCAGGCGGCCGTCTGACAATCAGAGCGAAGAGAGCGCCCGAAATGTCGAGCTTCCAGGCTCGCGCCCTGTACGACTTCAATGGCGAGCCCAACACGGCGGAGATGTCGATATCGGCCGGCGAGCTGCTCACGGTCACCAGGACGGACGTCGGCGAGGGCTGGTGGGAAGGGCTGAACAGCGAGGGCCGTTCGGGTCTGTTTCCGGAAGCCTACGTGGAGAAGATGGTCGCCAACGTACCGCCGCCGTCGGCTCCACCGCCTGTGCTACTGCCCCAACAGTATTCAAATGATTGGGGAGACGCGGTGAGCAGTCAAACATCTCAGGACAATGATGGCTGGGATGACGATTGGGATGAGGATCCGTACTCTGAGATCCCTCACAACATGCGACAACCGCAGGAGCAACTTTACTCCAACGAGCCGATTCGTAGCCAGTTACATAAGGGAGATGCAGATAATTTGTCTGAAGTGAACTTTGGAGTCGACAATAAAGGAACAATCACAAAAAAGAGCTTCAACAGGTTTTCCACCTTTGTTAAATCGGGAGGTGAAAGTTATATTTTAGGTACTTTAAGGGTTAATATAGAGGAATCCCAGAAAATCACTATATTAAAATTGGATGATGGGATATGCTGTTGGCCCCCCGTTCCACTTGAAAATTATTACACAGTTTTGGTTACTTCTCCCAAGAAGGAATCAAAACTAAAAGGTTTGAAAAGTTTTATTGCTTATCAGTTAACGCCCTCGTTTAACAACATACAAGTCTCTAGGCGCTACAAACACTTTGATTGGTTGCACGAGCGATTAACTGAGAAATTTAGCATAATTGCGGTTCCTCCTTTGCCCGATAAACAAATATCTGGCAGATACGAAGAACAGTTCATCGAGCACCGCCGCATGCAGCTGCAAGAATTTGTGAATTGGGTTTGTCGGCACCCCATTTTATCTACCTCAGAAGTGTGGCAGCATTTTTTAACCTGCACTGATGACAAGTTGTGGAAGCAAGGTAAACGGCAAGCTGAAAAAGATTCACTCCTAGGTGCTAACTTTTGCCTGTGCATCGAAGCTCCGGACAAGAACCTTCTGCAGTCTTTTGTGGATGACACAATTGAGACGAGTTCTAATTTCATTCATAACCTTGATATTGCTGTTAAAAACCTGATGAACACGGCCGCAGATCAAGCGAGAAAACACAGCGGGGCGTTCAAGAAGGAATACACTAGAATAGGGGAAAGTTTCTACAGTCTTGGTACTGCCATCGAGTCTGCCGACAAGGCGACACCTACTGACTTAGCCACAGGCATTAAGCGAATTGGAACAGCCTATTTTGAAATAGGAAAAATCTTTGAAGAGCAACCCAAGCTGGACTGGGAGCCTCTTTCTGACAAGCTTTACATCTATAAAGGTATTACAAATTCTTTCCCTGACATCTTTGCTATACACAAAGGTGCGCAGCAGAAACGGAAGGAATGCGAGAAAATTAACATGCCCCCGGCACAGTTGTCTGAGGTGCGGAAACGCACCGACACAGTCAGCTATGCTATTTTTGCTGAATTGCAACACTTCAAAACCGAGCGTGAGGCAGATTTAAAGATAACAATGAGGAAATATTTAACAGAACAAGTGAATTTTTATAAAAGGATTGTAGACAAACTGGAAGATACATTGAAATTTTTTGAGTAATCTACAGCGCGTTCGTACAGATATAACCTATTTTTGTACAATGTACTGAATTTTGTACTGACCCATTACACTATAAACCATCGGATTTAGATAAAAATAGGCCACAGATTATGTGGAGTAGGGCATAATACAATTTTGTTGTATTAGTGAAAGCTTTAAGTACAAAATAAGCGACGAATTGTTTAAAATTTGTTTTTGTATAATTGCATTTTCTTTTTTACATTCTATTCTTGTGTTATTTGTTTATTTAAGTACAAAGAATTTATTTTTTACTAAACTTCAAACACTTGTGCCCTACTATAATAAAAGTTTATTGTTACAGTCTGCTATGACTCATTAGCTTTATGATCAATTCCTAATCTAATGCAAGCACTAGTTGTAGGTAAATTATTGATAAAAGCCACATGTTGTAGAGCTAGGCAGGAGCAACTAGGAAGCCAAAATGTAAACATGTTGCGATCAAATTCTCCCAGGCCTGCTTCTGTGATTGTCATATTAATTTGCTCATACTAATGCTAGCCGAGTGGCAAGCCTGTTGTTTTCACGACACGTTTGTGCATTTTGTTGTGTAATCGTACAACTTGTAAATAGTTTGTATACAAACATTTGTAATATGTTAGTGTATCTAATTGTGCTGTGGTAATTTATACATTATTCCATACGATGCAGTTCAGTTCTAAGTTAAGTGTTGCAATTCCAAATACTACCACAACTAGTGATGTCTGATGTATAAAAATAATGTTATTAGCATATGCGCATAGATCGGTAAGGTACTGTATATTTTTGTTAAAAATTATACCCAATATATTGAACATAGCTTTGTTAATTGGTTGTTTCATTATATATATAGGAACTAGAAATTTGCGCTTGTTTTTTTAGATATTCGATTATAAAAAGGCTTTGAATGCTATTAATAATGGTAAGCAAACACACATCCTTGTTAGATTAGTAATTGTGCCCATAGCAATGAGTTCAAATAATGCTATAGTAGAATCAATCAATAACCCGAAGCTTACAGTTGTTCCCAGTAAATTGGTAATGTAATGCAATGCAAAATATTCCTATAATTAAAATGAAAAATTCTTAAATTAGTTTATCTGAGCCTTTACTACATATCTTATTAAAGATGCTCCTTGTCATCACTCTTCAGACCAAAGCTTAAAATAAGTTCTCAGAAAATTCCAATTAATTGAGAATTCTTATTATTTAAGCAGAACAATAGATAAATGTGCCTAGAAGTAAACCATAGAAGAGAAAATCGAGAGATGATTTGTTAACATTAATAAATTAGAAATCCTCAAAATTCAAAGAATGTAAAAACATTTGATTTCTTATCTAAGATGAGTACAGATTCCAGCCTGTATCTTTGATTTTAGTTTATATAGACATTTTGACAAATATATCTACTCTATAGAACTGCAATAATGTGTGTTTCTAACTAACATTGCAATTCCTCCTATAGTTATGAACCGATTTCAAATATCAATACTCCATTGAAAACAGGTTGTTACCAAACTTTAGATTTTCGGTATAGATCACTGTTGACCTGTTGAAGGTCAAGACATATATTATCATGAGGTAATTAGGCAATTTAAGCCATCTGTCGGTGTTTCGTGAACTACGTGGCTAAATCTTGCTGTTAGCAAACGCATGCGGTACAACTTTGATTTATGTGAAACAATGTAGCCTAATGAATGTCATCGAGCTTAGATATGACTGATAAAACGATTATTTGCACAATTTTTCTTCAATTGTCTACGAAATTTTGAACCAAATATTTAGCTTGGGTTGTCCGTTCTAGGGACGGGCCTTTTTTCTAGTTTGAACGTATTTTAATGAAATACAAGTTAAAATTAACAATGTTTAAAATCTACACACAAATAGCATTTAGCCATACCTAATTTTATTCACAATAAAAGTTCCGTAGAAGATAAAGCAGATTGTATCAAAATGTGTTTCTAGCTTGTGTATTGGTACGTACTTTATATTTCACAAAGTGCAAAAATTCGAAGTTTCTTTAACCATCTTCAGCTTCCAATTAATGAGATTTTACTTTATGATGGCAAACATTCATGAATTAGATTCATTACGACTGTTCAGTGGATAAATTATAGAACTCCAATTAACTTAAACAATCCTTGTAACGGCAGTATATTAATTACAAAACAAATATCCTTTCAAATATCAGTTATGGTAAGCGATATTTTAATGACGTGCGCTGCACTGTTTTTGTAACCACCTTAAGTACAAAATACTTCGTGAAGTTGGTGATAAAAAGAAAGGCCAGCAAGATGCGATGGTGGTGTAATGGTCAGCATAGTTGCCTTCCAAGCAGTTGATCCGAGTTCGATTCTCGGCCATCGCAAGCGATCTTTTGAAGACGTGCGCTGCGCTGTTTTTGCAGCCACATTCGCGATATAATTCTTCTTAGAGATGGCGATAAAATGAAAGGCCAGCAAGATGCGATGGTGGTGTAATGGTCAGCATAGTTGCCTTCCAAGCAGTTGATCCGAGTTCGATTCTCGGCCATCGCAAGCGATCTTTTGATGACGTGCGCTGCGCTGTTTTTGCAGCCTTGTTCACGATTTAATTCTTCTTAGAGAATGCGATAAAATGAAAGCACAGCAAGATGCGATGGTGGTGTAATGGTCAGCATAGTTGCCTTCCAAGCAGTTGATCCGAGTTCGATTCTCGGCCATCGCAAGCGATCTTTTGAAGACGTTCGCTGCGCTGTTTTTGCAGCCACATTCGCGATATAATTCTTCTTAGAGATGGCGATAAAATGAAAGGCCAGCAAGATGCGATGGTGGTGTAATGGTCAGCATAGTTGCCTTCCAAGCAGTTGATCCGAGTTCGATTCTCGGCCATCGCAAGCGATCTTTTGATGACGTGCGTTGCGCTGTTTTTGCAGCCTTGTTCACGATTTAATTCTTCTTAGAGATGGCGATAAAATGAAAGGCCAGCAAGATGCGATGGTGGTGTAATGGTCAGCATAGTTCCCTTCCAAGCAGTTGATCCGAGTTCGATTCTCGGCCATCGCAAGCGATCTTTTGATGACGTGTGTTGCGCTGTTTTTGCAGCCACGTTCAGGACAAAATACTTCGTGAAGATGGCGATAAAATAAAAGGCCAGCAAAATGCGATGGTGGTGTAATGGTCAGCATAGTTGCCTTCCAAGCAGTTGATCCGAATTCGATTCTCGGCCATCGCAAGCGATCTTTTGATGACGTGCACTGCGCTGTTTTTGCAGCCTTGTTCACGATTTAATTCTTCTTAGAGAATGCGATAAAATGAAAGGCCAGCAAGATGCGATGGTGGTGTAATGGTCAGCATAGTTGCCTTCCAAGCAGTTGATCCGAGTTCGATTCTCGGCCATCGCAAGCGATCTTTTGATGACGTGCGCTGCGCTGTTTTTGCAGCCACGTTCGCGATTTAATTCTTCTTAGAGATGGCGATAAAATGAAAGGCCAGCAAGATGCGATGGTGGTGTAATGGTCAGCATAGTTGCCTTCCAAGCAGTTGATCCGAGTTCGATTCTCGGCCATCGCAAGCGATCTTTTGAAGACGTTCGCTGCGCTGTTTTTGCAGCCACATTCGCGATATAATTCTTCTTAGAGATGGCGATAAAATGAAAGACCAGCAAGATGCGATGGTGGTGTAATGGTCAGCATAGTTGCCTTCCAAGCAGTTGATCCGAGTTCGATTCTCGGCCATCGCAAGCGATCTTTTGATGACGTGCGCTGCGGTGTTTTGCAGCCACGTTCCGATTTAATTCTTCTTAGAGAATGCGATAAAATGAAAGCACAGCAAGATGCGATGGTGGTGTAATGGTCAGCATAGTTGCCTTCCAAGCAGTTGATCCGAGTTCGATTCTCGGCCATCGCAAGCGATCTTTTGATGACGTGCGCTGCGCTGTTTTTGCAGCCACGTTCGCGATATCATTCTTCTTAGAGATGGCGATAAAATGAAAGGCCAGCAAGATGCGATGGTGGTGTAATGGTCAGCATAGTTGCCTTCCAAGCAGTTGATCCGAGTTCGATTCTCGGCCATCGCAAGCGATCTTTTGAAGACGTGCGCTGCGCTGTTTTTGCAGCCACATTCGCGATATAATTCTTCTTAGAGATGGCGATAAAATGAAAGGCCAGCAAGATGCGATGGTGGTGTAATGGTCAGCATAGTTGCCTTCCAAGCAGTTGATCCGAGTTCGATTCTCGGCCATCGCAAGCGATCTTTTGAAGACGTGCGCTGCGCTGTTTTGCAGCCACATTCGCGATATAATTCTTCTTAGAGATGGCGATAAAATGAAAGGCCAGCAAGATGCGATGGTGGTGTAATGGTCAGCATAGTTGCCTTCCAAGCAGTTGATCCGAGTTCGATTCTCGGCCATCGCAAGCGATCTTTTGAAGACGTTCGCTGCGCTGTCTTTGCAGCCACATTCGCGATATAATTCTTCTTAGAGATGGCGATAAAATGAAAGGCCAGCAAGATGCGATGGTGGTGTAATGGTCAGCATAGTTGCCTTCCAAGCAGTTGATCCGAGTTCGATTCTCGGCCATCGCAAGCGATCTTTTGATGACGTGCGTGCGCTGTTTTGCAGCCACATTCGCGATATAATTCTTCTTAGAGATGGCTATAAAATGAAAGGCCAGCAAAATGCGATGGTGGTGTAATGGTCAGCATAGTTGCCTTCCAAGCAGTTGATCCGAGTTCGATTCTCGGCCATCGCAAGCGATCTTTTGAAGACGTGCGCTGCGCTGTTTTTGCAGCCACATTCGAGATATAATTCTTCTTAGAGATGGCGATAAAATGAAAGGCCAGCAAGATGCGATGGTGGTGTAATGGTCAGCATAGTTGCCTTCCAAGCAGTTGATCCGAGTTCGATTCTCGGCCATCGCAAGCGATCTTTTGATGACGTGCGTTGCGCTGTTTTTGCAGCCACATTCGCGATATAATTCTTCTTAGAGATGGCGATAAAATGAAAGGCCAGCAAGATGCGATGGTGGTGTAATGGTCAGCATAGTTGCCTTCCAAGCAGTTGATCCGAGTTCGATTCTCGGCCATCGCAAGCGATCTTTTGATGACGTGCACTGCGCTGTTTTTGCAGCCTTGTTCACGATTTAATTCTTCTTAGAGATGGCGATAAAATGAAAGGCCAGCAAGATGCGATGGTGGTGTAATGGTCAGCATAGTTGCCTTCCAAGCAGTTGATCCGAGTTCGATTCTCGGCCATCGCAAGCGATCTTTTGATGACGTGCGCTGCGCTGTTTTTGCAGCCACGTTCGCGATTTAATTCTTCTTAGAGATGGCGATAAAATGAAAGGCCAGCAAGATGCGATGGTGGTGTAATGGTCAGCATAGTTGCCTTCCAAGCAGTTGATCCGAGTTCGATTCTCGGCCATCGCAAGCGATCTTTTGATGACGTGCACTGCGCTGTTTTTGCAGCCTTGTTCACGATTTAATTCTTCTTAGAGAATGCGATAAAATGAAACCACAGCAAGATGCGATGGTGGTGTAATGGTCAGCATAGTTGCCTTCCAAGCAGTTGATCCGAGTTCGATTCTCGGCCATCGCAAGCGATCTTTTGATGACGTGCGCTGCGCTGTTTTTGCAGCCACGTTCGCGATTTAATTCTTCTTAGAGATGGCGATAAAATGAAAGGCCAGCAAGATGCGATGGTGGTGTAATGGTCAGCATAGTTGCCTTCCAAGCAGTTGATCCGAGTTCGATTCTCGGCCATCGCAAGCGATCTTTTGATGACGTGCACTGCGGTGTTTTTGCAGCCTTGTTCACGATTTAATTCTTCTTAGAGAATGCGATAAAATGAAACCACAGCAAGATGCGATGGTGGTGTAATGGTCAGCATAGTTGCCTTCCAAGCAGTTGATCCGAGTTCGATTCTCGGCCATCGCAAGCGATCTTTTGATGACGTGCGTTGCGCTGTTTTTGCAGCCACGTTCAGGACAAAATACTTCGTGAAGATGGCGATAAAATGAAAGGCCAGCAAAATGCGATGGTGGTGTAATGGTCAGCTTAGTTGCCTTCCAAGCAGTTGATCCGAGTTCGATTTTCGGCCATTGCAAATGATCTTTTGATGACGTACACTGCGCTGTTTTTGCAGCCATGTTCACAATTTAATTATTCTTGGACATGGTGGTAAAATGAAAGCTCAACAAGGGTCATGGTGGTATAATATGATTTACTAAATAAATGTATTTTTAGGAAGTATTTAATCATTCAGATTTAGATTTCGTAGTAATATTATTAGAAGTGGATTACCAAATTGCCCAAATATTTTTTTAGTCATGGAGTTCCGGAGTCAGATGTGTTTAAATGACAGAAACTTTTAATACATGACGGAAAAACAGTGAATTTCTAAAAAATCAAAGAAAACAAGGAATGAAAATTTTAAACAGTAGCATATTGATTTATGAGTTTTATGTTAGTTAAAATTGAAAAAATTTGATAAATTAAATTAAATCAGAATTAGTGTATATAATATTTTCAAAAGCAAAAACAAATAAGTTAGTTATTTATGATTAGATGAATAGAAGTGATAAAACCGATGCGTATTATTTAGAAAATTAAGATTGGATAAGAAAGTTCAAAGTACAGGGTAGAACTGTATTGAAAAGGATAAAAGTAATTATAAGGAAAACATTAATAAACAATCTGAAATAAAGAAAGATTAAAACAAATAATCACAATTTATTGAAGACAGTTCAAAATTTATTTTGTTCGCAATTATTAGAAATAGACATGATATTTATGTTGACTTTTTAGGGGGCTATTTGTAGAAGTGTTACCTCAAAATTTTTACTCCCAACAAATAACTCCACTAATTTAACACCGTGGCTTCAGTTGATGTTACAATTAAGGAATTCCTTGTACTGAATCATTTTTAATTTGTGTAATAATTTTTTTTTTAATTATTTTGCAAGTTTGTTGAATTATTGTTTGTCAAATCTAACTCTTTTTCTGACTTATCTTTTTCTATAAAGTTTCTCTTTTACAATTGTAAAGCCGTTTTTTATATGTTTGTTGCCAATGACAATTGTTGCTTGCTCTACTGCTATTAGTATGACTTTGGTTAGGACTTCTATGATAACTTACATATTCAGTTTAGTTGGCATATTATCGAATCCTTTTACGATATATAGGTCTGAAATTAATGGCATCATATTAGGATAGAATAGCCACTATGTGGTTTAACTTGTTGCTAAATAAAATAGATTGTGGTTTTTGAGTTTTTAGAAGTCTTCCCACTTTATTTGTGATGGGTTTTAATTCTGAAATTGAATATTTATCGTGGAAGACACCCCGACCACAATTTTATTTTATAATGTTCTGGAGAATTTGTATAAATCAGTTTCTCTTTTATCGTATCTGCGGACACAAGATGATTGTCGTTAGGTTATATTATATAACTTTTATTAGTAAAGTGAATTTCAGACTTCAATAGTATATCTAGATTAGAAATTTATATTACTGCTTGTGCGTGTTATCACGTTTGTTGAAATTTAATACTACGATTTTTAATAAAGGATATATTATTTAGTTTATTAATCATCACAGACATGGACTTGTACTCATGTTATCTGTTAGATATTTCATTAGTTGGTGAAGTTGCAATAGTCATTGGTTGGTTGAATTGTGGTACCAAGGGTTGCTTAATTCTCTTGAGTTTTGGTTATATTAGTCTGCTACTGTATTGTTTGGGCCTCTATTACTTTGTGAACCAAGCACCCTCCATCTTTTACTTTTTAAGAAATTTGATACTTCTTGAATTATTGCATAGAAAAACTTTGTGACCAAAATTTTAACAAAGCTTACATTGACAAATTTGCCTTTTTCTATGTGGAGTTTTGAATTATACATTTGTATTTAAAAGTAGGCCTATTTAATGTATATTTTGTTATTTCTGTTTACTTTAAAGTCTACATAATATGCCTATAAATACTGTTACACACTAATTAGAACAATAAAAGAAATAATTAATTGTTTATGCATAAGCTTTTTAGGATTTATTAAATGGTTATTGGTAAGTATAATTACTACGAATTTATTCAAAATGGCCACCCTTGGCCTCTACAAAAGGTTTAAGATGTCCAGGACTTGTTTATGGCAGCATGCACTCGTTTCAAAGAAAACAACTGCTAACCATTTCCTGCTGGTGCCAGATGCGGTACCGAGTACCCTTATTGCCGAGTCTCCAAACACGAACAGGAAGGTTAGCCCTCCTTCCAGTATAACTATAGGTCTAGCACACTCATAACGCATGCACCCGGACAATCGTGCAAGTCGAGGCTGGGAAGCTCAGATACTGAATTTAGACTACTTTTTTACCAGTCCGGGTGCCGAAGGTGTCACAGCTCCAAGGTCCGACTTGGGCCGGACGGATGGGCTTTTACGGATGGTGGGGGCAGGTCGACCCCCCCCCTGTTTGGGGGGCATGCTCGCATGAGGATAACAAGACTCTTCTGTCTCTAAAGCGGGTCCACCACCCCTAAGAGTCCAACACCATAGAGGAGGAACCGGGAAGCCCGCCCCGGTTGGCTTGCCTCCTCCCCTTAGTCCTCGTGTCGGTAAGGTTTCCATGTTAGAGAGCAGCTGTCGAGGCCACTCGCGTGATACCGCTACCCCTCTATTACTGTCTAGCGGTATCCGTTGCCCACACATGATGTGGGATTGGGTAGTTTCACTAGCAGTTTTAGGGGTCTCACGCGCCACGGGATAAGGTGCACTACCATTCGTGTCTGTAAAGTTTTGTTTACCACGTTGGACGAGCAGCCGTCGAGGTCACTTGCGTGAGCCTCCATGTCTTGGCAGAATTCCCTCCTGTCTCGTTTGACGAGTTGCCGACTTGCGTGAACCTCTACCCCACATCATTACTGCGGGCGGCATCTGGTACCCACGGATGTGGAATTGGGTAACTCTACCCGCAGTTTTTCAGGGTAAACGGTGTAATAATAAGAAATATTAGGATGTCTTTTTGAACAAACTATGCTCTCTAAAACTACTTATAATTTGTAATCTAATGGACTGAGATTTGGGCTACTAGAAGCCAATATCCTACGGATAGATAAGGCACATTGTTGCTCAGCTAAGTTTTGATTGACCGTGCTTTGTGGGCGGGTGCGAAGTCTTGCTGAAAGGTCCAAGGCTCGCCTCGAAAAAGTATGTCTCTCAGAGGTTTTACTACATCTTCAAGCACATTCTGTTTATTCAGTGGCCGAAGTTTTGACTTTCTTTTCATAAAAATTAATATTGGTTATTTCAGCATAAGACCCTTCCCCCTTTCCATAAAACCATTACAGCTGAGGAACGATAGCTTTCGTGAACCCTTGACATTAGCTGAAATGATTCTTTGGACGATCTAGCATAAACCTTGTCATTTTCCTGAATTTCTCCAATGTAAAAATTCTTTCATCTATAAACAAATTTTCTGGTGATCACCATGCGTGTACTCAATCAATAACCTCTTTTTCTTTCTTGGCTTTTTTAAAGCACCTGTCAGCAAATGTCCCGTGTTTATTTTGTAAGCAGCTAGTCCTACATCTTGCTTAATAATAGACAACGAAGTTTTCGAAAAAATTGCATCTCCAAGACATAATCTTATGCTTACGAAGAGGATTTCGTAATTAATTCGGAGCATTAAGAGCTTTGACATATTAAACAATTTTATAGCGCGGTACACAAACATACTCAAAGATTAATACCTTTTTGAGTTCTACATTTATGTAATGCTATTACAGCACTATGATCATCACCCAACTCCAATGGTAAATAACCAAACTTGATAAGAAACACAATGTAAATTACAACTTCAGGACTTAACAATTGCAACCATATGTTAACATTACAGATATCTTAATGCTGTGTAAAGCAAGATTAGGTTTGATTTTGTGATAGTATTTATGAGAATACTTAAAGGTATAAAGCGCATTGGTAATGGTATTTTTATTTTCCGTTGTCTAATATTTCGGAGAAAATTCCAATAATTTTCTTAAAAATACAAATAGCTCAACAAAGTCGTAAAAAAGGGGACAAGAAGAGTTCTATATGAAGGTCTTAAGATCAAAACTATCAAAGGTAGAATAAAAATCATAAAAATGAAAAATACTAACTACAGAGCAAAACGAAATCTCCCAATTAATTGAAATATTCTATAAAGAATTATATTCATCAAGCATAATAGAGCAAAACTATCAGCTCCGAAGAAAAGTTATGAACATAGGGTCAAAGCAGATACCTGAAATGAGATCTGGTGAAATAAAAGAAGCCTCGAGACAATTAAAAACCGCAAAATAATAATAGATACGCTTAAAGCAGGAAAGGACTTTATTATCAAGGCGACTAAACTATTCGTAACAAATGTCTAGAGGAAGACCAGATGCATGGAATCATGCAGAGATTGTGCTGATATTTAAAAAAAGGCTAAACATTAAAATGGAAAATTATACTTATTAGTTTGCTAACATATCTCTATAAACTCTTTGCGAAGATCCTAACAAATCGACCAACAAATAAATTCGATCCGTACTAACTAGTAGACCAGGGATTTAGTATTATTGACCATCCATCTGTACATTTGAAGAACCCTAATAGAAAAAGCAAATGAATACAACATTCCTATCCACTTAGCTTTTATAGACTTTCAAAAGGCTATTGACAGCATTGAAGTTGTGGGCAGTATTGAGTTCGCTGGAAGACGCAAGAGTGGGCTACAAATATGCAAAAATGTTTGAATACATATATAGGAATGCTACGCTATAAGTAAAAATTAACGACGCGAAAACTAAAAAGATCCAAATTGAAAGAGGAATTAGGCAGGGTGATACAATGTCACCAAAACTCCTTACCCTCTCCCTAGAACACGTTTAAAAAACCTTTCATGGTAGCAAAAGCCATAAAAATAGATGGAAAATATCTGGGCAATTCGAGGTACGCGGTCGATATAATTCTAATATCTTCTGATTACAATCAAACAATCAAGAGAATAGGACTCCGAATTAATCGTGGCAAAACCAAAATAATGAGTAAAGACGACGTCCAGGTTAGTATAGAGGGAAAACACATAGGTAGCATAGATGAATATATACAACATAACCATAGAAATACTAGCAGAAAAGTCATTTGACTCAGACATATACTCAGAATATTATAATCTAAACAAGTATGACATAATTATCAGTAGCTACATATGGTCTGGAAACAAGAAAGTGCAAATCAACTACGAATAATACAAATAGCCATGGAAAGAAGTATGTTAAATATATCTCTAAGAAATAAAATTACAAATGTGGCAATAATACAAAGAACAGGAACAATAGATATCATGGAAAGTATCGCAAAACTGAAGTGAAGCTGGGCAGGCCACATCGCTCGGGACACTAACAACAAATGGACATCGAACATCACCCACCAGAGCAACAAGAAAAGGTAAAGGACGACCGCTGATGAGATGGGTAAACGTTATAAGGAAAATTGGTGGAAAGAAATGGTATCTACAAGCACAAATTTGAGAGAGGCCTACATCTAAAAGTGGATGGAGAAAGGCTAATGAAGAAGAAAAATATTCCAAATAATTATTGCATAGTGTCCTTTTTTCACTAAGCTTCATTACATATCGTTTGTCAATTGTTGAGTGGACATTTTTTAGGACTACTTTAAAATCTCTTTCCGTTTTGGACTTCCACGAGTGGAACTCTGTTTTACTTCCTACTGATTCTTTTTTTTATTATTGTAGTTTACATTAAACCTTCTAGGAGTTCTTCCTTCTTTCATTTCGTCTTCTTTTAGAAATATTTTGTACTTGTCTCACAACCAATATTTTTACTTTTTATAGAACTAGATTCGCGTTCTTCGGTATTTCTGTTTCATTTTTTGTTAATGTGTGGTACTTGCTGGTATTGGTTTGTTAATATTTGTGTCGATGTTTGTGGTTGTGTAGGATTTATTATACGTATTAGGGTATTATTTCATGTTTAACTGCTATAAAGGATCGCACTTTGCGAGTGTGTTCTTCTGTGGCATTTGCATATAGGGCATTGGCAGGTTTAATTCTCCATAAATGTTGGTATTTGATTGATTTATCATGAATTGACTATAATGAGTGTATAAACTGTTTATAAAAATTGATGTATTTACAGGTTATTTTTATTATACAAACTAATTTATAAACTTATTTTTTTTACTATAGGTCATATTTTTACCATAAGCCCAATATAAGAACATGAAAAAAATTATGAACATCGGAATCAAATCTTATCATACGTCATCGTAATAAGATCATCCTTATTTTAGTTACAACGTGCAGTTATATTTAACAAGCTAACATTTGCCGGTTGTCGTCCCTATTTTATACATTGAACACACAAAATTAGTAGCAGTTAAAATTTTTCTTAATGTTACATGTGGAAGGAAGTTGCATAATTATGTTTTTATTCAAGTATTCGCTCATAATTACATATATTCGACACCTACTATCTGTAAAGTTGGGTATTTACGTCCCACGTCAGTAAGTGATGTCAGATGCAATGCAATTATCGCAAGGCCAGCGTTTAGAAAATCAAAAATACTTTATTTTAAAAGAATTGTTAGTCTTGCAGTCATTGCAAGGGATGCTAAAAATTTGCGTCGCTGCAAAACCGAACTGGATCGGTCGCTGCTACGATATAATACGTGACTCGACGGCTTGCAATGCCGTCTAGCTAAAAGTATTTAAATATTTATTGCCAAGGCCTTCTTAGTTCATATCCTAGTTTACGCGGACGTTTGCAGATGATGGAGCCGATCGCCAGGATAGCGAGGTGATACGAAAATGGCTCGTAGCAGAGGCAGCAAGGGATGCTGCACCCTCGAGCTCCTCAAGTCCGTCTTGCACGTCTTCAATGCCATCTTTTTGGTAAGTTGCCTGCTAGTTAGTGTGTAGATTTTTGAATCACATCAAGAGGATGTTTTTGGTGTTATTAATAGAAAGAAGTTGTTTTGTTTGTTTTATTTAGAGTGCAATAGAAGGGGGCGTCGGTGCTAACTTTATCAGAATATGGTGACGCACATCCCATTCATGAATCATTAGGTTCAAATATTTTATTGTGTGCACTATTATGTATTAGATAAAATCAAAGCAAATGCACTGTCGTCGTAACATATTTTAAAATATTTTTTTTTTAATTTTAACTGATGTTGCAATTATAAATACTTTACACGTACAGTCTTAATAGAATATCTACTTTATGCCTTCATGAACTTTACAAATTTTATTGTTTACTATATCACAAGTATTATATTTTTCTTCTGTGGAAAAATTAGAGCCGACAAATTAAAAGAAATATTGTATATTTTACAATAAATATTGTAGCAATATATTTATCACAAGGGTAAAATATCAAACACAAACGCTTCACTTAAACTATCTGGAGAACAATCGAATAATATAAGATGCATTCAAGTTATAAAACCTCCGATTTTTTTTCTCAGGACTGGGAACAGATAGAAACATGCGGTTTGTTTCAAAATACGCGCGCATTTTTTGTGAATAGCGACGTTTTCAGTACAACAACAGCATGTAACCATTTGTTTTCTCCATTTGCGTGGTGTGACGCCGATTGAAATTCATCGCCATTTGAGTGAAACATATGATGATGGTGTTATGGATGTGTCTAATGTGCGTTTGTGGTTGCGACAGTTCAAAGAAGGTAGAACGCCGTGTGACAACAAACCAAGACAATCTCGGGCTTGCACCAACCGGTCTGACGATATGGTCAAACGAATGGAGAAACTTGTTTTGGAGGATCGCCGAATGAGTGTGGAACACACTGCCACCAAAGTTAGCATTTTCGTGGGATCTGTGCACGCAATATTGTATGAAGACCTGCAAATGCGAAAAGTGTCCTCCAGGTGGGTGCTACGAATGCTGACCACTTTGAAGTAATTTCTAATGCTCCCTACTTAACTGACCTAGCTCCTCACGACATTTGGCTGTTTCCAACGATGAAAGACATTGTCCGTTGTCGCAAATGTACTAGTCGTGTTGCTATTGCATCAGCAATTTTCCAGTGCTCAAACAAGACTCCTAAAGACGCGTTCGCAGCGGCCATGGAATCATGGCGTCGACGTTGTGAAAAATGTGTACGGCAGAAGCAAGATTACGTCGAGGAGTTTTACAGTTTTCGTGTGATTAGTTTGTGAGAAAAAATCTAAGCTGTTATAACTTTAGTACGCCTCGTATTCCACAATTAAGGGCTTAATAATTATTTTTACAAGGCATTTATACTAACCAATACGCCATCGTTGAATCTTGTTGACCTTTCATTTTATCACTATCTCCACGAAATATTTTGTTCTGAACGTGGCTGCAAAAACAGCGCAAAAAAAGATCGCTTGCGATGGCCGAGAATCGAACTCGGATCAACTGCTTGGAAGGCAACTATGCTGTACATTACACCACCATCGCATCTTGCTGTGCTTTCATTTTATCGTCTTCTCTAAGAAGAATTAAATCGCGAACGTGGCTGAAAAAACAGCGCAGCGCACGTCATCAAAAGATCGCTTGCGATGGCCGAGAATCGAACTCCGATCAACTGCTTGGAAGGCAACTATGCTGACCATTACAACACCATCGCATCTTGCTGTGCTTTCATTTTATCGCCATCTCTAAGAAGAATTAAATCGCGAACGTGGCTGAAAAAACAGCGCAGCGCACGTCATCAAAAGATCGCTTGCGATGGCCGAGAATCGAACTCGGATCAACTGCTTGGAAGGCAACTATGCTGACCATTACACCACCATCGCATCTTGCTGGCATTTAATTTTATCGCCATCTCTAAGAAGAATTAATTCGCAAACGTGGCTGCAAAAACATCGCGGTGCACGTCATCAAAAGATCGCTTGCGATGGCCGAGAATCGAACTCGGATCAACTGCTTGGAAGGCAACTATGCTGACCACTACACCACCATTGCATCTTGCTGTGCTTTCATTTTATCGCCTTTTCTAAGAAGAATTAAATCGCGAACGTGGCTGAAAAAACAGCGCAGCGCACGTCATCAAAAGATCGCTTGCGATGGCCGAGAATCGAACTCGGATCAACTGCTTGGAAGGCAACTATGCTGACCATTACACCACCATCGCATCTTGCTGGCATTTAATTTTATCGCCATCTCTAAGAAGAATTAATTCGCAAACGTGGCTGCAAAAACATCGCGGTGCACGTCATCAAAAGATCGCTTGCGATGGCCGAGAATCGAACTCGGATCAACTGCTTGGAAGGCAACTATGCTGGCCATTACACCACCATCGCATCTTGCTGTGCTTTCATTTTATCGCCATCTCTAAGAAGAATTAAATCGCGAACGTGGCTGAAAAAACAGCGCAGCGCACGTCATCAAAAGATCGCATGCGATGGCCGAGAATCGAACTCGGATCAACTGCTTGGAAGGCAACTATGCTGGCCATTACACCACCATCGCAGCTTGCTGTGCTTTCATTTTATCGCCATCTCTAAGAAGAATTAAATCGCGAACGTGGCTGAAAAAACAGCGCGGTGCACGTCATCAAAAGATCGCTTGCGATGGCCGAGAATCGAACTCGGATCAACTGCTTGGAAGGCAACTATGCTGACCATTACACCACCATCGCATCTTGCTGTGCTTTCATTTTATCGCCATCTCTAAGAAGAATTAAATCGCGAATGTAGCTGCAAAAACAGCGCAGCGCACGTCATCAAAAGATCGCTTGCGATGGCCGAGAATCGAACTCGGATCAACTGCTTGGAAGGCAACTATGCTGACCATTACACCACCATCGCATCTTGCTGTGCTTTCATTTTATCGCCATCTCTAAGAAGAATTAAATCGCGAACGTGGCTGAAAAAACAGCGCAGCGCACGTCATCAAAAGATCGCTTGCGATGGCCGAGAATCGAACTCGGATCAACTGCTTGGAAGGCAACTATGCTGACCATTACACCACCATCGCATCTTGCTGTGCTTTCATTTTATCGCCTTCTCTAAGAAGAATTAAATCGCAAATGTGGCTGCAAAAACAGCGCAGCGCACGTCATCAAAAGATCGCTTGCGATGGCCGAGAATCGAACTCGGATCAACTGCTTGGAAGGCAACTATGCTGACCATTACACCACCATCGCATCTTGCTGTGCTTTCATTTTATCGCCATCTCTAAGAAGAATTAAATCGCGAACGTGGCTGAAAAAACAGCGCAGCGCACGTCATCAAAAGATCGCTTGCGATGGCCGAGAATCGAACTCGGATCAACTGCTTGGAAGGCAACTATGCTGGCCATTACACCACCATCGCATCTTGCTGTGCTTTCATTTTATCGCCATCTCTAAGAAGAATTAAATCGCGAAAGTGGCTGAAAAAACAGCGCAGCGCACGTCATCAAAAGATCGCTTGCGATGGCCGAGAATCGAACTCGGATCAACTGCTTGGAAGGCAACTATGCTGACCATTACACCACCATCGCATCTTGCTGGCATTTAATTTTATCGCCATCTCTAAGAAGAATTAATTCGCAAACGTGGCTGCAAAAACATCGCGGTGCACGTCATCAAAAGATCGCTTGCGATGGCCGAGAATCGAACTCGGATCAACTGCTTGGAAGGCAACTATGCTGGCCATTACACCACCATCGCATCTTGCTGTGCTTTCATTTTATCGCCATCTCTAAGAAGAATTAAATCGCGAACGTGGCTGAAAAAACAGCGCAGCGCACGTCATCAAAAGATCGCTTGCGATGGCCGAGAATCGAACTCGGATGAACTGCTTGGAAGGCAACTATGCTGGCCATTACACCACCATCGCATCTTGCTGTGCTTTCATTTTATCGCCATCTCTAAGAAGAATTAAATCGCGAACGTGGCTGAAAAAACAGCGCGGTGCACGTCATCAAAAGATCGCTTGCGATGGCCGAGAATCGAACTCGGATCAACTGCTTGGAAGGCAACTATGCTGACCATTACACCACCATCGCATCTTGCTGTGCTTTCATTTTATCGCCATCTCTAAGAAGAATTAAATCGCGAACGTGGCTGAAAAAACAGCGCAGCGCACGTCATCAAAAGATCGCTTGCGATGGCCGAGAATCGAACTCGGATCAACTGCTTGGAAGGCAACTATGCTGACCATTACACCACCATCGCATCTTGCTGTGCTTTCATTTTATCGCCTTCTCTAAGAAGAATTAAATCGCAAATGTGGCTGCAAAAACAGCGCAGCGCACGTCATCAAAAGATCGCTTGCGATGGCCGAGAATCGAACTCGGATCAACTGCTTGGAAGGCAACTATGCTGACCATTACACCACCATCGCATCTTGCTGTGCTTTCATTTTATCGCCATCTCTAAGAAGAATTAAATCGCGAACGTGGCTGCAAAAACAGCGCAGCGCACGTCATCAAAAGATCGCTTGCGATGGCCGAGAATCGAACTCGGATCAACTGCTTGGAAGGCAACTATGCTGACCATTACACCACCATCGCATCTTGCTGTGCTTTCATTTTATCGCCTCTCTAAGAAGAATTAAATCGCAAATGTGGCTGCAAAACAGCGCAGCGCACGTCATCAAAAGATAGCTTGCGATGGCCGAGAATCGAACTCGTATCAACTGCTTGGAAGGCAACTATGCTGGCCATTACACCACCATCGCATCTTGCTGTGCTTTCATTTTATCGCCATCTCTAAGAAGAATTAAATCGCGAACGTGGCTGAAAAACAGCGCAGCGCACGTCATCAAAAGATCGCTTGCGATGGCCGAGAATCGAACTCGGATCAACTGCTTGGAAGGCAACTATGCTGGCCATTACACCACCATCGCATCTTGCTGTGCTTTCATTTTATCGCCATCTCTAAGAAGAATTAAATCGCGAACGTGGCTGAAAAACAGCGCAGCGCACGTCATCAAAAGATCGCTTGCGATGGCCGAGAATCGAACTCGGATCAACTGCTTGGAAGGCAACTATGCTGACCATTACACCACCATCGCATCTTGCTGTGCTTTCATTTTATCGCCATCTCTAAGAAGAATTAAATCGCGAACGTGGCTGAAAAACAGCGCAGCGCACGTCATCAAAAGATCGCTTGCGATGGCCGAGAATCGAACTCGGATCAACTGCTTGGAAGGCAACTATGCTGACCATTACACCACCATCGCATCTTGCTGTGCTTTCATTTTATCGCCTCTCTAAGAAGAATTAAATCGCAAAGTGGCTGCAAAAACAGCGCAGCGCACGTCATCAAAAGATCGCTTGCGATGGCCGAGAATCGAACTCGGATCAACTGCTTGGAAGGCAACTATGCTGGCCATTACACCACCATCGCATCTTGCTGTGCTTTCATTTTATCGCCATCTCTAAGAAGAATTAAATCGCGAACGTGGCTGAAAAACAGCGCAGCGCACGTCATCAAAAGATCGCTTGCGATGGCCGAGAATCGAACTCGGATCAACTGCTTGGAAGGCAACTATGCTGGCCATTACACCACCATCGCATCTTGCTGTGCTTTCATTTTATCGCCATCTCTAAGAAGAATTAAATCGCGAACGTGGCTGAAAAAACAGCGCGGTGCACGTCATCAAAAGATCGCTTGCGATGGCCGAGAATCGAACTCGGATCAACTGCTTGGAAGGCAACTATGCTGACCATTACACCACCATCGCATCTTGCTGTGCTTTCATTTTATCGCCATCTCTAAGAAGAATTAAATCGCGAACGTGGCTGAAAAACAGCGCGGGCACGTCATCAAAAGATCGCTTGCGATGGCCGAGAATCGAACTCGGATCAACTGCTTGGAAGGCAACTATGCTGACCATTACACCACCATCGCATCTTGCTGTGCTTTCATTTTATCGCCATCTCTAAGAAGAATTAAATCGCGAACGCGGCTGCAAAAACAGCGCAGCGCACGTCAACAAAAGATCGCTTGCGATGGCCGAGAATCGAACTCGGATCAACTGCTTGGAAGGCAACTATGCTGACCATTACACCACCATCGCATCTTGCTGTGCTTTCATTTTATCGCCATCTCTAAGAAGAATTAAATCGCGAACGTGGCTGCAAAAACAGCGCAGCGCACGTCATCAAAAGATCGCTTGCGATGACCGAGAATCGAACTCGGATCAACTGCTTGGAAGGCAACTATGCTGACCATTACACCATCATCGCATCATGCTGTGCTTTCATTTTATCGGCATCTCTAAGAAGAATTAAATCGCGAACGTGGCTGCAAAAACAGCGCAACGCACGTCATCAAAAGATTACTTGCGATGACCGAGAATCGAACTCGGATCAACTGCTTGGAAGGCAACTATGCTGACCATTACACCACCATCGCATCTTGCTGTGTTTTATTTTATCGCCATCTCTAAGAAGAATTAAATCGCAAATGTGGCTGCAAAAACAGCGCAGCGCACGTCATCAAAAGATCGCTTGCGATGGCCGAGAATGGAACTCGGATCAACTGCTTGGAAGGCAACTATGCTGACCATTACACCACCATCGCATCTTGCTGGCCTTTCATTTTATCGCCATCTCTAAGAAGAATTAAATCGCAAACGTGGCTGAAAACATCGCGAGTGCACGTCATCAAAAGATCGCTTGCGATGGCCGAGAATCGAACTCGGATCAACTGCTTGGAAGGCAACTATGCTGGCCATTACACCACCATCGCATCTTGCTGTGCTTTCATTTTATCGCCATCTCTAAGAAGAATTAAATCGCGAACGTGGCTGAAAAACAGCAGCTGCACGTCATCAAAAGATCGCTTGCGATGGCCGAGAATCGAACTCGGATCAACTGCTTGGAAGGCAACTATGCTGGCCATTACACCACCATCGCATCTTGCTGTGCTTTCATTTTATCGCCATCTCTAAGAAGAATTAAATCGCGAACGTGGCTGAAAAACAGCGCGGGCACGTCATCAAAAGATCGCTTGCGATGGCCGAGAATCGAACTCGGATCAACTGCTTGGAAGGCAACTATGCTGACCATTACACCACCATCGCATCTTGCTGGCTTCTTTTTCGCCACTTAGAATTAAATCGCACTGGCTTGCAGCGCAATCATCAAATCGTTTGAGGCCTGAATGATCGGATCAACATTTGGAAGATATGCACCATTAACACATATCTTTGGCGACTGTCTTCCAATCTTTTGACCTGAATTGTGAACCATTTGATGAACCAAAAATTATTTGGCTTTCATAAGTATAATTCCTTGTTTATAAATATTTTTTAAAATCGTAAGAATATTTTTGTCACAGATTCTTACTGGGATTTCGATACTGGTAAAAATATTTTTTGAGTACTTAATAGTTTTGAGACATGAGACAAACTTGAACTTGAATTTGCAGCTTTTATGTGTTGTCTCCTGCTTCTAGATAGCACTTTACCATGCTTGATTTTTCAAAATACTCATATACTTTTTTAATTGTTAAGATTTTTTCTCATTTATAAAGTGTGTTTTTTATAGAGGTATAGAACTTTGAAATGGAATAAAACAAAGATGAATTTTTTAATTTGACATGAAATTTACTTTATTCGAAAAATAATCTTCTGGCATTATAATTTAAATATGACTTCTGGCATATGGCCGCCACGGCTGGCTCGGACGTAGTCTAATTTGGAGGTTCAATTTTCGATGACTTTTTCCAACATTTGTGGCCGTGTATCGGCAATAACGCCGCGAATTTTGTCCTGCAATTGGTCAATCGTTTTGGGCCTATCGGCGTAGACTAGCGACTTCACATATCCCCACAGAAAATAGTCTAGCGGCGTTAAATCGCACGATCTTGGAGGCCAATTCACGGGTCCAAAACGTGAAACTATGCGGTTACCAAACGTTTCCTTCAATAAATCAATTGTGGCACGAGCTGTGTGACATGTTGCGCCATCTTGTTGAAACCACAGCTCCTGCACATCATAGTTGTTCAATTGATGAACGAAAAAGTCAGTAATCATGGCTCGATAGCGGTTATCATTAACTGTAAGGTTCTGACCAACATCGTTTTTAAAGAAGTACGGACCAATGATTCCACCAGCCCATAAAGCACACCAAACAGTCAGTTTTTCTGGATGTAACGGTGTCTCAACATACACTTGAGGATTATTATCACTCCAAATACGGCAGTTTTGTTTATGGACGTATCCATTCATACAAAAGTAAGCTTCATCGCTAAGCAAAATTCGCTTATGAAAATCGGAATTAACGGCAATCTTATTTTGGGACCATTCACCGAATCTATGCCTTGCACGAGTTGGATTTTGTAAGCACGAAAACCAAGATCTTTCCCCAAAATCTTCCATAAAGTGGATGGATACATATGCAATTCTTGTGCACGATGGCGGATAGACTGATTCGGGTATTCCTCTACGCTACGCTCTACAGCAGCAATGACTTCTTCTGTACGCACTGTACGACGTCTCTGTGGATGCGTATTATCATTTAGAGTAAACGTGGTGCGAAAACGTTCCATAGTTAATCGAATTAATTGTTCTGATGGACGATTATGTTGACCGTAAAATGGACGTAGTGCGCGATACGTATTTTAAACAGAACCATGATTTTTAAAATAAATTTGCACAATTTGGAAGCGTTGTTCAGGCGTCAGTCTATTCATGTTGAAATGTCAAACCAAACTACACAAAATCACTTGACAGCTGACAAAATGGCCGCCAGTTAAAAAAGTGTTGCCAACTTAAAGTTTTATACCTCTATAAAAAAAACATCCGTTAATACAAAACCAACATGTTGGAAAATTTTTGTTTTTGTTTTTTTAAATTTTTTCATGGAAATATTACGGGGGAGATACATAAAATATTAATAAAATTATATATTAATATTCAAAATAAAGATAATAATCTATATATTTTTGGAAATTTAAAAAATATAAAATTTAGTTTTAGGTGCAGTGTTTGATATACCGTACCATACTGGGGGTCCATATGTTAGGAGGGGACTTATTATCGCGGTGTATATTAGTTTTTTTTTAATTTTATTTTTTTGACTTAACATGCTGTTTTTTACTAAAAGGTACAGGAGCCTTTCTTAGTGTTTCCTTCATATATTACTGTAACTCACCACAAGTTTTCATTAACAACAATCCATTACCTCAAGTAACAGATGTCAAATATCTATGAATGCACCTTGATAAGGGGCTGACATGGAAGCCACATATTTGGAACAAAAGAAAACAACTTGGCACCAAATTTAGCAAACACTACTGGCTACTGGGCAGAAAATCCAAATTGTCTCTCAGGAATAAATTGTTAGTTTACAACGTCGCATTAAAACCAATTTGGACTTATGGTGTCCAACTATGGGGAACTGCAGCCAACACTAACATCCAAATTATCGAAAGATATCAGTCAAAAATCCTACGTGCTATGTGCGATGCTTCGTATTTTGTGAGGAATGCTAACATAATGAGTGATGTGAAAGTGGACACAGTTAAGGAAACTATTAGAAAGTTTAGTGCAAAATATCTAAATAAACTAGAACATCATAGCAACGTCTTAGTGGTCAACCTTTTGGACAATAGTGACAACATCCAAAGACTAAACAGATTAAAGCCCCTTGACCTGCCAAATAGACTTTAGTTGTAGTTAATGTTTTTTTTATTATTATAAATATAAGCAACAACTATATTTTAAGATAACACTGAGTTAAGGTCACTGGACCCTAACTCACATGCATACTACTCAACCCATAATTCACACATTAAATTTGCTTATTGTAAGTCTTTATAGATTGCAAATAGTTAATAAATTAATAAATATATATATATATATATATATATATATATATATATATATAAATATAAATATATAATATATATATATATATATATATATATATATATATATATATATATAGATATATATATATATATATATATATATATATATATATATATTACTAGTTTAAGCGCGAGTCTAGATGTATACCCAGGTACTTTATGAAGATTTTACAATGATTTTGTGACCTTCTATTTTTAAAGGGGTTAATATTTTTGTTCTTGCTAAATATAATAGTTTCGGTGTTTTGACCGTTAATTTTAATTTTCCATTTGTATTTGCTTGTTTGCAACTTCTGCACTGAAGGAGCATATATTGGTATGTCATCCGTGTATAGGGCAGTAAGAGTTTTTGGAAATAACGGCAAATAGTGGAGGAATAATGTTGTGTGAAGAATTTTGGGCCCAGTACAAAACCTTGAGGAACTCCCAGTTTCACCACCCCGGCTGTCGAGTATTTATTATGGAATCTAACCGTTAGCTTCCTATTATTCAGATATGAGTAAATAAGTTCTATTATTGGCTTCAGGTAGTTTAGTTTGATGTTATTTTTTGATGTTATTGTTTTATGTTAAACCCCCGATGCAGACCGTATCAAAAGCCTTTTGGATGTCGAGGTGTCTCATGGTGATAACACTCTGCTTGTTATAGTTAATGGCCACGTCGTTGACGGTTGCTGTTTGTTGGACGGTGTTGTGACCTTTATTAAAGCCGAATTGGTGGGGCACGTGAATGCGTTTTGATTTCTCGAAATTTAGTATCTTTTGAAAGATAAGTTTTTTCTACTATTTTGCCGAGAGTGTTAATCAGACTAACTGATCGATCTTCGTGATTTTTTTCAGGTTTTGAGATTGCTAGTACCTTTGCCATTTTCTGTGTGGTCGGGAAGTATTTTAATTTGATAGTGACCTTGATTAAATCAGAAAATCAGTCATCGATTCTCGCAACTTATAGACGACTTCGTGATTTTTATGGCGCACATAATCGTCCATCTGAGCAAGCCATCCGTCGAAATGTGGATAGATTTCATACCACATACTCTCTAAATGATGCAATAACACCAACACGTCGAAGGAATGTGCGTACTGAAGAGAACATCGCCGCTGTAAACGAAAGTGTGGAAGAAGATCAAAATTTATCGATTCGTCGTCGGTCGCAGGAATTGGGGCTCTGTCCGTCCACTACGTGGAAACTTTTGCGCAATGATCTTGGCCTACACCCGTATAAGATCCAGCTGGTGCAGGAATTAAAGCCACGAAACCATCATATGCGTAGTTCTTCCGCCGATTGGGCTCTAGAGCAGTTGGAAACTGACCCGATGTTTTATCGCAAAATTGTGTTCAGAATTGAGGCTCATTTTTGGCTTAACGGGTTTGTTAATAAACAAAATTGCCGCATATGGAGTGAAACCAATCCACAACAGACCCTACAGACTCCATTACATCCAGAAAAATGCACCGTTTGGTGCGGTTTACACGCTGGTGGCATCATCGGACCTTATTTCTTCAAAAATGAAGCCGTAGCTCGCGTTACGGTCAATGGAGATCGTTACCGCACCATGATCAATGATTTTTTGTTTGAAAATATGGATGGATTTGATCCGGGCGAGATGTGATTTCAACAGGATGGCGCACGTGCCATACGACAACCGCAACCATCGACTTATTGAAATCAAAATTTGGCTATAAGTTTATTTCGGACCTGTCAATTGGCCTTTAAGGTCGTGCGATTTGACACTTCTCGATTATTTCCTGTTGCGCCACGTGAAGTCACTGGTTTATGCTGATAAACCAGCAACAATTGACGCCTTGGAGGCCAACATTGTTCGTGTTATTCGTGACATACGGCCAACGATGCTAAAAAGAGTGGCCCAAAATGGAACGTCCAGAATGCGCTTCGTCAAGAACAGCCGCGGTGGCCATATGCCCGAAATCATTTTCCATTCAATGTTAATGCCATTTATTGATCTTTCGAATAAAAATTTTTTTGATTAAAATTTAATTTTTTGTGTTATTTTTTAGAATTTCAAGTTCTATCGGGCTTAAAAAACACCCTTTACATAAAATAATTTTGGCTACTGTTCTGCTGATTCACTGTTTCCTTCCAATATCTTACAACAGGACTACATATACAGGGTGTCCCAAAAATCAACGTCAAGCCAGAAACAGGTGATAGACCAGGTAGTATTTAAAACTTAAAAGGAAAAATGAATCCCTACTTGATGACCGATGATACCCTTACCCTGGTAGTAGTTCTTTTATTAATTCAAAGTTATGCCTTAGGACTAGCGACGTAGAGAAAGCCTAGCGTGCATTAGAAGCATGTTAACTGAGTAAAAAGAATTAGCTTGAGATCGGGTTTCTTAAGAAAAAAAATATATTTTTTCTTATTTAAGAATTAATTTAGCAAGTATTATACCATTTTGGAATTTGGACTAAATGCGTCATCTTTTAAAGTTACTTGCCAATATAGCATGGTACATTTTCTTTCAGTACGGTCAGTTAAAGTTGGGCGATGTAATAATTTTGAGTGCACGGTTGGGTAACAAAAGTGATATTTTCTTTAAACCTGAGGCAGTTGTGTTTTAATTTTAGACTGCAGTTACAGAAGGGTTATTCGGGGTTACATCACACAAAAAAAAAATGAAGAACAATAAAGATTTGTAGTCACAGTACATAAAAGATCATCACAGGGTGTCAATATTTTCAATTTTTTTTTGAATGCCTATAATTTTAAAAGTACGCGACTAAGATTTTCTTTATTATTTTTCTGATAACTGTCACTACCTATTCTATCACCTGTTTCCGGCTTGACGTTGATTTTTGGGACACCCTGTATATTAAAAAGTTTTTGTAAGGCTGAACATCCTTGTTGTAATCCCCTATTTATCATTTAATATTTTGAAGTTTTTACTATGATAGCATCTTTGTATTACTTTTATCAATTTTTTTTATTACTCCTGTTTGCTTACAATCTGTCCAATTTTTGGACAATAAATAATTTATATAACTAGAATAATATTAGATATACTACAGTAACTTGTAGGAGTTGCTTGCAATGAAGACTTTTCTTTATCTTACTAGAATATGTAATGGTTTTATAAAGTAATTTAAGCTATGTCTTATTCTATATACATATAATTAATTGAATCTGACTATTAGATAATTTGGCTTGAAACGTTTTAGACGTTGCAATTCACCAGTGCTTTTAAATAAATTTCTAGCTAGCACATTTGGATGCACTACAGTTTTAGCACTATAATTCTCACTAAATCTCTTGATTTCTTCTTTAACAGTTGGAATTTGTAGGTCTTTCGCGATTACGTGATTTGGAACGTACCAAAGGGCATTAACCAATGTTCTCAAAACTTTGTTCTGAAAGCACTGAAGGATTTAAAGATTTAAATTACTAGCTGTGTCCCATAGTTAAATCCCATATGTCCACACAGGCTTCAAAATAGTCTTGTAGAAAAGCAATTTATTTTCAAGTGATAACTGTGATTTTCTGCCGATCATCCAGTACATTTGCCAGAGTTTTGTGCCGAGTTGCTTTATTTTTGTAAATATATGCTTCCCCCAGGTCAAGCGTCTATCCATGTGCATTTCAAGATACTTTGTCTCATCTGCTTGTATCAGCTGGTTACCATTTAATATAACTGGAGGACAGGTGTATCTGTTTATTGTAAACGTTACATGTACTGATTTAAATTTATTTGCCTTTACTTCCCATGTAGCTAACCAAGTTTGGAACTTATTTAAATTTTCTTGAAGGTGTTGTGATGTAGTAATTGGATTGGCATGTACTGCTAGAACTGCAGTATCGTCTGCGAATGTGGTTATTGTGCTTTTGTTAGTTATCGGAAGGTCTGCGGTATGTAAGAGATATTAGATAGGTCTAAAAATGGTACCTTGCAATGGCAAAAGCATGTAGAAGGTTTTGTTTTAGTTTGAACATAGAAGTTCTTCGTGCCAAACCTTATCGAAGGCTTGGCTGATGTCGAGAGATGCAGCCGTACAATAGTTTTGTTCTTCAAATGCCAAATTGTTCACATTAACTAGCCGATGTACTTGTTCGATAGTGTTATGTTGATGATTTAGAATTAGTTTATTACCGTCTACAATTGGTTTCATTCGTTTAAAAAATATCTTTGGAAGACTTTTGAAAGAACTGGTTATAAACTAATAAAACGATAAGACGCGCAACTTAATTTACATTTTTTCCAAACTTTAACAACATATCTATTTGTGCTACTTTTCAATGGCTGGGAAAATGGCCTAGCCTCAGTATTGCATTGAAGATTTGCTGTATAGCTTTGTATACTTGTGTTCTTGTAACACTTTACCGGTTATTAAATCAAAATCTGGAGCTTTGCGAGGGTTGATATTTTGTTGTATTGTACCTTTAATTTCTACGAAACTGAAGTTTTTAATCGGAAGATTCAATTGATATGGTGCATTAAGATATTCTCGTCTCATTTGCTCTTGTTCGGGCTCATTTATGCTGTTTGGTTGAAAAACGGTGGCTAAGTGATTTGCAAATGCTGCGACTTTCTCTTTGTTACTCGGAGCCTATTGATCATGTTTAACTTTTATCAAATAGTATGGAAATAATTTGTTTTTGATTATGTCTCTTTTTTCTATTTATATAACGAAAGATTTTTCTAGATCAATTAAAGCTAAGTGTGTTTGTAGATCAGATTCTCTTTTTTTCTATTATTTGTTGTAGAATAAATGCATTATTCCCTTTGTTCTTTGATCAGTGTCTTCATATATTATTGGTTGTGGTCGATTTGTGATCAGTTTTATATCCTGCACTAAGTAATCGTATGCCTTTATAGTTTTCTGCGTTGAATCTATTGCCTTTTTTATGTATCTGTGTACAATACCAAAATTCCAGCTTGCTATTGGTTTCAATTTTTGTTAACATATGTTAAATAAACAAATTTTCCAATGTCTGCTAATGTTTACTTACTTGAATGCTTAGAATTCTATAGGACATCCGTCATGGCTTTGAATGGGTATGTCTCTAATTTTATTCAAATTAATTTAAATTTGAGTTAGTCTTGTATTTTCTTTGATACATATATTGTTAGTTCTCTGTTGCAGTACTTCAGATAAAAATATGCTTTATCAAGACTTACCACAAATTCACATTTTTGTCCTACAAACTGCTATACAGGTACAACGTTTACTATCTTGGCTTGGTTAGATAAATTTTTCATTTCTAGCAGATATTGTACTTTCTAGATTAATGCTGCAGTTTGAGTGTTACAATATTTTCCAAATTTTTTGTATTTTTACACTTTGTAAATGCAACTGGCGAGTCTTACTAACATTAATTTCTTGCTAATGTTTTATTTTCTCAATATACATATTATTCTTCTGCGAGAAAAACCCACTGTGGAAAAATGTCATAATTACACTTTAGACATTTTCATCCAGAAGTTATTCAACTTACTGCAGTAAATTTGATTAAAAAGTAAACAACAAAACGTCTAAAGCTTTCACTAGCCATATTTAAAATTAATGAAAAAAACATCTGTAAATCCGAATTCAGTATATCTACGTGTCCCTAAAGTATCGAGTCAACACTAATATAATGAAAACGGCTTGCATGGCTGTAATGTAGGCTGGCAGCCGATTAGAATGACTGTAATGCGTATGTCTAAATGAGTCGTTGCATTTTCACTGATTGAGTGACTAGAAGGGCAAATCGGTATCACATTTTGTACGAAGCAGTAACTATTCGGATAATTCATTGGGTTTTTGGAAACGACCAAATGAGTACAGCATGAATAGAGGTATAATACAAGCGCTTGGGATGGTCTGAAATCTATTGAAAGTGATTGGCGTTCTGGAAGGCCAGCAACGCGCAGAACGCCGGAAAATGTTGAATGGGCTACAATGAACAAACATCAACAACTAGCAGATTGAGAACTAAAAAGAAGCCATCTTACAATCTAGATTTGTCTCCCTGACCATTTCCAAAACTTAATTAACTTTTTAATGAGATATTTCAGACCTTCGACGATATTAAATGAATATGAAGAGATAGTTATATTTTAAATAGTCAAAACGACTTTAAAGGAGACTAAGGCTACGTATGTTAATTGTATCTCGTATCATTTTGACTAAATTATATATTTTTGTTATTGTAATTGTAATTCTTTGTATAATCGACGCTTTCGGGGCGGACCAGGTCTTTTAATTTTTTGAAATTTAATATTTTTGACAAAGCTGTTTCGTGGGAAACTATTGGGGTCTTTAGAGTTTTTCTGAATTATTGCTTTCATATATTTAGTAAATGTGTTGGTTTAATTGTCGCCTTGATGGGACATTGATTGTATAATTGCTTTTTTTTAATATTGTAAGCTAGTTGAGGTACAGTTTGCACAATTTTTTTTGTTTTCATTGTCGTAGAGTTTGTTCATGTCTTTATGCCTTCTTATTTCGGAGTGTTTTGGTTGTGTGCATCAGAATGTGGCAGCTTAAAGTGAAGCTCTTACGTCGTTTATGTAGCCACATCGTGGCCCTTTAGCGAAGGTGTGGTATGCATTTTCCTTTTGATGTATCCAGTGAAGTCAATGCTGTTCAATGGCTTGAACCATTCTTAATTTTAATATTCGGTTATCTGACGTTTTACCTCTCTGAAAGCCTGCTATCATTCCATCAATACAAACAGGCGTTATATAATTTTGCAATGTCTTTTAATTTTATTTTGTTTATTGTATTTGGTGGCAGTTGATTTCTGTTAGCTTTTAGCATAATTTTTTGCTGTGTTTCGTTTTTATGCTCATAAAATCGCTTTGTTTTGCTATGTGCAAGAGTGGTTATTAAGATTTCTAAAAGTGTAACAATTTTACCCCTAAATTAAGCAAACCAATGTGTCATTCCTCTTCAAGTATCCCTCAGATTATATGCCTCAGCGTTTAGGCGAGGTAACATAGAACACAAACCTAAGAAGTCGCAAGATGTATTAACGCGATCCGAGTACAGAGCTCAAACAATGAACGCTACCGCTTATTAATTTAAGTTGTGCCTGCTTAAAGCAGCATTGCTTTTAAACGGCGCTCATTAAATTATGCGTGCCCACAGTCTATCATAGCTAAATTTGTCCCAATTAGAATTTTTATCTGTTTCCTCTGTTCTGGTGTGATTCTTTTTACCGAGACCTTCTATCAGTTGTACTAGGTTTTGGTTAGTGTCCAAGTCCTGGAAAGTTATTTGCGTGAATCTGTATTTAACATCTTTTACTATAAATAATAGGTCTAGTAAAAATAAATCCATTATTTTTGCATGAAATTGAAGGTTTTATTTAACATACTTAGAATGAACCGATTTAAGTCAAATATGCGCCGTTTTGTTCGATAACTTGTTGCCATTTTGAAGGTAATTCCATTATGCCTCTCTCATAGAAGCCCTTGTCCCTATTGAAAAAAACTGGGACAATCGATTTTCATAAGCCTCTCTTGAGGCGAATTTTTCACCAGCAAAATAGTTCGCCATGGACAGGAACAGGTGGTAATCACTTGGTGCCAGGTCCGGACTATAAGGTGGATGCATAAGAACCTCCCAACCAAGCTCCCGGAGCTTCTGGCGAGTCGCTATCGATGTGTGTGGCCTGGCGTTGTCTTGATGAAACACAATTCTTGCCCTAGTGGCCAAAGTTGGCCGCTTCTGGGCGATTGCTTCCTTCAGACGATCCAATTGTTTACAATACAGGTTCGAATTAAGAGTTTGGCCGTACGGGAGCAGCTCATAGTATATGATTCCTCACCAATCCCACCAAAGGCACAGCAAAACCTTCCTGGTCGTCAATCCTGGCTTGGCCACCGTTTGCGCCGGCTCATTGCGCTTCGATCACGATCGTTTTTGCTTGACGTTGTCGTAAGTGATCTACTTTTCATCGCCAGTCACCATCCGCTTCAGTCGACTTTGTTGCGATTCATCAGCGATTCACAGATGGAGATTCGGCCCATGAGGTTTTTTTGCGTTAACTCGTGTGGCACCCATATATCCAGCTTCTTTTTGTATCTAGCATTTTCCAAATGGTTCCAAACGGTTTTTTCTGCAATGTTTAACTCCTGAGCAATAGAAACAGTGCTAATATGACGGTCGGACTTGTCCATTTCCATAATTTTATCCACATTTTTGACAATTGGCCTTCCAGAACGTGGTGTATCTTTGACATCGAAGTTACCGGAACGGAATCGACGAAACCAAAACTGCGCTTGATTGGCTATTACAGTATCAGAACCATAAACACTATTCACATTTTCAGCCGCCTGGCTTGCGTTTTACCTTTATCGAAGAAAAACTGTAAAATATAGCGTATTTTCTCTTTGCTGGTGTCCATCTTTGATATGAGCTCAAACAAAACTAAGTCGACCATTCACAAAGCTGTCAAATAAGTTTTTATAGTAGGAAATGTCAGCTTTCTAACGCCAACTAGTGTAAACCGATCGGATTTTTAGAGCGCGAGATACAATTTATTAAAGCCATCTTTTGGAAAAATAATGGATTTCTTTTTACTAGACCTATTATATATGTATTATTGAGAGAAAGTGCATGTATAGAAGTAAAAATTTATAACATCATTCTGATTGCAGTACCAGATGTGGTTTGTATTTAAATTTCTTGCGATTACTATTTTTCGACGTCTTTTGTAAAATTATTTTGAAGTTACTGTTAGCTGTGTATTATTCAAAATCTTAACAGTTGGTTACAATAGTCTTAATTATGCTATATAATTTAATGACAAGTTCCACGCCACCCATTGCCATGTAGTTTGTCTATTTACTTTAAAGACACCATGTCTAATTATTAGTTCTTATAAATCTATTGCAATGGCAGCACACTTCCACATTACCACAGCATAAGTTTTTTTTTAAATCAATAGCAGCTAAAAAACAACGATTCAATGTTACATAATATGATAATATCTATTTACTCTTCAAATAGACCGCATTTTTTTAGATTTCCGGTCTTGGCGTCTTAGGAATTGCAGTGTGGACCATCGCAGACAAATACAAATACGTGTCGCTGCTCACGACAGTTACCTATCCTACCATAACTTACTTCCTTCTAGGCGCTGGAGCCGTCGTTCTCTTCTCAACAATCTTAGGATGCTGCTCCGTTTGCAAGAACAACCGGCCCTATCTAATAATCGTAAGTAATCAGTTCAGTTCACTGATAACGTTATAAATGTCATTATTTGCAGTACATATTCCTTCTGCTGCTAATATTTCTGGTGGAGGCGATGGTGGGAGTCTTGGCTTATGTATACCAGGAACAAGTCCAGAATGAGCTGAAGATGAATCTCAACAGCACCTGTTTGACATCCTACCGGGTGGACGCGGACAAGACAGATGCTATAGAATTCCTTCAAAAGAATGTACATTTAAATATGATTTACCTATCGCTTTTTTACAATTTTCTATGTTCATTTTAGTTTCATTGCTGCGGTGCCGAAAGTTACGAGGACTGGCAGTATAGCGTGTGGAGAGCGGAAGGTTTAGCCGGGCCTAATCTTGTGCCTGATTCTTGTTGCAAAACTATTACGCCAAACTGTGGAAAGCGTACTCATCCTTCAAATATTAATACTGACGTAAGTAGAATTACACCCTGAAAAATATTTATGAAGTATAATTGATTCTTCTTAATTTTACGTGCTACTTATGAAGTGTAATTTTAGTTGAAAAAATATGTTATAATCTCGAAACAAGAAATTTAAAACTTCCTGACCACCTCGTACGGTAGGAACCATAAAAACTCATTATGTAGTATTGTGAAAATAATTTATTCGAGTAAAAGTATAAAAATCAAGCATCTATGCTGTATAAATAACCGATTAAAACCAACACATTTATTTTCAGGGTTGCATGAATAAGATGGCGGAACACATGAAGGGCCACTTGATAATCCTGTGTGCTGTCGGATTAGGCATATGCGTGTTGCAAATATTTGGCATCATATTCGCCTGCCAGCTTTACTTCAAACTGAAAGATGTGGTGAACGAGATCTTGTAGCGCCCTATTTACAGTTAATGTTACGTTTCTAATAGATTCGATGAAAAAATATGCAACTTAATGAGTATGTCCGTTATAACTCTGTAAGATTGTGATGTTATATTATAGTGCACATAATATATTTCCTTAATATTTATAATTATGTATGTTAACCAGAATAGCGCATAAGTATGTCGGATGTGTCTGTTATCTCTGTTGTTCTCAAACTGTTAAAGTTCATAAATATAATACTAACTGTTTTTAGATTTTAGCTATATTATTTGTCAGAGACGAGCCGTCTCGGAGAATTTACAACCGTTAATTATCAGTGACGATATATTTTTCCATGTTCTTTAAGTGGATGTAGAAGAGGTCCTCTCCGGATGCGCACGCCACGATGAACCAACCCAGAATTGCTAGAGTGGCCCTCCAGTAGGATAAATGTGTCCACTGGTTTAGTTCCGTTTCAGTTATCTGCAACAAATAAATATACCTTGGTAAAACCTGAAATATTAACTATTTTTTATAGATTTATTTAACTTTTACTGTACAGTAGGGTACTTAAAATAGTCATATTGTAATTCAAGTCGATACATGTTGAGCCAATAATATTTACGTTTTATGATATTAGAGCAACATGATACACTTAGCTATTTTCCAAAACATTCATCATAGTTTTTGAAACCATCCTGCACCTCTTCAATTTTTTTCGTTTTATTACAATATTAAACGGATTTTTGTCTATTTTCTGCAACGATTGCTTGATTACAGTAATACTAGTTAGTGAAAGTCCTATATTATCTACCGAAATTCAAAACGCCTTTATTAAAGGATGTCAGTAGGCTAGAACGTAGGCGAAGCTCGATAAACAGTTTGGGATTTCAGCCATTTTAGCAGTGGTACAATTGTTAAGAAATACGGACCAGGAACGACTTCTTGTTTATTTGATAGAGCCGTTTTACGCCTCTAAACTAACATTTCTACTAGCAATAGTTTAGATAGTTAGACGTTGTCTAGTAAAAAGAAACTGACGATTTCTAAGAGAACCGATGTACTCAATTAACGTTTGCTTACGCCTACATACTGAAAGAAAATGCTCTAATCAGCAGAAACACAGTTCATGCTCAGATAAAATAATGTGTTATCAGACGTTTCGTGGGCAAAGCATTCGATGTTGGCTAACAATTGACTATAAAGCATGGAGACAAGTCGGTGATGCTAAGTGTTGAATATATCCAATTACTTTTTGGGTAATTATTGACATTTTTTTTGCAGTTTTGCATCATTGAAGTCATTGCTTGCTATTGTATGATGAGCAACGTTGAAAAAATCTTATTGTTTGTCTGTCTATGCTTCTGGTTATTTCTCTAGCATTATTTAGAAATATATATTGTGCTATCAGGAAGAATAGTGAAATATAACTATAATTACCTTATGACAGTTCCTGTACGTGATGTATAAACGATTATAAACTAAAAGAATAAAAGTGAAAATTATATCAATTATCGCTTACATTGAAATATAAAGATGTATTCAAACTAAGACTACAAAGAAATGTTTAAAAAATATTTTTAAAATTGAAAAAATGGAACGAATGGTTTAATGTAATCACATACATTACCACTCCGTAGTACTCCCTAAATACTAAAAATAATAAGAGTAGGATAAACGCATAAAAGTTATTTAGCATCAAAATATTAAATACGATCAATAAACAGCCAAATAAAATTATTTAAATATGAACATTTGAAAAGCAACAGCTTTTCATCAAAATCACAAATAAAAAATCTTAAGCAGGACGACAACTGACGTAGCAACAATTAAATAGAAGTAAACTACAAAAATATTTCAAAAATAGAGGAAACTCGATAAACATAGCGGTCGTCTGCTTAGCATTTCTTTAGAGAAAGAGAAGAACTAGTAAAATATATTAAATGTTTGAATAAATGGGGACATGGCCTATCAAAAAAAAAAAGGTTTTAAAACGTGTGGGATATTATACAAAAGTTTTGCATTGTAAATTAAAAAAACTCCAAAAAGTGATAGATAAAAGTGAATAACCGACAAAACTCTGTGAAATTGAAGTAAAAAGGGCTTTGCTATTAATCTTATACAAAGGACATCGCCTTTGGGACCACTGTGTTGGCCCAGATGACTTATATTCAGTAAGACTGGATGAGAACTGGCGAATTAAATTTTTTTATGGAACGATTATGATTACGATTCCAACTGTGAACAAAACACTATATATTTTTACAGACATACCTCTCACATCCATTGTATGCGATTCTAAACTTAATGAAGTTATACCACCTTTTACAACGATTTCATATAGCGGTCTTTAGACTCTTCAAATTAAAATGAGATGTGGGAAAAAACCACGCGAAAAGAAAATTATACAAGTAATATTTTACATATTCTAGGTCAGATTTGCTAGTGAACGACATTAAAAAAATAATGCCCATAAGCAAAAAATGGTATATCTGATACATTTTCTTAAAAGCATAAATTTATAAAATGTAGAATAAATACTTTAATAAGGTATAATGTAAAGAGTTACAAAACTCATTATTAGAGTTGATGTGTTTTCGCACGGTAGTCGTTACTACAAGGGTGTACTGAAAATTAATAATATATAAGGTATACAAATAAACTTTACATTTTCTATAAGCTTGAAATGCCCTCTATCAAGAAAAGTCATTATAATTATATCAAACCACCATCCTTGTTCATACATGCACGACAACGCTGAACAAGTTTCTTTCCCTGATGGAGAAGAAACCACACGTCTGCTAGTTCGAGAAAAATCCTAACAATTCTAGCGATATCCTTCTGCTTCATGCGGCAATTAGCACCTATCGGTTAGTCTACACACGCTGTATGCTGTTCATCTGTGACTATTAACAGTTGACCACATTGGGCCGATCATATAGGTTTGTTGTGGATGTATTTTCTATTTTCACCGACACCGTCTAACAGTACTGACATCCACACAACACTCACACGCTTCAACCATTATTGTTATTTGTCATTTTGGTAATTATATTGTAAGGAAATGCTGTTGGATATTTTGATATTCTTCTTCTAATCCTCAATATTTAGATTGGTCGACAGCTTTCCATCTTACTGTGTCGCAGATAGATTTTTGAATTTTCCGTAATTCTCCGTATCAGCATTAGTCATTATCTGCTTCATAAACTCGAAACGAGGTCTACCTCTGGCTTTTTTACTTCTTATCAATCCTTCTATAATGTTTACTACAATTGATTGTTTCTATATGGATGTCCAATCCATCTGTGTCTCCTTCTATTTAGTACTTTTATTATGTTTGTTTGCTCTCCTACTCGATCAAGTTCCTCTCTATTCATCATTGGCACTCCTTTTAATTTTCAATAACCTTCTCCATAGCCACGTCTTTAAGGCTATCATTGTCTTTTCTTTTTTCTTTCTCAATATCCACGCATCAGACCCATAGAGTGCTATGCTTCAGATGCATGTTTTTAGTAGCCTAATTCTTATTTTCAGACTTTTGATATTTTGATAGTCAACAATGAGAAAATGTCCTGATATCTATCTCGATGCAATATTACTGGACCTATGATCTAGGTGGCAAGAGTCCTTAAAACACCCCCATAATTTAAAGTATAAATGCACGAAAACAAGCTACAAATTTGTTTAAACGTTCTAAAATCAAATAATATAAAGCTTAATTTAACAACTTTAAAGAAGTAAACGTAAAATTAAATTATAAGAAACACAGTCAAGATGCTTTGAGATTTATATTCACCATTTAACAAAAAGAAAAATTAAGAAAGAGACCAAGAAATAGCTAAATAATATTTTTAGCATTACAAAATTTCTTATTGTAAACGGAGAATAACATTTCCACAGAGAGTAAAGCAGAAATTTATGACATTATCGCGAAGAAAAATAAATGAAAAAGCACCAGAGAAGGAAATTAAAGCGAAGCACACCAAGAAATTGTGTTAAAGCAACTGATTCAATGCAACTAATTTGTAACAAAATAATTGTAGAACAAATTAATTAATATTTAAGAATACCTATTAAAAAAGAGAGTATACAATTAAATAGCGAAAATTAAAAATTTTGATAAGTTTCCAATTTAGTAAACAAATCACTACAAAAATTAACACTAACATTGGAAATAAAAATAAAGTATACAAATCACAAGAATAGAAATTTTAAAATTTCTACTCTAGGAAAGAAAAAGATTTATGCTTAAACTGAGTTTGGATAAGTAAATATCGAGAGTTCTGGCATAAAAGTTGTAAAGCAAAATTTAAGGATACAAACAGAATGGTTGAAAAAATTTAAGAGATTGAAAGATTTAAAAGTACACTAAGAAAAAAACAAGAAGCGATATAATGTCTAAATGTTAATAAAAGCATAAAACAAACAGTTCAAATTGTGCAGATTTAACTAATGCAGTTGTATAGTACTTTTCGTAATATAATCATCGGTTTGAATGAAAACTCGTTTATATTTTTGTTTGCTTATTATTAAATTTTAATAGTTTCTTCATAACTCTTTCTCTTTTTTTGCGCTTAGGGTACGTCTTCCTTAATGGATCCATGTTCACTGCAGCATATGGCTTATTGTGATTACCCTAATAAAGTAAATTCACAACCAGTCTGTAATTGATGTCCCCTGAATCAGCAGATACAGGTCCTTTACAAGGTGTGTCTGGAAATCTTCCGGTTCCAGGATTGGTTTCCCGAATATATGTTGCTTTTTCCTGCACTACGCATCGCACTTGCATGGGATGTGTAAGGCTGTTTCTGGTTCCTTGCTACAAAGCCTGCATGCAAGGTCTCCATTGAATTTACCAATTTTCCAGAGATGTTATTTTACAATCGCATGTCCTGTAAGAAACCATATGATTATCTTTAGCTGCAGCCTATTTAGATTAAAGAGTTCTGCAGTTCTCTTTTGGTAAGGTTCCTTAGTGAGGGTTTTGCTGAAAATATGTCCTGGTCGATTATTCTAGTACATTAGATGGTGAGTGCGTGTCCTCTTCTTAATAAAGCTTCGGACAGCATTTCGTGAAATTCCTAAAGCAGGTTCTGGGCCGATATAAGCCTCACTTAATCCTTGCCTAGCCAATTCATCGGCTTTCTCATTGCCATAAATACCGCAATGCCCTGGTGCCCATAGCAGTTTCGCCGTGTTGTGTTCTGCCAGTGCATTGAGGTTGTTGATGCATTCCCATATCAGCCTAGACAATACTTTTGTGCTTGATAAAGCCTTTAAAGCTGCCTGGCTGTCTGATATAATAATAGATCCGCTTGCTCCTGTAAGCCCTCTTACCGTATTCTTCCTCTTACTCTCGTCTATATTTTTATTTTTTTTTAGCGATGTATTAGGAATTACTTTTGCTAGTTTGATGGTAGTTTTCATATTTTTATCAGCCAAATCATTTTCTTTAAATTTCTGTGTTTAATTTTAATTTTTGAATTATTCACCTACTAACTGGAGAGTCCAGATCGAAATCATACCTAAGACAAAGAATTAGTTTAGCTATCCAACGTCGAAATGCAGCTAGCATTATTGGAACATTGCCTAAAACTATTGATATAGACGAAATTTTTATTTTATGAATTTGTTTTTCTTAACTTATGATGTTATTAGCAAAGACAGTTTATTTTATTATATTATATTCTTGTTAGAACCTATTATATTAGAAAAATAGATAATTAATCATCTAAACAAAAAGTCAGTGATGCGAAGAAAAAAAAACTGTAGCTCAAAAAGTTATTTTTGAATTACATTTAGTTTTCTAATTATGAGTCTGGTGTTCTATTATTTTCATTTTTATTCTTTAATATGTTTATTAAATTGTATTTGTTGTTTGGCTTCTTTTTTCTTTCATCGATATCGCCCTGTTTTTGCATAACTGTTTTTTGCGAGCATCATTAGTATTAATTATTTTGTGTAGTAGTTGTATCTTATATCCTTTTCTTACTTCTACTATCTATTCGTATTTGTTTTACAAATTATTATTTTCTTCAATTTCAGCCGTACTCGTTCACTTTTATTTTATTGTATCTCATTAGCGCTCTAACTTTCTTCCTAAATTGTCTACAGTTTTAAAATGTATAGTGCATAAGGACGACTTATGAAGATACCACTTGCCAGTTGTTACTAGGTCAAAATAAGTTATTTGAAAATATTCTAAACCAAAACACTTCTATCACGACACCTGGAATTGTCGTGCTTGAAGGGACAGTTTACAATAAACCGACATTCTAAACGAAACTCGGTCAAAGAGCTGCGCTGACGCAACATCAAAAACATGTTAGACAACAATAAAAGAAAATTGTCATGACTGACTTGATAGGGGTAGATTTCAACTGTTTTGATGGAGAAGAAAATTTAGACGATGATCAATCCTATAAAATTGGTGTTTAGAAATTTTTAGTGCAAATCACTTGATAATCATGAGACAAAGATCAATTTTTCGGAGTTAAAATATCAAGTGTTAATACAATGAAAGGAATTTGTACAACCACGATATAACCTGGCAGCTGATGAAAGTGAACTGTAATACGCATGCGCGAATGAGGACTTTACTCTCCGGGTCAGTTTAGAGTTTAATTCAGGCGAAGTAATTCTTCTTCTTAGCCCGTTTCGATCCATAACTGGACGAAGGCCTCCTTCATCGACTTCCACTTGGTCCTATTTTGAGCTTCCTGTATCCATTTCAATCCGGCCACTTTTTTTATATCGTTGTACCATCTATTGGGTGGTCTTCCTCTGTTTCTTCTATATTCCCACGGCCGCCACTGAAGCATTGTTTTTGTCCATCTAGTTTCTTGTGTTCTGGCAAGGTGTCCGGCCCAGCTCCATTTCAGATTTGCTATTGCTTCAATAACATTTGTCACTTTTGTTTTCTCTCTAATCCATACATTAGTTTTTCTGTCACGTAGTGATATGCCTAACATTTTTCGTTCCATTGCTCTTTGAGTGGTTGTTAATTTGTGCAAGTGGGTTTTTGTTAGGGTCCAGTTTTCGCTTCCGTAGGTCATAACAGGTAAGATGCATTTATCAAAAACTTTCGTCTTAAGATGTTGGGCAATATTTTTGGAGTTCAAAATAAAACTAAGTTTACCATAGGCTATCCATGCTAATCGAGATCTTCTTTTGATTTCTGTTATTTGGCTGTCACGGTCAATCCTGAGTGTTTGTCCTAAGTATATGTATTCACTAACATTTTCAATCGTTACATTTCCAACTTTTAATGTTTCGTCTATGTCCTGATGTTCTGGCATCGTTGTTTTTGTTTTGTGTAAATTCATTTTCAGACCGATCTTTTCTGCTTGTTGTTTTAAGTCTTGTACCATATACTGTAGGTCGTTTTGGTTCGTAGCAATGATAACGATATCATCTGCATACAGTAGGTGGTTTATTTTTCTGCCATTTATGTTTACCCCATAGTTTTCCCATTTAATTTTTCGAAACATATCTTCTAACACTAGCGTGAACAGTTTAGGAGACAGACAATCGCCTTGCCGAACCCCGCGTTTTAACTCAACCGGTTTTGTTTCATCGTGTAATTTGTAGGTAGCAGTAGTTTTATTGCTGATGTTGTTCAAAAGATTTATGTATCTTTGGTCAATTCCACCGTTTTAAGTGCTTCTGTAATTGCCCATGTTTCTACCGAGTCGAAGGCCTTTTCAAAGTCTATAAAGCCAGGTAAAGAGGTATGTTATATTCATTGGTTTTTTCAATTAATAGTTTCATTGTAAATCAGAGAGATCACCTCTCTGGTTCCATAGCCTTTTCTAAATCCGGCTTGAGTTTCTGATTAGTATGCGTCCAGTTTGATGGTTAATCGATTTGTTATTATTTTTGTCATTAGCTTGTATAATACTGATAACAAACTTATCCTAATTCTCTAATCGCGTGTGATCTCCTTTTTTGTGTAGAAGAATGACAATGGAATCGTTCCAATCTTGTGGTATAGCTGCTTGGATCAGACATTTGTTTAGCATATTTACTATTTTTCGTTTTAATTTTTGTCCCCCCCCATTTGATCAGTTCTATTACGACGCCGTCTTTCCCAGGTGATTTATTTACTTTCATTTGCTTTAGTGCGTTCTCTAGTTCGTATTCTTCTATATCGGGCAATTCTTCAGAACCAACATTTTAAATTTTGGCAGTTTCTTTACGGGTTTCTTGGGTGTTTTCGATTCTTATTACTTTCGATTCATATAGTTCTTTATAGAATTCCTGTACTATTTTTAGTATTTCATCTTTATCTCTTATTATGTCCCCGTTTCTGTTTCGTAATGCACATATTTGTTTTTTCCCGAATGTTGGTCGTAGTAATTATTCACAATTAAAATACGAAACTTTGTTTTGTTAGGATCAGTGAAAATTATGCTGAGGGAAATGTGTAGGATCCCAAGATGAAATCCATAAAATTACCTCATTTAAAAAAAAGTAGGGGACGATATCAATTTCATCTGCCATATCAAAAACGACGTATTTTTTGTTCTACAACATAATTTCCATAAATAAATAGTTTAATCTCTTCTGAGCTGTATTTTTCATTATAACTTCAACCAGCGTTTAGTTATTCTCTTATTATTACTTTCCACAATTTACATGTTGTCGTGTTTGGAAATTTGAATGTTGTGTTCTGGGTTGTGACCTTAACCTAGGTATGTACTTGTTTGGGAATTATTTAAAAAATAATTTTAATTGTTTATTGTCTTTTAATATGATTCTATTTCTTAATTTTATACTCCTTTTGATCTCCCATAGAGCTTAATTTCTGCTAGGTTCATGATTCCAAAAACTTACATTGCAACGAGTAGCATAAAATTATAAAACAAAAACTGTGTTGTTTAGTAGAGCTTATAAAACATTTGTTTGAAAACAGGAAATAAAATAGCAAAATGTGTATGTCAAAGTAAAGAGCTTTACTCGGCAAATTAAAAAAAAATAAATACAAACCTTACATGTATCTCAAAATCACAGTTAATATTAGTAAGAAGGGTAAAAAACTATAAGATTACATAGTTTGCAATGAATCGCAGTCGTGGAAATCACAATACTGCATGCATTTCGCATTTGGTCATTGTTAATTGATCTAGCAGACAAGTTAACTGCATCGCAATCTTCTGTTTTCACTCCGCGCCATAGAATGGGAGTCTCTATCTCAACCTATTTGTTGCGTATGCGCAGACGGAGATTTTTTTAATAAAACTAAAACTACAAAAATCGTTTATGAATGGAATTAAAATTAGAGAAAATAACTATTGATTTAGAGTGAACACATATATTACTTCGTGGTGCTTGATAAATAACAGCTAAAATAAAAGTATAATAAACGTATAAATATAATTTATCACCAAAATATTAAACTTGGGTAAAGAAAATTTTTTAATCAAAGTCGCAAGTAAAAAAGCTATAAGCAACTATGATAACTGATGCAGCAACATTTAAATAGAAGTAATTTATAAAAAAGTTTCAACAGTAGAGGAAATACTAATAAACATAAAAGTCATCTTCCCGACATTCCTTTAGAGGAACAAAAGAACTGGACATTGGTATTAAATGTTTGGCTAAATGGGAGTATGGCTTATAAAAAAAAGATTTTGGTACTTTTGAGAAACTATGTAAAAAATAAAATAAGAACTAGTTCTAACTATAGTGGACGTACAAAGAACTTGTTTCTAAGTTTAAAAAAAGCTCAGAAAGGCTGGAAAATAATGCTAAGACTCCAACGCCTCGCGTGGGACCACGGCCTGCAAACTAAGAGGTTAAGGCTCTCATATGTTGGCTACTGTGCCCGCGGGCTGAAAGTGGAAAATATGACCTTTCTTACACTGTACAACATAAGTGAAACAAAGGCTACACTATTAATTAATACAAAGGACAACACTTCTGGGGCCAGTTGAATAGCCCAAATTTCTTATTTTCAAGAACAGTGTATGCTGTTACGCAAAAAGACTGAATGAAAGTAATAATTTTATTTGTGAGTAGTAAAACAGCAGATATAAATATTTTTGACAGATATATCACTCGTATTAGCGTATGCTATTCTAAAGTCACATATTTTACTTCGCGGTCTTTAGACTGTTTAAAAAGTATTAGAGAAGAAATCACTTGCCTACTCTTTCAAGAGAAACCCCAGCCGCTACAACGATATCCCTTTTTTTCATTAGCACATGTAGGTTTGTTAGAGCTGGAGTTTTACTTTCGTACTTTCTGTTCATCGCTTAATTCTACTAACATTCGCACAGGTATTACTATAAGCATCGCCCATTTATCGATAAATATCAGTGAACACACAAACAGCGCATCGCTTAATCCAACTATCTATGTTAGTTGTCATTTTGGGCACTATATTGCAGAGAATTGGTATTGGATAATTTGATAGTCACCGCCTTAAAGAATATTATGAAATTTAATGTCATCTATTAGTTAGACGACAAGCATTTTTAAAATATCCTCCTAAGCTAAAATAACGAAGTAATCGAAGGTACAAAAACGTTTTTAGGCATAGAGCTAAAATTAAAGAAACCACTTAATTTGACAATCTTAAAGAGCTAAATAAGAAAATTAGTAAATATTCAGTTTTTCCTCAATATTGATCTGGTCTCTATCTTTTCTTTCGTAATTTTTACAGGGTTGTATACAATTGTTGTATATACATTGTATACAGTTTCAAAACGCACAATTGTTCTAAGAACTAATAAGACAGTTGAGATATTTGAGAGTTCAAGAAAAGTTCAAATTGACTAAATGGAAGCAAAATAAAAATGTTTGCAATAAGCCAAGATTCCAAGCAAAATGCTGCCAAAAATCTGCGTTGGCGCAGAAAGTCAACCCTCAAATTGATTTTATTGCAACATGTCAGACACCGAGGAAAAGATTAAGAGTAGATTTTTAACTGTCTTGAGGTACAAGAAAATGTAAGTGAAAAACACTATTAAAATTTTTGAATAATTATTTTTTGTGTAACAATAATTACACAGAAAAGTCCGATTTTTTGAAAATATACATATTCTATTCCGAAGATATCAAGCCAAGGTCAATATAATAAAAACAGTTTATGAAACCATGATGTAACGTGGTCACAAGCGAGAGTAGACTTTATTGGTGTACCTTATATATTATTTAAAAGCAGGCTAGTTTATTTTCAATATCTTGTTGTAATTGTTTGTGACATTACAGCCGAGGTACTTGTCTTACAATTGCTCCGCCATTAATAGCTATTATAGTATTAGCTTTGGAAGTCTTACAGTTTTAAGATTTTATTCCTGTAATATGATATTTAACAAATGAACAGAGATTATTATACAATTATATACTTTAGGATCACACGGTGTTTGACAATGTTCCAGGAAACCCATACCACCATGTTGGATAGAAAATCCGGAACAAAAAGACTATAATTTGGCTAAATGCATAATTGCATGGTAATCACTGGTAATAAACTGGCCAATCACGAATCACTGCTCACGGGACCCAGCGTGGAGACTTGCATAGCGCACGCATGTAAAGAGGAGAGGAAGCAGAGAGTTTAGCTTCAGCTTAGCGTATCGTTGCGAAGCCTGCTAAGGCAGCTGCGCGGTTCTCAGAAATTAAACGAGCTATATAAAATAAACACGCCGACGAATCATTTCTCAATACTCGAGTTTATAGCAGCAAAAGTATCTGCATTAATCCCTTTGGGTGCCACTGCTTTCCTTCGCTGTGCTAAGCTCTGCCCCTTTTTGAACGCACCGCGAACAGTAATTCATCATTGGCCGGGTTATTATCTGTGATTACCATGTAATTATGCAATTACCCAAATTATAGGACTAGCCTTTTAGTTTTGGATTTTTTATCCAAAACGATGGTATGGGTTTTCTGGAACAATTGTCAAACACCGTGTATAGTGCGGCTGTACAAGTTTTTGATAACTTCTGTTAGTTATTCTAGGAAGCCTTTCTAATTTAAAATATCACACACACACACACACACACACACACACACACACACACACACACACACACACACACACACACACACATATATATATATATATATATATATATATATATATATATATATATATATATATATATATATTTGAGTAAATTCTTGACGTTTCGGCATCGGCTTTGATGCCATTTTCAAGAGGTTAGCTCTTCACTGGGGTCTCAATCTGCCTACTCACCAAGGAGAGCCAAAAAGTCTTTGAATTAGACTTTTTAAAAATCAGTCTACTGCTTTTGGATACCCACTATATATATATATATATATATATATATATATATATATATATATATATATACATACAGGGTGGTATCCAAAAGTAGTAGAACTGATTTTTTTAAAAAAAATTTATTGAACATTTTGGTACATCGATTTAATACTCTTCAAAATAGGCCCCTTGGGCATCCACACACTTTTGGTAGCGAGCCTTCCAGGTCGCGAGGCCTTCTGGAAGTCGTCCCCCGGGATGCTGTTCAGCGCCCTCGTCGTTGCCGCTTGGACTGCTTCCACCGAGTCAAAACGATGCCCCTTGAGCTGCCTCTTGATCCGGGAGAACAGGAAGAAGTACGGCGGTGCCACCTCAGGGCTGTAGGGGGGGGGGGGGGTGAGGCAACGTGGAAACGTCGAATTTGGCCAGGAGATCCCTCACAATCCACGCGCCGTAGCACGGCGCGTTGTCATGGTGGTGCTTCCACTTCCCCACCAGGTCTGGTCGCACGCGTGTGATCCGATTTCGCAGCCGTGTGAGCACTTCCACGTAAAATCTTGCATTTACAGTCTGTCCAGGAGGTACAAATTCCTTATGGACAATGCCACGACGGTCAAAAAATGCAATCAACATCGATTTCACTTTCGATTTCGACATTCTAGTCTTCTTTTTACGGAGTTTTTACGTTTTGTTTCCGGGTCCTATTGGAAGACCCAGGTTTCATCTCCGGTGATGACATGAGAAAATGTTCGTCTTCTTCCAAACAATTCAGTATTTCTTGGGAAATCTCAACACGCAGTTCTTTTTGCTCGTCACTCAACACTTTCGGCACCATTTTGGGGCACATTTTTCTCATCAACAAATCCTCTGTGATGATGCGTTGGACTGTCCCGTACGAAAAATTCAGCTCATCACTAATTAATTTAATGCCCAACCGTCGGTCAGAGTTCAAAAGCTTAACTTTCAGCACATTGCCGTCACTTCGCGAGGTTGACGGACGCCCGGCGCGTTGGTTGTCCTCGACGAGCTCCCTCCCCTCCCGAAACAACTTGTGCCACTCAAATATCGAGGAACGACTCATGGTATCCTTCTTGTAGGCCTGCGTAAGCATATCCTTGGTTTCGGTCGCTGATTTTCCAAGTTTGTAGCAAAACTTGATGGCGTACCGCTGCTCCAAACTTCTCTCCATCGCAACTGACGACGAGGCGTCACAACTGGAGATCACTAAAACAGTGGTCCACACTCTACTAACGCACGCAGGCGACTGCCGTAGGTCGAAACCTGTTCCCAAGGCTCCCCTCCATAACATCCGGCCTTGCAGACCCCCTCCATAGCTCCACGCGCGCGGAAAAAAAACAGTCCTACTACTTCTGGATACAATTCTGGATATATATATATATATATATATATATATATATATATATATATATATATATATTCTACAATTTTTGATTTCTTTTATGTAGAGTTTTGGCTATTATTAAAGTTGTTAAAGTGGTTATTTTGGCGTACGTTTTGTACGGTTTTATCGCCTTTTTGAAAAATGACAATACCTTTGCAAAAGTTTATTCTTTTAGTATAATTTTTCTTTTCTAACATATTTATCTATACATTTGAACAGAAAGTAAACACAGAAATGTGGCGTGATTCTAGGCCCTTGATTTACACGAGGAGGTCCGTGCGTAGTGAACTTTTGAACGGAAAGTAAACAAAGATGGCTGACATGAAATTTAGCATGCCGCGCTATGAACGCTTAATTTACACGAGGATGTCCGTGGGTTCGTGCATGCATGTCGGAGCTACTCTTGCTCCTTGATTAATGCCCTCGCTGTCATCGAGCCGGAGGTTTGATTGTAAGTGCTCATTCATAGTGGATGTAAGCATAAGCCGCCCATAAGAAATACGTATAATGCACGTAAGCGTTATGTAAGCATTTGAAAGTTGCGCATATCCAAACAGTAGCAGGAGCAATGTCGTTCCAGGCATTTTGCATAATTATGTTGCCTTTGTACCTGTTATCCCTTTTATGGTGTAGAAACAGATGCATATTTACTAAATTAATTAATAGTTCCCCATCCGTTATAAAAACGAAGCCAAAATGTCGACAATACTGAAGTTAGGACATGCATTTTAGAACCAAAACAAACATTCTGTTACAACTTCCAACATTAATCTAAGGAAAAATTAAAAATTATCTCCAAATGAACGTAAAAAATACATAAAGTTGAACCGATTTCTTACGTATGAACGTAAAACGTAAAATTACGGGAGTGAATTATGAACGAGTGTATGAGTTTTGCATTGATTTAACTTTATTTATTACGTATTTTTTATGGGTGGCTTATGCCACTGGAGCTATGCTAATCCGTTTCTTGGGGCGGATTAGTCCTCGCATTTGCTTTCTTATATTTTTGCATGTGTTCTATATCCATGCTTTCCTGTCATTAATCATCCCTTTCCAGTTCTTTATTTTAATTTTTGAATTCCTCCGAGGCTTGATCCCATCATCTGACTTTTGGTTTTCCTTTCCTTCTCATTTCTGTTGGCTGCCAGTTTGTTATGTAATGGTTTTAACATTTCAGAGCTTTAAACTTGATGCTATTTGTTCTAGCCACTTTCCGTTTCTCAGTTTATCTATTGCTTCTTTCAATTCTTCTAAGGATACATAAAAATCAATACTCTTATCTCGGTCTCGTAAATTTTTGTTTTATTAATAACTGAATTGTTTTGTAGTTGTGTGACTATTATTCCACTAGAATTGCATTTATAAGAGATGTATATTTATTTTATTTAATTTTATGTCCAAATTGTTTTCTATTGCTTATATCACATTTGGTGTCGTTTATTTAACGTTTCTAGCTCTTATAGCCTTGCTTTGTTTTCTGTTTGTCTGTTTATATTTCATGATTTCCTTCAGTCCTGTCGTTTAATAAATTTTTATATGCTTTTTTAAAGTGCTTTGAATTTTCTTATTTTTTGTAATTTTCTCGTCTTCTTCCTACGATTTCGTTGGTGAATGGTGGTCCATGAACTGTTGATATTATTTTATGTATATGTTCTCAGCTTTACTGATATAAATTTCTTATTTCTTCTTCTTTTAGCAAATACATCTGGTCTGGTCTGATAAAAAAAATATGTGAGTACCTTATACAAGGTATATGTTGACAATTATATAATCAATTTCAGTAGCCCCTTGCTGTCCATGTGTATTTATGTCCTTTTGTAAATAAAATATTTGTAAGCTTAATTCTTTTAAATTTTTACTACTTTCGTTTACGGTATGTTCAACTTCATTATCAGTGCATGCAGGAATTTGGTGTCTGTGATGTTACCTTAATCATTTGCAATTTCTTCCAACACGTAATTCTCTTTAATTTGTGCTTCTAAATTACTTTTAGCATTGTTTTATTTGTTAATTTAATGCACTGTAATGATCTGCTGTACATACTGATTTCTGATTGTTTGCAATACTAAAAATCCACAAAATAACAAATATAAAAATATATATAAAAAACAAGAATTGCGCTGTCTAACAAAGCTTATCAGATGCTTATTTAAAAAAAGAAATAAAATAGAAAAAAATAATTAAAATTTTACTCGACAAACACAAGAAAAAATAAACAATAATCATGTCTACCTAATCATCACAGTTAGTATCAGCAAGCTTGGATGAAGAATGGTTCCCATTAGATTATTTTAAATAGTAAAGCAAATTACAATTTTAAAAAAAATGTGAAAGAAACTAAAATGACTAATATATTAAATTTTAAATCTATTTATTGTAATAAAAATAATGTAAAAAATATTTAAAATACACACCTTCTGTTAGATACATAAAAGAAATGTTTAATAATATCACATTTAACGACCGAGCAAAATTGATCGTTTTTTGGTGATAAAGCTAGCGAAATCCTGTTTTGCAAGCAAAAAGCTAACGCTACTGAGATTTAACCCTTTCGGCCCTTGCGGTGGAAATTACCACCATCATATTCTGGTATCTACTTTACCGACATCAACCTTATTTCAACTATTCTCCGCTAGAGGTCGCTTTAGCCACTCTGTTCCCTCCTGTTTTCACATATTATCCGTTAGTGGTTCCCCTTTGAGTATTGTTTCCGGACATATTTGTTCACGCGTGCAATAATGGAACGCGCTGGACCAAGCAACATGCTAGGTTAGTATCAATTATTCCCAAGATATCAAAGATATTCAATAAATTCAAAGTGAAACGTAAAGTACAATATGGCGCAAGTAATAATTGATGTTCGTATGCTACTGTGCATGCTTACATTATCTGCCATCAGGTGTTCCTAGAATAAAATATGGATGTTGTTTTTTTGTAGAGGACGGCATTCCTCCTATGCAATTCTATAAAAACATAAACAGCATAGCGGAGGAAGTTACCCTCAGAGAAGCACGTGCCGCAATTAGTTCAATCCCTGATTCGGATGTCGAAGAGGACCCGCCAGATGACACTTCAGACGATCACAGCTATGACCCAGAAGATGATGTTCCTCTTTCAATGATAAAATCCAGACTAGTGAATTCACAGGATATAAAAGGGAAGTCGAATGCAGAACGTGTTTCATGGAGCCGAAAATCATTCTCCATCCTTAATACGGATTATTCAGCTCCAAACGATAAGGAGAACGACGGAATTGAAATAAAAAGCCCTTTGCAATATTTCACCGAGTACTTCCCAGATGACATCTTTCGGGAATTGGCAGAAAAAACCAATATGTATGCGATTCATAAATACGGAAAAATTATAAGTACCGATGAGCATGAAATAAAGAAAGTTGCTGCCTTGCATATACTCATGGGTATAATTCAGTTTCCTAGATTGCGTATGTACTGGACACCTGCCACAAGAATAAAATTTATTGAAGATCTGCAAATATCTCGTAATAGATTTGAACAGCTACGAAATAATCACACATCACTGATATCAATGCTGAACATAATAAAGTTGACAAGCTTTGGAAGGCGCGCCCACTAATTACGGCATTTGAAAAGCGATGCGAACAATTGGATCTTGAGGAAAACTTATGTATAGATGAATCGGTAATACCATTCAAAGGACAGCTTGCTATAAAACAGTATATGAGAGAAAAGCCATGGGGTTTGAAAGTATTCATGCTATGTGGCGCTTCTGGTATTATATATCGATCCGTTATTTATCAAGGCTCTTCTACATTGCCTGAAGATATACAGAAAAGTTCACAAGCTCTATTGTGATAACTATTTCACATCATTATTATTACTTCAAGAACTTCTGCGAAATGGAATTTTTGCTACAGGAACTATTCAGACAAACATGCTTCAAAATTGCCCGCTAAAAACAGAAAAACAGCTTCAAGAACTTGGACGTGGCAGTAGCGATGCTTTGATTACTAGTGACAATCACATAATAGCAGTTCGATGGTATGACAATAAAGTTGTCAATATGGCTTCAAAGTTCATTGGTATTGAACCGGAAGATGACGTGAGACGATGGAATAAGAAAACAAGAGAATATGTGAATGTCAAGCGACCATCTAGAGTGATTTTCTTATAGCTCTATACCGTACATTCATACGACCCCGCAAATGGACGCTCAGAGTTATATTTCACTACTTCAATCTAGCAGTTTGTAATTCGTGGCTGGAATATACACGTGACAATAGAATGAAAGGGAATGAATTCCACATGGACTTGTTGCAGTTTACCATGTCAATTGTGGAAGGATTGGTCTTTTCAGGTTGTTCCACTGTCGGTACTCCAAAGCGCGGTCGGCCTTCGACCTTCAGCCCCCTCTCCATAAACAATCTCAAGAGAAAGCGTCTAAATCTGCAATCGCTTCCTGCGATTGATATGAGATTCGATGGTATTGGCCATTGGCCAACCCATATAGATGAACATGAACAACGCTGCAAGTTAGAGACATGTGGAGGTCGTACCCGTATCAAGTGTAAAAAATGTTAAGAATCTCTCTGCGTCAGCAAACATAGAAACTGTTTCAAACGTTTTCATATAAAATCATAATAGCTGTGTGACAAATAAAGATAACTATCGAAATATCGGTGTCTCTAAATTTATGTCATCTGCGCCCAGTGGTGGCAACTGCCACCACTTCCTAGTTTCTTCACGTGAGTAGCAAATTGAACAAAATTTTGTATAGAGGCATCTGAGATAGTAATAAACGATATACAGTACAAAAAATATTTTTCTGGGCATCTGAAAAAATCCAGGGCTGAAAGGGTTAACAATGATTTTATCTTGTGCATGATAATAATGTTGTGTGCGTGACAAGAGCTTACATTTAATTATGAATGAAACGAACCAAGTTATGCCAAGTTACAATTGCAGAACATCACAGAAATTTTAGCATGGACTATTTATTAGTCAATTAAAAGTTGAATTTTTAATTTTTGCCTAAATTATAACAAAATAACTAATTTTATTTCAAAAATTTTTGAAATCCTCATGATATAACTCGATAACTAACAGTACTTACATTAGCAATGGAGGTGTTGTTGTTGTCATCTACGGTATACGTTAACAGTCCCAATTTATCGTCCACCGTTGCCGCTACCAAATGGACCATTAAGCAAACTATATAAACTACTATCACAATAGAGCTTCTTCTATACTTCAGCAAATCTTTCAGATGCGCAAAATCTACGTGCGAAATATCGAACCTACAATGTTAACTTTAAGTGAAAACTCATCCTTATAGAAAAACTCTTACCGATCAAATACCGATATCAGACTTACAACACAGAGCAAGTAAAACAGACACGTGTACGCATTGCTATAATTGGCATAAGATACTAAATACTCAGATTCAGTTGACCAGTCGTTATTCAACAAATAGAAAAAGTGCGCTAGTCCTAATCCTCCCAAGAACCCATGGCATAGTGTAGTGAAGGACACCCATCGTTTTTGCACAGCTACCGCTAACTCTATGGGGTTATAGTCAGAGAACCTAAAATTAGAATAATTTTATTTTTAAGCACACCAAGAAACATCATGTACCTCTTTCCAAAACCTTCATCGCCAGGTATACTCAGCTTGAAAGAATTGGGGTCATTACGTGACGATGATTCAAATTTATTTTTGCGTTGCACGTAGAGTTTGTCGGACTTTCTTGGGCTCCTCTTCATTCTCTCCGGACGTATAAAATCTTCGGGCCCGTTCTCGAAAACGTCATCTTGCAGCTCCTCCAAAGCCAACGTGATATCATTTTTAGGCTCGTAGTTCTCGTCCCTCTTTCTGTGTTTCTTTTTCCGAATTAGATGACAACGGAGAATACTCCCGCTTCTTTTTCTTACTTTTCCGTTTTTCTTTGGGGATCATCATTTCCCTGCTATCCCCCAATCCCAGCTCAGGGTCTGCAGAATGCTTCTTCTTCCTGGATTTCGATTTTTTGCTGCAGCCGTTCATGATGATCTCGTCGTTTTCTCTATTTAGCACATCTTGCATGCTGTTATAAACATTTCGCTCCATATCGATGTCGGCGTATTCTTTTCTGCGCTTGTAGTGCTTTCTCTCCTCCGGACTGAGCAGCTCCAGGTTCCCTGACAGCTCCTCGGGGACCTTCTCGTCTTCGTAGAAACTCAGACTTTGCGGCCGCGAGTCCGTGAAATGCGAATGTTTGTTGATGTCTCTCCGCATTTCGCACTCGATCAAGCTCATGATCTTGCAGTTTATCTGGGACTCGCCGTCCACGGAGACATCTCGGCTGGGAGTGCGCAGGCTGTAGTTGTCATTCTTGTCCTCCAAGATGAAGGTCTTGTTGGACTCGGAGCTGTCCGCCGTCTGCTCCGTTTTCTTGATGTTCTCCCTCTCGGAGCTGGACTCCCGCTTCGTCGTCTTGTGCACCTGGGCGACGATTTCTTGCTTCATCTCGTCTTTTTGTCGTTGTTTTCTCGGGCGCGACACCTTCGTGCTCATTTTAGCCCGCACGGCACATTTATTCGCCTATTGTTTGAACTCCCGATAAATACTAGTTTAACTCACATTATTTACACATTATCTTATAGGGTTTTGATTTAAAAATGGGTTGGGAAGGTTATATGGCAGTTTGTTGGCATGAGCAGGCCAGATTTTGCACTGTTTGTTTTAAATGCGCTTAGTTGTACTGCACCATCTTGCAGGGTCAGTATTGATCGCAATCATCAACTGGCGCGCACGCTCGCCCCTTTACTGACGTTTGCAGTTCCCTAGGCTTAGCTTAGGAGGTTTCTACTACAAAACGTAAGACTCACTGTAACATTGCTTTGTCGTTGCACTGAAAAAACTATAGGTTTAAATCTTCTTAATGAGTAAAATAAATTTAGATTTTCTATAAAAAAATTTTAACTTAAGAACGAAAAAATATATTTTTAAGTAAAAGTACAACTCAAAATACCAGAAAAATTTTTTCAATTTCACTTTACAGAAATAGGCGTCTTTGTGGGGTAATTAGGCAAAACGTTTACTAGCGCCCTGAGCGTCTTAACTTTTTCTCTACCATTATAGCATTCAAGGGTTTTTGGAAGAGCATATTCATAATTCAAAATTCATACTTCTTAAGTTGTGTTGTTTATATTATTGGTAACAAACTAAGAATTAATTATGTCAAAAATGTCAATCACGCATCTAGTAGTACCTTCTGTCTATGTTCCTTTTTCAACTTCAAACTTATGAATTACGTTGCTTATAAGCAAGGGTTTTTTGTTGATGTTGATTCCACTAAAGATGGCTACATTTTTAAACGCGCTAGTTACACCTAAATGAACTGTATAATTTTGTCTAAAGGGTACCTCCTACTATAGATAGGTAGTTAAGTAGAGTTTGAACAGATGATATTTTTGATTTTAAGTTTAGTTACTACAACGTAGAGTACCGTGTAAAATTATTTTTTGAAATTGTTCTATTCATTGTGATGCACTTCGAGATTAAATAAAACTATCGACGTTAGACAAAATGAGATGTAAGTTAACATCTTCTTTATATATTATGAAAAAGCCAGTATTTTAACGTTGAGGATGAAGCGTTTGTCACATAAGAAGTAGTCGATTAATCGTACTCGACTTGATCATTCACATTAATATGAAAAGTTTTTTTCTTTGTGTTACTCTTGTTAAATGTTTCCTTTCAGTTTGTATGAAAATGTTTAGAGCGTTTAACTGATTGGCATCTCTCTCCAAAATTTCGCTTTGTCGCAGATTCAAATGCACGTCCAGTGTCTGTGTGAAGATAGAGTAGCGTACCATGTGACGCCATCAGATGACTTTGGAACACACAGAAGTTTCAAGAGTAGTTGAGAAACAAAGCTAAAAATCATGGAAGCAGCCAATCATGGTTAGAGATAGACGGGATGATTTCTGTATAAGGACATAATTGCTTTGGTCATTGATGCAAAATTAGTAGCCGAGCATGGGAACGTAGCATCGAGTTACATAATTGTGCTTTATTAGATACTGGGGTATATAAGAACCAAGAATGGGCAGAAATCAAACATTTAATAATTCAAGCCACTACAGAAACCTTAGGAACAAGAACTAAAAGATTAAATAACAAAAGACTAAACATTTGAAATTAAGAAATAGAGCAACATGTACAAAACAATTAAATTAAATTATTCCAACAGAAAATCAGATCATACTAGATCAGAATATGTACAATTAAAGCAATACCGTAGTAAAAAAGAAAGTACGAAAAATCAAGCGAGAAAACTGTAGAAAATATGTAACATTCAACATGGTGCATCGTGTGGTTGGTTCTCACATCAATTCAACATGACATTTACGGAAGGCAAGAGAAAATCTATAAAATATTAAGATATCTTAATAATATTGAGAGAGATAACATGAGACAATACAATCGCTGAAGAAACTTGGCTAAATTACTTTAAAAGCCTGTAGAGAGAGCAAGAAGAAGAACAAAAATTTGCACAAGCATTTATAAAATAAAAAATCTCCTGGTACGGATAAGATAAATATTGAACTTATAAAACATGCTCCAGCTGCACTACACATGCAACTATTAGATTTATAAACGTGTTTGGTATATACTAATTCGAATTCAACACTATTCAATTATAGGAAGGCAAGAGAAAATCTATATGCAAATATTAAGATATCGTTAACAAATAACATCATGGATGAAGTAAGTATGTTTAGACTGAGACCAATACAAAAATGATTGAAAGAAGAGAATAATTACTTTAAAAACCTATAGAGAGAAAAGTTTGATAAAGGAACAAAATCAGCTATGGAAATATTTGATAAAATCAAAATCTCCTGTACGGATAGAGATAAATATTGAACTATAAATATTATAGTATTATATAATATATATATATATATATATATATATATATATATATATATATATATATATATATATATATATATACAAGAAAATTATCGTGAACACAGAAACAAAAAGGAAAAACTGGAAAACAGAAACAATACATTGTGGAATACGACAGAATGTGAAAAAAAATATAGACATTCGATACTAACTATAAAAGTTAACTTTGTTATGTTAAAATCTACACCAACTTCGATTATATTTGTACCTAAGTTTTAAATTATAATAATACAATGGAATTGTTTAACTGCACTTTGATTTGCGACCATAACCATCAAAACCTTATGGAGAAAGATAGAACGAGGCGTATGGACGTTTGGTAAATGAGATTTATTACTCAGCCATTCGTTCATACTTTGTAAGTAAGTTAGTGGAGCTATGATGATATAAAAACGTATTTTGAACCACCCTGAATATTAAATACGTTTTGTAGACATCAAGATCCACTTGACCTTTTAGATGCGTTATGTTCGTTAAGCAAATTACTTTTAGTAACATAGTTTGCAACTAAAATAATTTTGTATAAATGTTTACTGCAAATTACGATTGGTCTGAATTTGGAAAGTATGTAAATCACATTAATTGCAGAAATGGAAAATATGTTAACTGTACAGTTCTCAGAAGTTTCGGGAAAATTACGTTTTAAAAATTGCATTACAGTAGTTCTACTCCACTCAAAAACAAATGTTTAAAAAACAGACAGAAATCTTAAAAAATTATACTCATATTTTAAAGGTACATACGTGGCTTCTCCTAAAAATATCGAGCCAATATTAATATAACTAAAATAATTGGGGCGCTTATGATGTAAGCTAGCAGCCAATGAGAGTTAACCAATGACTGTAACGTGCATCCGTAAATGAGGATGACTTCACCGACCAAACCAGTTATGAGTTAGACGCTTGTGAGTGAACATATGTAAAGTGTAATTATCGTATTTATAACGATTGGGCAAGTAGAGTAACCAAAGTGCATTAACTTTTTGTGTTAAGCTAAAACAATGATCCCCAAGGTTTTCGGAACAATGTATTAATTGTACAAATGAAGACATGGTACAAGCTATTCAAAGATACAATATGACGAAGATCTCTCCAGTTCTGGGCAACTAATGATTAGCAGTTTTATCGCAACAACGCACCTGCCCATTTTTTGCACACAGGTGACTCAACTATTCTGAAGTTGACATTACTAAACATTAATCTTATTTTTGAACTCAATTTTATCAAGAATAATTTGGATTAATTTTTTACTTTTGTTTTACTGTACGTTGTGGTCTTCCTTGTTGAAAACGGTAAATGAAGTTCTTGAAAGTTGTTAAATCAGAATTATAGATTCGATAAAAGCATTTTATTAACCACAAAACGTATTAAAAGTACACACTACATAACAATATTAACAAAGTAAAAGACCTTCGTATAGACACTAAAACTTAACTAGAAGTAGGCGCCCATTTTACAAGCGAAATAAAAACCGCTAAGAGAATACGAAGTAGTTATATGGAACTAATAGCCTCTTCTACTCAAAACTACTGTGTTCCATATCATAAACAAACAAAACTTTGATACCCGAGTACTGGCGGTATAACCACACTTGCAGCAGAAAAAATATTTTTATGAATTAATAGATATTAGTCTATAAAAGAAAGACAAATAGAAAGGTAAAAGAAATAAATGCAGCAAATATGAATAAATATTTCTAAATTAAAGTCCGGGGGTAAAACAAAAAATAATCATGCTACAAATATTAGAATATAGAATAGAAAATTTTGGAACAGAACTAAATGATGCATTCTGCAAATGTAAAATAAAAATATTTTACGGTGAAATTAGACGCAAAATATATGTCACTACAAAGATGACGAAATTGGACGAAAATATAAATTAAATGAGAATATAATCCTGTTATGAGATTGGAATGCAGTAATGAGCAATAGCGGCAAATACAAAATAATAGGTAGATACAAAGTATGCAAAAAGAAGGAAAGGGGAACAGGGCTAGTTAATTTGTGCAAAACCACGCTAGCAAATAAAGAACTTTAGAAATCAGATAATCTAGACAGCAACTATAATTAGATTATAATAAAAACAAAAACGAAAAAATTAAGGAATTAAAGATTGGCTGAAATATGCAAAATTAAATGACAAAAAAAAAGCAGCCGAAGAAGAAATTATAGTAAAGGAAATAACGAGAGGAAATAATAAAATTATATAAAACAGTTTAAAACAAACCTCAATATAAGCTGCAAATAGAGTGATAAGTCCCAAAAAAGACAAAATAAAAACCATGGGTTACAAAGGAAGTAATAAGAATGACAGAAGGACGTTGAAAACATAAAAACGCACACAATGTACAAGAAAAGAAAAAATATACAATATTAAAAAATAGAATAAACTGAGAAGTTAAAAAATTAAAGAACAGTTTATTAAAGATGAGTACAAATAAATCGATCAACATAAAAAGTAGATAAGTTAGAAAGAAAGCCTATAGAAGCATACATTTTTTCTTAACGAACCTAAGGTTAAGAATCTAATAATAAAGAACGACCAAGAAAACATACTTATGGAACAGAAAGGTATTAGTGCTAGATGGAAAAAATACAGAAGGAAGCTGTATAAAGAAACAAGTTATAGAAAAAGAAGAAAATGTAGAGGAAGAGTCGAGTTTGACAAAGCAGTAAAAAATTTAAAAAATAGAAGTAAACTAACTACCAGCAGAGATTATTAAATACCTAGGAGGAAATACTTTCCGGTTTTCCTTTAGACTAATTAGCAACATTATGTAACAGTAGAAATACGATCAGATTATAAAAATTATCAGGATGGCTATACCAAAAAAGGTAATAATGAAGGTGTAAATCATCGATCTATTAGCCTAATACTACATCCACCATAGGTATAGTACGAAGTCCAATAAAAATTATATAAAGGAGAACCTGAATTTATTTTAGGAAACATGCAAGAACTAGAATAGCTATATAAGTCATTAAATTAATCATAGAAAAAAGGATTAAAAAATCTTTAACACTCTTTATTCTTCAAGTCTAACAAATTTTGTCTTTTCTGTCATTAAATTTGGCAGCTTCAGAAAATCTCTACTCGCCGAGCTGCACGTGCAGTATATGTCAACTCTTTCTTCCCTTTAAGCAAGAAAAACTGCTAATGGGTGCATCAAATTCAATAGCAAGCAATTTGATGGAATAGTTAATATACAGTTACCCCCTTGGTGGGATACTGTTTGTGCTCTTAACAAAGAATTGAAGAAGTAGCTGCAAGACAAGATGCCACAACTTCAACTATGAGCAGGTCTTAAACTCCAGATAAGAAAAACAAAGGACGTGGTGAAGACCTCCAAATGATGGTGTGGATTTCTGTCAACTTCCTAAAGGTTAAAGAATGTACCAAAAATTTTTTCCTGAGTAAACACTCAGATGTGAATTTAATGGTAGGCGACTAGAAATTATATTCAGTCCAACTCAGCAACAATAACCACTGTGACAAAAGCTTACTGAAGGAGTAGATTTTAAATCTACACAGAACTGATTCAAATTACCTTAAGGATATTGATAATTCAGAGATTACTGAAATACTTTAATTAAAATGCTGCTGTGTGTAAATACTTGGTTTTCTAAAATATTTATGTAACCTTGATTCAAAGAACTTGTTAAATCCTGTTTCTTTACAGGGAAGTCCTTTATGTTTTTTTAAATTAATACATTTTTATTGCAAATGTATAATTAAAATTAAAACATAAACGGAATAAAATCTGAAGAAAATTATACTTGGATTAGTATACCCTCCATCTAATCTGTCACCATTGGACGATTGATATAATACTATAGATTTTCAAACCTTTTACTCGCAGATAAAATTGACCAAATCCAATGAGGAGAAACAATAACAACAATAGAAGGCCTAAGTATATTTTTGACTTATTGTTAGCAATAATTTAAACATTTTGACAAAGGAACAAAGACTCTAAAAAGGATTATTCACATAACTGTGTCAATCTTTCTTATAAATTCTCAGATAACTAACTGGAACATAGAGACATAAGAATCAAACCAAAAAATCCTTATAAATCTATTTTAGAATAACAAAACTCGAGAAATACGGACTAAATTCACAAATATTAAAACTATAATTAAAATTTATGCCTACGAATATCAACCTAAGCTCACAGATCCTATTACAGAGGCACCCAAAAGAGAAAATTTATAATAAAGATGGTGAAACAATCACACAAGTTCTTGTTTGATAGAGACGTTTAATTTTGAGTCAAATTATGAGAGACTTTAATAAAGGAATACACGGTAGAAAGGCTATTCCATCTGATAAAGATCATAAATATTTTGACCAAATAACTGTACAGATAAATAATATGTGATAAATGCCCAAATGGCAACGAGTATTAATTTTCAGTCCCTAGAATCTGTATGGACACAATAATCCTTCACTTTGGGGTTTTACTATACTAAAAACAGGTCTCTTCTATCATAAAAAAGTACAAACACAGAAATTTTATATATTTGGTAAGAACGGCACAAAATACAAAAAACATTCCTCTTCAAAGTAGCGCCTTGGTATCCCAAACACTTTCAGCGTAGTTCCTATTCAAAATATACTGCAAAGTTCTTTGTTGTGTCGTTCCCGAAAGTCTTTGAATTATACAAATAGTTTGTACGAATGTACCAGTTTTGCACAAAATTTGATACAAATTTGATACATATTATTACATATCTTCTGATTTTGTCTCTGACACATAGAACTTTGAGTTTGGTGTGCAGCGTTTTATTGCTAACGTGCTATTTCGCGTTTGTTAAATTGCGAAGAGTATTGCTGTGAAATCTTTGTATAATTTCAATATTGGATGAATTTGCTCAACTCTAGAATTGAATTCCGTAAGTCTACGTAGGTGTTAACATTACTTTGTATACTGGCACTTTCTATTTTTTTTCATTGATTTTTATGCGCCACTTCTGTTACCATTTTTGCAAGTTATTAAGTGATCCTTATAGGTGTACCGTAGCTCGTGCTCTGCAATTGTGGCCGTGACTACATTCCCGTTGTGTGATAGATCTGCTGTAAATATTTGGTGTAGAGTGGGTTTTATAACGCTTCCCTGTGGGATATACCAGCGCTGATTTTTATAATATAAGCAGGTAACAACTGCTTGATTTTGAATAGTAAGCCAGGGTGTCAGACTCAGTCAAACGTCTGGCTTGCATCTAGAAACACTAACACACAATATCGGTGTTCTTCAAGATCTTTGTGAATTTATTCTGGTGTAAAGTATTTGGGTGTAAATCCAAATTAATGTTGAGAGATGAGATAGATGCGAAGGCTTTCACGGCCGGTGTTATGGTGCATCATGTGGTTGGTTTTTGAGTTATAATGCCGTGGCCAGAGTTCAGAAACTCTTGACGTTTTATCCACAACTGCGGCGGACATCTTCAGAAGAAAATCTTCTTTCGCAGTATCAATAATGAAATTATTTTAAGACTGAGTGGAGTTAAAGACCAGAATCCACGTTGTATGTTAGGAGTGAGAAGTAGCCTACAAAATGAAGTATATTGGCCCGATACTTTCGGGGCAGGCTTTGTATGTTTAATCGGATGCACAACCCAGTGATATATGCTACATTGGAGTTTTTATATAAAAATGATTCAAATTAAAAAAACATATGTTTCTTTCTTAACCGGTCTCTATGTGATTTAATGATACCTGGAGTGTTTATATTTAAATTAAGGTAATTCCTTTGACCATTAATAAATAATATGACATTCACTCCTAGTGAATTCAAACTGCTAAGTTAAAGATACATGGTGTTAGAAATATTGTGATTCTCTTAAGTTTTATAAGAAACACATTATGTGTTAAGTTAGGTTCGTTCATGTAAGAGTTAAAAACAATTACGTTCAACACTAGTTATTTTTTTGAGGAACTTTACAATCTGTCAAAATTTGACATTTAGTAAATTATGTAGTACTGTACATGCATATCGTGAAGGAAAGAGTTCAATAACAAATTCCTTAAGAGGTAGTAAGTTAGTTTGGCTTGGAGCTAAATGGCACTATGAACTCGCGCACACACGCTATCACTCACTCGAAGCGGTTTGGAAAATCCAGAGTTTTAATCCGTTTAAGTCGTGGCTCATCTTCGGCAACATCGAGAAGGCCCTCGATAAGGGCGTTTGGGTGAACATGAAGCCTGTCACAGTAGCGTACCGTGTGACGCTGGATTTCTTCATTTACTGAAGGTATGCCTAGGTCACGACGTATAATCTCGTTGGATACATACCATGGTGCGTCCAAGAGGTTACGCAACGTCTTGGCTTGAAAGCGTCTCAGAATTTCGATGTTGGAATGACTAGCTGTTCCCCAGAGCTGAATACCGTATGTCCAGATCGGTTTAAGTATAGTTGTGTAAAGGAGGATTTTACAATTCAGAGACAGTTGCGAGTTGCGTCCTAGTAGCCAGTACATTTTTCGAAACAGAAGGCTTAGTTGTTTTCGTTTCGTCCAGATGTGAGTTTTCCATCTCAGCCGCTTATCATTGTTTAGCGTGACGGGTGGGCAGGTGCTTCGTCTTGTTGTAAAGGTTATGTGGACGGACTTTGTCTAATTGACTTTAATGCGCCACTTCGTAAACCACTGTTGCAGATTATTTAGGTGAGATTGCAGATTTTGGGTTGCCAATAGAGAGTCGAAATCAGATGCTAGCACCGCAGTATCGTCAGCATATGTAGCTGTCAGGATTTTTCCAGAGGTTGGTAGGTCGGCAGTAAATAACAGGTAGAGGAGCGACCCCAGCACGCTACCCTGAGGGACACCAGAAATGATGTGAAATAAAGTTGTTGTATATTCACCATGTTTGACCAGAAAGTGTCTGTCAGCGAGGTAGGATTTAATAAGTAGAAAGCGATCTGGAGGCAGTAAAGGTCTGATCTTAAATAGCAGGCCATCATGCCAAACCTTATCGAACGCTTGGTTTACAGCTGAGAAGTACCTTTTTGCCTCAAAGTCTTTGGTGATCTTCTCTACGACTCGATGTACTTGTTCGACAATGGCGTGTTGTTGCCGAAATCCAAATTGATGATCAGGGAGTAGGTTATTATCCTGTATTATAGGTGTGAGCCGAGTTAGGAAGAGTTTTTCAAAAATCTTGGATAGGACTGGTAGCAGGCTTATTGGTCTGTAAGATGTTAGTTGTTCTTTAGGTTTTCCAGGTTTGGGAGTGGCAATGATTGTAGCGACTTTCCACTGCAGAGGATAAAGCACAGTCTGAACATCGCGTTAAATAAGTAGGTGATATACGGAAAACCGTTCTCAGGGAGCTCCTTTAGAATTTTCCCCGTTATTAGGTCATACCCGGGAGCCTTTCGGGAGTTAAGGTTGGTCAGAATTTGGGATTTTATTTCGGCTATTGTAAATTTTGTTAGTGGAAGACACATCTGGAGTGGTGCGTTCAGTTGAATTATATTTTCCTCAGCTTGTGTGAATTCTGACGGGAAGGGTTGAAATACCTCCGCTAGGTGTGTTGCAAAGGCTAGAGCCTTTTCATTGTCAGTTCTAGCCCAAGTTCCGTTCTCAAGACGTATGGGTGGTTTATGTTGGATTGGTTGTTTGAGCTTTCGGGTTGCTCTCCAAAGAGAGTAATCAGTTACTTCCGTTGGTGTTAAGGATTTCAAATAGTTTTGAATACCCCGATTCTTTATGTCAGAGTTCTTTTGAGGTCAGCTGCGGCTTGGTTAAATCTCCGCTTGTCTGCAGGATGTCTGGTTGTTTGCCACTTTTTCCGGAGTTTGCGCTTTTCGGCGATTTTCTGTTGGACCAATAGGGGGCAGTCAGTGGTAGAGATGCGTTGGGGTTTTTGTGGAGTGGCTTGCCAAGAAGCTTGCTGAATAATTGCAGTAAAGTGCTCTATTGCTATGATCAAGTCGTTTTCTGTTTTTAATGGAATATCCGTTGGAAGAGTGTGTTCAATTTACTCTCTGAACAGGTCCCAATCCGTATGTTTACTGAACAAGGTAGGATTACTTTGATTGATTGACACATGCGTTCCAAATGTTAATATGATGGGTGAGTGATCAGCAGATAAGTCTAGGCAGGACTGAATGGTTATATGGTTAAGGGGGATTCCTTTAACTATAGCAAAGTCTAGTAGATCAGGGAGTTTCGTCAGGTCTGTTGGCCAGTAAGTAGGCTCACCAGTGGAGAGATAATGTGCTCTGATGCTAGTAATTGCTTTTAGCAGTTCTCTGCCTTTGGTTAAAGTTATTCGAGAACCTCATTGTTCATGCTTAGCATTAAAATCTCCGCATGTGATAAATCTGCTGCCCAGGGTCAGTAGATAATGTTCATATTGAAGTTGTTTGTTGTTGTGGCGTGGAGGATAGTATACCGCAGATATTGTTATTGATCCTGTCCAATGTTCTATGACTACTGTTGTTGCTTGGAGATGCTCTAGCTTATATTCGGAGAGTTCATGATGTTTAATAGTGATTTTAATTATCACCGCTGTGCCGGCATGAGTCCCACCGTCAGGGTGTTTGGTTGAGTAGACTGCAAATCCAGGGATTTTGAGGAAGCTTCTGTCAGTGAAGTGCGCTTCTGAAATCAGCATGACATCTATTTGTTGATTTATAAGGAAAGAAGTTAGTTCCTCTTTATGTTGTAACAGCCCATTGGCATTCCATTGTGCAATTCTAATGTGATGAGTCATTGTTGGGTTTAACGATGAGAGCGGTTAGTAGGTTAAGCATTGTTCCCATTTGTTCCGTCAGACGTGTAATTTGTTCCAGAAGGCTGTTCATCATTTTTTTTCATTTAATTTATGTCATCTGATGAAGTAGTTGGTGAAGGTTGTTGAGGTTGGAGTTGGTTTGGAGAGATCAGTGGTAGCTTACTTCTCACCGCTTGGGCATGTGTTAGATTAGATTGAGTGCATCTGGGGAGGATACGGGAGGCATTATCAAGTTGCTTCCTTCGTAATGGAGGGTACATTTTTTTGTTGTAATTCCTTATAGACTGTGCAACCCCTATATCTGGCGGGGCGATTCCCATTGCAGTTGATACAGCATACCTCATTATTTTTGTCTTTACGTAGGCATTGAGATGTCGCGTGTCTTCCGGTGCACTTAACACACCTTGGGATCCGATTACAGAAGTTCTTGGTATGACCAAAACGTTGACACCTGGCGCACTGTGGGATTTGTCGGGTAGGACGAGGTGGTTCAATCTTTACTACTGAGTGAGCAAGTCTAGTAATGTTGTATACTTCTTTATTACTATCGTCCGGTTTCAGATCAACAAAGAATAGCGCTAGTTCTTTCTTATAGTATTTTTGTTTAATGTTCCATACATTAGTAACTTGATGGCCGTGCCCATTTAATTCTACCTTTAATTCTTCCAGGTTAGTGGAAGGGTGTAAATTTCTGATAACTATTCGAAAATTGCGCTCTTGCTTTGTTTGGTAGTTGTGGAATTTCGTGTTTTTCTCCGTTAATGCTTTAACTATAAGCCTGTATTTATCTGAAGTTTTAGGTGTGATTTTAACCTCATCATTATATAATATTTTAATTTCATATTCTGCCTTTGCTACGGTTTCCAGCATTTTGATTAACGGCTCAATGACTTTGACACCTGATATAAAGATCGGCGGCGGATTGGGGTCCGTTGATATTAGTTCCTGCTGGCCTTCGTTACTTCCAGCTAATGGTGCAAATCGATTTATGGGATTTAACCAGTAGTCTGTAATTTTAGGTTGCTTGTTTTGTTGTTGCGGTTTATCGCTGCTGCGATTACGTTTTCTGTTTTCAACTAGATGCCATTCAGAATCGTGAGGTGTTTGTGGTCTTTGCATTTGTTGATAAGCGATATCACTTTGGAACGGAGTATTTATTTGCATTGCATTACTCGAAGCGTGCAAATTATCGTTTATTAAAAATTGTGTTTGCGAATTTCCATTTGGTAGCTGTTGATAAGAATAATTTGGTTGTACATACCGAGTTTGGTTGTTGTAGTCTATTTGCATTGGGCAGTACTGTTGACTGGTTTGAAATGTTGTGGCAGGAGCATATTGGTAGGCCATAATGGCCTCTGCTATCCCTGGCGGTGAACCCTACGATTTTCGAAGGTTCCCGGGGGCCTAAGATTCGCTGCGGCGATCCGCAGTGGCGATCCGCCGGTTTCCGTGCGACGCTGGCGAAGTCAGCTAGCGGGCCAACGGCCATTTTCACGTTGCCATATCCCAAGTATAGCTGGCTCACACACGTCTGTTCTGCTTCGATGCACGAGCCGAACTAACACTAGTTATGTGCTGTAAATTTATTTTCTAGTATTCTTTTTTTGTCGTAAAATTACACTTTTTGTATTATCTCCAACAACAGGAAAATATAATATAATATAAATGAGGGCAAATATAAAAAAAATAATATTTTAAGTTGTGTTGTATAAAGCGAGGAAAGCATTTGTTCCTTTTACTTACTGATTTCTGTTTTTATATTATTTCTTTAGTAACCATTTAATTTTTGCAACTTCTAGCGTTGTCGATGCGATATGTTTTTATAACTCTTCGCATATTTATATTTAGAATTTTTTTATCATTTTTTTAAGAAATTATGTTACTTTGTACTTTTTCATATTTTCCATCGTCGGTGTTTATGTTTGCCTACATATTTAATTATTTAAGTTTAAAGTCTGCGGCTTGTGGTTAATTATTTTGTTATCTAAACAGTTTATTAGTTTCGACGTTTATAATGCCGTCCTAGCCCTAAACGATATTTTGAAAAATTATTGTGCTGTTGATTGTACAATGTTCTGATTTGCATTTTAAATGTTTCTGGTAGGATTTTCCATGTTTTGTTTAATTATACATTTCTATTCGATCAGATTTAAAGTCTTATTAGACATTCTTATACTTTACGTAACTTCGATAAAATGTAAAGATGTGGCACATCTTGCGCTCAGCTATGTAAATATAAAAAAATTATGCATTTCGTTTAAGATAATGCTAATAAATGCCTTGTTATAAGCGAAACGCAAATTTTAGCGGTTGATAAAATTTCCACTGTGTTGATAGTAACGCTACCGGTAAGTTGTTTTAATTAATATTGTAAACGTATGCTTTTATAACGTTTGCCTCAAATAAGGTTTCGCACGATTATTATAATAAAACAAATCAGCAGGAGCAGCTTTACAAATTTTTATTGTCAAGGATATGTTGATGATCTGTAATCAATACAGTAATGGATCTATCTATTTCTATAATAAATTTAACCTGGATTTGTTAATGGGCATCTATAGCTATCTTATGGTTTGCAATAAGAAATACACATTACTGGCTGCCACTAGACTATATTGTTAAAACTATTTGCATCCTTTTGATGTTACTAAGTATTTTACAATTTTATATTATATTTGTCTTTAAGCAATAAAACAAAATTTGTCGTTTTTTGTAATTCTACCAGGAAGCAACATCGACTATTAATAACACTCTTAAAATACGTCTAACACGAGCGTATATATATATAGTATCTTTCAAGCGCCGATCAAAACATTTGCTGCAACTAAATTTACTACCTGCTGATAAATCAAAATTTTTAAAACAACCTCACAAAGGAAGCTGATTATTTCAGAATTAATTTTGTTTTGATTATAATCTTATAATTATTAATTATAGCCAAACTCCTCACAACCAAGACGCTATAATGACGGCAAGCTTAGGCAAAAAGAACCAAGAGCACAACAAAATGCCCCCATCAAAATATGAAATTGAAAACACATGGAAGAAAACCAAAATTGCTGTACAATAAGCTATAGGATATGTAGTTCAACATATTTATGGAAAAAATCACAATTACAAAGAAAAGTACAATAACAAAACAACAATGAGTATAAAAACAGTGCGAGAAAGCAGAACGATTGTAGGGACTTCACAATTTATTTAATTTTAAAAAAAAGATTAAAGTTATTATAAACACTTTTACATAAAGTATACTCACATATTTCAGAAACAATGTTCTTCTTTGTTTTTATCACAGATTTTCAAGAATATGCATTTGGAAAAATATGCATAAAATAAAAGACCACAATTAAACACATTCAGAGCTAGTATATGGGCCGAAAGTTCTTGAAATATGGACAATAAATGCCATTAAGGTATGAAAAATGGCAAAGCTCTTGGAAAAGACAATATATATGCCCTATGGGCTAAAATTAATAAACTTTACACACTTTACATTATTGTTTAATAAAATGTATGATAACGATGTAGTTCTCTCAGATTAGTTAAAATCAATTTGGGTTATTATTCCAAATAAAAAGCATTAGGATTATTAAACACTAAAATGCAAAGTAAACAATCAACATTCCGAAAAATAACGTTTTAACGGCGAACTTTAAAATTACGAAAGGAAGTCCGACAAGGTTATATTCCCTCTCCGTTATTGTTCTTCATATATATTGAATTTTTTTTTAAAGTGACAACATATACCCAAATTAGATTAAAAGTCTGCTGAATCCCTATTAACGAGATTAGGTATGCATATGACATTGCTATTATGCCAAACTTTATATTAATAGGTTAAATAGCAAAGTAAATAAGTACAACAAATAAATATAAAAAGAAATTTTGTCATAAGTAAAAATTAAGAAGATAATAATGAATTAATAATAAATAACAAAAACATTAAACCAAAGAAAATGTCTCGTAGGTCTTTGAATATGCATAGTAAAATACTACTAATGATTTATGGTCACTTAAGGTAAAAGTCAACAAGTTGAATCGAAGAATTCAAAATATGGATTATTATTGAAAATATCTTGTTTAAATCATGTAACGAACGCCGAAGTACATGAACAAATACGGTAAAGAACTGTTGAGGAGAGTGAAGAAACGAAAAGTTTCATATCTGAATAAGATGTTGCAACAATAGAAATTAGTGTAGCATGCAGGATGTGCAAACATTCTTCAAGCTAACTGAAGAGAGTGTTCTGAAAATAAGGATTAAAAGAACATTAGCAAAGTGTGAAGAGGAAGAAGTCCGTGGACTGACTTGTTGAACACTTATATTCTTCTCTATCACCTGCTATACGTTATTAATTCTCCATAGTTGCTGCAACACATATTTTCAATAAATTATTGTATGTATTATTCTATTTGAGTTACTTTGGCATTGCGCCGTGGTATTCTTTTTTGTAAAAGAATTTTTAATATTTTTTTATGGCAGGATATGTTCAATTAACATAGTTCTTCTTTTTTGATTTACATACGCCGTTCTTTTTTTTTTATTTCTCCTATTTCAAAACTTTTGCTTTATTATGATCCATGTCCTTTTATTTTTAAAATTTCCTTAATGTCACATTTCTAATGTTTCCAATATTAACTTTTCGCTAGCAGTCATTATCTAGCTCTTACAACCGCATAAGATAGTGCCACATATGTATGCCTACTAATTATTATTTTCTCGATGGTATTTTATTTGATATTAGTAGACCTTTAACTTATAGAGGGTTTCTTTGTTTGTTGGCCCCTGTATTTTATTTCTCGTCTTGATCTTTCTGCGCCGCATTTTGGTTTTGTAGATATCGGAATTCTTTTATATTTGTGTTTATGCAGACCCTTACTTTTATTTTTCTATATTTATCTTCACACTGTAGTTACTTATAGTTCTTTGCATGACACTTAATGCTTTTTTCAATTTTTGATCGTTCTTTTGTATATTATTCTTATGTTTGTTATTGATTTTACTTCTTTCGAGGATTTTTTTATATACGCTATTGCTCTTAATTATTTTCGAGGGCATTTTATCTGTTCCTGGTGTATTATTTCTCTTTATATCAAGTACAGGGTGGGGCAACATAACTTCATTTTTCAAAACTCAATAAAACTCGTTTTATGAATAAGATTTTTTTATTTATTTCTATAATGTAGGTGAACATATCTAAAATTTTGTTTTACGCAGTTTTGAAAATCATGCCATGTAGGTAACGCCCCCCACTGTAGATATACTGAAAAGCCATTTTCTAGCGTAGGCCATGACCCTTACCAGCATAGCAGCGGGTATGTTGGCAATTTCTGCCCGGATGTTGGCCTTTAGGTTTTGTAGGGTCCTTGGACGGTTGACATAAACGCAGGATTTCAAAACACCCCACAAAAAATCGCAAAGGGCCAAATCGGAGGAGTGGGTTGTCCACTCCAAATTGCCCCTTATTGAGATGAGGCGCTCCGGGAAGTATTCCCTCAAAACAGCCATTGATGTCCTTGAAGTGTGAGCCGTTACTTCGACCTGTTGAAACCAAATGTCCCCTAAGTCTAATTTATCAAGTCGTGGAAAAAAATGTCTTCAACATGTTCACATACCGGTCCGAATTCACTGTCATTGTGACCTCATTTTCTAACCAGGGACCAACAATCCCAGCTGAGGAAATTGTATTGATTAGTGTCAACCCAGCAGCGCATGTTCTGCTTGTTGACGCTTCCACTCAAGTGAAAATGGGCTTCATCACTGAAAAAAAACAGTTGTGTTCTCAGGAACATTTTGAGAAATACCTCACATGCGTTCCTCTGAAAATTGAAGTCCCGTTATGAGGGTGAATGAAGGGAATCGTGAAGAATTTGCCTCACTAAACGATCGGAAAGTCCACGGGCGACGCATGTTTGCGCGCAGAACGCCGTAAGGATTGCAAGATTGAAGCTCTCTCTGCGTCAATGTTCTCAGGTAATCTGATGGGCCGCGGGATTCCAGTTCTTCGTCTTGTCGCACTCCTGGTTTGTCTGAATGTAGTGACCCATACAACAATTGATTTCTGGTCCGGGATAGGACCCAACGAAGCTACATTGAAGCGATTTTGGAAGGCGCGCTGGGTTGCGATCGCAAAACATTTGTTTGAAAAGTAGGCCTCGACGGCAAACGCACGCTCCTCACTGTTTCAACGCATGATGGCAACTGACAGGGATAGGGAACAAAACTTTAGAACCACACCTCTCGGATGAAACTACTCCCGCCCTACTGCGACCTCTACAGCCTGAATGGCGCGCATTTCAAAAAAGGAAGTTATGTTGCTGCATCCTGTATTACCTTGTCAACTTCTGCTTTCAGTTTGTAGTCTCCTTTTTATTTTCCTTACATTTTTTTTAATTTTAAGTGCAGAATATTGTTTACTTTTCATACATTTTTATATATCTCTTTCATTTATTTACTATATCTTTCATTCCATTAGCATTTCTACATTTTTATCTTTTATTGTCTGGTCTGATTTTTAAAGTTTTACTTTCTTGTATTGTCTTTCCATATTGCAGGTTTGCAAGTCTCTGTTTATTTCTTTACATTTTCCGTTTGTTAGGAACATTTTGGTTTTTATGTTTATTTTTTTAATTATCTATATTTTTATTGACCTTCTACTTAACGTGAATTTCTATATTTTCGCCTTTTTTTGTATTATATAGTTTTCTACTGTCTTATGCTTTTTCTTATTTTTTTATTAGCCGCCGTTATAAACTGTATTATTCCGTTTTACGTTTTTTTTTTTTTTATGTTTGTTCTATTTTTCGTTGTCTGTCTATCTATTTCTTAACGTTTCTTGTATTTCTTTGAGGGTAAAATCCGGTCGTTATAGAGTAATTTGGAATAATTTAATAACCAGTAAACTATTTGTCCAACTATTGATACAGTAAAAAAACATAAAAATTCAACTATTACTCAAAAACTAACATAAATGTCTAATTTTTAAATAAAATTAAAGTTAGTACATATTTGTGTTCATATTTTTTATCAATAAAAAATCAGACAATTCTATTATTTCAGATACTGCCCCGTCATCATAGTTTTATTTATTATTGGAATATCTCATTTTGTACAAACTTCTCGAATAATATAAAAGTTTGCTTCATCCGGAAAAGATAGTAGCAGGAAAATCTGAAATATTTCTGTATGTTCAAAATCCACTTGTAAAATTGTATCCTACACTCAAGATGGTCTTCCATTGCATTCTGTAACATCTACGTCTTGTACAAGTACTCGTTAATGCACAAAATATGGATAAATATTATTTTGCTTCTTCTAATTTTCACAGAAAAGATTGAGTTTCTGGACTTAACAGCGATGGAGTTTCATCTATTTCGATCACTTTAAATGAATTTTCGATAGTGTCTGTTTTTTTTAAATCTTGAGTCAATTTGACTACAGAGTCATGAGGGAGTGCGTTTTTTTACCAGTCCAATTTTTTCTTTGTCAATGGTATTTTTCTTGTTAGTCACTTGAAATTCAAATTATAATTTAGCATGTGAATAATTAATTAAACTTCGTAGTTGAGTTTGCCTTTGACTTTCATACAGCAACGACGTGTGTCAAGCGATTTGTGAAATGTATGCAATGCAACTATCATTGACCGCAGGGTCAGCAGTAATGGTATCTGTGTCTTATAATATTCTATTTTATACTTGAATTAAATATAAATAAGTTAATCTCTATGCTATCAGCATGGACCAACATAGCAATAACTATTATTACCAGTCAACGGAATTAACTCAGCAGCCCTTAACACAGATGATAATGGGTTTTGCACCAATATCTAGTTAAGTAATACTCCAAGCTCCTGTTATGTATCTAATAATCCACTATATATACCGAATACGATCCTGATGCAACATCAAATTCTAATGTCAACTACTGACAATATTACGTCTATGCAAATAAATAATACACCAATCAGCAACGCATGAAGTACTATGAACATGTCTGATAACAAAAATAGAAAGAGAAAAACATCAAAGCAACCAACGATAAATAATATCATACATATCTAATGATAATGTAGATGCTAATAATAAGAATACGAATACACAACAAACTACATTACTCAAGGCACCCCCAATATATATCAATGGAATAGGTCCTGAACAGTCTGATGGATTTTTGCATCATTAACTATTTTCTATTTTCTGTTTCCGGTTTCTCATTTTCATTCTTTTCAAGTTACTTTTTATTTGGTCTCCCCACTTCAATTTAGGTTTTCCTTTTGATCTAAAATTTTGGTTGCTATTTAGTTAACATTCTTTGTGGTGTGTTCTTGTCCCTTTTGAATATGTGTCTATACCATCTTATTCTCATTAATTTAAATACTTTTATTACACTTTCTTGTTTCAATATATTCTATATTTTTTGATTAATTAGCTGTCTCGTTTTTTTATTTACTTTTTCGTCCTGTAATCATCCTTACTTTTTTGCTTTCAAACACTTTAATCTCTTTACTGGTTAAATTTACTACCTCTGTTGCATTGTCACTATTAGTCTTATAGCCGTTTTGTAGATTTTTAATTTTGTGTTGTTACTTTAACTCTTCATCTTTTAGCATTATTTCTTTTTGTTGGAGTAAAAAGCTTTATGTTCTTGTTGTATTCTTTGTTTTATGTGTTCTTTTATTTGTTCTATATAGAAGTAGTCCCAAGTACTTGAACATCTGCACGTCGTGGTTACGAACTTTGCATGTGCAGTTTGACTCTCGTGGAAACTCATGTATGTAACATTCTGTTTATAAGTATATATATATATATATATATATATATATATATATATATATATATATATATATATATATATATATATATAAAACTTCCAAGTTGTGCCAAAGTAAAATTCCCAATACCCAACCATCCCTGACCAACACGACGGTACATAACCTTTCTGACTACCCTGTAAGCAACCTAGCTATTCAGGCTCTGGAAAAGGTTTTAACTTTGCTGTAACACCAAACCGCATTCCACTGAACAAATTATATCCCAAATAGAATCCTCCATTTCCACCCTTCCCGAAAATGTGGCCAATGAAACCAGGCAAGATGTAGTCAAAGTGCTACAGTACAGCAATTACCAAACCAAATATCAAAGCCTCCGAATTACGCGCCTTAAAAGCTCTAAAAAAAATAATATTACAATTTTACAGGCAGATAAGGGCAACGCTACAGTGATCCTAAATACTGCGGATTACATCGGTAAGATGCACAATTTACTTAAATCCTCTGATTATCGCCATGTACCTAATAATCCCACTACCTACCTCTAAAAGAAAACCAAAGCCCTTATTACTAACTCCAACCTATCAACCGATACCAAGAAACTCCTTATACCCCGAGAAAAATCGTCCAGAATTCCCAAATTGTATGGTCTCCCAAAAATTCACAAAGAGAACATTCCTTTACGCCCTATAGTTAGTGCGTTAGGTTCTGCCACCCACAACCTAGCCAAATACCTTGCCAAGACTTTCCAATATCTCACAGAGCAGGCATCCTCCTACGTCCGAAACTCCTATCATTTCCTAGAAATACTGAAAACCTTCCCTATACGCAAAGGTGACATCATGGTTAGCTTTGATGTCGTTTCCTTGTTTACAAAAATCTCAATTCCTGATACTCTACAGTTATTAAAGTCAACGTATAATATAAATAACAATATCCTCTCCCTAAAAAACCATTGCCTATACAATACTTACTTTAACTTCCAAAATAAATTTTACCGCCAAACTAATGGTGCTCCCATGGGTTCCCCACTTTCACTTGTCATTGCTAACCTTTTTATGACCGATTTTGAAACAAAAGCCCTGGCCTCCTTTCACCTTAAACCTACCTGCTGGATACGATATGTCGATGACACTTTTGTTATCTGACCTCTTGGACATGATACCCTTCCATAATTCCTTTCCCACCTCAACCAAATCCACACCAATATAAAATTTACCATGGAAACTGAATATAACAATTCCCTTCCCTTCCTAGATACTCTCATAACAAGAAATCCTTCTAATGATAGCTTTTATTACACTGTCTACAGAAAACCCACTCACACTAACCGCTACCTAAATGCCAAATCCCATCACCACCCTGCCCAAATCCATTCGGTTGCAAAATTCCTCATAACCAGATCCACCAGACTTTCCGATACAAAAAATCGCCAAACAGAAATTAAATCCATTACTACCACCCTACTGCAAAATGGATATTCCAACAAATCCCTAACCAATATAATCAAAAACATAAATAAAAACACTAACTCTCAATCCCAAAATCCTCCTGACCAACAAAAAGCATTCCTACCTTACATTAGAGGCATCACCGATATAATAAGCCGCATACTAATGCGGCAAAATATCCGCACGGTCTTTACGACCAACAACCAAATAACTGGGCTTATTCGCTCAGCAAAGGATCACTGCCACAATGAATTCCAAGGAGTGTATGAAATACTTTGTGGAGACTGCCAAAGGACCTACATAGGTCAATCGGCAAATATCTAGTCGAATATACGAGCATTCTCTGGCCGTACGGAAAGGCGATAATGGTTCGGCACTTGCCAAACACAGCAAAGAAACAGGCCACAAAATTAATTTCTCTGGGGCTAAAACCATTGCCCCCATTTCCCATTTTACCAGCAGAATAGTACGTGAGGCAATTGAAATAGAAAAACGCCCACAATGCCTCAACAAAAGAGATGACAGCCAGCGTTTGCCTGTCATGTGGAAGTCCCTTATTGTTCCGCTCTGCCAATTACGCAACACCCTTAATCCTATAAACTTTCCCCAACCCAACGCATCTATATATATATATATATATATAAGCATGTTAGTAGGCACATTTAGTGCTTGAGGCTATAATCCTATTAAAAAAAACGCCCAAATGCTTGTGTAAAGTATGAAGGTTTACACGGTACAAAAACTTGCAAAAAGTCAAAAAAACAAGCTGCAAAGTGCATATAGGTAATTACAGAGGATGTATAACACACAAAGAATTATAAAATAAGATAAGAACGGGTATGCAATCTGAAGATCTGTAAATAAACCAAAATTTAACAGGAAGTAAGCTAATACAACAACCGTTATGTACAATACCTTAATTTAGTTAATTTTAATACCAATAATTTAGTCGAGTAATACAAAGAGGCACAGAGAAAAATTAAAATCTAGCATTACATACATTCTTTAAGACTTCAAAACCATGTTCTCACAACTAATGCTACAAAACAAAATAGTAATAAACATATTATCTATTGATATAGATAAATTAATTTGTTAAAGACTAAATTCTTACGTATAAGCTTATGCTGTCAAAAATACGTAAAACTAAATTGCTTCTAAAATTAAATAATATTAATATATGCTTTATATCAAAAATGTACTTTACAGTAAGATTATATTTAAAATTACCATACTACACGTTCTTCACGGAACGTTCCATGTAGATACAACTGTATTAATTAGGAGCTCAATCGTCCATGAATCGTAGTTATGAATGACAACAGTATCAAGAAAGTATCAAGACGTTAGTAAACTACCAAGCCAAATAATATCTATTGTTTATTGTTCACCGCAATACAGACTTATCAAGAACGTCTTTAAACCATTCGTTCAACTGTTTAACAATAACTTTATATATGGTGGGATTTTAAATGTAAGCATACCTAATAGTACGCTTTCCACTAATTATGACAAAGAAGAGAGAATTATACAATCTTATAGGGAAAGAAAATTACGGTTACCTTTCAACTAGGGAGCCCATGTATTGGCCCTCGGACCCGGAGAGAATACCTGACTTATTGGACTGTTTTGACACAAATTGGATGTCTTCTAAACTACACCAATATAATTAGCAATCGTTATTTATCATCCGATCATACAGCAGTTACAGCTACAATTGACATGACACTAATTAATAAAATATCTATATCTTTATTACATGACCATAAAAGACATTAAGACACATTTGCTACATTACATATTAAATACTAATCATCACCATTGAAATTTACGGAAATAATACTAATATTATATCTAGGAAACCTCGCTTAAGAAGTCACATTCTACCGTCTAATAAATTTCTTGTCTCAAATCTTCGAACTACTAAAGAAACTACTAATTAAAAAATTAAATGAAATCGATTTACTAGAGAACTGCATCTTGGACCACCAGTTTGGATTCGGGGAATATCATTGCGTTATACAGCAGTACCATGGTGTTGTAAATATTATTTCGAGAAAGCCTACTGTCCAATAGTGCTTATAGACATTAAGTAGACCTTTGACAAGGTTTGGCATAATGCTCTCTTATGCAAGATCAAGTCCTTTTTAAGCAAATTTAATCTACTAATAACATTTTTTATTTGTATGACTGGTTTTATGTATAATTAAGAATTCCTGATCTTTCTCTCACCCACTTTCTCCATTTTTTTTGTATTACCAATATCCGTCTTCCAATTCTTCTTTTTTCTATGACCTTATTTCTCTACGATCTTTTGGATCTGCCTCTTTTTCTTCCCTCCATGAGGCTGCAATCCGTTATTTTCTTAATCTATCTTCTATCCTCACATTTTTTACATGACCGTACCATTGTAATCTTAGTTCTTCTATTATGCCTATTGCATCCTTTTTGATTTCTATTTGTCTCTGCAACACCTTCTCCAACACTCTATTTTTCTAGCGATTATTTTTTATTTGTTTTCTTATTTAATACCCAAATTGTCATTGTCTTATATATTTGCTGTTTTGCCTTTTTTGAGTTTTTTTAAATACTAGTTCTGGTTTGGTCCATCCTGGGCCTTATTTCTTCTTCAGATGCTGCATTTTTAGGTATTATGCATCTTAGGTATTTAAATTTGTTATCAGTGTCCTCTTCTCTTTTAGTTAAGTATTCTGTTTTCTGGATGTTAATGCTTTAACCAGCTTTAACATATTTTTTATTGAGTTTACTAAGCATGAAAGCCGGGTCTTCCTTATCTTGAGCTATGACCACCTGGTCGTCTGCAAAGCTTACACTATATAAATTATCATCTCGCACTTGGATTTCCATTCTATTGTTTAATCGTCTGGTCTGGATAAAGTTCGTATAATGACGGTGGCGTTGAGTATCCTTGGAGCAAAACCTTAATTATTTAAAATTTTTTGCCTAATTTGTGTCCCCATTTTATCGTCACCATATTGTTTTTATTTAGGTTTTCCACGGTTTTAATCAGCTTTTTATATATTTCCATTTCTTCCATCACTTTTGACAGTTTTGTTCTTGGTATTGAGTTATACGTTTTTGTGATGTCTACAAAAGCCATATGTATTTCTTTATTCTTAGCTCTATTTTTCTCCGTTAACTAGCTTACTTTGTATATATGATCCAGACATGGTTTTCCTGTTGTAAAGCCTGCTTAGTCGTCTCCTATTTTATCTTTTAAATCGTCTTTTATTTTCTTTTTGATAATATTTTTATATAATTTTCCCATGGTCAAGATTAAGTTAATACCTGTGTAGTTGGAACACTTTCTATAATCATCCTTTTGGAAATTATGTAGGCTTCCGTTTACTCCTCTGGCAATTTTTCTCCATTTCCTGAACATGTTTGCCAACATTTTGTAGAACTTCTCTGAACTATACATAATAATTTCGTTTACGATTTTTCTTGGTCCCGTTGACTTCTCTTTTTTTAATGTTTTTACTATTTTTCCCCAATTTGTAGTTTTATTTATGTAGGTACGCTATCATTTTCTATTATATCACTGTTTCTTTATAAGAACTGTGGTCTACTCTCTGTTAATAGCTGTCGATAATATTCATCCCATTCCCCTTGTTTTATAAATTCTATATGTGATTTTTCTCTTGTATTTGTTTTTAATGCCTTAATTGTCTTCTACGATTCTACACTTTTTGTATCCTCAATATATTGTTCTATATTCTGGCATCTTTGGCATTTATCATTTTTTTCTTTGTTTATGGGTTTTTTGGTTTTTCTGTTTTTTTTTGTGTGCTTGCAAGTCTTTTGTTTTCGTACACTACGTTATTGGAGCGTAATCAACAAGGAAAGAAGAGCAAATGCCGGAGTGGGTATATTAATCCAGAGAAAGTGGAGGAAAGCAGTTACATCCTGGAAACCCACTAATGAACTAAGTAGAATTAAAAGCCTTTGGAAGAAAAATTACAATCGTTAGAGCCTTTTTAAAACGCTGAAATAAGAAAAGTAAAAAACAATCAAGAAGTAATTACAACAGATGATCGAAACGGAAAAACAGGAGTGAAAACAGACGATAGAACAAAAGGACGGTTTGGAGAAGATATCTCTAATGATATTGGAGAAAACTAATTGAACTATGTGAATTAGAAAAGCTTAAAATAACCAACGGATTTTACAAACATAAGGACATACATAGATACAAACAACACGAAACATCAGGTCCATCATAGACTACATCAGAGTTAAAGTTAACAAGACTATTAAAATAAAAGATGTGAGGGTTAAAAGGTGCTGAATGTGGTACCGATCATAGGCTTCTGATTACACATATGAAATTTTTATGGCACAGTAAAACAATAGGAAAGGACGCTGGAAAATAAACAAAAAAGAGAAAAGAAAAACCAAAATCGTAAGTGGAAGAGAAAAAACTGAAAGTTTAATCATGAAACCATTAGGGAATTGTACAAAAGAAGATTGGATGACAAACTAATAGAATTCCATTAGGGTACAGTGGAAGAAAATTATCAACGTATCAAAATCATCATCAAAGAGGGAACTTTGGAAACCTTAGGAGAAGAAGAACTCAATACAAACAGCACAGAGCTATCAGCGAAAAAACAAGAAAAATAATACAAGAGAAAAAGCCCTATACGAAAAATATCTGAATACAAAGATAAAAGTGACAGGCACTTTTACATAAAATACGCTCAATGTTATTTCGCTATTTATCTAATATATCTGGTGTACTCCAGGGAAGTGTTCTAAAAGCGCAGACATTACTATTAGGTGCGTTATGAAAGTAATGCGCATGATTTTTGTGCGACGCGACTGTACATCGCACGCGCTTCGCTTGCGGGAAAAAGTAGTGGGGGGTCTGCCCTTCCAAACGCGATCCGCCGCAGTTTCCAAGTTGTAACAGGGCGTGATGAAGGATTCATTCGAACAAAGATACGCGATCAAATTTTGCGTGCGGCTTGGCAGGAATGCTAGGGAAGCGTACCAGATGCTTCAAGAGGCCTTCAAAGACGACTGCTTATCAAGATTGCAAGTCGGAAGATGGCGCAAGTCGTTTGAGGTGGGCCGGGAAGAGGTCGCCGATGAGCTCCGTTTGGACGCCCATCAACGGCCAGAATCGACGACAAGCGTGCGCGATGTTTTGAAATCACACCGTCCGTTTAGGCATCCGACAAATCGCTAACACCTTGAACATTTGCGGTACATGAGATAGTGATCGAGGATTTGTAAATACGGAAAGTCTGTGCGAAGCTTATGTCAAAGACGAACTGAAAAAACTTCGAATTTTACGCTGTGAAGAGCAACAGCCCAGTGTACAGTCCCGACCTGGCCCTCTGTGACTTTTTTTGTTTCTTCGGATGAAGAACGAGCTCAGAGAAAGCATTGGGAGTCCGTGGAGAACATTCAATCTCATGTTGCAAGAGTCCTAAAGGACATCTTGGCCAACGGCTTTAAGGGTGCCTTCCAGGCATGGAAATCATGACTGCGCTAGTGTATTGATGCAGGAGGATCGTATTTTGAAGAGTTTTGATGGTTGTTACAGATCGGATCAATAAATCAGTTTTTATAGAACCATGCGTATTACTTTTCATAACACACCTTGTACAACAGTTGATATGTGTATGGACGCTTTTCCTGGTAACAATGTCCTTCTCTTAAAACATATCAATTCTCATATAGCCTCAAGAAACCTTCTAAATCACCAATCCCTCCCAGTGGCATATTAAAGTCTTCAAATTAACAAGAAATTTACATAAAAGCACCATATACTAAAGAAAACAAAGAAGATTGACTTACGAGGTAAGTAAGTATACTGGGTGCGCGGTAGAAACTTATACCTATATCTAAAGAAACAAAATCCTTTTTTACAAGATGATAATTAAGCCAATATGGATCTATCGTATTAAACTCTGCAAGTCCTTTTGCAAATCAATTGTCAAAAACATTAAAGATACACCCAAATACCCCATGGCATGTTAGTCTAATACTCCATACGGATCTCAGAATACCAAATGTTCAAAAATAAAGCACCAAAAGACGTACTACTTACGTCCTCCGTTTACAAGCCCAACCAAATAATCTTGCATCCAACCTGTGGCATGATCCTCCCACCAAAAGATTTAAAAGAGGAAATTGACGATTGATCTAAAATAAAGTTAGCTCCAAGAGGTGGGATACACTGGCTGGATGGATTTTCTTTGTTATTACAGTCATACAATCAATTCATACAAAAAACATAAATTATTATAATTGGTTTCAATTGTTATCCTAATCAATTAAAGAAGTTGGTTTTGATTTTATAAAATAATCATACAACTTCCTTTAACATAGATAATTTGCTTCTAATATATAAAAGAACAATTTAAAGAAACCTTGAATTGATAGAAAAAAAGTTTCTTTTGTAGGATTAGTCTCGACATGTATTCAGATCTTCAGTTTTATTTTACAGTGTTCTGCTCAAGCGTTGAAGTTTTCTGCAAGACGCTATTGCTCTAAATTATCAGATAAGACCTACTGGCATCGAACAGCACCGACTTCGAGCATGGCGCCTTCACGGTGGGCATTTCATTATCATAAATAGAATGTAGACAGCCTTGTCGGACTAGTCGGCCAGCGAACAAAAACGCTGATCTGCTTTCGTATTTATTTTTCCAGCGTTTCTTGCGCGACCTTCGCAACCACGCGGTTTTTGCACGTACAGAATCAATTCCTCATCAGATAATCTGAGCCCCCGCGCCGCGCCATTACTGCCGCACGGTTTCGCAATTCAAACGCTAATTACTATTTTTACGCCGCGCTTGAGCAAACAATCGACTTAATGTGGTGCATTTTCTCGCCGAGATTATCTGCCACATACTAATTATGTAGTTACAATGAGTCTGAGCTGCCGCACTCGAATACTTAATTGCCATCAACCGGTTGTTCGCGGATTTCATTTGGACAACGAGTCGGCCCGCGTAATTAGTTTTTATCCGCCCAACAGCCACTTAGCAGGTTCGGCAAAAAATTGATCGGGGATTATTCATCTGCGCGGCCCGAAATAGAATGCTTATGCATCGCGGGTCCAAGAATCCTTAGCAGAAATGCTCGCCGCTGCTGACATTTACCGTCATTATTTCAAAAGCAGCCGCGCGTAAATTCTCTTTAAAATTATTTATTTGCCAATCTGCTTCCGCGAAGTACTCGTACTGAGATGACGGGCGTACTAACATAATGTTTAAGGCGGCGTTCGCTTAGCAACGATGTTAAACAATAAAACTTGCACTTACACCTAATGCATTCGCGCAACTGCGGGTTAATTTGCATAATTATACACTCCTTGCCGAGCCGTTAGCGGCATAATTTAATGGTTTTTAAAGTAACATTTTAGGGAAATAATTGTTGCCTGTATTGCGTACTAACTGCTTTTGTAAGGTTTTGTTCGAGATATTTTTTACCGTCCTTGTCTTCATCCATCTTGGTCTTCGCATTCTCCATCTGTGAGCGCATTCCTTTACGCTAGTAATTTTTTCCGCTTCCCTCTTTCCTTTTCAAACTTACATCTTAACTGAAGTGAGACAATTTTTATTGTTCTGTTTACTTGCGATTTTTCTGGAGAGCTAGTCACGTATATGCTACTAAATAATGGATTATTCCGCTCAAAAATTGAAATGTTTCTGTTAGGGTTTTAAAAAATAAGAGGCATGTATTTTAGCATTTTCTGCAAGAGTTGTCATTTTGAAGAAAAAAATTGAAAAGCTGTTTCCGTATAAATTTTCAGTTATCAGTGGAAAGAAGAAATCAATACTAGTAAAAAGATAGATCAAAAGCTGCAACTAGAACTATTACTTCATTAGCAAAATTCAAATTATAAATCTAAATTAGAATTCGATTCGTGCATTCAAACAGAGCGAACGTATTGCGTCATCAATTCGCGTTCTGTGTGTCAAGATATGTCAGTGTCGAGAAAACCATAATCAATTTATACGAACAACAGGCTTGTCACCTGCCTGCATGTCAATGTGGCTTTGTCTGTCATTGATATGGTCGTCTGGCCTGCCGCCATAGTCGCTGTTTTGAGAGGAAGAAATGTTGCAGTCTGTTTCTCGCCGTCGCAGCAGAGCAAGATAACAACTTTTATAGTGCGTTAAGTACTAGGAACTGCTATCTGAAATTATATAAGTGAGCCATAGACATTAATTATTACTTTATTGCGTAAGAGAATTGTGATTATATAGCTGCCATGTACGGAGTGTCAAATTACAGTAGCCAGTCTACAACAAATCCACAAATGGTTTAAGATTAGGTGTATCATAATAGAGTTGCCTCTTCTAATATTTGTTTATGGAGTCCAAAACTTAAAACCGCTAACGAACATGCTAGAAATTCAAGTCAACGACAAATATATTATCAAAATTATCAATACCTAAGCCAAAATCCGATTAACTGATAACAAAAATTGTAATGTGGCAATTTAAAGCACTAAAAGACAAAAATAGCGAATTGTACTGCTTCTGACCCAAACAAGATAAAAAGTTCAAAATAATTTTAACCAAAATCATTCTACAATAGACATCAAAAGAACTTACTAAAAAGATTAACAATCATAAACATAATGTATTAAATATATTCAACATTAAACACAAGGTAAGCAAAACATCCCTACCAATTTTCTTCATGACATCAAAAATTACTTTCAAATCTTCACACATTAAATGTAAAGTTATACAATGTCAAAAATGTTAAAGAGTTGGACATTAGAAAACCTACTGTTATGTGACATCCAGATGTGTCAGATAACATCTAACAACAAGGAAATAAAGGAGAAAAATTGTTAAGTGTGCTAATTGCTAACTGCTCCGTCAATTACCGAGGTCCCTAGGTGGCTACAGAAATCTACAAGCGTACATTGCCACTAAGACTAAACTTTCAATTATTGAAACAAAACGGACTATAATAAGCTTAAAATTAAATAAAGCCCCGGGATATGATTTGGTAATTGCCAAACCTCTTAAGGAAGAAGGAGTGAAAATAATCACCTACATATTCAACTCTATCCTAAGGTTAAGCCCCTTCTTGTCGCAATGGAAAACTGTGCTGATTGTTCTAATCTCAAAATCAGGGAAGAGACTAGAGAAAACGATATTATACTGGGTGTCCCATTTTAAAAGTCGCACGCAAATATTTCGTCAGGAGAGCCACCAATCGACAAGTGACGTTAATAAAAGTTGTTGGGTTTGAAGGGGGCTATCTAATTATGTAGTTCGGCACCGGATCCGGCACCCTGGTAAGGCCCTATAATATCCAACTTTGTTTTTTTAAATAAGAATCTCTATTTTTTATTACATAATCTGATCCTACGGGAAAAAATACGTCCGAACGTGTTTATAAAAATTTTTTAGAAATCCGACCCTTATCCGGGCCCCATTTGAATGTTTTTTTTCGTAATATCTTGTTAGGGAACAACTAATCGACAAGTGATCTTAATTTTGATTGTCTCTCATACGAGACCAGTGTAGATATTCTGCAGACCAATAATGACGATTGTGTCGATTCAGCTGTCCTGCGTTGTGAAAGGTGGCTTTATCAGAAAACATAACGTACTTGAGGAAATCTGGAACTCGACGTAATATTGCTCGAGCCCAGTTACAAAATTCTAATCGTTTCTAGAAGTCACGAACAGTCAATGCTTGGGTTAAAGTAATATGGTCGGGCATTAGCATTCTTTGAGCCGTTGATCGTGGTATGCCCAATTCAGTCTCAATTTCTCGAAGCCAAATATGCGGATTGATAGTAACCGTAGCCAACACAGCAAGAACTCGTAGGTCGTCTCGGTCAATCACCATAACACGACGAGGTTGCCTTGGCTCATGTTTTGTTTACTAACGTAGCATCAGCTGCATATTAAAAATAATATCGAACCCGCTACGTTACACTAGTAAACAATTGTTAAACAAATTTATGTTTATTGTTTTTTCCAAAATCTTATTGCACCATTCGATTTTAGGGGAAAAATTATGAAGAAATGACTAGTCACAGAATGTTTTATCGATTTTCTTGTATAAAACAAATTGTTGAAAAGTGCACTTTTTGGTGTTTTTTCTACCTTTATCATATGAAAATTGTCCGTTTGTTTTTGAAAATATATTATAATTTTTTATAACAAAATAAAGACGATTTAAATCAAAATAATTGTAGTATATTTTTAAAAGTAAACTAAAACTTTACAAATGTTATGATCATTGTAAAAGCTTTTCAAATGGGACAATGAACTGAAAATTAAGGTTTTTCGATCAATAGCATCAAGTCGGACGTCTCAGGGCCTTATCAGGGTGCCGGAATCGGTGCCGGACTGCGTTATTAGATGGCGCTTTTCGACCTGACTTCTTTTGTAAAAATCACTTGTTGATTGGTTGCCCCCTAAAGAGATATTAGGAAAAAAACATTCAAATGGGGCCCGGAATAAGGCCACACGCTACTTATGCCAATGATACTCCCGTTTCAGTCTCCCACTATTATGCAAACACTGCATCACAAATACTCCAATGAAACCTGAATGAAATAGAAGACTTGTTGAAAACAAGAAGCAAAGCGAAGGTAACAAGAGACTCCGCTCAGACTTTTTAACCCGAAATTCAAGCAACCGGCAAAGAAGTCCAGGAGCGAAGAGCAGACTGGACAATACAGTGCCACAATGAAAGGGTTAAGGCTTAAGGAGACGCTATCCAGAAATTTTACTGAATTAAGGGTAATCGGACTTGATTCAGGAAAAACTTGTTACTGCTCTGGACCAGACTCCTTCGGGAAGTGCTGATCCACCGCAGTTTGAAAGCTCGAGGTACACGGGAGGTGTCTTATGGATCACGTGTGCCAACGAGCTAACTATAGACTGGCTGCGCAGAACCATCTCAGATTGGGGAGCGCTGATAGAAGGGGTTGAATTTTTAGTAGTAGAGGCTAAGAACCTACTCAAGCGCCCCAAAGTTCTCGTTTGGCTTCCTGGACCAGTCGATGAGAAAATTACCAGAACCCGACTTCGGCTTCAAAACCGAGGGTTAAAAACGGAAGCTGGACAATGAAGAAGCTATCCTGACCTACTCCATCTATGGTGCTTCTTTCAAAGTCCTTAAGAACAAACAGTTCATTATTTTGTTATGTACAGAGAGCTGTTACTTTCAGGACCATTCAAAGTGCTCAAGATGCTGAGGGTACTTCAGATAAACCTCCAACACAGTAGGGCTGCGTCGGCGGTCCTATGTAAGATGATGGAGGGTTGGGATGTTGCCCCCATCCAAGAACCTTGGACCCATCAAGGCAAGGTAAAAGGTCTGGGGGGAATTGAAGGAGAACTAATATATAGCAGATCCTCAAATAGACCCAGAACCTGCATTTTAGTTAAAAAATACATAAAATGTCTGCCACTACTGCAATCCTGTTCTTAAGATATGGCAGCAGTGATGCTAACAACAAGTGGAGGGGGATCGAGGAAGATCATACTTGGATCGGTGTACCTCCCTGTTGATAAACCGGATCCTCCACCGCCTAGGGCAGTGGATGAGCTTGTGAGACACTGCAGAAACATTGGTCTGCAGGTGCTCATTGCCTGCAACGCCAATGCACACCACCTCTCATGGAGTAGCACCGACACCAACATCAGAGGTGAGTTAATTTTACAATTCACTGTGGCAAATAATTTAGACATATTGAATAAGGGTAACAAACCAACCTTCGTTATCAGACGAAGAAGGAAAGTAATTGACATAACATTTGATACTTCTTTCGTAAGTAACTTTGTTAGAAATTGGCAAGTATCTGATGATGAGAGTTGTTCAGACCACAAATACATTATGTTCGAAATTGCTGGGATTTAGCGAGTGATAAAAAACTATCGTAATCCTCGTAAAACGGACTAGGAAACCTATAATGTAGACCTAGACCAAAACTTGGTGAGTACGGTAAGGAAAGTTCACAATAACCTTGAGCTTGAAATGGCTGTGGATCAGTTAACTGAGGCAGTCATTTCAGCGTACAACGAAAACTAAAAAAAAAGTTGTAAAGGCTTCCATCAGGAACGTCCCCTGGTGTAATGAAAACCTTGCAACCATGAGAAGGCAAGTAAGAAAACTGTTTAAGAGGACCAAAACATCAGGTAACTGGGATACATCTAGGGCATTCCCAACTAAATATAATAAAACATTGAGAGATGCTAAGAGAGAATCATGGAGAAGGTACTGCGAGGAGATTGAAAATAGTCCAGCATGTGCTAGACTCCGTAAAGTACTCTCAAAAGACTCTCACTGCAATTTGATTGGTACTTTGGAATCTAAGTCCGGAGAGTACACCAAAACAGGAAATGAAACACTGACCGAACTTTCTCGGATACATTTTCCTGGATCTGTAATTATACAACAGTTGCCCTCAGACTGGAAAACATTCTTATCTTGGCATAAGAAACATACAGCCCAGTTAACATAAACGGCACAAGTGTCCCAAAAGAAACGCGGGATTTAAGTTGTGCATTATTTTTTTGTAAGTTTAATAAAGTTCTAGTTGGTGACATTTTGTAATAAACGTAATGCGGTTAGTCAATATAGAAAGCTAAACAACAGAAACGCACGGAGAATGTTTCGCCAAATCTGTGTCTCAATTTTGTGGCATTATTGGAAAGAGAAATGAGCCAAATACAACAGCTGTGAAAAGACTAATTAAAAAAAAGTAGTACGGTTGTTAAGTGGCTATAACTTTTCTGAAGACTGCTGTATTGCCACCGGTCCCTAAACTAGAGATTGAAAATCATTGATATAAAATATATAAAATATAAAATGTAACTTTTGTTGTTTTGAAAAGTTACTAAACTCTCTAGTTTTATTTGCTTTGTGCATATATGTATTTAGATGTTCCTACTTAAGGGTACTAAGTTACTGTCATTTTATTTTTAAATATTTTGCAACAGAATCTTATCCATTTTTTAAATCACACTCTTTCATATTGCATGTTACATTAAAGTTTCATTAACTGGTAAGTTGGTCTAGCTTTCGGAGTTTGATTTACGCAGATATCTACCTGCACAATTCTATTTGACGTTGAGAATATTTTCTACAAAATTTGTGGAAGCTAATAAATAAATGGTAGCACTAATTAAACGACTAATTAAATCTTAAAATAATTATTGAATTTATGACTGGATTTTTATTGGATATTAAAGTAAACGATCGTCAATTAAGTATATATACCTTTTGTTCAGCTGCAAATTTTAATTCTTTTCACGGTTTTCGATTACGATTTTATCAGTAATGGGTCGGATGTTGTTCTAGAAGTTGTCAACTGGTTGTGGATTGCTGGCACAGACCTTACGTTTAGGTAGCTCCACAAAAATCAGTTGTATTAAATCATAAGATTTTGTTGTCCAGTTTCATAAAATTACGCAACTAGAAAATTTGGAGCATTGAATCAACTTGTACTTGTAGTGTTGTTCTACTAGAGCTACATTTGTACCAGGTCTAGGGTGCCTGGTTGGTTCCAAAAAGACTGGATTATCGTCTAAGTGTAGCGATCGCTATCACAGCTATAGCATTTCCAGCATCACTTTCGAAGTATGGGCCTATCACGCTACTTATCCAAAATCTACATCAATCAGTGACAAGTTAAGGGCGAATTTGATTTTTACGAGTTACCCGAGGATTTTTTGAATTCGTTAATGTGAAAATTTGTCTACTCTTACCGCCAAAGTATCAGAGCTGCTGACCGCAAGACAAAAAAGGCATACAGTTACAATTGTCCATTTATTTGGGCTACCTTTTACGTTGTGATCAAGTTTCTCAAAAGAAAATTTTTTAAAAAACAAATAGTACAAGGTTAACGAACGTCGACTTTGAAGACATTCTTCGCGTAAGTTGTTCCCCGCAAAAAACGAACTATAAAAAATTGGCACAACGCCGCAAATGTAATTTTTCGCATTGATTTGTAAAATAAAATAACTATAATATTATTTGTAAGAGTGAAATAAAAATTAAAACTTGTAATATGCGTTTTACTTATGTCAGAGGAGGACTCTAGTAGCGACTCTCTAACAAAACATACTGAGCCCATGGAGGCGGAACCAATCCAGGAGACAAAATCATCTGTCAGATCTGAGACGGAACCGTCAGACAAGGGTCGGGAGGTTGCAGGCAAGAATACCGAGGAACTGCAACCCAAGAAACTTTCTGGGGCCCAAAAGAGAAGAGCCAAGAAAGAAGCCAAGATCAGGGAAGGAACGTGGACGAAGGAGAAGCCGAGACAAGAAAACAGAGAAGGGGGGGATAAGAAGCAATGCGAAGGTAACAAGAGACTCCGCTCAGACTCTTTAACCCCGAAATTCAAGCAACCGGCAAAGAAGCCCAGGAGTGAAGAGCAGACTGGACAATACAGTGCCGCAATGAAAAAGTTAAAGCTTAAGGGTAATCTGACTTGATTCAGGAAAAACTTGTTACTGGTCTGGACTAGACTCCTTCGGGAAGTACTAATCCACCGTAGTTTGAAAGCTCGAGGTACACGGGAGTTGTCTTATGGATCACGTGTGTCAACGAGCTAACTATAGACTGGCTGCGCAGAACCATCTCAGATTGGGGAGCGCTGATAGAAAGGGTTGAACTTTCAGTGGTAGAGGCTAAGAACCTACTCAAGCGCACCAAAGTTCTCGTTTGGCTTTCCGGACCAGTCGACGAGAAAATTACCAGAACCCGACTTTGGCTTCAAAACCGAGGGTTAAAAACGGAAGACTGGCGACTTCTTAGCCAGAAGGTGGACAAGGAAGAAGCTATCCTGACCTACTCCATCTATGGTGCTTCTTTCAAAGTCCTTAAGAGCAAACAGTTCATTATTTTGTTATGGACTGAGAGCTGTTACTTTCAGGACTATTCAAAGTGCTCAAGATGCTGAAGGTACTTCAGATAAACCTCCAACACAGTAGGGCTGCATCGGTGGCCCTATGTAAGATGATGGAGGGTTGCGATCTTGCCCCCATCCAAGAACCTTGGACCCATCAAGGCAAGGTAAAAGGTCTGGGGGGAATTGAAGAACTAACATATAGCAGATCTTCAAATAGACCCAAAACCTGCGTTTTAGTTAAAAAATACATAAAATGTCTGCCACTACTGAAATTCTGTTCTCAAGATATGGCAGCAGTGATGCTAACAACAAGTGGAGGGGGATCGAGGAAGATCATACTAGGATCGGTGTATCTCTCTGTTGATGAACCGGATCCTCTACCGCCTAGGGCAGTGGATGAGCTTGTGAGACACTGCAGAAACATTGCATATGCTCATTGGCTGCGACGCCAATGCACACCACCTCTCATGGAGTAGCACCGACACCAACATCAGAGGTGAGTTAATTTTACAATTCACTGTGGCAAATAATTTAGACATATTGAATAAGGGTAACAAACGAACCTTCGTTATCAGACGAAGAAGGGAAGTAATTGATATAACATTTGGTACTTCTTTCGTAAGTAATTTTGTTAGAAATTGGCAAGTATCTGATGATGAGAGTTGTTCAGACTACAGATACATTAAGTTCGAAATCGCTGGGATTCAGCGAGTGATCGAAAACTATCGTAATCCTCGTAAAACGGACTAGGAAACCTATAAGGTAGACCTAGAGCAGAACTTGGCGAGTACGGTAAGGAAAGTTCACAATAACCTTGAACTTGAAATGGCTGTGGATCAGTTAACTGAGGCAGTCATTTCAGCGTACAACAAAAACTGTCCCCTGGTTGTAAAGGCTTCCATCAGGAACGTCCCCTGGTGTAATGAAAACCTTGCAACCATGAGAAGGCAAGTAAGAAAACTGTTTAAGAAGGCCAAAACATCAGGTGACTGGGATACCTATAGGGCATCCCCAACTGAATATAATAAAACATTGAGAGATGCTAAGAGAGAATCATGGAGAAGGTACTGCAAGGAGATTAAAAGTACTCCAGTATGTGCCAGACTCCATAAAGTACTCTCAAAAGACTCTCACTGCAATTTGATTGGTACTATGAAATCTGAATCCGGAGAGTATACCAAAACAGGAGATGAAACACTGACCGAACTTTCTCTGATACATTTTCCTGGATCTGTAATTATACAACAGTTGCCCTCAGACTGGAGAAAACAGGTATCTCTTGATCTTGGCAACACAGCATCAAGGGAAGACTGGGAGGCTGCAAGAGTGGTAACTTTCAATAAATTCAAATGGGCTATAAACTCATTTGACGCCTATAAATCTCCGATACCGGACGGAATTATTCCTGCCATGCTACAGAAAGGCTTTTAATGAAAAAGATCTGCATGGTACTCAGAGCCAGTTTGCCCTGAACTACTTGCCAAAATTATGGAGATTTACCAGACTGGTATTTATACCAAAGCCTGGTCGAGCCCATTATTTGCAGGCAAAGAGTTACAGACCAATTAGTCTTATGTCTTTTTTGCTTAAGACGTTAAAAAAAACTACTTGATAAGCACATTAGGGGAGGTATACTGGTACACTATCCACTATATGAGAATCAATTTGCCTATCAAGCTGGTCTGTCAACTGAAACAGCACTTCACAACCACACTTGGAGAGTAGAGAAAACTCTGGACAACAAAGAGATTCTTCTGTGTGCTTTCTTGGACATAGAAGGAGCCTTCGACAATACATCTTTCAACTCCATAACCTCGCCCTGAGAGGGCGTGGCCTAGAGGAGACCTGCTGCAGGTGGATAGACTGCATGCTCAAAGGAAGGATGGTTTATTCGTCAATGTATGATGAAACTATTGTGGTCCAGGTAGCGGGGAGGAGTTCTCTTCCCCTGCTATGGAACCTGGTAATGGATGGAGGCCAGGCAGGGATCTAGTGAGGCTTATATAGGTCCAGAACCTGCATTAGAATTTCACGAAGTGCTGCCCGAAGCTTTATTAAGGATAGGACAAGCACTCATTATCGAATGTACTGGAAGAGCCGACCAGGACATTATTTCAGCAAAACCTTTAATAAGGGACCTTGCCAAAAGAGAGTTGCAGAACTTTTTAACTTAAATAGGCTAGAGCTAAAGATAATCATATGATTTCTCACAGGACATGCGACTGTTAAAGAACTCCTCTGGAAAAATGGTAAATTCAATGGTGACCTTGCATGCAGAATTTGTAACAAGGAACCAGAAACAGCCTTACACATCCTATGCAAGAGCGATGCAATCCTGGAACCGGAAGATTTCCAGACACACCCTGTAAAGGACCTGTATCTGGTGATTCAGGGGACATCAATTACAGATTGGTTGTAAATTTATTTTATTAGGGTAATCACAATAAGCCATAGGCTGCAGTGAACATGGATCCATTAAGGAAGACATACCCTGAGCGCAAAAAATATGCGTTTTTCTTTTTTTCTCTGCATATTGATAAAACTTTTGAAAAATATCCGGACTCCGCTATAAATTACTTGCCGACCCCTGCCTTAGACTCTTAAACAATTCATCTTAAGTAATTCTAGATCATCATTTTTAATCTTGTGTTGGTATCATCAACTTCACAAACAAAATCTTTAGGAATATCTTGCTTTCACATAAAATTTTCTTTATTTTAATTTAAATTTTGCACATTTTTGTCCTGTGGATTCTATAGAATATAATAGAGACTTATTTTATTTTGTGAGATGATATCTAAGCAAAATTTGCATAAGCCAATTTAAAAAACGCTCGTTCAGAAACAAAAAATTTTTTTTCCGTTCAATAATATAGTTTTATGAGTTGATTTTAAAATAAGAAAAAACTGCAATATTTTTTCCAACTAAAGAAAAACACTAACATACTATATATATATCTTGTAAATTGTTGGAAGAGATTTACAAAATTGTTGAATAGAAATATTTGAATGTGTGGCTTCGTTATGTCGGCATGACCTCAGACGTTGGATCGGATCAAAGCTTGGCTGCAAAATGCAAGTGAAAGGCCTGCATCTTCCGTTATGTAGCCTTGACCTAACTGCACCTGATTTTTACTTTAGTTTAGCATCTAAAACCTAACTGGTTTTAACAAACCACAAACATTTTTGAATTCAATTCGCGATTTGTAATTCGACCTCCTTTGTTCTAAGCTAAAGCTCAGCGTTAGTGTTATTCGTTGGGTTGAGTTGTGGAACTTTTACGTTCTTTAATTTTTGTATAATTAGTTTTTCTGTTTCAATTAATAATACATAAGTATTTGCTATTAACATTTTACATCGAGCTGTATTCTAAATATTTGCCATATAAGGCATAAAATGACTGTTATATTTTTGATTATCTTGTTTTCTAATATTTATATCTAAGTTTAATATAAATAGTCAATATAAAGAAAAATATATTTCACTATAAAGAATAAAAAAAATACAATAAAGTAGAAAATAAAATAACACTAAAACTAGTACTAATAAAGCTCCCAAAATTAAAAAGAACAAAAAACAGGTTTTTTAAATTATTTGATTGATATAGTTGATTTGTTGCCACTATTAATTTAAAGTGTGATATCACAGAGAACAATGTATGGTATAATAATAACAAAAATGATATACCAATGCAAAGAAGAGAAGTGATAGAATCCAAAGGATTTGCATTATTAAAAATTGAAATTGCAAAACTAATAACAAAATAAATTAGTGAAAATTAAGAAAAAATTCTACTAAAACATCTTTCATGATAAAGCCGAGTTATCTATAAACATTGCTATTAAAATCTTATACAGAACTTTAGTTATGTATTTAATTTGATTTAAATTTGGTGTAAATGTTATCAACATTTACGATTGTTACTCTATACTCTGGTTTAGTATTGTTGAGGTACAATTTAAGTCGTCCAAATTTTCCTTATCTAGTTTTTAAAATAAAATTTAAAAAATATTTAAATTTTTTTTTACAGATAAACCCATAGTTGTCTTATAAGGTATGTATCAGAAACAGTGGCACAAAAGTTATTCTTAAATTTAATTTTTCAACGAACTTAAAAAGTTCGTTACTGAATTCTATATGCTGTCTGTCGGTCTGTCGGCCCGTCAGAAAATTTGAGATTTTTTAATATCTGAAAATGGATTCTTATAGGAAATTTTACGCTGAATTCGAAAATAAAGTCGAAAAAATTCTATGTCGAATAATTTTCGAGATATTCGATTTCGAATTTTGAGTTCGTTCTGGGATTGCTTACAGAGCAATCTCTTCGCCGGCCCCATGTTTTAGTATAAATTACATGTTAGTTGGTCTTAATAAAAATGTAGCTAAATTACTAGAGACCCATTATCTTCAATTTGTCGTAACATATTCTAAACCCTTTCCATCTTATACTAGACCAAGTTAACGTCAACTTTTTTGGAACAAGAAGTCATTAGCCATTTTAATTGCCATGTATCATCCGAAATAAAATTAACCCAAAATTCTTAATTTGCATAGGCAACATGCATAGGCCCAATTAGATGTTTTTAACTTTTAATTAATTTAATATTTTTTGGGCATTATGGTACAACTAGAAAATAATTTTGCCATTTTTGTTATGTCTATTTATATGGCCAACAATATTTGTCAGACATTTTAAAATATATGCATCTGTGTTGACTGCGTTGGCTAAAATTTAGATTTTTAAGCAAATTTATGTTATGAGATGTAATTGATTTGTCTTTAATATAAAATCCCCGATTTGTAACGTTAATGCTATTTGCAAATAAAAAATATTTTGTGGTTTCACTTAAGACTATAGACTTTAGTGCTGCTTTACTTTGATTTGTAAAGCAAAGCTACGATAGAAATATTAAAATGAAACATGTTAATTTAGTGGTATTTTGTGTTCTGATATGCTCTTACAAATAAGTATCTTGAAGTTCAGGGTTTAGACAACAATCATGACAGGGTGCGCATAACAGTTGCAAGTCCACTCACTATATGACTATTATGAACACATAGTTTCAAAGAAGCTTTCTACTAAACATTATAATGAATAAACCTGCAAAGCTTGCAACTCATAACGAAGTGGCGAAGCAGTCAAAGACGAGTTGAATGATATGCTACATGTCCTATGTTGCTATTTGAAAATTTGAAATCGTAAAGGTCACTAACACTGACCTTTGACCAATCAGTTTCAAAATCACTAGCAAACAAGCCTTTTTGGTCACCTGCCGATTAGTGAAAACAGAATTTGGAAATTCCCAGCCGTTCTCGAGTTATTGCTCGGACGGACGGACGGACGGACAGGCGGACAACATGAAGTTAGTAAGTGACTCCGCTTTGCTTCGCCACTTAATAATGTGATGAAAACTATTAATAAAATTTGTAGTAGAGCAATGAACTCGAAGGGATGTTAAAGCGTAAATCATAGCCTCTCTCATACAAATGTCAACTTCACCTTTGCGCTAGTGTACCCTATTTCACATGAACGGTATAACCAGAACACTAATGACAATTAGTCTACATAATATAAGTGGGCACCATACGGAATACAAAGGAAACCACTGCAATGACCGCAACATCCAAGATAAAGCAGCAACAATAATAATATAATGCCAGAATTTTCCCGAGTTAAATATTTCGAAGTTAAAATAGTCCCCCGATCGGATCTCCGGGTGGAAACAACTAGAGAAGATCTGAATGGTAATATACGAAACAAGAATACTATAAATATCGGAGCGTGGAATGTAAGAAAGTTTCTGAAAAGCGGAAAATTAGAAAACGTAAAATTAGAAACGAATAGACTAAATATAGATATATTAGACATAAGAACGTCGCTGGCTACAGTAAGGAAACATCGGAAATGAAAACCGCAAAATTATAAACACAGCCGCGGTTCATAAAAATGCAGGTGTAGCAATAATTCTAAATAAGACATTTGGAAAAAGACTTAAGGATTATCTTATGCAAAATAAAAGAATCATCATGGTTAAGTTAGAAACAAAACCGACAGACACAGTAACTATACAGGCATACATGCCTACCTTCCAACATGAAGATGATAAAGTAGAAAAAGTATGCGAAATGCTAAATGAAATGATAGAATAAGTGAGATGTGAGGAAAACTTATTATTTTAGGCCACTGGAACGCAGTGGTTGGAAAAATAAGTAAGAACAAAATTACAGAGAAATGAAAGAGGAGAGAGACTAGTGGAATTTTGCACAAGACACAAACTACTCATAACTAACACGTTGTTCCAACATCATAAACGAAGAATATATAGTTGTACCATGCCATCTAATGGAAAAAGATATCAAATTGACTACATCTTGACGAAGCAAAGATTCAGACATCAAATAAAAAACAACAGAAGTTATCTAGATGTGGACGTGGACAGCGACCGTAACTTGTTTATGATGAAGGCGAAATTAAAATTTAAAACATTACAAACACAAAAGTAGCTGGTTGGAATACAGATAAATTAAAAGAGGATAATGTAAAAAAAGTTTTGAAAATAAAATTGATAAAAAAAACCATAAAAATAAAAAATATATAGACGTAGAGAATAACGATAGCATATGGAAGGAAAGTGTGAAAAAAATGTAGTCCCAGCTGCGGATACAGTCATAAGAAGAAAAACACGCTAGAATAGAAAACTCTAGATCACGAAAGAAATAGTAGAAATGATGAAAGAAGGACAGAAATATAAGAACCCTCATAAAAAAGAAGATAGAGAGAAGCACCGAATGTTAAGGAATAAAATAAATAGAGAAGTTAAAAAGGCTAAAGATTATTTCATATCAGGACAATGCGAAGAAATTAATAGGGATTTTGAAGGCGGGCGAATAGAAAGAGCATAAAAGAATATAGAAAATTTGCTCAATGAAAATAAGACAAGGAATCACACGATAAAAGATGAAAAAGGAATCGTACTAATAGAACACACAGATATAACTAACAGATGGAAAAGGTACATCGAAAGATTATATAAAGGAGATAATAATGAGGGTTCTACAATTGAAAAATAGAAAACCTCGACGAGACAGAATACTAAGATAAGATTTGAAAGACAGAAAATCCCCGGGAATAGATAAAATACCAGCCGAATTTTTAGTGCTTGGGCGAACATACTCTACAGAACCTCTTTGAGCTAATTGGGAATATACACGAAACAGGACAATTACCATAAGATTTCACAAACAATATAAAAACTCCAGTATTCAAAAAAGGTAGCTCATATCAATGTGAAAATTACCGTACAATCAGTCTGACTACACATGCATCAACCTATATAGCTTTTATAGATTTGGAAAAAGCTTTTAATAACGTAGGCCCAAGATGTTTCAGACGCTGAGGACTATTGAAATAAAGCACAAAGATAAAAGAATAATACGCAACCTCTATAAAAATCATCAACAATTAAAGGCAAACAAAGTCAAGCAACTGCCAATATCAGAAAGGAGTACGACAAGGTTGTCCAATCTCCACTTTTTCGATGTATAGGTAGAAGAAGCACTAAATGATATAAAAAAAGAATGAACTTGGGGACAACAATACAAGCTGAAAAGATTAAGACTATGCGTTATCGGCGTTATGCCGAAGACATTGCAGTGATGGCAGATAATGAAATAGACCTAGATGATGCCCGAAATACGAGTTTTTAAACAAAAATATAATATGAAAATAAATAAATCAAAGACAAAGGTAATGTGAGAATGTATGTGAGAAATGTGGGCGTGGGCAGAATGGAATACGAATAAAGGGTGAAAGGATAGAAGAAATTAACGAGTTCCGCTATTTGGGGAGCATTATAACGACGGACGGAAGACGTAAACGGGATATAAATAGCAGAAAAATTCAAGCAAAATAGCTTTCAAGAAAGTGAAGCATCCGCTGACAACAAATAGCATTAAACTAGCAAGAAGAATTCTATTAATTAAACCATATGTATAGAGCACAGCTTTGTATTGATGCGAAACATGGACCGTTGGGAAAAAGGAAATGCGAAGACTGGAGGCACTAGAAATTCGGTGCTACAAAAGACTATTGAAAATAAAATGGATATGATATCTGAATATGCTCCGAAGGGTTAAAGAACAAAGAAGTTTTTGGACACAGATACAAAAAAGAAGAGGCAGACTAGTGGGGCACATTTTGAGATACGAAGGAATATTGGAAATCGCACTGGAAGGAAAAATGCAAGCGATAGATTAAGAATAGAATATATAAAACGGATAATGAACTATTCCGGTTACCAAAATTATAATGAGCTAAAGCAATTATTGGAAAACCGACAAAAATGGAAATCTGCGCCAAACCAATCTAAAAATGGATGACAAGAAGAAGAAGAATAAACTTAAACATATTCAACTCGCTGTAAAGCAATATGGACTTCTAATATCAACATACTCTTCCCTGTTCAGAAGTGAAGTGTCTATTGAGCAAAAAAAAATTCGAACCTTGATGATGTCAATATAGGTGTAGTCAGGTGTTATAAAAAGCTATTTAGATATACGTTTAATGTTTCTTAACAAAACAATGCGTAAACACCCAAATAATTTTTAGCGTATTGTGAATAGTTCAGTAATCGGCTTAACGTGTCGATACGGAGTCCCTAAAGTCTTGGAATAAGGCACGAGAGAGTTCTGAGCAACAAGTGATTCCAATCATGACAGTAGTAAGATTTTAAACGCATTGCTTCAGGCAAATGGAAAAAAATTAATTTAGAAACTTACATCAAGGAATTGGTTAGTTTAAGAATTGTGAAAGAAACAAAAAGGGAAAAATATGTAAAAGCTAATATAAAATGTACAAGGACTCACCAATTCAGAAAAAGAACTAAAAAGAGAAGATCTTATATATTGATAATTCCCGAAACTGCAAGAAAACTAAATTACCTAGAAAAAGTATGTAAAAACATACAGAAACACAATAAAAAAATGGAACAATATAAAATCTATACGACTACTAGCAAACCAAGCTCTAAATAGACGACCTAAAGTAAATAAAGAGAAGGACTTAAAATCTAGAACAAAAAAGAACATATAAGAATACAATTACTTATATTGTAGTTCGGTTCCGTTTGATTAAGTAAATATTTAGCTATACTTTGAGGTTTCTTTTGATTTGGACTTATTTTGAGAATATAAAATATCTGTTTTTATTTATAACAAAACAAATATCACGATAATAATGATTAACTGAATTACATCGTATAAACTAATATTATCATATACAAATACTGGTTTTAAACTAGATTATAACATAAAGTTATACTTCTATGCATGAGATGTTAAAGCTTTCGAACGGTGTGCGTTGAGCGCTTCTCGCCTTGTAAGAAGTACAAGCCCTACCTTTTCCCCCACTTAAATGTATCCACTGCCATATAAATGTGAAAGGGGCTATTTTTAGGCCATTTGCGCTGGTTTTATTGAATTTCTGATGGCGGATTTGGATTCCACATTAAATTTGGCTGTTCCTTTTGTTGTTTCCAGAGGGAGCCGGCGGCTAGGGAATTTATGTGCTATGCTTATTGTATATTGAGGGAAGGGATAGAAGGAAGATATTATTTCTACCTGGTTATAGTGTTAGTTTAGAGGTGATTCAATTTAATGGATTTTAGGTAAAATTGCGTAATTGTTGCATTATAAATCAGGTGCTTTGTCATTGGTAAGTAAACGGGCTATTCAGCTAACGGTGTTTCTAAATTTACATATTTTAAGCTTCGCGCAGCGAGGAACAAAAATAAGGCAGTTTAACATAGTAAACTCCTTGTGGTTCATGCACTTCTTCCTGGTCACATTGTTCTTTTATTAAGTTTCTTTAAGCAACACTACAATGTACCGTTCGCCGTTGATATTTTCAATTAACACTGCACTAATGTTTGTTTTCAGATAGATATAGTCGGCACTGTTTTACAGTTGTAACAAATTTTTGTTGTAACTGTCTTTCTAGATGTTGATTTGTACAAAAAAATTTATTTTTGAGGTATTTATATTTTTCTTTGATATAATATACCAATTAAGGCTACTTAATCATTTGGAGCGAAAATGGCGATATTTTCAATAGTGGGAATTAAAAATAAATTATGAAGACTGAAAATATTTTATCCAAAGTGGGGACGTTTAAAGGAATAGCTATATAGTTTTGTATTCATATAACAGTCCGTGGTAATGGTTTTTTGAGATCAAATATTGTCTATTATATAAAATTTTAGAAATTTCGCTTTGTGCCTATTTGACATATTCTTCGGCAATAATGCTCGGGTGTAATATCGGTAATTAAGTAAATGCTAGAGCATTAAGTAAACGCTGAACATTAATTATATTTTTTCTTGTTATAAATATCAATTGTTTTAAGTTTTGATATTCCAATAGTTTCATCGTTTTGTTCAGAATTTGTGAGTTCTTCGTTATATTATGAAAAATGATTTTAATTATCAAGTATTTGTTTATTAAAATTGTTCACAATGCCAATGTTATTTTCAGCCAATGATTTGATGGTTTTATCTTATATTTCTTCATTATTTGCATCCAAACTTCTAAAATAAATTTTAATACTTATCCTAAAACGTTAATCAATCTTCGTTTATTTCTTTCTGGTAGGCTTTGAGATTCTAATTCCTAGTACATGAAGTATTTAAAAAAGTCGCTGTAAGGAAATTTTCTTTTATTTAATGAAAAAATACCTATACTATAGTAGTTTAAATGATTCGTTGGGGTACGGTCACTTATAGCAAATGCTGTTTTGGAGAGCTCGCGAACTTGTCTGACAAATTTTATAGCGCTCCAGAAATTTTTAACAATCCTTTTGAAGGTTCGGTCAATAGTATCTTCGGTTAACTTCTTTTTGCAGTTCCAAAGCTTCTCTATGTGCTGGGATGTGAGGTTTTTTAATAGGGGTTGTTGTGTGGGTTCTTCAATTATATTCTTCATTAGTTTATTACTAAATAACATTTTAACTTTATTGTTAAAATTTTGTTAATGATTCTTGCTACATACTTCAACAGTTCCGGCTTTCAGTATATCTGTCTAAGTATACATTTAAACAGAAAGTAAACAAAGAAATGTGGCATTCTAGGCGCTTGATTTACACGAGGAGGTCCGTGAATTGTAAACAAAGACGGCTGACGTTAAATTTGGCGTGGCGATGCTCTGAGCTTTTGATGTACACGACGAGGTCTGTGCGTTCATGCACACACGTGAGGGCCGCTCTCGCTCCTTGCCGCGGCTGTCATCGGGCCGCTGCATTGCCGAACGCAAGAAGCACGTCTGCCACGCCATTTGATTCGCTTTCGCCGAGCGGAGCTTCGATTGTAAGTTAAATTGTTCCACGTTCCCGATCTAGGAAAAAAGGCCGATCTAGTTAAAAGTTTATACGTTTCCACCTTGCAAAAATTTGAGGAAAGGCGAGTGAAAAATTGTCAGTTTAGAACGCCAAAAATACCTTTTGGCAAGCAAGCCCTAGTATTTACTACATTTAGTTTCATGTAGGTTTACACTATATTCGTTATCTCATACTTGTAGTTCCTTCCAATTATACCAATTGTATAATATATTGCGTTTTGTTAAAATAATTTATTATCAGGCTTGTCTCTCGCTTAAAACTAAATACAAATTAGAGTTTATAGTAATTAACAGGTGTTTTTGTTATTTCTAAATTGGAATTTACGTTTTTGGATTGAGAATGTTGACTACATTCTGCTTTTGGTTTGTTCTTTGAGGATGTAACCTTTGGGCATTTTTATTTAGTGGTGACTGGATTTAAATATCTGAAATAATAAAATTTTCTTTTTTTCTGATTTTTGCACCATTTCTCGTTGCTTCATTACAAAATGATAAGAAGGAAGTGAGCAGATAAATATTTTATATTTTCCCCTTCATTCACATACAATTCTAATTAGATTTGCATCGGATTGTTACATTACGAAATCTACTTACCTTTTGAGGCCTTGCTAATGTTTCTAATAGGTTGGTTTCTAATCGTGAAAGAAAATTCACATCATTGTCCAGTTTTTCTTTTTTATAGCGTATTTCATTAATTTTCATCTGAATGGTTTTGTGTGAAACTTTTTAACTCCATTTTAACGGTTTGTGGTTAGTTACTATTATATATTCTTATCAATATAAATAAAGTTTAGAATATTTTATTGCCCACACTATCGCATAATATTTCTTTTCAATCGTAGAATAATTCATCTCCTCTCTTGATACCGCCTTACTTGCGAACATTATCGGTTTGTCTTGTCCAATTTTTCTCTGTGATAACTGCGCCTATTTCAACATTCGATGCGTCAGTGGTAACAGAATAGTAAAGTCTGGGTAAATTAATATTTATGGGTTCATTATTATTCTTCTGATGTTATCGAAAAAAATCAATAAATTGTTAAGTACGTTGCATTTTGGAATTCTTCTTTAAACATCATGTCAGTGGTTTTGTTATTGCAGCATAATTCTTGATGAAGCGTTTATAGTATCTTATCAATCCTCGAAGTAGTTTAATTAGCTTTGTTGTTGTCGGTTTTTCAGTTTCTCTAACCTTTTTCACTAATTTTGAATTTGGTTTCATTCTTTGAGGCGTTATCAAATATCCTAGATACACAACTTCTTTTATACAGAACTCAGATTATTCTGTCTCTGCTTTAAATACATTTTTGGTGTTTTCCATGTGTTCTTTAAAGTTTCTACCAAAAATGATAATGTTGTCCAAATATCCTAAACTAATCTTCTCTATTAAATATATTGCTCATGACTCTAGCGAAACATTCCGGTGCTTTTATCAATTCGAATAGCATCCTTAAAAATTTAATTTCTATTAAAGGTAACCGCTCTTGATAACCAGTTTTGAAAAATATTTGAATCCTCCAAGTGGATCTAAAATTTTATTAATAGTTGGAATCAAATATTTATCTTCGATTGCAATTTTATTACGTTTTTTGAAAATCTACTACCATCGTATAATTTGTTCTTCTATTTTGTTGCTTCTTTGGCACTAGAAATATTAGTGAACTGTATGGTAAATTGCTCTCTTTGATAATATTTTGTCTTGTAAGTTCTTGAATTTGCCTTTTAAATTATTTGTCTTGCACATATGGGAATCTATACTATTTAGTAAAAAATAGTTCTTTGTTGTTGAAAAATTGATCACATCTCTTCTGTCCGGGTTTAAATGTGTTAATAATTATTTTTTACCATTTCTAGGTTTTTGGATATTAGGTGCAAGTTGCATTTATCCATCTATACACTTAAACAGAAAGTAAACAAAGAAATGTGGCGTGATTTTCGGCCCTTCATTTACACAAGACGTCCGTGCATAGTAAACAAAGACACTCTATACATTTGAACGGAAAGTAAACAAAGACGGCTAATTAAATTTGGCATGCCGCGCTCTGAGTGCTTAATTTACACGAGGAGGTCCGTGCCAGGGCCATTTGGTTTGATTCCCCGAAGAAGTTTTGATTGTAAAAGCCCATTTATAATAGACCTAAGCATAAGTCACTGATAAGAAATACGTATAATACACGCAAGCCTTATGTAAACATTTGAAAGTTGCGCATACTCAAACACAGTAGCGGCAGCAATGTCCTTTCAGGCATTTTGCATAATTATGTTGCCTTTGTACCTGTTATCCCTTTTATAGTGTAGGAACAGATGCATAGTTACTAACTTAATTCATAATTTCTTATCCGTTTTAAAAACGAAGCCAAAATCTCGACAATATTAAAGTTAGGTTATGCAATTTCAAAAGTAAAACAAAAGTTTTATCTGTTACTGCTGCCAACATTAATCTAGCATTTCCACAATTTTTAACTAACTTATAGGTTTAAGTCATCTTATCGCTTATTAATGTCATTTAATCACTTATGTACCAAATTTGCTTATTGTGTGTGTGTACAGATTGCAAATAATGAATAAATAAATAAAAAAAACTAATCTAGGGAAAAATTACTGCAAATGAACGTAAGAAATGCGTAAAGTTGAGCCGATTTACACTTTCCCACCTTGCAAAAATTTGAGGGAAGGCGGGTGAAAAATTGTCAGCCTAGGACGCCAAAAATACTCTAGTTTCTTTATATTTGTAATGTGATACCTGGCAATAATAGTTTCGTATTGTAGTTAACATTTCTAGTATCACCTTATTATCAACTGCGTGATTTAGAATTGTTGTTGTTCCTTTATTTACCTTCGTCTTAATTATTTCTTTTTTGATCCATCATTCTTTCTTATGCCATAATTTTTTAATTTATTCAGTTTGTTATTCAATATCACAATTTTGTTTTTATAGTCTTAATTATCCTTTCGTACACAGTACTGAGTCAACATGGTCATGAAATTTAGCTATAAAGAATTTCAAGCATTGACCTTCTTTGAAAACCCAATTTTATACATTTGTCATATTTTATTTTAATGGTTCCTTGTAAACATAATCCGAAAGTAATTCATATGCAGTTGATTCTTGGTTGCGTTGCTCCATTATCAAAATTTTAAGTATGTATTCCTTAGTTCAATATATGCTATTTCATACTGGTTTAATTTTCCAAGGCTTCAATATGAAAATTTCTGAGTCAGTGTACAGTTTCTCATACTTCTTCATCTTGATCACTTGATTCCGTTCCTTCATTATCTACTTAGATATTATTGACTAAAGATCTTATATTTATAGATCACTGTTTGAATATTTTGTTTTGTCTAAACTATATACACCCACCTTCATTGGAGTGTCCTGATTACCAACTTCGTTTACTTAGCTGAAAAGTATTCTTGGTCTAAAAACGTTCAAATTTCTATAATTATATCTTCAAGGATGTTCTCGTCTTATATTATAATTATCATGTCTTTTATTATAACAATTTTTGTGATAATTCGGCCTTCTTTCGAACGGACGGTTGGTATTATTACAATTTTTTAGTTTACTTACGGGAATTGTCGTTATGGTGGTAAGGCTTCAACGCCCCGCGTGGAAACACAGCATGTGAACTGGGAGGTTAAGGCTCTCATATGTTTGCTCTCTATTCCCGGTTGTCGCGCACCATCTCTGACGCGGGACTCATTTATATTCATTTATATATTTGGAATTCTTTATTTAAGCTCTGGTAAAATACTTGCGAGTTATTAGTGTAAGTGCCGATGTTGTTTGTAATTATTGCTTTGTGCCTCAGTTATACGTAATTATTTAATCAGTTACTTTTAACTTCAATTGTTATTCCTCAACTGACCGTTTTTAATTATAGGTTGACGTACGTAGATCAATTCTCATTAATTAATTAACTGCCTTGCAATATGATAATGATTTACATAAACATTATCGCCTTTTAAAAAATATTTACGCATACGTTATTATTATTACATACTACTTAACTACATTTAATTATAATAAAGTAAAATACGCTAATTTTATCAGAAATTTCGCATTTATTCGTTACACATAATAATAATAATAATATTTATTTTACAATGCAAACAATTTTGTAATTAATTTACCTTAATATTGGTTAGACTTTTCTTCTTATCTGAATTTTCCAACAGATATCATTAACGTTCCGTGCTCTGGGCTTAGAATTCGATAAGGTAGTTCGTAGTAGCTGAATGCGGATGAATACGAATGTAAAGTGGCAGCAGTTGCTGAATTACAGCGACAACAACAAATACGTCTACGGCTTCTTTTGCAGATATATATCTTTTAACAAATCTTTGGTTTTAAAAGTTGGTGTTTGGATTTCGCTGGTCAAAGAACCCTCTATACTTCAGTATCCTTAGAGACTGCGCCAATTATGTACTAATGAAATATAGTGTCCTTTTCAAAAAGTCGCTCACACAGGTTAGGGTTTAACTACCTTTGTATTTATTAAATACCTTCAATCGACCATCTAGCCGATTACACCTAAATATAGAACTAGTGCGCTCTTGCCTCGAGTTGCAATCTAAGCGTAGGACAAATATGAATTTAAAAATATTAGACCATTTAACTAATCGGGTAGACTAACACCAAACAAAGCATTGGAAAGCTATTTATAATCTAAGGTAAATCCTGAAAGAGGTGTGGTTTAAAAGGTTAACTATGCAACAAATGTTACATCCTCTATAAAGTATAATAATGTTCATTGTACGACAATCAAGCCAACGCAGCCTTGTAATTTGTGAGACTGATCTGATACTTTATCTTTTTAACCGTCGATAGAGTACTTGAATAAATTCATGCTAAATCAGACGACGAAAAAACTGACATCATGATGCTACATTTTAAACCTATAAAAGTTACTAAAGAAAAGAAAGTTGGTGATAATGGCATTAATAGTGATCAGCTCCTGCCGACATAGCGTCATCCTAAAGTCCATAGAACTGCAGACGGCATAGATAAATATCAACTGACAAAAAAAAGATCAATTTTTTCTACCTCTGAGCCAGCATGAGTTTTTAAACAAATATGATGTTTAAATATTTAACTTGCCTATAACTTGAGAGCAGCAGTTTATTCTTAATTTACAAAATCTGCTAACTGACAAGAATAGCTTAGAAATGAAAATTCAAGCTATTTTTAATGAGAAACTCTATGATCTTTTAGTACAACAAAGAAACCTTTATGCTATCCAAAATAAAAGATATAAATTTACAACTGCAATAAAATTTACAAAAAATTTATTGGAATTTTATTTCTTAGTGAATGTCGTTTGCTTCCACGGGAAAAAATATACTAATTCCCGAATAATGATGTATTGACGCCCGACGGGCTAGAAATATAAAAAAACCTCCATTTACCCAACAACACGTAGATGAAAAAACGAATGGAATTTATAAGTTTAGAAATTACTTATGCACAGAATTGTTGAATACAAAGTTCAGGCAGTTCTGGGATTTTCCGATATTACCTTAGCATAGATAAACAAATAATCTCTGGAAAACCCTCCGCCCAGATGTTCATGAATGGTAAGCGCATAACTTGCTGTATAATATAATATGACGTAACACCTCTATGCTTTTGAGATATAAAAAAGTTAATTTAGAATTAGCAAAACATGTCGTATTAAATTTACTAGAAATTATTAACGATCCCCATGTTTTCTTCATATATTTTGACAATTTTTTCATATACATAAATCTATCAACTGAAATAAAGTCTTTGCGATTTTGCAGGAAGAGCGGGGTCAGAGAAATCATAACTGGAACTATTGTTTTAAAAGAGATAGAAAGACTATCTTACTTGATAGAATAATAATTCTATTGTGACGGTCTCATCTATCTGTAACCAAGGAAACCGATCTCAAATGTGCGTCGCTATTGTAAACGCAGAAAAGCAAAAAATATAACACCAACATTAATATAGTCATCTACTCGGTAACGTAGGCTCGATGACGTCTTGTTCATTCAGAATAAAAATGCCTAATGGAACGCATGACCAGCAAGGTCATCACCTTAAGAAATCAGCAAAAATCAGTGACGTAGTGTAAGGAATATTATAGTCGGACTATATTTTCCCTTATTTGTATTGTGTTTTGCATAAAACGACACACTCTTGTTAGTATTTGCAATAATGTCATACAAAACTAAGTTGCTAAAACGAAATTACTTAGAAATCAATGAAGAGTCAATAATTAATATCTATTTACTATATGCAGGAAAATTTTATATCAAGTATAAATAAATTATCATGGACAAACAAAGATTGTTATAATATTTAGTTACAACTATGGAATATTATTGTAGAAAGAGCATTTATTTTTTGAAGGACGATGGTGGAGGCAATTTGGCACAAAGTTGATGCTAGTTTGTCCCACTTTTCCAAAAAAAAGTACACTAAAGATACTTTACCAACAACAGTAGTTAGCAATGCCTGATATGCGTTTTATCAATCGTTAAAAGAACACTCATAACAATAAAAGGAAAAGCTAAAAAAATAATAATGTGATAATACTAAGACAATTTTTGATTTTGTCAAATGGGAGTTAGTAAAGAAATAACAGTATGGTGTTATTTTCTCTTAACTTTTAAATTAATTTTAATAAACAATTGATTTCATTATGATAATTTTGTTTTAAAATTACATATAAATACATATATTATATAAATAAATTATGTACATAAAGAAGAAAGTGTTATTAGCGTTTTTACTTATTTTAATTAATAAATGTGAATTATTGGTTTATGAAAACTTTCTCTAATTTTTCTTCATTCTTTTCCATTATTATTAATAATAGTCATTATGTGTTATGTATTATCCATAATCGATTAAATTGTTCGCTTAATAACCAACAAAAAAAGCATAAATTTCTGCGGTTAATTATATAAACCACAATACAAAAAAACCTTATAATTATTAATGGCGGTTTTGCTTTAATATTAGTCAAATGCAATGCATAAATTGCCATATTAATGAAGTGTGCATCACTTTCTGAAAGCAGCGTTTACGCAACAATACCATTATAACTAACAATTATTTTTAATTTAATCATTTATAAATTATAATTTTCTTATATTTATTGTCAAGGGTGTAAGTAATTATAGGTTATTTTCTTGTTATTTCTAAATACGCTGGTATTAATAATCACCAAATAACTAACGTTATTAAAAATTAAAAATGGAGAACTTTTAACGGTATAAACCAAAAAAGTGGCATAGGTGCATCATTGGGTTCCACAAATAGCAGATATATTTCAAAATCAAATGATTTACTAATTTTGATCTTTTGTAGATGTTTGGAGTGGTAGAGTGAGTTTTTCTTAGATTTCTTTCTTTTTTTAGTTTTCTTCGATTTATGATTTATGAATGTAGGCGTCCGTATTATAATCTTCCAATTTATCTATTCTGGCTTTATACATGTCGCTTCACTTAATCCAGCCATTGCATCTGAGGTCCGCCTCGTGCTCTCTTGCCAACCACTAGTGATTTATAACAAATTCTCTCTTTCTTACTATCTCTCCTTCCCCTTCTCCACTCTCTGTTATCCATGGTTTTTCTCTTCATTTTAGTATTATTTGTAGTTTTATCATTTTGTAGATTCTTAAGTTTTTTTTTTATTAACACTCATTTTGTAAGCTATAATACATATCAAAGTCCTTATGACGCGGCTGCTCAAATCTTTTGATCTTAGGAAATGAGGTATATTTCTATTTTAAAATATATATTTCAACACGCTAAAGACAACTTATTCTAATCTCACTCTTTTTTTAATTATTCTTACCTGATTTTTCTTGTCAAGTATGTATCCTATTTAGATTTACATTATATCTTCTATGTTGTCATTATTTTTGGTATCTTTAAATCAGTTTTCTTGTTTTTTTTTGTTCAGTTCAATTATCAGTGACTTTAGTTTTTCTGAATTTGTTGCAAATAGCATTATGTCGACTGAATATTTTAAGTTGTTTAGATAATTATCGTTTACGATGACATTTAATCCCTAGTTCAAACTTGTATCTTCCAAAAACCACTACGAAAACTTTAGGAGATGTCGGGTTGTCTTAGTGAACTTTCCTGCACATAAGCGTTTGACACTGTATTTTTGTTATTTTGATTGTTACAAATATATACAAGATACGCCTGGAGAGTAATAAGATTGATACAAAAAACTCGTCCGTTAAAGATATGTTTATATACAATTAATCTTTTTTAAAATAACTTCAATATACCGTTGCTAGTGATTCTACCATGCGTCGTAACTATTTTAAACTGGAATGCAATGCTCGTCACAGCAACCTGCGCATTTTTAACAGTCCCAAAATAGTGTTATTTCAAGCTACATTTAAGCTGAGGAAACAAAGGTCTGGGCTGTCGTGAGGTTGTGGCAGCGTTGCCACTGCTTTGCCAAAAACTTCGTACAAGCAGTAACGCGTGATTCGAGTCATTGTCGTAAAATTTATCATTAAATGTTTATCTGGGTGGTACGAACTCTTTATGAAAAATACTTTTAGAGTCAAAAAAGACTTCATCTTTGATTTGCTTATTCTAGCCTTCTTTGGTCAGAAAAGCTCGGTATTGTACCACCCAAAGTTTGACTGTTTGTTTACTAATCTTACTAAAAACACACTTTTTATTACCAATTATCACTTTTTCCAAAAAAAGCAACCTCACTTATCACGCAGTCCAAAACTTGGCGAGAAATTGGCACCCGGTTTTTCTCTTCTTCATTTTATACACAATGGATTATTGGTGTTTCACTTTATTTGATATCAATTTAACACTTAGATGCCGGTAAGAGTCCAAAACCGCTTTCATCTTAGCAACATTGTTCGAAGTATGAGAAGTTGCTCGTCCTCTCTTTCTTCTCTGAACGCCTTGTGTCGGCTAAACACTTCCGATAAAGCATTCTTAGCGCATGTATCATAGCAAGCATTTCAGTTTCGGATTTTTCAAGTTTAATGAAAAATTCTATCACTAATCAACGCTGCGCTACATTTTGACCCATGACTGGAAGCTCAAATAGTTGCAAAACTCAAAGTTCAATGAGCTGAGTTGGATGGTTTACTTAACAAACTTCGTCTCCTACACTTTTATTTACAAGGGAAGGTTCCCAGGTGCACCCTCAACTTTTGAATAAAAGTTGATTTTTTGTGGAGAGGGTCGAGGGACATTTGAGTTGCTGGTTTTCTTTTGTATGGCTAATCCGTTCTAAGGACATCGTTTTGAGTGCAATGTCTCCTTGAGAGAGACATGCGGGACCGGGTTTTGAGCTATAGATCCTGGTGAACGGACGCAGAATGGCCTTTGGTATGCTTAAACATGCGCTGCTACTTGGCCTTACGGACAGAGGTAGCAGCCTTGAGGGTTCTGTCAAAAGCTGCAAAATTTACCAAGAGGTCAACAACAAAAACCCAAAACACACTACAAACCCAAAGATGTACGCACCTCACTTGTAAAAAAACACCGATTAAAAGTGAGGTAAAAGTGGCAAAGCCGGTCGCAAACCAGCTACCTCTTCCCTTACCATTTCGCACCCTTTATTTGTGCTATGCCTCCTTCTTGTTGAAGGCTGTTGAAAATCCGATGCCATCCATAAAATTGTGGCCTTAGAAAATGAACGGAAACCGGCAACTCGAATGTATCTCAACCTCCTCCACAAAAAGCAACTTTTGTTCAAAATTCGAGACCAAAAAACCACTCTCATTATCTTCCGGGCGTACCTCCTACAAATGTTTGTAATGAAACATATGCCTATGATTTATTTTGCCATTTTGATGTTATCAAAACCTGTTTATTAATTATTCAGACCTACGTAGACCTACCTATATGATACTTATATTCTTTTTGTATTATCCTTTTCAAAATTCAGTATACTTATTTAATCACTATATTTTTATTTTTTTCTCTGTCTTTTGTCTATTATTTTTAATACTATTTTATACATTTGAGGTAGACGTGTTAAAAGACTATTTTTTCAGTAATTTAATGATTGCTCTCTAATTATTTCTAAAAAACCACAAATATATACTGGTATATTATGTTAAAAATTAATAGTAAATTTTTTCTTTTTTTTTAATGCAACTCTAAAGTCTAAAGTCTAAATATGTAATTATTTGATTATTGTAAGGTTAACGTTACCTTAAACTTCTTGAATAATTTTCTCAAAATCGGCCAAGGCCATTGGTTTTTCATTTCTACGCAAAGATTATTGATTAAGTTTAGGATTGCTAAATTTGCTGGCCAAGTTAAAACCCTGAATTTTAACCTGCGTAATCATTTCAACATGGAAACTAAAAGATAATAGATGATAAAGGTTTGGTATAAGAAACTATTTCGTGGTATTTATTGCTATTGGCTGTTTTTTAATAAAAATTAACATCTACTTATCTGTAGAGCTAATTGCCTCCAAACCATCAAAGGTTCTAACTTTAGTACAATTTCTGGTCTTGACTTGGTCCAGAGCTTTTTTTAAGATCATAAAGTTATAACAAATTCAGTAGCGCCATTTTCTTTTCTTATTTTCTAACAACATTTAATTCTATTCTGATTCTGCTTAAATATTTTTAAATACTCTGGCAAAATGAACCAATATATAAACTAGATCAGATGCATTTTTTTATACATAAAAGGGGTTGCCCACAAAAAGACGTTTTTTGCGTCTTAGGTTGACAATTTTAAAGCCACCTTCTTTCAAATTTTTGGAACAATTTAACTTACAATCGAAACTCCGTTCGGCGGAAGCAAACCAAATGGCCGTGGCAGAGGCGCTTTTTACATTCGCTGATGCAACGGCCTGATAGCCACGGCCGCCTGGCCGTTCGGCAAGGAGCGAGAGGAGCTCCGATGTGCGTGCACGAACGCACAGTCCTCCTCGTGTAAATTAAGCGCTCAGAGTGCAGTACGCTAAATTTCATATCAGCTATCTTTGTTTACTTTCTCTTTATGTAAATCGAGAGCCGAGAACTACGCCGCGTTTTTTTGTTTACTTTCTGTTCAAATGTATAGATAGATTCCTTATTACTCGTACAGTTATCTAACTTACTATGTATACTTATTAATCTAAACGTTTATCAAAACCAAAAAGATTTATTATTAACCTAAATTCGAATTGTTTTGTGTTAACTCAACTAAAAAATGTGAATTATAAACCGAGTTATTATTAATACATATATAAAGTCATACAATAATTAAAATGAAGCAAGAAGATGTGGTGCACAGGACTTAAACATTATTTTAAAAAATTACATTTAGGTGTCTCTTTAATAAAATATTATTGTTTTATTAACGTAGCAAAAAATTTAAACTCACTTTTTTTATTTTTATATTTTTTAAAACTTTTTACCGCACTTATTCACTTTTATATTCTTTAGAACCAATCGTCAAACAGGTACTTACATGCTTTTTCATGAATCTGAACACAGCGGTCATCCAGTACCATTAGAAGGCTATTGTCGTTGTAACATTTTATTTTGGGTATTAGCGGCTTACAGCATAAAAATAAAGTCAGGTATTGTCACCTATTTCGATATTCAAACTTGTTCAAAATTTCATATTTCAAATTTCATCATTGATTAAGACATAAGGTATTCTGTAGTATTTTTGATAGCAGCTACGTTCTTTTCTATGACATACGAGAATGGGCGTCTTGACTTTGAAATGTTTTTCGGACTACAATTTTCTATTACCTAAATATAGTTGTGTTATGAGGAAAATAATCTCTCAAAAAATAAACCATTTTTAAAGTGGTCGGTAATCCATTTATGTGCAAATGTGACATTACGAGCTTTTTTACTGCCACTGTTATGGAGTAACTAACACTCACAGACCATCCTCCAAGCTACAACGTAGGTCTATATCTGTTTTAAAACCTTAAACTTGTTACAACGTGCAACCATCTCTTGTAGGAAATTAAAAACTTTTCTAGTACTCCATATATTTTTGTTACTTCTAGTTTAGGCGACTTTAAGATCGTCTAAATATGTATTTTACAAGAAATAGTGTAGAATAACAACCGTTTAATTTTTGATATTAATTTTACAATTTTCTTTGTGATGTTAAATAAGACACATAATATATAAGCACAAAGTCTGATTTACGTCAACTAGAAATTTTTTCATTGAACACTTACACGTCAAATTGGATTTTGGGACTTCTGCTATCATAAACACTTTGAAAACCATTTATGTTAAATATAAGTCAATATATATTTTATTTTAATTTGCATAAGGCAACAAACATAAACCATACAATTTAAACAAAAACAAAAAATTCAAGTGTAAAAGATACATATTAAATGTAGTAAAATTTTGGTGAATCTTGCAAAATCTTAACGGTAACTAAACCAGGTATACTTCAGAGATACTTCAGAAGCGTCATCTAGTGTGAAATACCCACTGCGGGCAGTCGAATGTAGTCAGTGTGAAGGATAGAATCTCAATGTAATGGAGCAACGAGTAAACATCAAATTCTGTTGGAAATTGGAGAAAACCCTAATGGAGATGCATTAAATATTGGTGCAAGCATACAGGACGGAAGCTATAAGTAGAAAATATGTTTACGACTGGTTCAAACGCTTTTGCAATAGAAAAGCGCCGACAAACAGAATTACAGACATGGTAGAGCGAATATAACAAATTCCGGACTGATATATGCGATTTAAAGTCTTAAAGATAAAATATTTTGTAGATAGACGTGTCAGAATATTCTTTATTAAGCAATCGCAATGAAGAATGGGCTATTAAGGTTGCTTACCAAAATACCCCCTCCATATTACGTTTCTAGACCTGCTTTCCCGCCTAAAGAGCGTTACGAAAGGCAAACGTTTTAGCGTTTTGCATTTGCAGAAGTTTTATGTTTTATTTAGCAAAAGTGTGTTATAAAGGATTGCAGTTATTTTAAAACCGATAAAAGTTATTTGTATCTTTTGTTTTGTTTGTTTTCCAATACTGTTTACCGAACTTTTTAGGTGCACCTCGTATTTACAGTATCCGACGTGGCTAAGTTTAAGCGTGAGTCTTTTATAACGTACATAAATCAGAGAGACGTGCCAAGGGTCTTATTTCCGTATTAGAATATTTAGTGAATATTATATGGTATAGATTTGTGTGCAAAACTTCCATAATAAATCAAATTCGGATGAGCCGTCATGAGATCATCGAAAAGTGCGAGAACGCGTTGGAATTTCTATAATATTTCTCTCTGTTCATCCAAAATTCGTGTTTCAGGAGCTCTGAGGCAGCTTAAAAGAAACGGTTCGAGCCGCTACACTAATTTGTAGAATAACCAGCCCCCATTTTTAGAGACTAAAAGCCACACGTTAGTTACTAATTAAGAGTTTTTTTAGACCCACTTTGCATGATGTTTGTGAGAGGGGCCTTCAAGTATGATACGATGGCGCGACATCGCACACATCAAGCTTACTTTAGCGGTCGCTCAGGTAAATCTTCGGTATAAATTAACATTGCAAAAAGTTGACATGGAGACCTCGTAGTCCGAGTCTAATGAATTTTTTGTGAATTATTTTAATAGCATACGAGTTAAAAAACAATCTGACGAGAACTGCAGCAGTGTTTATGCAACTTGTCATATTGTGATTGATTTTAATTTTCTTTTCGCATGTTTAATTCACCGAATTATTTACAATCTATTATATTATACTAACATTCAATAAGTAGTTATTACATGTGATATAAGACATGGGGAAGTTTAGCAATATTTTTTGTATTGATATAAACAAATATTTTCAGTTAACTAGACTTAAACTAAAATTAAAACTAAATCCTAGTTAAACCTGTCACCTAGTCGTTCCGAAACTTATGCCCATGGGCTACCAAAAATTTAACCATGAACCCCTACAAGTGAATAACTCTATATAACTGCGTAATAGAAAAATTACAAATTTAACTTTGATGTCTTAAATGCCAAATGGTGACGTAAAAATAAAATATAAATAAAAACATTTTGATATTTAAGGTAGTATTTATTGAATTATAACTTTTGTGTTAAGTTACAAAATCACATTATTTTTTCAATGAGATGGGTGAACCTGATGGGATGATATGAGATTATTTATGTTCGACTCTAAGTTTGTGAGTAATATTTGTAAGTCTCCAGGAGCACTAATTTTCAATTTTTTTTTCGCGGTGAGACTCATAACTACACTAATCCACGTTCTACTAAAGAAGAAAACAAGAAAGCAACCAACAGCTTCTGTACAGTGACCCATAATGGAGGATATAAAATTGGTATCTGTTTTTGTGATCAGAATTTGTGGTATTTTGTTCAAACATTGGTTTCAGCTCCTCACTTATGAATAATTCAATAAGTTGCTCCTGTATTAGTAGGAACTCAGCTGAGTTTGTGCGTCTACTTGCAAAAGATCCAACACTCAGTCGGGGATAAGCAAGTGAGGAATGTCTCCTAATCTTTGTCCGAGGTCAGAATGAAGAGCCGTTAAGTGTTGACAACCAGCAAGCAAATCATCATCTCATTTTTGTAATTTTGAAATATTTGGAAACTGAGAACAGTTTTGCAACAAATGCAGATATTATACTTTTATTTTTGATTAAATTAAATTGATCACCTTGCAGCTTCAAATTGGTTTCGTTAAATTTGGCAAAAAAGTCAGCATATAAACTACGTCATTTTTTGAATAATTAAATTGAGCCACAAATAATTATCTTTACTTTCCAGGAATTCCGACACTGAATCAAAGAGTGTCTTACATCGATACAAACGTGCACTTTTAGATAACCAACGAACTTCTGTGTTAAGTAGTATTATAATTTTCATCATTTTTCAAACAAAGTTGAGCAAATAATCTCTCATTTAAGACATTTCTTTTGATTTTATTAATTACTCTAATAACATAATTTAAACTAAATATTGTCAATAAATGACTTAATGTTTAGATAATAGATTCGGTCCAGCTTGTATGCCAGAAAGCCTCGGTGTGGTTCTACCATTGCCGGAGCACCGTCAGTAGCAACAGAGAGAATATTACTCAAGAGTATAGCTTTTACATCGAAAAATTTTTTTAATTTGTTAAATATTGTTTCATCCTTAGTATCAAATTCCATACATTTAGTAAATAACAATTTTTGGGAAATAGTTTCTTCTTTTACAAACCTGACATAAGCTAAAAGTAAACCTGTATAGAAAATTCAGATAACTACTCATATAAAGAATTTTCTACGCACAGAGCCATTTCGTCAATCCCTCCTTGTGCTGTATTATTACTCAGTAGAATTTTTATATCGAAAGCTGGTTTATACAGCGTAAGAAACATCAGAATCAGTGAGTAAGTGGGGCAAATACCGCTGAATGGAAGAATAGAGAACAGGCAGTTGGGTTGGTATCGACATGTACTTAGAATGGATGCAGAAAAAATTCCCAAACAAGTACTTGAAGCAAGACCAGGGGGGACAAGAGGACTAGGCAAGCCCAGAATAAAATGGAATAGAACGAATAAACAGTAATAGCAAGAGGAAGGAGAATGTAGGAAGGAGAAATGAATAGGCTAGATCGAGATCAAAAACTGGACGAAGTGGATCGAGGCAACCGGCCCGACGCTTTAGGACGCTTTAGAACACAAGGGCATATGATAAAGAAAAGAAGAAAACTCTTTTATAGTGCCATATTTTAGACAAGTTATTGCATATAGCGGCGAGATTCCGCTCCTGTTTAAATCTGCATAGATGCTTGTCATTACTTGTATTTTATGTACCTATTTATACTCATATTTTACTCGGGCCGTAAAAATGGCTAGCAATTTGTTTATTGCTATTTATTTTAATTTTCATAATAATGAAAATGAGTCACAATTATTTTACTTTACCTTTGGCGGACCCTCCGACGTTGTTCACGCACACCCAAATTAATTTTTATTTGCTACAGACTCCCACAGTGCTAACAAAGATCTTTGGGGGTCCGTAGAAACTACTTTGGGAACCACTGATCTAAAGGATAGTGCTTATCTAGAAGCACAACAGTTAGATTATTTTTATGAACACTAAATTTTCCGCAATACACTACTCTAACATATTCGACTTCCTGCTTGATTACCAGTATCGGGATGTCTTACTGAAGAAGACATAGAAGAACATATCTAGGAGCGTCTGTTGTTGTTTTAATTATTTCATTTTGCAATCGTTCTAGTATTTTCAAGTTGGATATGCCAGCGGTTCCCCAAATTTCGATTCCGTATGTACAAATTGGCTTCATGATAGCTTTATAAAGGACACCTTGTTTTTCGGTGATAGTTGGAACTTTCCTTCTAGTAACCAGTACATATCAACGAAATTTTAAACCGAGTTACAATATGTTTTCATTATATAGGCCATTCAGGTTAAACGCCTGTCTAGGTGAATCCCTAGATACTTCGCACTGTTGTTTTGTAGAACATTGGTGTGTTGTCCAGTATTACTCCTGGGCAGGTTTCTCATCTTAAAGTAAAAGTTATACTTCGTTTCACTACAGTGTTAAGCAGTTATCAATTTGATTTAGGTTTCATTACAATATTTTCGACGCTGCATGTGGATCGGTATGTGATATTAGTATCGCAGTATCATCTCATGTGCAGCTACTAGCGTTTGAGAGGCAGCAGGTCGATATGCCGTATGCAAAATATATAAGGCGGTTCTAATGTGCTGCTCTGTGGTACTCCTGTTTGGACTAATTGAATATTTGAGCTTCTAATTCATTCGTAAGTTTCTGTTGGTAGAACCTTATATAGCAGACCCGTATGTCAGACCTTGTTAAAAGCGTGGCTTATATCAAGGATTGATTATTACTCTATATATATATATATATATATATATATATATATATATATATATATATATATATATATATATATATATATGCTCTTGTGTCACAACCTTCTCGAAAACCAATTTGGTGGTTCGGTTTGATGTTTCTTTAAAAATCTGCAGTAAATTTTTTTTTCAAAAACATTGAGTATAACATGCAGTACGCCGATAGGGCTGTATGAAATTACATCTTCTGCATTTTCACCGGGTTTTGGTATTATTACCACTTGCGTCACTTTTTACTGTTCTGGGAAGATTTGGAAATGGAAAATTGTGTTGATTATATAGGGTATGCATATTGTTGCCTTTTTTAAAGTTTTATAATTTTTGGCAGTTGTTAGATCGTAGCCTTTTTATTATTTAAATTTTTTATAACAATATTAACATTTTAATAGCCAATTTTCCATAATTTTAATATAATAAGAATGACAATGTTAAATTTTACATAAAAAGCATTACATTAATTCAAAAAATTAAGTTTTATATATATATATATATATATATATATATATATATATATATAAATTGACTAATGTACGCATATAAGAAAATAAAACAGAAAAGCATAAAAGATTAAAATAATGCAAGATACTTATTTTAAACATTTTATTATCATACCCAGTATTTCCGATATATACGTGATTTGTGCTGAAAATATTGATTTACATAATAGAAATAATTACAATTACAAAACACAAATTAATAAAAAGTCAAGTACATAAATTAAGATTTAAAAACATCGACATAATACGAATGTATAGATATTTGCAAATTGTAAATAGAACAAAGTAGACTAGATACATATATTTATGAATAAGTAAAACAATAATTGAAAACAGGAATTAGGAATTAAAACATGTGTATAAGATCATATCTGTATCTATACTTATACATGCGAGTTAATCTTGGATACTCCAAAAAACACATAAAAATAAAATAAGTACTATAAAGACAAGTAGTTAAAAAATGTGCAAAAAATAAAACAGGACCACATAACAAACAAGAAAATCAAAAATAAAATAAGGCAAAATTCAGAAACAGATAAGATTGAAAAAAATCTTTAAAATGGTTAGAACATATAACTAGAATGATGGACAACATACTTGTTTCTTCTTTTTCTTTGGTTTATCATTTTCCGTTTTCATGCCCATCTGTCCTTCCAGTCTGCTTCCTACAAACCTTTATCCTCTATAACCATTTTCAAATAGGTTTTCCAAAAAATAGTTGATCTGCCTATTTTTCTCTTCCCTGTTGAAGACCATTATGTCAATTTCTTTGACCATCGGTCGTCTGGTATCAAATGTCTCAAATGTCCATACAAATGGAGAGCTCTATTTTCGAAAGCGTTTTCGTGTGAAAAACTTTCTCGGTTCTGAATCTGTTCTGTCTTATAACTTGTAGACATTTTCTTATAAAATCTATTTCTAGTGTTCTAATTTTATTTCTTATATTATTTCTAAGTAGCCACATTTCTCTTACATATAATACTACATTTTCCATCACACTATTAAATATTCTCTTTTTGGTATGTTGGCTGATGTTCTTATTTCAATAATATTCCGTACTATGCTTTTGTTGTTTTTTTCCCCCATAATAATTGGTTCGTTTATCTTTTTCTCTACTTACTAAACACAAAAATTAAACCCAAATAATTGATTATTGTCCAGGTTTTGATCTTGTTATCCTCTATTCTGATATCTTGTATCTATACGCATATATATTATTGCATCTTTTTGCTAATATTGTTTCAAATGCCGCTTCTCAAATTATTCATTTAATTTTTACTTTCCTTATTTTATAATAAGGAAAGTAATGTAATCGGCGGAAATTTGACCTACCCAGTTTTTCACATTTCTGGACGAATTATAGCCTCAGGACACCAAAAAAGTTGGTTTGAGCCATTGGTTCGCGAGCGCGCGCGCGCGCGCGCGCGTGTGTGTCGGCCTGTCAGTAAACAGGATATCTCGAGAACCGTAAGAGCTAGAGACTTGAAATTTGGTATGTAAGTTACTTGTAGGTAGCGGACGCAGTGCGAAGCTTTTGGTAAAAATCGGCCATGCCGTTTGGTCACAAAGTCGCAAAATCGGTCGCAAAGCGGTCGCGAATCTAAACGGTCGAAGATACAAAAAATTTATGAGAATAAAAATGATTTATTACAATGAGATAAACATGAATTTAAAATAAAAGTTGGTAAAATAGGAACTCGAAAAAAAATTGAAGTTCAGGATTTTTAATATACCGGGTGTTCAGAAAATGTTTCGGAAAATTTATATTACCGGATAGATCAAACCGAGACGAACAAAAAATTACAATGAAATTTTTTCATCCGAGGTCAAATAAATAAGTTATAGCCGATTAAAAATTAATTAAACGGACCAATCACAACGCGCTCGGAGAGCTACCGGGCCGACTGCGGGAGACGGGGGGAGCGGTTGGCCGCTAGGAGGGAGCACGCAGGCGATAATGGCGAAGGCTGTGCGGCAGAGCTCGCACGGTTACCTTCAGTGACGTAGCAAAATTTTAAGTACGAGACAATTATTGTCTTGTACTGTTTATTTTAATCAGCTTTCGAGTGTTGGACTCGCGCCTCGTCCTTTTTTAAAATAGCAAGTTCCGGGACGAGAGCAGCGCAGGGCCGATATATATATATATATATATATATATATATATATATATATATATATATATATATAATAGGATAAGGAAAGTCGTGTGATGTTCACACCAGATTTTTAGTATATATTCCATATCTTTTTTATAAAGCATGAGCATTGTCTAATCACCAACAAATAGTAAAGAGTATAAGGTTAAGTTATTTATTTTAACACATTCCTACATTTTCACGTATATTCACTCTCCTTATAACCGCCTAGGATAGCGTTGTTTTGCAATTCAACTCTATTGAAAAGTAGGGTTTTTTATATGTAGGGGAGCTAGCCCAACATTACAATCCTCCTTTTCCGGGTTTGGAACCGACAGGGTACCTAACGAATTAGGACTTTTATATTAAACTTATTAAAGGAACAATAAAACCAGGTAGAAGCAAGAAAGAAGACTAAGGAGAAACTAGGAAGACTAGGGAAATTAAGGTAGATATAGATAAAAAGAATAACAGAAATAGGAAAGCAAAAAAACAATATTAAATGAATAAAAGATGCAAGAAATATTATACATAAACTTGGTTGCCTTCAAAAAAGCATTTTGGAATCTGGTACACATCACCTTGCTGGAACTTTTACGCACTTTTCTCGAACATGTCAAACCAAAAACGTCTGTCCTCGATTATGAGTTTTCTAATCATTAGCAAGCAACAATTATTACATAGCTAATTTTGTTGCGATGCATTTTAAACCACTTTAAAATTTCACGCAGTTTTGTTTTTAGAATCCCCAACTTATCCTCTAGTTCATGAATTATTAGTCGCCGAGCTACGTTTAACATTTTCTTGTATTCTTTTTGTTATTTGTCTTGCATAACTTGGATCGCGTTCAAAAGCTTTCTGAATTATCCGAATAGTTTCTGCGAATGAATGTTCCAGTTCCGTACAAAATTTAATGTAGATTCATAGTTCTACTGGCTCAAGTTGTAAATGTAACGATTACATACTACATGTGTTTATTAGCTGGTGTCTAATTCCCAATTGGGTTGTCCAATAAAATCCTCGTTATTTACGTATGCGCATTAGAATCCATTCTCATTGGCTACCAGTTTACATTGCACTCTGCGCCGGTTTACGAATAATTATTTATCTACACAGAAATATTTAATTTGCTTAATATTAAACATATTAACTAATTGAAATGTTCAAATAATTAATTTAACTACTGTTTTTAATAGCTATACGACGATACTCTTTTAGATAACACAACTGATTTCCTATTCTTCTTTAAATTTGCTTTGCACAGATTTAATGTTTAAATCAGTTGTATTAAATCAGCTTGGAATATAAAATTATCTACTTATAATACATCTGAACATTTTAGAGAACATTTAAATAATTTAGATAAAGTAATTTAACGTCTAAATCGGCTAAATGGTTTTATAAAACATTTGACAAAATTTAATAGCGGAAAGATACCACTACTCTATATATTTTCTAGCTTCATAGTTGCTACAAAAAAGTGTAAAGGCATAATATTAAATGATATATGAAAAAGGAGGAAAAAGCCTAAATTTAATATATGGCCTTACAAACTTTTTTCTAAACATCCAGAATAACAAATTTTCTAACCGTCTGTTGTTCAGCGATGAGACGACATTTCATGTAATTAAAAATCCAAAGATTGTGATAGTCCAGCATCACAATCTTTGTATATGGGACACGGAAAACCCTCTAACCGTTGTGAAACATGAAAGGGATTTGTCAAAACTTAATGCCTTTTTGCAGTCTCCTATTTAAAAGTGTACAAACACTTTTTTCTTCCATTTAAAGACGACGGGGAGTACAACACATATATGTTGTAATTATGGCTATTTTTAGAACTAAGAGAAAATTCCAACAAGATGGGGCTCCATTTCATTAATATGATAAAGTGCGTAATTACCTAAGTAAGAAACTTCCGTACAACTGGATTGGGTGATCTATTAGAGAAGATTTGATATTCGGTTGACCTACAGATCTTTCGATCTTACGGTTTGTAATTTTTTGAGATATATTGAAGCTTTAGTTTAGGTGCCACTAATGTCTACAACATTCAACGAACATTGAGACAGTATTACTGTTGCCTGTGAGGAGCATCAGTGGGAACACACTAAAGTGTGTGTGAACTGAACTGGATTACCGTTTATACATGTATTGTGTGACTCGAGGAGCTCTCATCGCGAATTTGTGTTGGTATGAATAAAAGCTTGGGCCTTTGCTTTTTCTTTTTACGTATCATTTAATATTATATTGTAATAATTTATGAAATCTATCTTTATAAAATCCGATTTTTTTTTGTAGTAACCATGTATTTTTCGTGGTATTTTTGTGTTTTTAATGCTAGTTCTAAAAAAAATTGCTGTAAGTATAACAAATCAATTTTACTATTTAACCTGTTTTTTCCAGTTTATTAATTAATTGAAGATCTTTTATAAGTTTGTGGTACCAATAGGTGCGTTAGTATTAGTTACCAGTATTGTTGTATTATTAGTAGATGTGGCTGCAGTCGCTCGGTATGTTTGTGAAGTATAAGAAATAAATTTCTGATTTCAAATCACTAGCCTAAAGCGCACTAAAGCTAATGTGATTTAAGTGAACCTATTAGTTTTTATTGTTGCTTTATTAGAAATGGCCTATATTCCATGCAATACTTTAAGTTTTTGTAAATTAATGTGGGAATTTTCTTCATTAGTTAAGCTTAACGATAGGTAAGCTATTTAAATCGCTAACTGTTATAATATTAAGTAAGGGTGCATTTTTACAAAATTTCTCAATATTTTCTTGCTAAAAACACACTGTGTATTTATTCAGATAATATATATTATTCCTGCAATAGAGAATTATAGTTACTCAGATGTATTTTTGAAGTCTAACATCAACTTTTTGATTATTTGGACTTTCTTGTTGAACTTGGCTTTGTTGATTTTGATTTTACATTTTGACAAAATTTTCTTCTTCCAAATTTATTATTATTGTTGTTGTTGTTTTTATTGGCACATAGAAGGTATGTCCAGAAAGTAATGTGACTAGTTTTCTTAGTCTAAACAAAAGGGTTGGAGGCAGAGTTCTTGAGCCTGACGGTTTGCGAGGAATGAGCTTTTATAGAGTGCGGATCTCTTGCAAAGTAGACAGTTAAGTGGGCGTTGCGTCATACTCGTAGGAACATTGCGGACAATATAGTTAAGGTGAAAGAAATGTTGGACTATGACTGACGTCTGAATGTTAAATTGATAGTAAATAAAGTGGAACTTCCATAATCCATTGTGAATAAAATCGTTCCGACGGAATTGCAGATGCAGAAAGTTCTAAATAGGTTCCCAAGGTTTTGAGCATATAATAGAAAAACATCCGTATATTAATTTCAATGAGCTTTTGGATTGTATGAGAAATAAGCATAATTAAAAAAAAGTGATAACTAGTGATGGAACATGGGTTTTTAAGTAACATTCTAAAATAAAAAGACAGCTTTGAGTGACACGCTGTTGGGTCTTCTCAACCAAAGAAGACTCGAATGAGCAAGTCAAAAATGGAAATAATGGGAATTGTTTTTTTGGCTCTAAAGATGACAATAAGATCCATGTGTCCGCCTGTTTTAAATCCAACTTGAAACACCACCATTTTCACATTGTTGAAAATATACAGGCTGCTGTGACGAGTCCTCTGTAAGGCATTCCTGTTCAATACTTTCAGGAGAACTACGACGCATGGCAGAACCGATAGAAACGGTGTATTAATGTTCAAGGATGTTATTTTGAAAAATACTATGTGTATATAAAAATATCTTCAATTAAACGAATTTGTGGAATCAATTTTCTGACTTTTCGGGCATACCTTGTATTTTTTAACGTACATACTATTTTTGGGAATTAATTTATTATCCAGTAAATATTAATTAATGTGACGTTACTTTTTTAATTATTTTTCTTGTATGTGCAGATGTTCATTAATTTAACATAGGGATAATTAGATTTTTTCTATATTTAGCTAATATGGGAACTGTATTTTGTATTTTTTGTTGCAAATATCTAATAAATAAGATGTATTTTTCTAAAGTAAACAGATATCTCTAGTATGCTAGATGTATTGAAAAAGAATATGGACAATCGATCAGAAAAGAAAAAAGTATGTTTTTTGTTTGTTTTGCACACTATTATAAAAAAATACTTCTCTTTTTTATGAGTAACGCAGCACCGTCTTTGTTTCTTATTTATTTAGGAAAACTAGTTGCTGTTTGACTTTTAAAGTGCGAGGTTGTAGTAACCAAGAGCGGCTGGCGTCAGGCGGCAAGATTAGAGAGTGACCTCCACGTCGCGTGCTGTAAAATTAGCCGAATTTATTTATTTTCAATTTTAATCATATGCGGACTGCTTTTCTGGGGGTTTTATAATTCTATAATCTATAATCAATATACAATGGCACCTAATACTCTACAATATCTTTTTAAGGTTTCAAGATGCAGAATAGAAAACAGTCGATAGTAAAAAGACAAGCTAAAAAGGGAATTGTAATAAAACAAAAAGTCAATCTAAGCAATCTAAAATCGAGTTATTTTTCTAAATAATCTTCTAGCTCCAAAACACTTTCTCCCAACGCATGAGTAGTTTTTGATCTCACTATCCTAATATAACACAGCTAATGTAACACGAACACTTCTATATCAACATCGTCTTTAAATTTCTGTTCTCCAAGTCCTTTTTTAATAATATATACAATAATCGAAAGGTGAAGTCAGAACAATTTTTCATCTTTCTGTCGAATTTGGTCGAGGCCAGACATGAAGCATAACGTCTCAAATTAAAAATTCACATCTTTTCCAACGATCTGTAAGTTAAAAGAAAAACAATTTAATCGTTAATCGGCTATTATCCCCAAAAGGCGGAAAATAACAAAATATCCTCCTCAGCTACACCAGTGACAGAGCTTCATTTTCAACTGCTCCTCGTCGTTCCAAAATTTGTTACATGTACACTTGAGCGTTCTTAAGTGTATTACTTTCAAACTGTGGCTTAAGTTTTATTAAACTTTTTAATGGTTTTACGCCCTTTGTTGTGAAAAGATTAATATAGGTGGCAAAATAAGTTTTGCGAATAAGTCAAAAATGAACCAGTTTATTGACTAAAAGTAATTATAATTATTCAACAACTTTATTCGAAGTATGCACTCCCAGCTCAGATCGTTCAACTTGTTCTTAGTCACACGTGCAGTGTGAGGCTTGGCATTGTCTTGAAGCAAAACGACATTTGATGCGGCGACGTCGACGTGGTAAGGCTCAATTTCAGCGGTCCTCTCAGTAGCGTTGATCGGTTCTCCAACAGGCAATTTCATCGGGACTTATTTTTTTCCAAAAGACCTAAATTGCCAAACACTTACATATCAGTCTTTAACGTACTCCCCTCCGAAGTCAACACATTTTTCCCAACGTTCTTGAAGTATTCAGATGCTATTTAAAAAAGGGTTTTGGTCGACCGCTTATTCACTCCCGAACAGTGTGGATGAAAGCGTCGTTGTCCGCAAACCGCATGCCTTGCAAGGCTAATTTGAGTCTTTCGAACAGACAAATATTACTTGGGGCCAAATCGAGGTTGTAGGGCGGATGTTGAATTGTTGTTTTGACCATATGGGGGCGTGTATTATCATCTACCTGTCTTCCGCTTAAATCGGATCTTTTCCTTCACGTCTGTTTGTAGGAGGTCTAAGTAATAAACTGCATTGACTGTTTTGGCATCCGACAGAAAGTCTGCATGGATAATTCTCTGCTAATCTCAGAAGAACGTCACCATCACCGAACGGCTCCTCTGCTCTCTCTTGGGTTTGATATAACTGGTATACCGCCACTCACATAATGACAACTGGGACTCGAGAATGAAGTAGTGCACCCACATTTCATCGGTGGCCACTATAGACGACTGGCAGTTTGCATGCCCACCATTTTGTTCGCGTCCGCCAAAGTGCGTGCTAGCCACCGTGCCTTCATCTTGCTATAGTGTAGGTATCTTTTTACGATGTCTTATACACTACTAACACTAATGGATAACATTGCTCTAAGTTTCTTAATAGTGCTTTGCCTGTTCTCAAGGATAAGCGCGTCTGCACGATAAATGTTAATGTATGTTTGCAGCCGACGATCATGCGGTTCATTCTCCATGCGATCTCTGCCTTTTTTTTACATCACTAAAACGCACGGGTCCATAAGAGACACTCTTTCCCAAACTGTTTTTGGAGTCTGTGATCAATTTCAGTAGACGAGACGTTTCCTCCAACGCGGAATTTGATCACAATGCGTTATTCCAGCCTCCGCGGTACCTTCTGTTTGCTCATCACTCTATCAACTTCCAAACGGGACTCAACAGGTTCTAACCTGAGCAGAAAGGAGGATGAAGGTCGTGGCTTTCTCAAAGTCGTACAGCTGCTGCGTAGTGCGACTTGTTTGCACACAAATCAGTCCCGGTGATATTTGAACCAACTTTTTGTATTAAGGATGTTCTATTTACAAAAAATTACAGACAATTACTAATGCTTAAGTGTTAACTATAAATGTTTAATAACTTAGTAAGAGACGTCAAATATAACAAAATTTAATAATAAATTAATAAAGCCACATAGTTTAACTAAAGGAAATAAAGAAACAATCAACGGAACAAATAAGCGCAATGCTGAATCTACTAACTATAATAACTATTAAGTCATATAAGACTTTAAAATTACTCAACAAAATGCCACATTATAAAGACAAGCTTATAACTTTTATCCCCCACTATTCTCTTGATATCATGTTAATCTCAGAATCATAGTTTAACAATCTGAAAATTGCAGTAATAAGTATAGTAGGAAGAAGATTAATTAAGGACTACAAACTCTCATAATACAGTAAAATGTACTTACAAGCTACGACAATTATGGTCGACAACAGGCCAGTCGTTCCCCTTATTGCACAATAACAATCTAAAACCTTTTGGGCACCACTTACATATATTGGGAGATAAATTTATGTCAGAAGGCAACTTCAGTGCAAAAATACGCATTGGTGATCAAGGTCGAGGGTTGCTGAAAGCCTTAAAAATTATAAGATTACAAACACTCTCTACATAGAACTCGCTGACTGGCTCCCAGACGTGACAAATCTGTCAGATTTGTTTGAGTACAAATTCTACTTAGTTCTTCCAGAAGATTATTCTCCAGAAATGGTGACAGTAAATACAAGTATACAATTTAAAAAAAGAGCACCAAACAAAAACCAATTTTAAGTTCTTCTTCTTCTTCTTCTTTTTAACCCTTTTACCCTAGACGGGTGTCGGGTTTTAAGTTTATAATTGATAATTTTGATATCTAATGATATTTACCTCAAAACTAAAGGAAAACTAGAAGAAGTGGTTTACGTTTGGCAAGAAGCCTAACATTTAAAGATTGTCTTGTGATAGTTAAACACATAATTGTAGAAAAAATTCGGCTAGGAAGAAAATGGCAATCTACAAGGTATTCTAATAATAAAAGAAGATTAAATCATACATCAGCATGGCTTAAAAACCAATTATTCACAAATTATTCAAAACATCTATTGCTATTATAAGCTGATAACTACTCTCTGTGGAAGACGACAAAAAATTTAAACGGGCATTTTTACGCCATTTGTGAAGGATGTTAAATTTAATAAAGAAATTCTTGCATATCTATAGGCTACACATAAAATAAGCCTTTTAAGTAGAAATTTAGAACATCCAAATTTAAAATAGCAGTTTTAGAGGAATGAAACACTTACAGAATTCTAGGTTATAAATTAATTACTGGTAGTATCCCTAACAATCTTTCATACAGAGAATTTTCAACGAACTTAAAAAGTTCGTTACTGAATTCTATATGTCTGTCGGTCTGTCGGTCTGTCTGTCGGTCTGTCGGTCTGTCGCTGTCATAAAATTATGGATTTTTTAAAATTTTAAAATGGATTATTATAGGAAATTTTACGCTGATTTCAAAATCGAAATCAAAAAGTTTCTATCTCGAATAGTTTTCGAGATATTCGACTTCGAATTTCGGGACAATTTCGACATTACGATTTTAAATGTGATTCTTATAGGAAATTTTACGCTGAATTCGTAAATGAAGAAAAAATTCTATGTCGAATAATTTTTCAGATATTCGATTTCGAATTTTCCCGAAATTCGAAATCGAAATCGAAAGGTTTTTTTAAGTTCGTTCTGGGATTGCTTACAGAGCAATCTCTTCGCCGGCCCCATGTTTTTAACTCAATTTTAGAATGCAATTTTAAGACTCATACATTTCTCTAGCCAGTAATACCCAACTAAATACAAATTGAGATTTCGTAAAAATTACGCTATAACTGTAAACAGATTCATAGTCGTCAAAAAAACCATTAAAAAAAACAAAGAATATTATTTTACAATATTTTTAGATATCACACAGGGCTTCGGTCTGATTTGACGTCCAACTCTATAAGAGTTAAAAAGCAGTTAAAAAGACAGTTAAAAAACTATTAAGTCTTACTTAACTACACAAAACTTCTTTATCAAGTATAGAGATGAACAAACATCCTTATACTCCACTACCGATATCTAATAAATATGACTTCCATTTTTGCTGAAGGTATGGCAATTCTCCCATTAGATATAGCATCTCGGCAATTACAAACTCAATTAAATAAAATTCATCATTGGTGTAAAAGAATGCGTATAAATCAAATCACTGCATGAAGAAGTAACTGTCCACCGCTATTATTGAATGTGATTAGAAACTTACGTGGATAAAGCACATATAGGTAGAACAAAAGCAGTTAAGTCTAAAATTAAAAAATATATATTGGTTAATAGGACTCAAGCCGTAATTGCCTCTAGAAACAAGTTTAAGAATGCAACCAAACATTCTCAAAACATTTTCAATTCAAAGAACTAAAGTTTGCCCTTAATTTATCTCTAAAAAATCACAATGTGATCTTGCAGTTTCTTCTATCCTGAAGAAATACAAAAGTTGAGTGTGCGGTATCGTGATAGGCCTAGTGGTCATGAAAATAATTTAGCACAATATTTTATAGAAAGTGATAAAAATATTTAAACCTGCAGATGTAATCAACAGAGTTGAATAGTCAGTACTGTGTCTCTGAGTGATATGTTTTCCTGTAATAGACAAAACCAATTAAGTTTAATAAAAGGAAGTTGTTAAGAGATACTCTATCATTACTTCTATAAAATAAGAAATTTGTACATGCAACTTTAAAAATGTCATGTCTATATATAGAGAGCAGCTATTTTACAAACGCGGATTTAAAAAATAGAAAATTGTTGCAAGGTACCTGTATATGAAACATTTTCTGAGTACTATACTAAGAAATCATCTTATCTCCCCTATTGGTACTAAAGATATCTCTATTGCAGTCATTGTTTCTGTAAATTAAGATTTTGACGTCATAAAACCTTCCTCTAATAATCGTACTTAAATTCAATTAACTTATTTAACATTTGTGTTGGGCTCGAAAATATCATTAACGCATTTTAGTTTTGCGACAAGTACTTCTGTAAGTATACGTTTTTTTAAATTAAAGCGTTTCTACACAAGTTTTTTAACAAGGAAAAAGTAATTTTATATTGTGGTTATAGATAATTATGCAAAAGATTCCGTAATTACTGTTAGAGCTGTATGACCTTGGTCATTATTTACGAAATCATTCCCACAGTACATCATAATAACAAAAATAATATAATCCGTATTACAGTTGCATACCGTATTTAGTACGACCTTGCCGTAATATAAAGCCTTCATTAAGCACAGTTCCTTTCATATAAAAGTTCCAATATTGCTCAAAACTTGATTTATTTTCCACAAAAAATCAGTAATATCGTTTTTCTTTCGACAACAGGAACAATAGCCAATGTTTCGTTAATAAATATACAGATAGGAGGTACAAGAAATAAGAACGTAATCTTACAACAAAGTGCAATCAAGGGCATCTTTTAATCTGTGAAGAGGTTAATGAAACCACAAAAACAGAGACTGGAATGGCATGCTTTGTACATAAAGATTATGTGGAGAAAATAAATTGAAAAAATATATCGAAAAGAAAATTAAAGGTAAAAACATATTTGTTACATTTATTTTATGACTTTAGTAAGAATGAGAAAGTACAATAGGAAATTTTAAATGTAATGTATAGTGGAAAGGGAACATACCAAATGAAAATTTGTAGTTGAAACATTTGCCTTTTCCAGATTTTGCACAGGCAATAATCTCCTAAAAATATACTACTTCTTCAAATATAAATGATTAAATGAAAATAGTAAGTGACCACTATCTAATAGAATCCACCATCGAAATAAGGAAAATACGGTTAACAATAATATGAAGCTATAAAAAATATATAAACTAAGAAATAAAATGTATAGAGATAGATATACGAGTGAAGTGGAAGAAACAATATCAATTAATATTAAACATACAAAATAGTGCGCGATATATAAAAGCGAAGCGGCTTTCGGTCGCCCTTGCGCTTTACTCTTCTCTCTTTCGCTCGCTTCGATTTGAATTTGAGTTGTGATGGTTTAGAAGGCGGGCGACTGGCTTTCAATTTTTCGTGGCCGAGAGCGTTTTGACCAAGAGTTCGCCGGCAAGTTTGATTGGCGGCAGAATTTTTCATTTCCGCGTGGCCGTTTGGTTGAGGCTAATTTTGTTGCGGAATTCGATATTTTGCCGACCAGATTAACCTTTTCCCGGAGATCGTTTTGCTTCCCGATTGCATTTTGGGAGTTGAAGTTTTTTTTGTGAAAAAACTCGATCCGATTTCCTTTGTATCTGACCAGGCCAGGAACCAATAAAAAAAATCTTGTTGCACCAGGAAAGACGCTTCCGATCGGTCCCGCTGTAAAAAAAATTTCACCCACACCCTTATTTCCTTTTCCTAAATCCCCCAATATTACAGCGCAAGGAACCGATTTATGCTGGAGAGCGCCGCTTCCAAAAAAGGTGTGTTTCAGCTTTGGGTTTTGTTTAAGTTTAAAATTACAGTACAGTCTATTTTTGGTCGTAACAAATAGAGAGACTAAATATTATGAAAACTTGCGAAGGGATAGCAGCAAAGCACAGGACGACATCACGGAGATAAAGAGAAAATTAACATAGTAGTAATTGAGCAAAAGTTCAAATGGTAAAAGCTCCAAGATGCGATAAAGTGACATCGGAAATAGTCAAATTTTTTGAGTCACGAATAATGCAATATCTTAAAATTAACATAAAAAGGTTAAAATATATTCTAATTGAGTGGAGTACGGCAATAATTTTTTCAATATACAAAAAAGGAGATGGATAAGCGTGTATAAATTATAGGGGAATATCCCTCCTATGCGCGCTAGCAAATTATATGAAGAAATATTAGAAATCAAATTATGAGCTGCACTAAAAACTAATTTAGGAAAAGTACAAACTGGTTGTAGTGTAGAGAATTATACGTTTACATTATAACAAATGTCGAAGAAAATACAACTAAGATCAGAAAATCTGTGTTTTACTGATTTACACAAAGCATTTGATGTGACTGTGAAAAGCGTTTTATAGAACTGTTTAGATATTGACATAGATCTGATTGAAACAATAAAAAAATACTTGCGCATAAACAGGCAATAGAGAGAGAACCGCCAATATTTCAAATTTGTTTTACACCACAAGAGACGTGAGACAAGGTGGAGTCCTAAGTCAACTACTGTTTAAATATGTAATGGATAAAATCATTAAAGAAAGTCAACAAAGAATTATCAAGCTCTTTATCGAATACAGAAACCTGCAATCTGTAAGTGTGTAATGTGAATAGCCACAAACTTCACATTAAAGTACATAAATCAAAAGTGCAATAATAACTAACCGAGATATAACAATGAATATTAAAATTGTAAACAGAACTGTAGAACAGTACCTCACTTTAAATATCTAAGTAGCATCATTAATGAACAAGGAAAAATAAAGGCTAGGAACAATAGGATATGAGCTGCACTCAAGATATATAAAGGATTATATAAGAACATTTTGAATAAAAAAGAAGTGACGAGATAGTAGTAAGAATGAAATTTCTAAGATTTTTTAAATGCCAATAGAGAAAACAGGATAAGAAATGAGAACACAAAAACGAAACTATAAGTAAAACATTAGAATGAAAACCACGCTGGTTTAGATACTTAGCAACATTGGGCAATCACAGACAAAATAAGAAAATATGGAAATCAGAAGCCGCAGGTAATAACAAAGTGGGAATACCAAGAAAAATGTGGAACGTGAGAGTTGAAGAAATACTACAGGAAAGAGGATTTGAATATAAAGAGGCAACAAGGCTGATAAGAGACAGGAAGGCAAGAAGCAACTTTGTAAATAAAACTAAAGAACATCTGAGGGACGATCACCCCAGAGGCCCTGCAGGAGCTTGTGTGTTTATACCCAAAAGAATGCATTGTCATGATAGAAATTTCTTGCCTGCCAATATAATTTAACATATTTCTTTCTTGTAAATAAAAACTTTATAATACAAATATTTCAAAATTCTCGTTATAAAGACATTATTCAAAAAGCATTTATCAAGAAAAATCTAAAATATAAACGAAAGGAAAGAATACAATATCGTTCATCAAGCGTGGGTCTTCAACAAAATCCACCGATTTTGCAAGTAAACAGAAACTCTATTTGTTGCATATTGTTTCCAAACAACCACGTTCTTTAGCACTTGCAACTTAAAAGATGCGAAGTTTCTAGAAAATTTGACACTTACAGACTCTCTATATGGAATAACTTTCGGCAATTTACCTCTAGTCACGCTCCCTTCTCCAGGTCAGCATATGGTCAATTATAAACAAAGGGGGTCACTTTATAAAGCGATTTCTCCTTTATAAAATTTGTCTACGCAAGCCTACTAGCTGTTAAAGATAGCGTGGGTACTCATTATTTTATAATAATAATGGTACGGCTCTAACGCCCCACGTGGGTGCACGGCGTGGGAACTAAGAGGTTAAGATTCTCATATGATCGCTCACTGTGCCCGGTCGTCACGCACCATATCTGATGCGGGGCGATGTGGCAAGCACCGCGCCTTAGACGTCCGCCCTTATTACTCCTTGCTCGAGCGAGTGGAGGTATTCAGTTATTTTCAGTGACTAAGTAGGCCATTCGCCAGACATCAGAGAGCTTGGGAATGGAACCAGGTCCGCCCGCATTGCAGTCCGCACCTCAACCGATTAGACCACTCTGGCACTCATCATTTTAGGCGGTTGTTTTCTGCACGTTTTGAAATTTTTAACAGACCTCAATTCTGGGACATATACCACCTACATTTTAGCACCAATGCGCCGATTGACTAAACATTTTAATCATGTCGACTGGAAACTTTGTGGATACACTATAACAAATCAAAAATCTATTTTACCTCTTCGTATTTGGTCTTTTTAATTTTTATAATTAACTCTTATTCCAACCTTTTACTTCTAAACGCTTTTTATTATCGAAATGTACTTTCATTAATACTGAGAAAAACTAATGAAGTATTTTGAGAGTTAATATTAAAATCTATATATTTGTCGTGTTCTATAACTTAATAAATTTCTTTCTTTGAGGAGTGTTTTCTTGAAGCTCTAGATCACTTTATTTTTCAAATGATATTTTCTATTAAAATCGTAATAAATCCAGAACCTCTTAAATCTTCGCTGTAATCATTGAAAATTCTTTAAGAGTTTTAGAGATAAGGTGGATTTGACCACCTACTCAAAAGAAATTCACATGTCTGGCTTTTATTAGAACATCATTTTCAAAAAATATTTTAAACAGAAACAAAAGAAAAATGAATAATAGAACTTATAACTTTCGAGAGACTTAAATTGTTTCTATAATTCCATGATTGCCATGCGATATTTATAGCTAGGCTGAAATTAACTGGTTCTAAATACCAGTCTATCAATAAAATCAAATATTGTCAACATAATTAATGCGGATCCTTTGGGGGTAGAAATAATTTTGAAAGGGGTTGATTGAACTCGAAAGGCTAACAAGTCAAGTATTTGTTATGCTGTTACTGAAAATTTTAGATAATTTTCAAATACGTAAAAAATATATAATAGTAGTAATTACTACTATTACTATTTTCTTATCTAAGAATGTTTTAGTTACATAGCTAATAATAACATAGAAATTTTGCCTCATTAAATTGTTTTATTTCTATTTAATGTACTACCGCAGGAGTTGGTTTAAAACTTACTCCTATTTGGAAGTTTGAGCCAAAATTTTAAAGTTTTAATTCTTATTTCTTAAGATTCACAGTTCTCGGAAAGAAAATATTGGAAACTTTCTTTAATCTAACAAACATATAATACCCCACATAAAATATATGCATACAAACAATTAAAAAGTTATATGAACGTACGAAATCATCAAAACCATTGCTATCTCCATATAACACACACTCGATAAGTTCTTAAGATGACTTTAGATGGCGCCACTATTGACAAATCCATATAATTTTTAGGAAGTACTAACCTTCAAATTATACGCGTCAAAATTTTATGACAAGCTGACGTTTTTTCACAAGTTAGAGTGGTTTTAGTGACGCTACTAGCGTGATTTTTAAAGCAATGGAAAAATCTGAATTTCGTGTGTTAATGGGAAAAATGCCGTTTAAGCAAAGCAATGGCTTGATCAGTTTTATTCGAACTCTACTCCATTGAAGCAAATAGCAAAGAACAAGTTTGCTGATTTTAAACGCGACCATATAAACACCGATAATGCTAAACGCTCTGTTCGCCCAAATTCGACAGTTGTTCCAGAAAACATAAAAAAGTTTACAAAATAGTTTTATAAGCATTTGTCTATGAGATCAAAAATAACGCGTTGACGATTCAGAACGCTGTTTGGAGCTGTTTCAGCGCAATAAAAAAGATTTTTTATATGGTATGTAACAATGAATGAAACATGGATCCGTCACTAAACTTTAGAGTTAAATAGGCAGTCAGCTGAGTGGGTGAAAGTTGCCCAAAGCGACCAAAAACGCAAATGTCAGCTGGTAAGGTTTTGGCCTGCATATTTTGGGATGCGCACGGTATTTTATTCATCGATTACCTTGAGAAAGAAAGAACCATCAATAGCGAATATTATATGGCGTTATTAGTGCGCTTGAAAAAAGAAATTGTGAAAAACAACCGAAAATGAAGAAGAAAAAGTGCTCTTTTACCAAAGCAACGCACCGTCTTACAAGTCGATTGCAACAATAGCAAAATTTCCACAAATCGCACTTTGAGTTAGCTTCCTCATCCACAGTATTTATCGAATCTAGTTTCCAGCGACTACTACTTGTTTGAAAATCTAAAAAACTCCAGGGAAAGAGATTTGTCTCCAATGAAGAATTGGTAGTCGAAACTGAAGCCTATTTTGAGGACACAGGTAAATCGTTCTACAAAAAAGCCATCGAAATGTTAGAAAAGCGTTGAAATGAATGTATCAGTCTTAAAGAAGACCATCTTAATGAATAAAGTCGAATTTTGCTTAACGGTTGTTGTTTTATTAGTCATCCTACAAACTTATTAAGTGACGTATTAAATGTTGAAAAGGGCTCCCAATATTTCTTGCAAATAATTTAAATTTCTTTGAGAATAACAACTTTCAACAGCTATCAAATCCAGATTTTCGATTTGAGGTAATTCAAAGAAATAAATCGCAGACAGACATATCATAGGGGCCAAGGGACATGGCAAAAAGGTAAGATTTTGTCTTAAAAATATTTGTAGAACAGCTGACATCAAAACACTTGCCGTTTGGGCTATATGACTCCATCTCATTGTAACTACATTTTTTATGTTGGTCCGTAAAACGTCGAACTCGAAGACGCAAAAAAATGCGTAGCATGTTGACATAGTACTCTGAAGTCACCGTTACTCTAGTCAGTTCTTCAAAAAAGTAAGGTCCAATGACCTTTTTTTTTAAACGCCGCACCACTCTGCAACTCTAGCGTTATGAAGAGATCTCTGGTACAATTCTCAATAGTTTTCTATAGCTACAAATCGACAATTTTGCATATTGATATAACCATTAAAATGTAAATGTCTCAAACAATACTTTCAAACATTCTTTTACAAGGCAGTTTACAATGGGCAAAATCACGTTGAATCAGCTTTTAAACACTCATGATCTTGTGCTGAATTTTAACTCGTCGTGAAGGAAGAATATATTCAAAGTTGGAGTACGACGTTTAGTAGAGCAACGATAACTCTGACGAACCGACCTTCTCACTTTTCGTACATTTTTTGAAGTTTAAGTCGTACGGGGACGTCTACTTATTTTTTTCACATAACTGATCTAGTTATGCGAAACGAGTCAACCAATTGCAGTGTTAAAATAACGTGAAACAGTAACAACGGCGTGATGGCAAAAACGTGATGCTCCACGTTTCACCGCGCCATGGCTACTAAAACCGTGCCTTCTAAACTACTAACCATTTCAAAAACATGCATTATTACTGCGCCACTTGTATAGACTAATTTAACTTAGAAGAAAAATATATGAACAAAAAGCAGCCAAATCAAATTGATGACATACTGTAGAAAAATTTTATGATTAATTCGAACATAGAAGAACAATAGAACAATATTCAAAAAAGGAAGGGTAATTTTACATTACCATATATTCAAAACTGTACTTGTAATAACTTAAACTTACAAAAACAATACTGACAATATATGAAAAAACCCAGAATATTATTGATAGGTCACATCTAGAAATAATGAATAATTCTGAGAAGAATTTAAAAACTTGCAAATCTTATCTATATGCCCCAAGAACTATAAAAAAATACGAGACATTAATAAACATACGAAAGTATGCAGTTGTCTGTGGCCAGTGTATAACAACTTAATTTTATTCTTACTTTAACCATAGTTGGAATAAGGCCAGTGATCCTTCTCTTGTAGTATAAATAGGTAACAGTGCATTTGGGAATAAAATAAAAAAACACGAAATAATCCAATAATAACCATAAATTGATTCAATATTAGAATGATATAAAGTTTTTCGTTTTTCAGTACAAATATTATTTATTTAATATTTTAAAGAAAATACAAAATTAAAAATGAAAATATATGCCATTGTGTTATATGGCATCCATCTATTTACAAAACTGACGATGCTTATCTTCCATTTTTTAAAAGTTGGTAAAATAGCCGGCTAAAAAGTGAGTCATTGATCGGAACAGATGATAATTTGATGGTTCCATATCAGAGTATCGGCAAGGTGAGGTAATAGTTCTAGTCCATCGAGTTCCTTCAATTTCCGATAGATTCATTGGGCCATCTGTAATCTAGCACTTCGATAGGCCATACCAGTCCAAAGTAAATCACTTTGGCTTCAAAACTCTTACGTTTTAGGTTTTGCAGTTGACTTTATTTGTTTGGATTACGAAGATAGATTCAATTACAATACAATTCAATGAAAAAATGGAAGATCTTGAGAATTGTCAAACAATTGTCTGTACACCCGGTGTTCAGCTTGGTCTTGCGTTGCATGGTGCACCTTCCTACAGTGTGACTTATTATTCATCAGGATTGTTCAATCTCCTGCAATAATCGCTGGGCTCTTATAGCTGGTAATATTTTGACAGCTGTTCAATTCAATACATAAAGCTATTACAGCCAAGGCCACATTTTGAAGACGAATGTCACCGCTAACAATTTTTTTAACCAACTTTAGGCCATACGATCTAATATCTCATCTTAAGCTTGAACCTTGCGGTTTATTCGAACAAAAATAACTATTCACTTTGACTTACAATGAAGACGAAGAGCGTTCAAAATTCTAACATTCGTATCGGGCATATTATTTACTATTTCAAGCACAAATTTTAATATATAAGTACAACAGGGAATAATTTAAAAACTATACTCTTTAATACGTCATGCACAGCACTGGCGAAAAGTCTGTTGACACTTGCCATTTTCTTCGTACATCGCTTGAATCTCAACAAATTGACATGAAATATTTATTTTTATTATTCTTCTACTTCTCTAACATCATCTGAGTGTGATCTGGTAAAACTTAAACACCCAAGTCCACCGTGATGATAATTCACCATTTCAGCATTTCTTAGTTATATTGAAAATATATTTACTTTTCCTTATTTTGCCATTCTTTCAATTTAAAACAATTTTAGAAAAGGGTCTGAAGCTTTGGAAGCCGTAATCTGACATTGTACGTGCAAGAAGAAGCACTAGGTAAACTAAATGTACTGTCCATAATCTCAAGAAATTCAGTGTTTCTAGATAAGCTATATCGCAAATCATGAAGTGCTAGCGAATGAATAGAAGAGTCAAAAAGCGCAGCGTCCCTGAGAGACCCAAAATCAACACCAAATTCACTAAACGAAACATAATTCGAATATCGTGAGAATCCCTATCGCACCACAGCCGAAATTTCTTGAAAAATGGGCCCTGGGGTAGACTCCTTCCAGTGATGTTCACTATTAGGAAGCGCCAACCATCTTCCGAATTGGACGCTCGCTGTCCTTTGAAGAAACTGTGAGTTTTTGCCAAGAACAGAACTGAGAGGGTAGAGGGGGCGAGACGGTATAAGATCATCTAGAGCAACTAATCAAAATTTCTTGTTTGGTATGGATGGATAAAGTATTTAAGGCACGTCGAGTCTGCCCGGTATAATCTGAAGTAAACCATTCAAATGAGTACGGTAGAAGATCAGTAATTATATGGGGATGTTTTTTCTTCCGTTCGTGCACAGGGTATTAAGGCCTATCAAGTATATGAAAGAATTTTGGAAAACCACATACTGCCCTGTACACACCAAACTCAAAACAGGACCTTCACATTCCAACAAGATGATAACCGAAGCATTGGGGATAGAATGTCGTTGAATAGTTTTATCGCTACCATGTGGTTGTCGTGGACTATTTGAACCAAAGTCTCAATTTCAACATCATTAAGAACTTGCAAGATGAACTAGATGGAAGTCTTATGGGTCCACAGGCATCGAAAAAATTGGGGAGGGTATCTAGCAGAATGTGATCGACACCCTTATCGATTCCATGCCTCACAGGTGCCAAGCAGTGGTTGATGCAAAGAATCGTATAACCAAGTACTAGGCTTATTTCGATTATTCATTGCTTATTATATTTTATTTGAAGCATAGTTAATTTGTTATAATCTGTTCAAAACGAGAACTGTTTTAATATTATTTTCATAACTTTGAGAATTACATAGTATTCCTATAAATACTGTTATGAAATCAAATCTACCTTTGCTTTACTACACAGAATCAATATATTTATGATATTGACAATACAGTTGTAATTAACATCGTGTTTCTTGTCAAGTTTGATTATTCGCAAACAGATTAAAAAACAAATTGTTGAAATAGCATTACATAAATGTAAAACTAAAAAAAGTGTAAACTTTAAGACCCTGCATACTTTCTATATTAGCCGTGTTTATGTATATAAAATTATTTAACAAGACTGGAGCTATCGAGGATCGTCCAAGATCTGGAAGACCACGTTTAGATCGGACTGTTCACAGTTAAAGTTATGTGTCCGAATTAAACTAAATTCTCTTCATAAGCAAAGGATTATGTCTCGAGAGATGCAAATATCCAAAACTTTAATAACTTGTGTTAGTAAGCAAGACTTAAGGTTAACTATGTATAGACATTTGCTGACAGATCCTTTAAAAAAATAGGAGAGAAAAAGCAAAGAGATTGTTAAATAAGTACGTGCATGATAGCCATAGAAAATTTTGTTTACGGTTAAAAAAAATTTACAGTGAACAATCCAGAAGGATAATGACAAGATATACGCTAGGTCGTCCAAAGAATCATTTCAACTAGTGCCAAAGGTTCACAAAACCTATCGTTCAGGAATTGTAATGATTTTATAGGGGGCGTCTTATGATGAAGTAACCGATATTAATTTTCGTGAAAAGAAAGTCAAAACTTCAGCCGCTGTATAACAACAGAATGTTTTGAAAAGTGTAGTAACACACTTTTTCGAAGCGACCAATAAGGTACATCGTTTTCTAACAGTAGAAGATTGACCTTCTGATAGCCCAGATCAAAATCTATTAGATTACAATTTACAGGTAGTTTTAGAGGCCATAATTTGTTCTAGGAGACCCTAATATAGATTCTTTGAAGCGAGTCCTAACGGTTTTAGTCAATGCTTTGCTAATGGAAGATAGTGTGTGCTGCAATAGTCTTAAAACTTGTGTAAAGGCCAAAAATTGTCATTATTAATAAATCTGTTCTTATTATACTTACTAATAATCATAAATCTTGAAAATATTTTTATCGTTCTAATAAGTGTGTAACAATATTTATAGACATACTATGTAGGATACCTGCTTTTTCAAAAAAAAATGTATTTTTTATATGAGTTTGTTGTTTTATACAGAAATAAAATGGTTTATATTGTAATTCTCAAAGCAGGACATGTCAATAGACTTTTGGCTGCTACTGTAACTTATGAAATGGTTTAATTGATTCAACAATATACTTAGAGTCAAATCTAACACCTTAAAAAAGTAAAAGATATTTGCCAACATATGCCTCTACTACCAAGTATCTATAAAATAGTTTTTATACACAATAGATTTTACTTTCGTAAAATTTGAACATTATCAGATGACACTTTTGAATCTATAATAAACTTAACATTTAAGATAGATTAAACACACTTACATTCACTAAACCATAAAAAGTTCAAAAATTCAACTTCAAACAATTTGTACTTTTGAATCTACAAGGCCCGCTATTTGAACGAAGCAGGTACGCAAGGAATTTATTATCAGGCTAAAGCCAAAAGCACAGCGGAAAACTCCAGGAACTTCAAACCATTTTAACGATGCCGCATATAGTAGCAGTTCTTTTTCGTGCACACTATTTTTAATTCAGAAAAAACATTGAAAACCCCACAGATTTACCTGTGATCAATAGCCGAAGATACCTTTGTAGCTAGAAACGCAGAGGAACTATGATGAAAATGATATTTTCATTAGTCTTAGCCCCACTGAGGAAAACCACTGACTCACTTAGCAGTTTTCAGTTTGCGTACGGCAGAACGAACAGAACGCTAAAGGTTTTATCTATTCAAGAAACTAAATATCGTCAGAAAATAGTTACAGAAAAAATTCCACGAACCATCACTAGCAACGCAACGAAAATTATAGTGTTATGACAGTGGGTACATGAATTTAAGATTAGAACGAAGAAATTTCTTAATATGACAAACCCGTAGTAAACGGTGACGTCAGATAACTAAAAAAGTTATGCAGCAAGCGAATATAAATGCAATCAGCCGAACATATTAACGTTCAAACATTCCTCGCCGTTTTACAGTTTTGTGTTTAAAATAGTGCAGATTACACAAACAATCAAATTTTTGCTGTATAATGCTATTTTATTATGCCGCAGAAGCTGCCTGACAATTTTCCTGCCGACAAACGTCGGTCTACGTGCGATGTTTGCAAGTCGCTAAAGCAGAACAAAAAAAATAGCATCATTATTAAAGTACGTCTAAACAACCGAAAAAACAACCGTTTCGGGACACTGCTAATCTCAGAGTTATCTCAACATAAAGCAAAGAGTGCAGCTCGATTCGCCTTGAAATGCAGCTAATTGCACCATTACATAACGCAGCCTTACTGTGTTGCAAACCAACATCGATTTTTTACAGCTCCGCCGTATAGCATTATCTATCAATTTCCGTTAACAGGTTTTAAGAAAAATGTGGTGCCATAGCAACAATCCATGACGTCACCGTGCTGGCTGTTTACATTAAAAATCACTCGGAGCGCGCGTAATGGTTATTTTGACATGGGTCTGCCATCGAATATTCGGTAGATAAGAACCCGTCGCCAGGAGGATGCGTCCACTATCTGTCGCCGAGGAGCTGGAAAATTGCCCACGACGAATTTAAAAGTACTTAGTGCGGTACTAAACGGACGTTCGATATGCTCCAGTGTTTTATAAATCTGCCTTTGTTGTATGATACAGGGAGCAGAAAGATGTTATGTTTGCCTCATACCATTACATTTTAAATTAAACGATAGTAGCTGATTTAATTAATCTTTGGGACACTTCGTAAGTTTATTTTGCCGAAGCACCATTTCTTGGGATTTTGGAACTTTCATTCTAAAAATGACTTTTGGAGGATCTTATAAAGTAAATGGCTTTTTACTCTTTCCAGACAAACACTTTTTTTGTAGTTTAAAGTACAGGTAGAACTCTGATAAAGCCAAATCGGGCAAATATAAGATTCGGCAGAATGATGTCCTCTTTTCAAAACAGCAATAAAAAGAACATCATAGAACATAGAACAATTTGCCATTTGGTTGTCAACCAGTTTTGAAGATGATATAGTCCAAATGTTTGCTCGCACGAGCGACACACTTTTGCAGCCTCATTTTAAAGTTGCGCATCGCTTGCCGAGTCATTTTCACTGGTACTGCTGCGAGTCCGTTGCGAATAGCATCCTTTAATTTTTCAATCGTTTTCAGCGTTGAAAGACTTCAGTCTGCACATGCCACCATGTAATGACATGAGGCGGTCCGGAAGCACTTGTCTCAGAACTTCTCGAAAAATTCTTGCTGCGTGTGCGGTAGCGCCACCTTGTTGGAACCGCAGTGGTGCATTTCCATATTCATCGAGTCTAGACATCAGGAAATTTCGTAACATCACAACGTAGCGAGTAGATGTGGTAGTCATTGCGCGTTCTGTTTTCTCAAAAAAATACGGCCCCATGATGTCAAATTCTGCAACAGCATTCCAAACAGTTGCACTTTAACTGTGAAGAAGTCGCTTGTCAAGTTGTAAAAGGTTTTTTGGGACACAGTACCGAAAATTCTGCTTATTTAAGGAGCCCTATAAATGAAATTGAGCTTCATCACTACCAAACACAACAGCATTAGCTGGAACATTTGGCAGAATGTTCTTGCAAGCAGTCTGACGAGCGTACCAGTCACATTCTAAGTTCCTGAACCACAAAATGTTTTTTATAGATCGCAATGCGGAATTCTCCGCACGCCCGGCCAAATATTTCCAAGGCGAGAACATGCTTAACGCCGGCGATGAGATAACAACCTGTCTCATTGCTGCGATATTCTTGGGTGTCTGAACACTATGAGGTCTACCAGGTGATTTCCATTTTAACGTTGAACAAGTGTGTAGGAAATTATGTACCCACAACATTATGGTTGTCTTAGTCGGAACTCTTCTGTGACGATTTACTCTGACATGCTTACGAAATAGTCATTGCTTCACAAATGCCGAATCATTTTTAAAACAAGTCTCTAACACAAACGCATGTTGTTCACCACGCCATGCCATGACGAAAGGTAGAACGGCGCACCTTGTTCTGCTCTAAAATGTACGACTCAAGCACCGTCTACCAATACATCGCGCGCGGTGGTTAACTTAAAAAAGAGTGATCATTCTACTGGAGCCTGTGCTTTGATTAAAAGAATTTAGAACTTTAATTTGGTTAAAATTTTGTTAAAGGGTAGCATTTAAGGCTTTAATATAGACATATCGTAATCATTTCCGAATCTTTTTGTATTGGAGATGGTAAACATACGGAAGCCTTGACTCTTCATTTTCCAGGTCGTACTCTTTTGCTTCACAATTAAGGAGTTTTAAAATTGTAAAAGAATAATAACATTTCTCGGTTGCTACTGCTTCCAGTTCGTCTAAAAATGTAGTTTTGACCTATATTTTTGCCTAACTAGATAATAGGTCAGAACCTTTTTTTGAAGCCCTAAGAAAGTGGAATCATAATTGCATGCTTAAAATCCGTCAAGTTTTTTTAAAAAGTTTCAAACACTCATTCTTGCAAAAAATTTGCTCGTGTCCAATTCTTTAGTTAACATATAAATTTAGTTTTACTCAGTTTTTCTTTAAATTAAAAACTTTTATTTCTTTTAATAATTGCATTCCATATTTTTAATATTTTTACGATTTGCAATGTAAAACTGCAAAACAATTTAAAGATACATACAGATGACTCCAGACTTTCTTCAATTATTCCTATATAAAGAGTGTCCCAAAAGAAACGCAGGATTGAAATTGTACGCAACGTTCTGCTTGGTAACTTTTGTGATAAACACATTGCAGTTAATCAATATGGAGCTCAACGTCATACAAGCTCGGCCTATTTACAGTTTGGTGTAGATTTTACGTTGGTGAAGTAATTAAGCCGTTCTTTTGTGAAAATATAATTGTTAGAGCACAAATTTACTGAGCGACTTAACTCTCAAAACAGCGAAGTGAACTTACTTACTTCCTCTTCTCCTATCGTACCTCACGGTGTTGGAGATTTGAGCCATTGATTGAACGATTGTCTGCCATCTTTCTCGAATTGATTCATAGATAGTGTATTTCCACTTTCGTCTGGGTTTTCCTCTATCTCTTCTTCCGTCACACTTCATTTCGAAAATCTTTTTCAGACAGCGTTCGTTACTCATTCATTTTTTTTATTTCACACTTTTGATGCTCTATTTTCGTTTAGGCGCTTAACCGTATTCCAAAACTGTTTTTGGTTTTCTATATAATGTCTTCTATCTTTTTACTTTTGCTTGTTTTACCGCTTCCTTTGGTTCGTTTTACTAGGTATTCTCTTTTATTTTTTTCAGTTTTATCTATTATAAAATTCTTCCAGGCTTTTTTTTAGTTTTAATTTTATTCTTTACTTCTTTATTCCACCATTTTGTTCGCTTATGTGTTAGGTCTTATTTTATTTATTTTTTTCCACATACATACCTTACTGTTTTTATTAGATTTCCATCTTTTATTTACGGTCCATTAATTTTTTTCTTGGACTTCCTGTTCTTCCAATTTGTTTAGATTTTCAGTTAATTTGTTTTAATATTCTTGTCTTATTTCTGGGCTTTCTAAATTTTTATTTTGATTTTGTATAGCTTTTCATTCGTCCTTTAAAAGGTTTCCTAATGTTCGTGTCAGTCATCACCAGTCTGTTTCATATTTAACTCCGCCCCTCTTATTACCTTTACATCGTTCACTGTGTATATCATATCTATCATATTTTTCCTTCCTAATTCTTTTCTTCGTATGTTATTCTGTTATGTGTTTAAACCATGTATTTCCTATCAACAGTTTCGCTTATGCAGCAATCTAGCATTCTCTCGCCATTTTCATTTACATCCCCTTCTAGACCTTGACCTCCCATTGTTACGTGTCCATGCTTTATATTATTTCTTATATGGACGTTCCAATCCTCCATAATAACTACATGTTTATTGTCGTTTTGCATTTTTTCTATATATATATCTTGTACAACTGCATTTTCTGTGGGCGGGTATATTTAACCTTCTCTTGAAGTTGTAGGTTTATTGTTATGATTCTAGAGTTTACAGCTTTCATCTGGTTACTTTTGGTTCTATTGCTTTGCTGAGAAATATTTCTACATCTTCTTTTGTTCTATTTCCGACTGGTGTACCCGCATTTCTAAGAATATACCCCTTGTTCATGTTTTTGCAGCCATTTCCTTTCTTTTTAATTTCTGAACTTCCTAGTACTTGAATCTTATATTTCTCCATTTCGTCTATAAATTCGCATTTTTTCCCTTTAAGAGATGTGATGTTCCACGTACCAAATCTTGTCCTATTTCTCTCCTGTCGTCTTCCTTGTGACCGAGGCTCATAGTGTTTCTCTGAATTATTTTACAATGCGCAGTGATTATCCCAACCGCATCGGTCCCGTTACCTCGAAACAATTGGTATCAGGTTATAACCACCGATATTGGGTCGCCACAGCCCCGTCTATTATGTGGCAGGATGTACCGGGCAAGTTAATTGCCACTCGTGCATGTGGGGTTGACATTTGGATCCTAGTTGATCCTAGTTGGTGGACACCCCGCGAAGTGAACTGGCAAGCAAAATCTTACAGATTCACACCCCGAGATTTTTTCCTTTTAGGATTTGTAAAGACCAAAATGTATTCTACAAAAATAAGATTAATCCCTAAATTAAAGCCAAAAATTTGAAAAGTTACCGACTAAATTGAACTATGATTATATGAAATCGTTTGAGAAAACAAATAAGCCGTAGAGGACATTAGACAAATATCCTATTCCACATTTAATGGCAACGTTTACCCTTTACAATAATTCATAACTTTAAAATTAAATCATGCGTTTCTTTTGTGACACCTTCTACAATAAAACTTTTTTTAATATCAACTAAAACGCCTCTTTGATTATTTATTCTGTTAATAGATATAACAAACTATTTTTTCTTAGAATAAAAGTTCGTATTTTATTTTTTTCTTTATTAATTTTGATATCTTCAAAAAAGCCTGTTCAAGTATCTCATCCTGCTTTTTATCTTATTTTACTTTATAACTTACGCCTTACGCCCTTCTTATTATAATAACCATATTGTGATCTTCCTAAAAATTGTTTTTTTTCTATTTGTTTCCATGCAAAGGTACATAGAGGGCAGTCTAAAAAGCAATGCTCTACTATCTGTAAAAGAAGATATCAATCTTTTACTTGTTTGTTTTTTTTTTGAACTACACAATTTCTACAATTACCTATTATAACCGGATGTTAATGAAAACTATGTAGTAATGGGTCTTTTGATGTCGTAATTTTCAAAGAAACGCTGGTCGCCAAAAAATTCTGAATGAATCACTAAACATACAATTTCTTTAGTGTTACACAAGAGACTTTTAGGATTATTCCGCGCTATTATTTTTTGAATTGTAGAAGGTCTCTTGTTCTTTGCTGACTGATTTCTACTGTCAGTTTTTGGATTTTATTTAAACACCCACAGCTGGGTGCAACTTTAACACGCCGAATGAGCAACTTTCCAAAATCCAAGCAACCTAACAGAATCTTGTAGAGAATTAAAGCGCAATGTTTGTGGAAAAGCGCATTTCTTATTTTTACAAAATTTTTCTTTGATTGCACTGAATCGTTCACATTTTCGCAACCTTCATTAATATTCTTAACCCATGTTCATGCCACTGAATTACCTACGGTGTATTATTCATACATCTAACGGTTACAAAAATTTGCTTATATTGCGTTTCCCGCAGACATTTTATACAAATAGAACAGTGTTGATGCAATTTTGTGACAAAATTGTCTAATTCGGGCATTGAACACATTCTCATCTTATTCTTCCTACAAAATACCAAATTATATAGCAGTGCTAAAACCGATAAAAAGGCAGGCATCTCAAGGTGCAAACTTAGAGAATCGGCCTCTAAATATCTTCACCGACAGCACACGTTACAAGTTTTTTTTAACATCCAGATTGTATAACCGTGATGCCATCACTTACACATTTGAGCATAAATCTGCTGTCGTTTCTATTATTTCGTTGAACCGTTGCATGCGTGTATCCTACACGACGTAACTCTGCTGATATCGGTATGTGCTTTCCATTAGGAGGTTATAACAACACCTTTCCTGCATTCAAACTGCGTATTTATTTCAAACACGTTGGCAAAGTACAAAATATATTAAACATATTGAATCTTATTAATTATTTATAAATACATAAATAACTACTATAAAAATTCAGCTGATATTAAATATTGTACATTATCGCTACTTTACATCTACAATCGTGCAGAGTGTATAATATTATGGCATATGTTAAAATAAATTAGTATCTACTGCTATTTAAATAACTAGGAATATATTAAATCTGCTTGCAACAATAATTAAAATTGGTATTAGTAAGACTTGTGATTCGAGATTAATACTTAATAACCTTAAAACATTAAGTAGGTACGTACTTTGTTTTAGACCCTTACAATCCTAGTTACTGTGTTCATAGAACTTACTGTAATAATATATCATAGATATATGGGTTCAAAATCACCAACTCACTCGGTTGTGCCAGGAAAGCTTTGAGCTTGACAGCCTGCTATACAGACTCTTGAGCTGCAGGTTGCGAAACCCGAGCGTCAAAGAGTCCGCGGCATGTCGCCGCCATCTTCCCGCACGACTTCCTGGTCGGCAAATATTTTACTTATCATGATAGCGAATTGATAGAAAACTCAACCGTGGAAATTACCTTCCACGCCACGACTTCCTTAACCTATTATTTACACGCCTAACTGGCTTCGAATTAAATTAAGCAACGCGGTAGTACCCCACGTTGTTGTGCTCTAACAAGCTACTTTTACATTCTGATAACTTCAAAATGAAAGCCGAAACGCACCCACACCGCCCCCGCCAATTTCACCCAAATTTGTACATCGCGAGTTAGTGGTTAGATATGCTACGCTAGTGGAGTTTACAGGTTGTAGGGGTGGCAGAACTGGTAGACCAGCCTTTGGGACCTCTCCGTCTTTTTCATGATACCCTTCTTGTAGTACTGCCGAATGGACCGGCTGAGCTTGTCGTAGTTCATGGCGGGCCGGTTCTTCCTCTTTCCCCACAGCCGCGCCACCTTCACAGAGTCCTCGATCTTGAAGATTCCCTTTGTGCGGTCAATCCACCGAATACACGAGCCATGTGTTTGGGGAGACGCGAGGAGTTCCTTCAGGAACTGCCACAGATGGATGTGGGAGCTGCTGGTGCCCCGGGACGTCGACGGCTTGGCGGGGTCCACCTCCGGCGTGGATTCTTCTTCGTCTTCTGAAAAAGAAAGAAACCGGCGTTAAGCTACAGCGCACACGGCGACTCGACGGCTCGAGCCTTGCAAAACACGCCTGCATAAAAAGCCTAACCTTGCGGCCTTGCGCCGCTCGTTCTTTTCCTCTAATTACGATAACAATTAGATCAAGCGGTTGTATAATTATGGGCAATAAATCGCAGCGGCAACAACGAATGTTGCAAAATAAATGGTAATTGTTTCGTACGAAGAATGGCCGCTGAGAACGACTTCACGTTCACGTTGCACATAAACCTACTTTTGAAGGCCAGCCACTCCAACTGCCTTGTGTTGCTCTTTTGCGTTGCGCGCGCGATTTTGCTTTTATTTTAATTCATACAACAGCCGAATTAATTAGCTAGTGATAACCTGCCAGGCTAGATAATTTTAATGTCGAAAATACTCAAAAAATTATCAATCCCACGAATTTAATTAAAGGAATGGAATTATTTCACTCCTACTACATAAATATTATGAAACTATCTCTTGCTGCAGATTTTTACTTATTGTTGCTTGCCGATTAGTCATTTCATAACTCTATCTGAAACCTTATCGTGTTTTTTTAAATTATTTATTAATCCAGCTACTACACTCTGTAGCGATACACAGGTTAAAGTTTATCGATATTCATCCGACATTAGTAAATACCGTGATGCCTTTGAAGTGTAATTTTCTCAATTGGAGAATGAGTCGAAACTGCGTTTCAGCAGAATATATTATATAATAACTATATCTTACAAACAATAGTTTATATGCATGAGCAAAGCAACAGAAACATAAGTAATAAATTATAAATAATTAATTATCTTATTCATAATTGACATTCGTTCGTGCACAACATGTAATAAATTTAAAAGTCACTTACCGTCTGACATGTCTCCACTGGAAGCGTTGCTGGAGGTGCTTTCAGGCATCCATTGAGTGCCGAAGTCTTCCTCGGAAAACGCAGCTTTCCATATTTCCAACTGAGCATGAAGTATGCTACCGCTCTGTAAAGGATATATCTATTAGTATAACGCTCATATATACTTTTGCAAGAATAAATATCAGAAACCTCTAAATCTAACATATAACACAAGAAACAAGCAACGGTATTTTTAATATCTTGCTGTGGCTGCTAAATTTGCTATTCATATTTTATCATTAAGGCAGCCTCCATTTATAATTATTTCAAAACGTCGAAAACAAGTTTTTTTAGTCAAATAAAGTTGATTAGCGTATCATTTAGTATTCTTCCACAATCTAATCAAATGTTCACTAAATGCAAATGTCATTAAAATTATTAAAATAAAATTCCATTAATTTCACAAATAATTATTTTTTATTTAATGCAAAAAGGTATGCCTGCTGCTATTGTTTATTCAACAGATACATGCGCGGCCAATATTCAGATGTTGCCAATCTTTGCTGAAATATGTGCGTGACCTCAAAGTTTTCGGAATTAAATTTACATTTAAAATCTTTGTAAAACCTATATTATTTTGATCTCAATTATATAGCGTTTAATAATGTTAAATCAAATTTACTTTAATCACTGCATTAAAAATAAAAACAATTGTCATGCTGCAATATAGGAAATTTTGAACGAAAACTTGTCCACCGGGAAGGTTCGTGGTCTAATCGAGCATTGAAGTCTCCAGCTCTCGCCGCAGTTTTTGTCGCGTGATATAACCGCCGCTCGCATCTTTTGCGCAGCAGCCGCGATTACAATTTTTAATAACAGGTAAATCAACATTTCCGCATGACGAGACATTTAGAATGGTTAGAGGCAATGCCATGGAACGTCCTTTGCACAATCTCGCAAATTCGCACCGCGCGGGAGGCGGCACGGCGGCACCGTTATCATTATTCATCGAGCAACAAGAGAAAGTCTTTCCACTGACCCACTTGCCGCGGAAAAACAGCGTGGAATTCGTAAAGGTGTTGCTTGTAGGCAGCGAGCAACAGCCGTGTAGGCTAGGAAAGTGTAGCAAGAGAGGCTTTTCGGGCTCCACTTCGGCGTAGAAAGCGGCCGAGTTGAAAGGCTGCGGCGCAATTACGTAAAAATTAAAAATGTTTTGGTAAGGGTCGCGGCGCGTAACGAGGCGAGCACGCGCCGTGCTTTAATTTGTTATTCCGGAGACGGCCATTCTAATTGGGCTTCGGCGCTGCTCCTGGCATAGTTCTACTTCATTCTAATGCACCGAACAGTACTGGTTCAGTTTGTTAGCACTAAATTTTAACGTTTTTCCCTGGTTTGAATTTTGTTCATGTTTCTAGCACGAACCAGTCCACGGCTCTATTCATTTTTCGGTTATTTAAAACTTTAAATGTTTGTCATATATTGGCCGATATGACGCATGATTTGAATGGCGAAGTTTTTAATTGAAATAAATTAAGATTGACTTAAACGTTACCTCAATTTCAATAGCTTCCATCGCATAAAAAACAAACTAGTCATTGTTGGCATTGGAAAAACGTGAGCGAAACCTTCAGAGCAAATAAAATGTATATATAATTGTTCAGCTACAGTTTTTCCAAATAACATACAACTGAAAGAGAATCGGCCAAACATTGTTAGAAGTTCAAAAATGTTACTTTTCAATATCCAACATTTTAAAACAATTTTTGAAAAATGAAGAATTATGAAAATGAAATTCAAAGAGACTAATTTTTGACGGTGAAACACTTTCATTTGAATAGGCATGCTGACAAGTAACATTAAATCTGACCACCCAAAAGCTCTATTTTTAGTATATCAACAAAAATTATTATTTTTTTCATAAATCCAGGCATGTAGATGTTAATAACATTCATCACGGTTCCAAATATATTTATCTTTTACTTTTCATTTAATTTATAAATTACCAAAGGTTTGTTTTGACACTATAGAAAAACTAAATTAATTCATGATATTAAGGCAGAGTCTACACGATGACTAGTTGACCTACAGCGTCCTCGGCGAGCCGGCAATTAATTTAATACTTCGCGCAGGTTCTCGGTAATCTTGGCAAATAAGCCTGTAGTAAAGCTGCGAAGAAAAATGACGCAAACCATCCGAAACCACAGCCCGGCGACTGCGGAACGTCATCAAATCAGCGTAAGGTGTTTCGATCAATTGTTTTTCAGCAAGTTGGTGATTCACGTACGTATTGACAGGATAATTGCTTCTCGGGGGAGCCGCGTGGGAAAATTTGATGCGATGATAGCTATACATGCGCCGTGATGTCATTTTACGACAGCATAATTAGTAGGCTCATGGTGGAAGAAATGGAGACCTTACAAGCTGCTCTTTACCCCCCCCCCCCCCAGCGGCATGGCTTGAATGCTAATTGGAATGTTGACTTATATTGTAATATTTTAGTTGAATCTACTGTAGAAGAAATGAAATTAGTAGGTCTTTAATGTTTAATGATTAAAAATAGCTATCAAAACTGACGGGCATACTCATATATATTAAGCAACACAAATAATTCCAGCGAAACAGGCCAAAAACGAACTAGTTCCGTTACTTTGTTGTTAGACTACATAGGTTAATAGTAATTTTTCGTGTTCCATTCCGAACCGATTTACTAAAACGAAATACTAATGCGAATTCGTGCTGCACTTCTAGAAGCCATCTTAAGCGCGGGGTGCTGCTTGCAGCGCGGCAGCCGGCAGAAAAATTCAGGTCACGGATCAAGATTTGTAAATGCAGCCGACATCTGAGGTGAAGCTAACGGTTTTCACATTGACGTTCGACAAAGTGCGAAGCGTTTACCGTAATCGTATAGGTAAACGTTTGGCTAATTGAATTCGCCGAAACTAATTAGCGTGCCTTCGCCAATCGCAACGTGCAGACGCCTGCATGCCGCCGCATTCAGGCCTAACCTGAGAAATCCGCAAATAATCGAAATTCAAGTTAAGAAACGGCGAGGCACTGCCTGGATTCGAATTCCTTTGGTGCCGGCCGAATCAAGTAACCTATAAGCGTCCAACCTTGCCTCGCAGCTTTAAATTTAGATGACATTTCCTGGCTGCCCGAAAAGTCAGATTCGACCGCAACTCATTCCGAATTCGCTTCTGCGGACAAATTCCGCGCCACTGCTGCTAATTCGCTCCATAAATTCCGAGATAGCCGGGCGCTAATGCGCGCGGAGCTTTATTGGAAATGCAAATGCTGGATGCGGTTGCGCGGGGCATTCGCGCGCTCGAGCCTACCTGCGGGGCTCTTCTGGCGAAGTCTTCCTCGGTGAGGGTCACGAAGGTGGACCCGGGCACTCCCACTGGTCAGGTACTGGAACGGGCAGGCCAAACTGATTCGAAGTCCATTGTAACCAGGACAACACGTTGGCGGGGCTCCATTGCGATGGGTCTGCAACAGGAAATTGTATGGTGAAGGCTGCAGTTGACCCACAGTTGGGATTGTTCGATTACACTGACCTTCAAGAGGGTATAAATCAATCAGGCAACAAAATCGAAAAATAATTTAAAAAAACAATAATCAACCTCTTAAAAAATGAAAATTTTCCAAAATTTTCAAAAGAAAAATAATTATCACATAAAGAAAATACAAATTTTGGCATATGCAACATGTTTCGGGAAAAATACTAAACAGTGCCTTAAGTTACCAATTCTATACTTTTATAATCTTTCTTAAGGTAGGGGAGGGGGGTAGAATAAACGTTTCTTGAACTTTAATGTTTTCACATTTCCAATGTTACTAGATTATGTATCTCGTGTTAGAACTTGTGATCAGTCAACGTTCAAGAGGTATCTACGTTTAATCTTGGGAAGTAGGGTCTATCGAACAGATATCAATTCTGTGATAAATAATGGTTTGCCGTTACGTTAACAACATCGTTGTTAAAAAGCTCGACCTGCGCTGCACGCGCGGCCAGCGCATTGCGCGTTTCTTTATTTGCCAATGGAAAGTAAAGTCTGCTCCAGATGCATTAACGCGCCTGTTGCGATTTGTTTAGCAATAAAACGGTAATCTAGAAACTCGCACTTGGCCTCGATGCAAATAAAGCAAGATAATTGCGGCAGCGCATTAACGGCCGCCCGCCCCGTATTCATAGGTGCGCGCAACATTGTCCGGTGTACTTACGGTTTTAATTTACGGTCGCGGCGCTCGACGCTTTTTGAGCCCCGGCGATCATACAAATTCTGAAATGCGCGCGTTAGCAGTCGGATTTCGTTGCATTCCTAGCCGCGCCGCATGCTAATCGGCGGCTGAAGTAACAGCAGGAAATGCTTTGCTAACGCAGAGCTGTGCATTTTACTGCCGTACGCTATCTGCATGAAATCGCACGCGAAATTTGAAATAATAATTCGAAGTAGAGGCCGGGAAGGCTTTAAAGTGTACAAGCAGAGTTATATCACTCAAAGTGGATGTGAAAGTAACGCCAACGATTCATAGGACCTTCCTTTCTAGTCAGATAAGAAACAAAACCCAAGAAACCAGATGGTGAATAAAATTTCAGAACGAACAAACTTCTCTTTGTATTAAACATGCCATAAGCTTCCACAAGACCACTCCATTGAAAACAAAATTCACAATGTTGAAATATTACAAAATATTTTTCATTTTGGTTGGTTGTTTTTAGCCGCAAAACTAATTTTTATCACTTGATTCCCGTACTAATTATTTATAGTCTCGATTTCTTTTATGATAACCACGATTCCAGCAATTCTTTTCTAGGAAATCTTTTCTAAACTGCTCCCCCCCACCCAAAAAAAAACACGACAAAACTTAAAGATTTGATACTTTCATGCTCTTAGGTTACGAAAGTGTCTTATATGTAGCTATTCATTGCTGAAAATTTTATATTACATTCTCTTCAAAAAACCCAAAATCTCTTAATTAGTGATATTACAACACTTTTTGCAAAATATTTAATGTAATCTAATTAAACCCTAATTTTTTCATCTTTAATTTCTGTTTTTCAAAATTTTGATCAAATTTAATAAAGAAAAGGAAAATGGAAACTTATTTACTACCTGATTTCACTTTACTCTAAATAATTAAATATTCTTTTAAACATTTTAGAACATAATTGAATTCTCTAATGAGACTAATTTTTGTCAAATCCAACAAAACGTTTTTGTTTTTGAAAACAGTTTCTCTGCTCCTTGTTAATGCAAATCTCGAAGTTAATGTTTACCCATCCAAAAGAGTACAACAAAATTTACTTCATCCACACCTTAGTCGGATCTACAATGCTTTTTTCTATTTCTCAAATAAATTTGAATTCACAATGCCTGTGAGCACCAAAAATATTCTTCATTTTCAAAGCTGCAAAAGACACGCCAGGATAGCTACACCTGCGTTTCGCAGCGGCCGCCCCGCAGCCCGCACACGCTTTTCATTAAAAATTTTCCGGCGCGTCCGCTCGCCGCCTAATCAGTAAGCGGCGTGTGCCGGCGGTTCGGCTGTCCTTGCTCTTGTAATACAGATCTACCACGCCCGGATTCTACGCACCGCAAAAATCGGTAGCCCTCAGCCCATTGTTCAGCTGAAACGTAATATATGACGTACGGCATTCGTGTGGGTGAGCGGAATACTTATTTTTGCATAGAATGAATTATGAATTCCGCCTTTGTAGGTTGTCGAGGAGCAGTCCATGCTGCTCGAAGGTTGCTTTGTACCCATGCCATGGGTGTGTCTGGCGCGCGTACATGGCTATTTCGCGTTCGGTAATAATAAGTTCGTTATTCCTCGCCGCCTGCATATTAATTTTATACCGAGAAGTGCTGCTAAATGGCCACGTAGAAGAACGAACCCCTGACTAAAAAAATAATCGGAAACTTGCTATTGTTAGGATCATATTTATTATAAACAATGCGGTAAGCATCCTCAGAGGTTTCCAATTAAGCACCATCGAGATGAAAGCCGTAAAGAATTACTCATGAGCTAGAAGAGTCATTTTGTATTTATAGAAATCACGTGGGAAGTTTCAAAGCGCACTTTCAATGAATTGTAAGTAATAAACAATTATTGTAATTAAACAAAATAGCAACAGTTTAAATCTGTTACTTGAGTCGAAAAATCAAAGATCTAATCTCAAGTTGTGGCTAACCAAAATTTACATTCAATGCCACCACTTCCTTATGAACAGAGACATGGGCATGTGGAAGACGTAATGGGATTTTGCCCGGAAACAATAAAGCAATTAGCCGTTCAAATGGCTGATTGTAGTAATGTCGCTATCCAACTCCAACGTTAGCTTTTACTTCGGAAAAATCCACTATCATAAACATAGATTCAAACATAATTACAAAACAATTAACACTTCCTTCGAGAATAGCCAATAGGCAACTGATATGTTTTTTAAATGAAAATTGCTGGCGTCATCTATGCTAACGACAGAAATAATGACATACCTGGTGATATACCCAAGGCGGCGCAAGTATTGCTGACGTCCTTCCTCATCTGCTCGATGGCCAAATTTAAAACGGGATCAATTTTCTCCCTGGGCAGCTGCTCGTTGCACGGGTTCATCATGCTGCAGTCGTCCCTCTCCTCCATCTTCACGTGGCTGTCCATCAAACCAAAATCAAACGGCTTGATGTTGTACTTCTTCTGGAAGCTCGTGTCTCGGAGCACTTCCCTCAGCAGCTGGTGGTCTTGAGTTTTCGGCTTGTTGGGGACGATCTGTGTTTCGTGGCTCTTGTAGTTGTTTTCCAGCAGCCCCCGCAAGTTGTCGCTTGTGTTAAAGCTCTGAAGGATGTTCTCAAAATCTATGGCGGTCTCTTGCTTTATGATGGCGCTTCCGAGCAAGTCCAGAACGTCGGAGCTTTGCGATGCGCTGATGTTGATTTGGGGGGATGAAAGGTTAGAGTAGTTGGGCGGGCTGTTTGGGGACTGAGAAGAGTTGCAAGATGATAGATAACTCTCCTCCTTGATATACGTAGGATATGTATTTGTTACGGGAGAATTGGGATAAAACTCCTTCTTGATAAATTGTTGATAATTATCAGAAGACGAATGAGAGTAGAACGAATTGGGTGAATGCGGATATAACGAAATATCTGGAGGAGAATTGGGATATAAACTTTGATGATCGGAGGTTGGGGATGGGTATGTATTGGGCGACAACAAACTCTGCGGTGAATAAGGAGATAATGCTCCAGGCGGCGAGTTCGGATGGCAGCCTTTGTTAGATGGTACCTCCAAGTAGATGCTGCCGATGGGTGACGAGGGATACAAAGTATTCTTGACGATTGGTTCTGGACCCAGCAATTTTTGGAAGTCAGGGCCGAGGTCAATATCGTTATTTTCTACACTTTGGGGCGAACTGGAGAAATACGTGTTGGGGATCTTTGATTTTACCCCACATGACGTGGGTGGTGGTGAATGCGTGTATAGCGTTGCCGACGGCGAAACGGGGGTGGGGCTGTCGCCTCCAGGAAGTAGCGACAAGTCAAAATTGTCTGCGAAATTACTATAGTCGCAGGGTGGAGTAAATCCTGCCGATGGAACGGTTTGTGGCATCTGAAACAAAACAAAAAAGAAATAATATTGATTATGCTTGACTTTCTTGGGGCTAAATAACTCTATTACTAAACCCAGTAACCTCCCAACAAGCAACCTAAGCCTCACATGTAAAGAATCACGATGCTAGATTTCGGAGGTAATTGCCGAAGAGTGAAAGATCATCAGCCTCAACCATTCTGCGCTATTAAATCATCGCTATTTTTATAAAAATGGTTTTGGTCATACATTTGTCCATGTTTTATGAACTGGTGTAGTTAGTATTTGTAAGTGAACTGAAGTTCAGACTTTCATTCATGTTTAAATACTCGAAGAATTGTTCACTGGAATAACGTGAAATGGGTTAACGTAGTGGTTACGCCATCAACTGCAACGTTTCGCGAAAACTGCACACGGCTGCGTCACGAATCTCTCGTTTGTTTATCTTGCGCTCTATTTGTGCCCGGCGCTCTAAATCTGTATCGAGAAAAACACAGAACCACATGGGAATTCGCGCGGTTATTCATTAGTCTAAAATTAAGATTTGTCCAGCCTCCAGCCTTACCTTTTCTCATTCTGGATAGCCCCCAACGAGAATTCGCGGTGCCATGGGTGCACTATTGAATTGTGGCCGATCCACACCTAACAAAACCGCGGGCCCAACTACGGAATCCATCTTTCTCAGTCGCCCAGGACGATAACAGGCTCCCTCTCTCTCTCTTTTATAGTTCACCTTGATTGCGCCAAATTGTAGCTCGCACTGCCAAGGTACGCAACTACGTCACGCCGTGTCCTTTCCTATTCCATCTCAATGGCCCGACGGCCACGCGAAATAAAGCACTAAATCTGTCACTATTACATCACTATCGTCAATGTTTGAGTTTTTTCCTGCATTCCTTCCCGCATTTCTTGACCACAGCAATATGAATCTTCCTTCTGAATATTTATGTGCGTTACTGGTACATGAGGGAGCAAAAAATTTATTTAGGGAAGAAAATTGTAGGAATAAGTCGTAGTTTAATGAGAATTATAGTTTTCTTAGGGATGACGGAAGAAAACGATTTCAAAGGCAAAAAATCGTTTACATTGAAATTACTCTACGAACGAAACTGTTACAAGGTATTTCCAGTTACATAACGCAATTTCCGATTCTCATCTTGTAATTGCTGTAGTATTCAATTATTCATGCCGGAGAATAATTTATCAGCGGGTTGGTCGCAATTTCGTCTAATAATTCGCGGAATGGCGCTTGGTCCACTGCAGGGTGACTAAAAGGGATTCTTGGTACGATATTGCAATGGAGGCGCGAAACGACAATAACGGCTGTGTGTTAGGCAAAGAAACCGGTGTTGTAACATAAATTGGAGAAAAAAGTGAGAGTGAGAGGCGGCCGAGAACAAGATTACGTTTGGTTTCGGGAAAACCGAGTTACCTTGAGGAGGTGACGTGGCGCAGCTTTGCCTTACAGTTGCCGTGTGGACCAGCGGATCTCAAAATGTTCGTGCCATTAATATTGATGGTCTGCAGGCTGCTGACGAATGTTAATGGGCGAAGCTGCTGTTTATGCTAGGTTTTGCCATTATGTCACAATAACCACTCATTGATAATCAGACAACACACAATAAGGGAATGTGTTATTTTGATTTTACTTAATTTTTAATTAACCAAAAAAAGTATTCTAATCGCATTTAATTGACAACAAATTAGAATTTGTCCGTTTTTCACATTCTCGTCTTTGCTAATCATAATTTTTCTATTTTTAAACCTCAAATTATCAAAATCCTGTTCTTTAATGTGCTCGAGAAATGCGAAATTAAACACATGAAAATACAATTAGGTGGTTAGTTAACACAAATATCTAGCCGTACAATATTTGATTGTATTAAAAAATTGGAAATTTTCTATTTTGGGTCATTAGTAGTAAGGCATTAGCATAGAGGTTATGGTAATTGTTCTCACCTGGTGATCTACTGAACATTAAATGCGGTAATTGCTTTGTCATAGATTTAGAAACATATGGAGAGCGAAACGGTGCCATTAATGTAGTAATGAGAATTATTTTATTATGTGTGAATAAATGATAATAGATAATGACAAGTCAGAAGTTTGCTTCTGCAGTCCATGATTTCCAAGTTCCTAAACCGCATCGCAAGCACATCCAAATGCCAGTAGCGGTGCCATTAATGGTTAATTAAAATTGTATTCGTGCTATTATCCAACTTTATGAACAAAAACAAAAATAAATCCCGGAAAACACGCCCAAATCCAGGTCGAGGCTGATCCCTCAGGCGGTCTTGTAAATTCTTGATTGTCGTTAGATAACTCAACTTAAACTGCAAAAATTGTTAGTGGCTACTTAGTCTTAATAGGAAGCGACCCAGAAGAGTCCTTTGATATGACACACAAGTGTGTTAATCGCAGCTACCGAATAATGGCAAAATTAACCGGAAAGTGCGCCCACCTCGTGGTATTTAGCCGGCTAAAAGTAGCTCCAGAAGCGTTTTATGGCCCAATTAACCCTGACTGGTGGATTTTTCCTCGCAAGTAGTATTTTGAGCTTTGCTCGACTCGTAAATAACCCGTTTTTAAAATTCTGGATCTTTATGCCGCCGCAAGAAGCGCTGGCCCCCAATTTAATCGGTAGCCAGCACCCGTTCCGCTCGGCAGAAGATGTTTTTGAGACTGTAATTAAGGTGTGGAATTCCTAAAAGCATTTCTTCGAATAAGAAGAGAAAGTTGGGTGTAATGACTCCTCGGCTTCAGCCCGCCTCTCATTTTACTTTTACATCGAGCCTGGCTGTGGTTAAGGGGTCCTAACGAAGCAGGAACCGGGCACGGTTAACGTCGCAACTTTTTCGTGAACGCGGCGGCCCGTTACTTTCTCGGTTGCGCAACCGGGCTGCGAATGGGAGGCAAACCCCCGCTGCATTAATTTTAATATCGTACTTCGGAGTGGTAAATTCCATCCGGAACCTTGGATTTTCCTGGCAGCGACCGGATGTCTGCATGTCTTATTATCGCCGTCGATGCAGCTCACGTCAGCTCATTATTTAAGAGCGGCTTAAGGCAGATTAATTATGGATTAAGGGATGGGCACTGGTTACGCCAGCGGGCGCACCGAGGAAGTCGAGAAGTTGGGGAGAGATCAAATTTTTATTCATCAAATGGCGGTGGTTGGTTTGAATGTTTATTTTTTTATGAAGAGAGAGGTATGGTTAGTTTCAACACTTTTTCCCCTTCTTCTCCCACTGGAGAAGACTTTTAAGATGTGGATTTACTCCTTACATCGTTGTTAGAAATCAATGAAAATTCAAAAGAGGAAAACGTTTTAAACTTCTTTGTTGCAAAAATTATACGTCACAGAACAGTGAAATAGAAAAATAGAAGCCAGCAAATATGAATTAAATGAAATGATACTAAGAAATCAACAATTTTGAACATAAACTTTTGAAGCGATTTCACAGATTATGCATTTAGATATGTCTCTCTAGTTTTTTTTATTTTTCCCTATTGAATTGATTTAATGTTTTTACTTTTATGATGAATTTACCACTTTTGCCCTCCTACAATCTCTATGTGGTCATTTTTATATGCAACTGGCCATTTATAGCTATCGCGTGATCGATACATTACCAGTCGAGCGATATGACTCTCATCCATATATTCATTTTATGGCTTTCTTGTGATGTTCTTTATTCTTCCTTTTGTAAATGCTCGTATTTTAACTTGTATAGGCAAACCTCAGTTTCTTGGAAACTCAAACTTTTGACTCTCTATTACTTAATTTTCTTTTTCTGATTACATTTCTTTTAATGTCACTACAGAGGAGACAATAAAGTAGGGAAAGAGACAGAATTACTATTTTTCGATAATGTAATGAAAGTGATTTATAAACCTTACTGACAAGACAAAATAAAAAGAAAACATTACAGGGTGTATGAAAAAGAAACCAATAAATAGCAAAAGGTAAATGCAAAATAAAATAAATTAGACAAAGTCAGTCATTTAAAATGAATGCATTTAAAAAGGAACGTATAAGAAGTTAGCAAAATTAAAGACAAAGCCGGTAAACATAAAAATTCCTTGTACTCAAACTCTTCCACCTTTCACAAAAAATACAATAATTTTTAAAAAACTAAAAGTTCAAGTTTTGAAAAAGACCTAAAATGATTAGGAATCTAACATGGGCCTTACTGATCACAGATCACCCCGTTACCATAGCACCGGCATTGTTGTCATTGTGTTATGAAAGAACGACTAGTACAAGAATTTTTTCTCTCCCCAATTGATCAGCTTGAATTATCTCCGTAAACAAATAACTTTAGCAGACTAAGCCATTGTAAGATTCCTTTTTTGTTTAGGATACATCTCCTAACATATACATGTGCAGTCAGGTATCGCCAAAACACCTACCATTTTTTGCATTGCTACATTATTCATAACGTTCCGCCCACGCGGTGGAATAAATTACACAAGGAGTCAAAATAAGCTCCAAGCCCGCCTAATTCGGCCTGTTTGCTGCAGATCGGCGACTGCTCGCTTCCGTAGCATTTGCGGCGATCTCGTGAAAGAACAACCGTAACAGGCACGTATCGGCCAATTAGTTCACGTGCGCGAGGTCTAAAAATAGATCCAGAAATGCCGCGGATTGCGAACACGCCTTTAAATGCCAACTGACCAAACACAATAATTACTATCCAATTGCAGATCGGAACATTAATAACATAAGGCCTTGGCGTCTTCCCGCCCAGCCCCACTGCATTGTTCGAATGCTTGGTAATCTTTTGTGGGCTGCAGCTTCGGAAAAGGGTCTCTCGTTCGCGTCAAAGGGGGTCGATCATAAACCTTTTCTATCCAATTGCGTTTCTTATTCTTCTTACTTCCAGTCCAAGAGAACTGTTGAAGGAGGCAAGAAATACTCTTCGGTTCTGGTTGTGGTAGAAGCATAGAATGGTTCACAGGTACAGGTTCTATTTACAGAAAGTTTGCACCGATGGAAAACTTGTTTTTCTCACCAGTGAGAAGTAACTCGAAAAGAGGGCTTTGATCCTGCTCCCCCAGTGTATCTTGGCACCGGCTACACAGACAGTGCCGTTTATATGATCGTAAAGATCGTTCGCAGAAAATTCGGCAGGCAAACAAACAGGCAGCAAGTCGCCTTTATTTCCAACTAAAGAAGTGCAGAAACCTGCAGTCAACGCATGAATGGCGCGTTCGCGCGGTTCTGGTCCAACTATTTTCGCCACTTTAAACAATCAGTTGGACGCGTTTCAAGAACGCCGGCCCCATCGGCCGATCAAAATAAGTAATTCGCGCGTAATATTCCGATCCGATTGAAAACAACTTAAATTTGGATTTTTATGTCGGCCAGATGTGGCTTTCATGTCTGCGCGACAAAGTTGCACATTTGCATTATCCAAACTTTGGCTATTGGCGCATAAGAAACAGATAAAAATGGGTTTGTTTATTGTTTTGCTTTGCGAAACCGTGGGAGTTATTTTTATGTCTTCTGATTTCGATGACTCTAACTCGAAATCTTGTTTTCTATAACTTTGACCTAGCAGTTATTATTTTATCTTGCAGATAAAGCCGCGCTGGACTTGGACCCAGGGGAGTATCGACCCGCGTAATCGTACAGCTCAGGGGTTCAGAAAAAATTAACAAGCGATGCTGATTCAAACGCTCCATGCAAGCAGCGATTTGGATTAATCAGATCTATCTGTTAATCGCGCAATTAATTCTCTGTCCAAAATTACACTCGCGCTATTATGTCGCGGTGTTTTTGCGGCGCAACCTTGTAACTGTGCCGGCAGGTAATTTTTAAGGTCACTCCGGCAGCTAATTAAAAGCAACATTAAGTCAAACAGAACCGAGAACGAGCAGCCACTGCTTTAGCGCATAAAAATTTAAATTGCGATCGTTTTGGTTGCGCCGATAATCGTAACCAGTTAGGAATTGCTGCGCAACTAATCAAAATACTGAAGAAGTAACGGGTGCGCTGACGAAATTTTAATGGATCTCCCGCAAAATGTTGTCATGTTAGCCGAAAGCCTATAAAAGCTGTGAAGCTCATCACCAAAACAAAAGCTTTTTAATAAAAATTAAGCTCGGCAAGATTAAAAAATGAACTCACCGTTTCCTCGAGATTGTTACTCCTGCTTAGAACCATGGCGAACTAACTGGGCTTCGTTGGGACGCGGCCGTAGGAACACTAGCAAATCGCCTGCTGCGGGCACTCAGAAAAGCTGCGACTTCTTCGGAAAAACATGAAAATGGGCCGGTGAGCTTGCTGGCAGCCGCATACGAGCGTCTTGGACGACCAGAACCGCGCTCTTCGGTCGCCTCCAACTCAATGTGGTTACTCCTCTTTCTAAAGTCACGGCCTACTTTACAGCGCTCGCAAGCAGCGGCAAGAAGCAAGTGAAAGATAAACAGCCAGTCAGCCAGACAAATTGTATCTGGCTTGGATTTTTTGTACTGTAGAGTCTCTGTCCCGGCAACCACCGACCACACGGAGTTTTTTTTTGCTGTGAATGTCGAACGGGTATTAATTACTCATAATAAAATTTGACTTTGAAGCTTTTTTATTTAGTTCATTTCGTTAATCTACGACATATCAGCATCGGTTTGGGTTGATTTCATAAAAATAAAATTATTAGAAGGAATTTTAAGGAAAAATTAAAGACAAAACACCAAGAAGGCCAAAATAACTAGTTTTTGAACATACAAAAGATGATTGTTGAATAAGATAAATAAGTTCTACACTAAAAGTACAATAAGGAAGTTACTTTAAAGACTTTAAGTTAAGATCTTTATAAAGAAACTAGTAATGTTCTTACAGTTTTTAATAAATTATTCTATCTTATAAAAAGATTATAACAAAGAAAAAGCGTACTAAATTTTTAATTTAGCGTTTAGTTGATCCAGTAAACGGTTGTCTTTCTTAATAATAATTTCAAGTTCAACATTACAGTAACTTTTCTTATAATTAAATAAATTTGAGTAGTCACCAGACATATGTAGGTATATAAAATTGTATTATTACTTTCACAAAAAAAAATAATATTCCCCGAGGAAACTATTAAACTAAAACATCAGGGCTTCTTTGTGATTTTGTATTAAATTTAGTAAAAATGCAAACCAATAAGTATTAGTAAGTAACGACGATTTAAAGGCACAGAAGCAAATTGGAAATGGGGAAAAATCACCCACTCTTTATAAAAACATTACACGGTTAACAAAATTATTGTGCTTAGTAATATGAAATAGGTCAGTAGTTATTTAACAATGAATTTAATGTAATAGTCAATGGATGCTAGTGCTTAGGTGACAAAGTGATTACTTTAATTTAAAATTATTAGAGGATAACATTTAGATTTTCACAATGTAATACCTGATTAATTCAAAGAATTTCACTTCCATCATCTATAACAAGAACTAATTTAAAATCTTTACGTCTTCGTTAAACTGATAACAATTCTTTGTCGGTTTGAGTTATTCAGACTCTTTTTAAATTTTCCAGTGCAAGGTCAATCTTCAAGATTTGCGTTTGCGACTTTGCCGATATCTTTATATTCTTAATCATCAGTTTGGTTTACAGGATTTCTGCTGTCAGAACCTCCCCTGGAACGCAATCTATCCCTTTTTGACGAAAAAATTTCTTTCGTTGAAAAAATGCGACTAAATGTGTGCAGGGCCTGATTAACCCATATGCTGGGAAACTGCAGCTTAGGGCAGGATTTGGAGGCGCCAAATTTTGTGTTGAGTGAACGGAAAAGGGAGTTCAATCAAATAACCTTTGAACAGAAATAACATATCACAAAGAAATTACCCAGGATTCAGAGTAACGGATCATCTTTCGTGTCACTTGTGTTCAAATCCCAGCACCTGATTCGTTCTAAAACCGCGCGTTTGAATATAAGGCGGAGCGGATGGGCATTAGCGGCAATCGAATAGGAGAAATTATACACCGAACAACAATAGTCTAAATAAATTAGTGTTGTTATAGTATCCGTTGACCAGTGTGCTAATAGTATTATAATTTATAATTATTGTACAGCAGGGCAGCTATATAAATAAAGTTTTGTTTTAAATTAAATTGTCGTCCAATTCACATTTTAGTTATCATAAAGGCTGAACAATGAGTAGCGAAGATGATTAAGATTTGTTAAGTAAAACAAGCATAGCAAAATTCAGAAAACGTTCTAAAGAGCGTGTTGAACGGCAGGATGCTGCGATTAAAAGAACCAAATACTTTTTTCTCACGTAGTATGCAATCACAGCGTGTTCAAGCCTAAACTGTAGTGCATCAAATGTACAGCTGCAAGAGATTTCAAGCTCACCAAGTTCTGCAAATACTTTCAAATAGGCAAACTCAATTATATCACTCGATAACCCGGAATTATGATGCGTAAATGATGAACCTCATGAATTGGTAGTCTATAAGAGGATTCAACAAAACGATGACTCTGACTTTAAAAAATCTGAACGGCAGTACATCACTCACAAAAGATTTTGCTTTAATCAGTTGTTTTATAAAAAAATAATAAATGGAAAACGCATCAAGCGAAATTGACTGGTTTATTTAAAATCAATCAGACGAGTATTTTGTACGCCGTGCAAACTCTATGAAGGAATGAGATTCTTAGTAACGGAGGGGTTTATAATAAACAATTGTGACTACAACTCTAAACACAGATAGTGCATTTCAAAATTAAGTAAAAGTGGAGAAGTCGATTGTAAAGTAGCAGAACAGGAAGAAGTTTCTATTAGCAAATGTTCTCATAAGAGTTGAAGTTATAAAATTTTAGTTTTCCGTGGCTGCCAATTCATGACAATAATAAAATATTAGACTCTGTAAGAAATAGTAACTTCCTTAGCTATGTAGAATTTATTTCAAAATTCAATCAATTTATGGCCAAGCATGTAGCAAGATGGAAATAAAGGAAGTGGTGCTGTATCATACTTATCAAGTACAGCTGTCAATGAATTTATGATACAGTTAGCTGATTTAGTTATAGCAGAGTTTGTCTAGAGATTGTAAATGTATTGTTTCATAATTATGGACTCAACGCCAGACCAAATAGCTTTTGTGGTACGCCATGTGCTGCCTACGAAAACTCTTGTTGAACTACTGATGTTTATTCTTAACTGTGCCTATAAATGTGAAGAGATGTGTAATACTATAATGTTGACCATAGATTTTGTAGGTTTTTATCTAAATAAATGTAGAGACTAGAGCTACGACATTGTCAGCAACGTGTCTGGGTGCTACAAAGATCTTTAGGCTAAAATAGGAAAAGTAAATCCTCCAACCACATACATCCCTTGCAAAGGGCCATTTTCTACTAGTAGGCTCTGCAGCTGTGAAGACCACCAAGTACTTTGCTAATTTTTTCCTTTAGAAGTACAAATATATATATTTTTTAGTTTCTCAATTAAAAAATGGGCCATCTTACAGTCTTACTTTTAAAAAAACTTATTATCTTTAAAAACTTTGCCGGAAACCCAATGGAGTGCCCGTGCCCCAGCCAAATATACAAATTGTACCAGAAAATTCTTGATGCTTCTTACACACATTTCCCATGATAGTGATCAGACTAAGGACGCATAATATGAAGCAAATGTGATATTGGAATCTTAAAAGTTTTGAAATGATATTAATGGTATGTTTCTAAAAAAATGTTTTTGTAAAGCCCCCAGAAGTAAGTGATAGGTTTCAATAAGAAAGTGCAGACACAACAAAGTATAATAATAATTATAAAATACTTTGAAAGCTCCTCGAAACAAACATTGATTTTCAAGGGTATAAAGTAACCAATAACACAATTAGAACCACAAACACTCCTAGCATTATTGAAGTTATCGGATTTAGAGCCTACTTTTCCCAATAGTGCTATTGTTCTAAGACACTTACTAATTGGATTAAAGGACAATTCTTTTCAGCTTTTAGGAGAGCGAAAAACTTTTTGAAATCCACATTAAAACAAAAGCAATGACGGACAGTGCACGTTTATTCATTAAAAGTTAGTATTTAGAGACTCTTCCTTTGCACGATATATTCCAGAGATTTGCTAATTTTAAAGCTAAGAAAAGACAAGATTTTTGATAAAACTTTTTAAACAAAATAAAAAATTGCTTGCTCTAAATTACGTTATACATCCTAGCGGGATTTTAAAGCCTCTTAAACGCATTTTCTTTGGCTGATGAAATAGTAATTTTACAACCCAGTGAAGTTTTGCTATTTTATGCCCTTAACAAAAGTAGATTTTACTGTCTTCCGCTTGTAATTTTTGTAAGCAATTGTAAAGGTTTGGGTTCTTACAAAATTAATCTGTACGCGCGATAATGAGCAGAACTTTCAAATAGTTTATATTACCGTTGGGATGTCTGAATGATACCACTCTCAGTAATCAAAGAGAGTTATTCCTATTAGCAAAAATTTTCTATTTTATTAATGTAAAACGAAATTTGAGAATGTGAGGCGTTTTTTTTTTAAATTTTACCATTGTTGAAACGGAAAAATAAAGCTACACCATTTTGTAGTCGTGAAAAGTAGGAAAATAGAGGGGTAGTGGTGACTGAGTTAAGAAAGATTTTATGAATTCAGGAATATTAATAATTTCCACGGGAAAAATAGTTTTGGCAATAGATCGAGCTGCTACATATGCATTTATTCTAATCTCATAACAAAAAAACAGTCAGCTAGTGTCATTGTTGTTAAGACTGCGGACTTACTCAATTCTGTATGCTGTCCCACAGTGTGTTAAGTGTACATGCGATCGTTATCATTTTAGGAAAATAATTGTTGCTTGTATTGCATATTAACTGCTTTTGTAAGGCTTCGTTCGAGTTATTTTTTATTGTCCTTGACTTCATTTGTTTCGATCTTCGCATTCTTCATCTATGAGCACAGTCATTTACATTATTAACCTTTTTCCACTCCTCCTTCTTTAAACTTACATCTTGACTGAAGCTATACACTTTTTTTATTTACTAGTAGCTATATACTATTAAAAGATACTCGATATTTACTAAAACTTAAAATGTTTTGTTCGGTACACGGCAGTACGTGCATTTTTTATTGCCGCTAAAAAACAGGTTAGCACTTACCGTTACTATGAATATTATCATATATTTTTTACATTGTGCTTGTTTAGATTTTTATATTTTGCAATCTTTTGTATGGGAGAAAAAGCCTTAGAGCACAACGCTTTGAGACTACATAATCTTTAATTTAAAATTAGCGGAGAATAGAACATAGAGTTATCAATGTAGTACAGTTATAAGTCTAAGGCATTTCGCTTTCACCACTTACAGTCTGTCAAAATTTTCTAAGAACAAGTCCAAAACTAATATTTGAATTAGTGCAACCCTTTTGCCACAAATTTATCATTTGCTAAGTAATCAAAATTGCTTATCTCTAAAAAATCTTATATTTTCTAAAGGTTCTTTAAAAACCTTTAAACCTATTGATCTTTGGTGTTTTTTCATCACTATCGGGATGATAATAAATCTATTGGGAGTATTGTGTTTTACATTATTTATCTTTATCTAATCAAAATTTTACCGTCCTATGTTTGTTATATGTCTGAACAACTCAGACATCTGAGTTAACACAAAGCTAAATGTCCTGTGCTTGATCAAATAAAACGACCGCCTCTATCGTGCATGCGTAGAATTTTTAAGAGACTTGTGTGGATGTCTTAGTCTCCTTTAGTATTTAAAATAAAATGTCGCTGCTTTTAGTAAAAGTTCTCTTTGAGATAAATTATTTAGGTGTGGCCTTCAGTAAAAAAGGTGCACTCAACATATGTAAGAAACGTACTCTAAGCTTAAAAGGGCAAAAACGCGGACATCGCTGACTACCAAGGTTCTTTATCTCAATTGTCATAACAGTCGTAAAAAAGGGCTACTGACACGTCCAATTCTGTATACCATCCCACAGTGTATTAAATGCGTAGGTTCATCTGATAGAAGATTGCGTGAAATATTGATCTTTACCGTCTATTTAAAGACGTTTATGCTGACCGCTTTGTCAGAGATCTAGTGGAAATGCCACCTGCTTTGCCACCAACCTCGTTGGTAGTGAAAAAGTAAGGTTTTGTGTCTTTTAAATTGAAGGAGGAAATTTGAGAGAAACATGCACTGCGACAGTGCGCACAGGTTACTTTTTATTTTGATGACGAACAGAATTATAAGAAAATTAGTCCACTCTCGGGATGGTCTGAAAGCTGTAAATCTTCAATGTAAATTAATTGAGATTCTAACAAACTGTCTCTCACTGACCCTACTCATTTTCATCTAAGGCCTACACTGAGTAGTGTCAGTGTTAGTGTCTGAACGACGGTCGCCTTAAAGCACGCTATGTCAACCAGGGAGAAGAGAGTAGAGGCGAGCGACATAATGAGGATTTGTCTAGCTAAAAAAATTAAGTTTAAATTGTGGTAATAATTAATAATGTTTAAAGATTAAATCAGTAAGTTGTAGAAGAAAATATTTCGGTGAACTCTCAATACAATAATTTGAAAATAATTTTCTGAAGAAAATCACGTGTAGATTACTATTTGCTGCAATTTTTCATTTTATTACCGTTATTTAGTTACTAATTAACTAACGTGTTAATATTAATTATTAATTTCTTTAAATCGATCTGTTTACTGACACACTTGGGTCACTACGCGACCGTTTCTCGTCTGCTAAAATATTTACATATTTATCTGTAACAGTTTTGTGGGTTTATGTCGATGCGCCAAACAATCATTTGAATATTTTTGCAACTAGTCTAGAACTCCCTTGATGCCTGCTCGCAACCCCACTACAGAGGCTCGGTTCTCGGGGCCATGTGTTGCAATACCCTGATAATTAAAATTATGATCTATAAACTCTAGTTATAAAAAGTAAAGAATATAATGTAGCACTACATCTACGGTTTTACTTACAAAAAAAAGATTTGGCACAATAAAAATGTGTAGCGACCAATCGGTAAGAATAGACTCAAAAGCATATACAGTAGCGGCCAAAAAGCTGTGAAGTTCGCGTTTGTTGAGTGCCGTTTTTAAACGGATCATCCGATTGATTCGAAATTCTTTTTTGTTGACTTTTGGTGGTTACTAGAGTTTGGCTGATATGCCATATTGGATAATTTTGCAAAATTGTGCTAAAAATCGCCAAAATTTAGTTTTTGGCATTTCTGAAAATATCCATTTTTGTGACGACTGCCGTAAAAGTCACTCAAAAATACAAATGGCTAGAAATGAAGCAAGGGATTACTTTTGTGAAGTGTTAAGCCACTTTTGTGCAAAATTTGGGTTTTCTAGCTTCAGCGATTCGTCCGGTGTACTTTGGCAAAGTTAACGCATTTCCTTCAAACTCTAATACCTACCAAAGTCAACAAAAAAATTTAAGTCAATCAGATGATCTGTTTTCAAAAAACACGCATGTCGGAATATATGTAAAAGTAGACAAAGAAACAATAACAATTAAATTATAAATGCAAAGAGGTGCACGTCAATATGATATCTATCTAAAGATTTTGATTCTGACATTAGAAAATATTTTGAATAATTAAAATGGAATAACAGGGAAGCAAATGTTGAAGACACTAAACTAAACTAATCTGTTACCTTAAATTTACTGACAATATCATTCTCAAAGCATCAGAGTAGTAGGAGTTAAAAAAAGTAATAACTAAGCTAGAAACAAATGTCAAAGATGTGAAAATTAAATCAAACAGGCAATAAGAAATATTTCCTAAGCAACAAAACATTGAAAAAGTGTAAGAACATGTAGATGATGGAGTTGGACCTTATTAAGAAATCCACTAATAATTTTAGAAAAAATCTGGATGCATTAATTTGCCTGTTAACGAAAGTATTTGACATGCGTATTCTGCCTATTTTTCGAATGGTATAGACCAAGCAATAATAATAGTATGCAGTCTTAAAAGTAAGAGTTACAAAACAAGTTATGAAGCCAAGAATACTGGGAGCAAGTTTAAGGGATACAATAAAAAAATTGATGTTAGTAATCAAACAAGTGTGATAACTGCTATATGTAATGTTGGGCAGAGCATATCTCTTAAAAAGTCTGTCTTAAAAATTTAAAATAGCAAAAAGTGGCAAGTTACACTAACGAAATTTCAGGTAGTATGTCTGCAGTTTGTAGAAAACATTAGACAGATCTAATAGAAATAACTGAAGTAGGTATATATTGAGCTGTTGAAAAAGAAAAATAAAGAATTTTTATAACATTTCTAAAATAAAAATATTGTAAAACATTATTGAGAGTTAGATTTACATCTCTTTATGATCTTTCATTATATTCTCTACTTCTTTTACTACCTTATTAGTATCCTAAATACTTGTTTGATACTAAACTTCTTACTATCTGAAAGGTCTTATCTGAATGCTTAAATTCACATTGTGCTGTAAGAATACTAAAAACTGAATAATTTAGGATATTTTAACCCACATTAGTTTTCAATGAACACACAATGATCACATTAATCTTACTTGTCGATCGAGCTATCTACGCATTATTTAAATAATTATAGTTTAAAATAGTTTATCTAGCATGTTATTTTCTAATAAATTTTATTATTGGATAATTATAGTTTTAAAAAGTTTTGCTCCTTGGCGATAACTTTAATAATGGATTAGTATACAAATAAGCTATGTATATTTTACAAGCTCGAAATGTCTTCTATTAAGACAAATCGTTACTTTTCTACGAAATTACTATACCTATTCACACAGAACATGCTAACCTTAAACAAGTTTCTTCATCCCGCTAAGGAAGATATAAGGTGTCTGCTGATTCAAGAAAAATCCCAACAGTTCTAACAATATTCTTCAGTTTCTCTATATACTTTTGATGCTGTTTGTCGTGGCTATATTTTTTATCCACACTTCTTACCCACCGCCTAACAATATTAACAACAATACGTACACTCAATAACAATGCGTTGCTTCAATCAAATGCTCAAGTTACTTGTGATTTTGGTTACTATAGTAAAATCTCTTGGCATAGAAGGGAAACTCTGCTGAGTGTCTTGATAGTCGACGAATTGGAGAATTCTAGGAGTAGTTATTTAGTTTTATGGTACATTGCCAAGTACTTGTAGTTTATTATGTTTTGAACATAAGGACAAACGTTTTAACAATTAAAACACTTTCTATGAGAAAACCTACTCAAATTTTTTTGCCAATTGTAAGACTCCAGACAATCATTAGTAGATAGCTTTAGTTAGACCCTTATTCAAAGCAATGTTTTTCTCATTTAGCGGTAAATCAATTAATAAATGCAAGCAGCCTTAAAAATATCAGTTTTAGGTTGAAATAACGGCAGGTGTTCCTATGACTTGCGATATACGTTTCCAGCAAATAGTTATAATAGGATTCTCATAGCCCTTACGGAATAAGTTGCAGCTTTACCTATAAGAATTAGAATCCTTTTCATGAAATCAAAATCCGCAGTACTACGAAATGAAAAAGAGAATCTTTGTCGCAGAATTTTGTATGTGGCATCCTCGTGCAGTTTATTGAAAATTGTCGTATGACAGAAGTTTTTTAGTATAAAAAAGCGAGATAAAACGTCATATTTATTAGAAATCCCATATGCTACAATATACGACTAATTACCTAACAATAAGATAGAAACTGAAGCATTCTCTATCAACTACCGTTCAAGTACTCAGATTAATTCACGCAATACACCTAACTTGATTTGGTGTTGGTAGAATACAATTTTATTGTTTGTTTAAAAATATTGGTTTTATTGAATAATTTTTGTCTTTTTAAAAGATTTTCAGCACGCGTGTTTCCATCTTGAACTCAGAATAATAATTGCGGTTGAAGGCACACTGAAATTTCCAAAATTTATCCCTGTTGCATATGTAGCAAATTTTCTCGCCTCTGCAGTGACGTTTATAAGTTAAAATCTCCAGGTGCCCTTCAAATATCGAGTTTCTTTTGCCGATATCGCATTTCCAAATATTTATTTTCTCAGGATGAACTTTGTATGACTGATGACTGATCAATTGATTAATTAAGGTCAGGGTTAGTTCACACTTTTTTTTTGTATTAAATATAGAACAACGCAAGAGAGCTTACAGCTCCATAGCTGCATATTTCTATGATCACATGGTTTGCAACAAAGTAAAATTAATCTCAAAATGTTGCTGTTATTCCTTAATAAGATCATAAAAATTACATCTCATTGATGCAAAAATTATTATAATAATAAAATAAGTGATTATTTATTAGCGATGCTGGCAATTATCAAACAGAAACAAACATAACAAAATTATTTTCCACCGAAAAAAATTAATTTAATGTTTGTATTTAAAATCACCATTTAAGAACCTTCTGAAGACAGGTATGAGTTGTCTAAAACCTGGAGCAACGGTAATAAATTCTGCGCGCTTTGCCAAATATTAGCATTAATTTGAAAAATCAGTAGTTTGTAAAAAAAAGTTAACGTTCTATTAAAATACTGGGCATATTCATAAACTATTTGGAAATATTTTTCAGAGAATTTAGCAAATCCTGTAAAAACCCAGCTATAATGTATCAATGTTTAGTTATTATTTTCAGAATATTGGTGCATATTAGAGATTTAGTGATGTCTAAGGCAGCTGCGAGAACTGTGCTACATACCACACAGAAAAAGTAGGTTTAAATCGGGCTAATTACGTAAATGTGGTTCTACATTAAATTCTAAATTAAGCTTTGAAAAGTGGGGAAAGAGCAAAAAAAAATATTGTTTTATTATATTTTCTCCATTTATATTTTACGTTTGTATTCTCTGCGTAGTGTCATGCGCTTAATTACTTTTCGACTTTCTATTTTACGGACATAATGCTCTTTTTGCTTGCAATTTTTATCACGATGCTTACGCCCAAAAGTTTTATTTTTTGCCTTGAAAAGGTTAAGGGCTATGCAGTTTTATGCTTGTATTTCCGTTGTCTTCAAGAGTCTTGGTTGTATTTCTTGCCGATTTGGTCCACATACATTACTACTACTATTGTATTCTCTATCGCAATTGCCTAAAAATACAGTCAATGCTAAACAAGCCTGTTACTATTCATTAATTGAGACAGTAAAGTTGTACTTTTAACTTTCCAGTTAAGAAGGAAGAGTCTTCCTTCTGAAATATTTAAGAGCAAATCTGTATAACAAATTGGATTAAAAATGAGCCTTTCATTTATTTGCTTTGTTATTTCTTTTTCTATTTTTTGCATTTATCTATCTGGTGTGGCGGCCTTTTCGCCCTTGAACCGCTTTATATCGCGGCGGCATGCGAGCCTTTGATATCAGCTACGTTTTGCCGTCGCACACATACGGCATGGGCTTTTGCCCCGCGAGCATTCATGCCCCGCAGCGCGGCCACTACGGTCGTGTCTCAGTCCGCATAAATTCGCATTTCGCATCCCCGCAAATATTCACGCATCGCAGCTCGGCCAATTTGGTCGTGTCTCAACATCCCGCAGATACCAGATCCGCAACGCAGAGGTGGCCACCTTGGAATCGCCGACGAAGCCGAAGCCGAAGCCGATTCAGGTGAGCGATTTGGCAATTCATTGGTTGATATCGGTAGCCGCCCCATCTGCTAACGCGACGGCCGTTTAAGGGACGATTTGGCCTTATCGGCTGACCTTCCACTACGGCCGTACTACGTTTCACACCGCACCACGAGAGCGGCTATTTACACGCCTGCCTCTCCATTTTTTGGTCCTTACGAGCCGCATCGGTATCGTATCCCACACCGCATCCACGAGAGCGGCTATTTACACGCCTGCCTCTCCACTATCAATTCTAAAACATTTAGTTTAGTTCACTTCACTGATAGGAACTATGTTATGCGTAAGATAAGAATAAAATTAACTAACAATTATATACGGCCATGCCCATACCATGGAAATTAACGGGTCAATGTATTATTTTACTATTATACGACTCTAATTTAGGAGAACAATTTAATAAATAGCCACGAGGGATTTGCAAAACCATATGTACAATTGTATTATTTATTTGTTAGTATACTTATTCCTAACGAAATTTTAGGTGGCCAAGCAAGCAAGCTCAAAATATATAAATATTCATCCTATGGAATAGCGTTCAAGTAAGTAATCTCTATTTAGAAGACAACATAAATCAAGATTACTCAATAAACGGTGGCTCTAAATATTACACGAGAACAAAACAATCGACTCAGTTACATGCTTGAGTTTTACGAGAATGTGTATCCACTCCGATAGTATTCCAAGTAAATTTCAGTGTGCTGTTTGAAAGCTTAAAAACTGTAGTTTCAAATAATACCATTTTGATTGGAATCGGATCTGTTCTGACAAAGTTATAAGCCTAAGAATATATGTAACACAAAGGAGTTGAAAGGGAAAAGGTACTTAAAGAGAAAAAATAAAATCCTCAATTGAAATTAATTTCAATACATGGTGTTGCCACCTCTACTCCTAATTGCACTTTCCAAGCGATTACGCATGGATCGGATGACTTTTCCTATGGTGTCTTAAGGGATTGCTTCCATTCTTCAATTCACGCCGCTCTCAATTCCATCACGCTCCGTGGTGCAAGATTTCTGGCCCGAACTTAAACTCATCCCAAACATGCTCAATTGGATTCAAGTCTGGACTACACGCAGGCCAGTCTATTTTTGGTATATCGACGTCAGCCAGGTGCGGCATCGCGTATTGTCGTGCATTAGAATGAAGTACTCAGCAACAAATCCCGTAAACGGAACAACATGTTCCCCAGAATGTCCCTGATGTAGCGATCCGCTGTTAAACTTCTTCGCATTCCCCACTGGGCACGAAAATTAACTCAGTTTTCAGCGACAGTTTCTTGAATACAATAATAAGCAAATTGCTTTCTGGCCTTCTGTAGACCCGACGTCTTCTGTAGTTGCCATGCAGGTACATTCTGGACTCGTCAGTGAGTAATATTTTACTTCAATGGCCGAGGCCCCAATCGAGATGTTTGCGAGCAAATTCCAGTCGCCTTTGCTTTTGGATTGCAGTCAACTTAGGACCCGTAGCTGGCTTTTTTAGGGTCAGGTTAACTGCCTTTAGTCTTCTGCTTACTGTCTAAGCTCTGGCAACCACACCTCCGACCATACTCAGCTCTTGCTTGATATTGAGACGAGAAATCGATCGTCTCTCTCTGTTGTTACGTTCCTATGGCCGCCTTGCCGGCGGGCGTAGCCACCGGTTTTCCGGTATCGACGCCACACTCCCCACACAGCTGATCGATTCAGAATTAATCCATTTACCACGGCCCTTTGACGGAGGCCCTCTCTCAATAATGCAATTGGCTGGGTTACCTAGGCGGCTGTGGTATCCATTTTCTTACAAATCACTTAGAGCATTTACGTCAACTTCGGATAAGTGGCTGAGATGACTTACCGGATTGTAAGCGTATTATAGGCCAATTACAGTCGTCGCGCAAATATGTTTCAATTAGCAAAATTCGTAAAACCCCGTTCGTGATGCATATTTTTTTGAATGCGTCATCCGATTAATGCAATAGAAACATTTTTTTAAAACACAGTAATAAAGATTCTCCTTGCACGTTAATGTTTTTATTTTTATTTTCCTTGGATTGAAACAGAAGACGAAAATTTCCGTGCAGCTAGTGAATAGATTGCTCTCAAGGGTATAACGCATGCACCAGAATTACACAAATAAAACATAAAATACAACAAATAAAAAAAACAACGACACTCCTATTTAGAAATGTGTCGTTACTGTTAATTTTTAATGATCATAAACATAAGTTTCCAAGTAGAAAGTTGCCATAGGATTTAGTAGTCGGAGTACAAGTTAATACACCCTATAGTTTTTAGAAATTACAATAGGTGGTTTATCAAGTTGATAAGCTAATAAGCAAATCATTATAAAATAAGAATGATCAAGTATTTTAAATGAGTTATAAGCAACTCGCTTGATGATTTTGCAGTTGCAAGTTCTGGAAAATTTCGGAAAACAGTGGCGTTTGAGTAGCCAGCCTTACATTTACTAACTGTTAGTATAACGGTTACTATTTAGAGGTAAAATGATACATGTCCTATTAAAAATGTTGGTTTTTGTATTCACTTGATACAGCGCAATAGTTTGAGCACATCAATATTTGCAACGTGCAGATACCTGTTTGTTTCTTTCTAAAATCTGGGCGACTAAGCTCTATGTGACCGTAGAAAGATTTTGTAATGTTTACTTTATTGTGAACACAAACACAACTTTTTTGCTTTTGAGTTTTACTAATAAAATTTGATGTGGTTTTATCGATTGGGGTCTGTTTTATAAGGAAGAATTTTGCCAAATCATTGACGTGAGCTACAATGCAACCGTGCATTTTTTAAAATTCAGTATACGTCTTACAGGGGAACTGGTGTTTTACAAACGTAGGCGATACAACTTTTTCTCTGCATATAACTTACCTGTAAAGAGCCCGACAGATATAAGTTGATAATAGATTTTGTGTTTGGTTCTATATTTTCTTAGTGTCTGAAAGCTGCAGCCTAAAGTTATAAAAATTGAGACTATCGTAATTAATCATTGCTTTCAAGGGACAGATTTGTAGATGAAAACGTTTAAAGATACGGCTGATCAACTCTGCATACTATTGGAGGAAAATCAAATCTGAAATGGGAGAGCGATCCAGTTCGCCGTATCAAACTAGTTCTGAAGCTGAACCGCAATGCGCTAAGTGGTTACTCGCCTAATGAAGGTGCAACATTTTGTTGTGGTCGCTTGTGAATTGTGCCGTGTTGCTTTCTACATATTTTATGCACTTTACATGTTTTCTTTGTTCTTTCCTCGGACACAGCTCGGATTATGACCGTAATATTTCATACTTAGTGTGCCCGTATCGTTGACATTTCAGTGTTTTATGTTTGGCATGTGGCGGTTCTGGTTTTATGATAAATTTAGTAGTTTTATTATGTTACAAGGTGTGATCAAAAAATAAAATGTGTTTCTTTCGAATTCTACCCAGCTTAAACTAATTTTTGTTTTCTAATTAACATTATTAAAACATTTATTGTAATAGGGTAATAAAAATTTGATATAAGAATTATGTTCAGATGCACTAACTGATTATTTGGCGTGTTACTTGAGAGAGAAATATGATGAAATTATTTATAATCATATATTTTAATGAACTCATTGTTTTTGTCGTAATAGAGACAACGACCTCAACACAATGATTGTTTATTTTCGGCAAATTTTATCAGCTGTATGAACAACAGGAGCACTTCGTCCCATGTTTCTCGACACAGCGCACTTATGGAAGAAAAACAACAATACAAATTTATATACTACATATTATTTGTTTAGTATCATATTGCTTACTGTAAACTATCCCTATAAACAAGAATTCGATTATGGAAACATTTCCTAAAAAGTTTGTATATAATCATGCAAGTTAAAGTGATCTAAGATCTCGTTATTCTCCTCACCTTATCAGGTGTAAAATATGTTCACAGGTATCCTGCGCATATTTTCCAAACTAATAATTTTGTCGAGATATGCTGACTATGTCCTTATTTGTGAACTTCCGTTTCAAAGTCTTTATCTCAAATAGTTACCTTTTGTTCTGCTTATGACATAAATCTCTATTAAATTCTCAATTCACGTAATACATAAACTATATTTTTCATGCTTCTGCTTGGTGTTAATATTTTAGAAAATGTCTATACCATTCCGAAATTCTGCGTGATTTGGCAGCAGGTAAAAAGGTCATTACTCAAATTACGATGATCTTTTTGCTTGATCTTCATATATAGACAATAAACAGTATTATACACATAATCAGCTTTTGGATAAGAACTTTTTTTACACTCGCAAAATTTATTGTTATCTATAAACGCTTTGTTTAGTGCTAGTTAGTCTGATTGGTTAATAAGTTTCTGGCATTGTTAATGCCAAGTCCACGCTTAGTTTGTAACTTGAGACAAGCGCGCGCTAGCTCTACATGTAAGTAGTACGTAGCAGTGTAATCGGCTAAGTGCTCCATCAAGGTTTTATTAAAAATGCCATTGAATTTGTTTAATATGTAACTTTCGTTCTTAATTATAGGCAAAAAATTAAAATGCATAACATTTGGTTACTTACAAAAAAGCTTTTAAAATAAAATTTAAATAATCTATACGCTTAATGATTATATATAAATTTTAATAAAAATAATGGGTTTTTAGGTTTAAATGCTAATATAATGACGATACACAATAGAATTCCGACAGTTTCTATGTGAGTAGTGCATATGTAGCAAAATACGTGAGTTCTGCGAATATTACCTACGCTCTTGGCTGATCATTAATGCATTACATTTGCATTATTTTAGAGTTTAAAGTATTAAACAGCGTTACTTCGTGCAAATTTCAACAGATTTTATTATGTTTATATTGCATCTTTTTAATAGTCCTTTTAAATTTTCATCAAAAACTCATTTATTATAACGTACGGTTAGCAAAAAGTAAAGTGAGTTAAAAAGTTATTTCTACTGCATTTGATTTTATGAAAAGTGAAGTTATTAAATAAAATAATACAAACAAGCCGTAAATCACTTATATAAAAACCCCACTTATATTTATGACAAATATATTAAATTTTAATTTAATCAGAAAGCGATCTCCTAAAAATTTTTTAAAAAATTCTAGGTAACTAGTAAAGTGTTATTTTAGAGGAAATTAGATAAATATGTAGTTTTTCATTTGTTTTAAACGCATTTATAAAAAAATAAAGAAAGACATTTATATATTGTTGGACAATGTTATTAACTAAAATTGTATTAAAAAAGTAAAGCAGTTATGCAAATGATAATCTTTGAAATGTGGTGAAATGTACTAGCGGTTGCTAAAGGTGACAAAGTGTGGAATAGATGAAACGCCATGTGTAATAGTTACAAACAAATGAGTTATTTTCACATCTTGTGAATTCTGTGTGACATCACATGTTACACCGTACCCAAACTTCATCTCTGTTATCTTTGAAAAATTCTCTTTCACAAAAAATCCTCCGAATCTGATCCCAAATCCATTATTCAGTACTTGAGTGATTTTCTCTCATAAATCTAGAATTTTGTTTCTCTTTCTTCTCTGTTTTCCCACGTTTCCGTTTCCTCTTAATGATTTGGTTTAGTGTTGTTCAAGCCGTGACTGCTTACAAAGTGATGAAGTGATTACTGCAGATGTGCCACGCTTTCTACCATATCAAGGTGTTTGTCTTTTCAAACTTGACAGAGGAGTTATATCGGATGCTGTGACGATTTTTGCTGAAGTGCTTGGTTCTTGGTGATTTTATTTTAGCGGGGCCGTTTCACTTCCGCCAAAGGGAGTTAGAAGAGGGTTTTCTTTAACTTTGTCGGTCTTAGGAGTTGCCTCGACGTTTATCTCAGCGGCTGTAGCAAGGAATTTATGTTCACTAAACATGTTTCGATTTAGCGAACCAATACATGTGTCTTTAAAAACCATTGACAGCATAGAGATAGGTGCGTCCAAAATTTTCAGTCACATAAAAAAATCGTTAGTGAGCTGTTGGATTGTATAATCCAGACTCTTATCCTCTTGCTGTAATATGTTTTCAGAGCCCCAATGAGTGTTCTGTCGAATGGTTGTAATTTATGTGTCATCAGAAGTGGAAGACTTGATCGTCACATGAATGTCCCTCGATAAGTCAATAACCTTAATGTTTCTAGTATGAATATTGTGTCCGTTGAGTAACACTGGAAACGCTGCTGATAGCTTTACTGGAAATGATTGAACCAGACATTCTTGCAGAACGATAAAGAGCTGGTTAATTGATTCTTTATTGAAACCCACTACTCTGCTAAACGAAGTGCTTTTTGGCTTTCTGAATGTAAGCACACCCTTATGTCGACGTAGAAACAACTTCAGCCAGTCCTTACCAGCTGTACCCAATATGCCATGTTCCTGATGTCAGATCGAGTTAGTCCAAAATACTTGCTTTCCATTTCTAGGCAGTATTTCATCAATAACTCTACAATTTCCGGTGGAATAACAGTCGCTCTCTTCAGCTTGGTTTTTGATGCACGAGTGACACTGACATCTCTGACACCAAAAAAACAAAAAAGTGTGTTGTTTTTGGTACATTAAACGTTTTAATATTCCATATTAGTAACTTGACCATATTGAAAAAAAACAGTTAAATGGACGATTGTCGGTTTAGGTTACAAATTAAACAGTAAGATGAAATTGCACTTCTAAATATAAATAAATAACATTTTTAAAAGTACACAGAAAATAATAAATATTCAGCTTTTGTTATATATCTGAACAGGTCTTTTGAAAGTCGCAAAAAGTTAAAAGCTTGAGCACACGGTGACACCAAATAAACCGCATGCTAGTAATAATTCTAGATTCTGACGGGAGATGACACTAACTCGGAGCAGAATTACACTGGTATTTCACATTTGTATTTCTATTCCATATTTATATCCTCCCCTCTATTAAACGTCAGCTAGTAGTCAATTTGCCTCAGTTGTGCATATATAGTACCCAATAAAATACTCTCATTTATTATTTGAAGCAGCTGTAAAATATGCACTGTAGTTTGTTATGGGTGCTTGGTACAGAAAAATCAACATGCGCTTAATAAAGAAAGTAAGGACGCCATTTTATGATTTCAGAATTTTCATATAATCTTCCTAAAGTCTCAGGACGATTCTATTTTAACTCATTTTAGACAAACCCGCATGTAAGTTTCATATTTACTAAAAACACGGAGTTTCAGTATTGCTAACCAATGTAGAGTTAGAGAAAAAATGACCTGCTAGTTACAGTGGACAAAATGGTGAATTATTGGCCATATTGTTATGTTAGCAGAACACTCGTCAACAAAGACAACCACCATTTTAACTAAAATAGTTTTTCAATCAAACAAAGCTTACCAAATTTTTGCTGCTTCGTTTAAAATTTTTTTTTTGCATAATGTAGAATAAAACGGCATTATCATTTGCAATTTTATTGTTTTACCTGCTAAAAATGTAATTATTTGTGCATATTTTAATAGAAACGGTTCTCCTTTCTAGAATTAAAAAGTTTTATTTATTCACACCTTCAAAGAAGCCAAAACTCTAAAAATCGTATTTTCAAAATTTCAGATTCTTTTGTGTATGATCGTAGATAGTTTCTTAGCTTAACTTCAACTCCATTTCATTAACTGGAGTTAGTAATCCTTCCTACGTCAATGGTGAAGTCACGGTTTTCTAAATCATTACGATTCAACTGAGCGCGCGTAGTTTCTCCACTGAACTAAGCTCCTGTATTTAGTGGTTTGCTGCTACACGCATAAGATGATTTTTATTGGATGTTTAAACATTTTTGTAGCATAACTTAAAATTTATTTTTTTATTGAACTACAAACTTTATTGAAGGAATTTTCATTATATAAATAGAAACATTTAATTCTATTATAAACTATTTCTAATTTTGATTCTACAAAGAGCAATTGTAATTAAAGCTATCTGTAATAAAAATGTTGATATTAAAGTTAAAAAAGAGCACAAAGGAAGAATTTTAGTCAATTCCATATTAAGAAACAAAGAAGTTTTAAATATGTTTTCATTTGGTTAGCAACTGTACAAAACTCGGGCAAATAAGAGTGTGCAAAATAGCAAATTTTTATTGGAGTCAGATTTCTAGAAATGGTACAAAAACATTTTTTTTTAAAGTTTATAATTAATTAAATTTTAAAGTACTTATAATTTAATTGTTAATTCATTGATAATAATTTTAACTGTAAAATCTTAACTGAACTGTTTATTTGAATAGGTGTATAACTTTGCTTCCGAGTTTTCCAATAGATGGCTTTAGGCGGTAAGTGGTAGTGGAAATAAACAGATGTAGGCCCCAAACAATAAGTTTGGACATTAGTCAACACAACCCCATTAGTCAATTTGTGTCCGTATCGTAAAGTTACTCCTGATTGTAAATGTCAGTTTACGAGCCAAATTCTCATCAGTTGTGGAAGGTTTTATTTTCTGCTACAATATGAAGCAGAAAATGCTGCGGCTGTGGTTCATCGAATGCTCTCAAATACTTATGGCAAGTTCGCCATAGTGAAGAACGTGTCGGGAGTGGTTTCAACGCTCCAAGAACGGTGATTTTGAAATCGAAAACCAGTAAGGCGGTGGAAGAGAAAAGGTTTTTAAGATGCAGATTTGGAGCCATTACTTCATGAAGACTCGTATCAAATGCAAGAACAATTGGCAGGATCATTAGTAGTGACTCAACTAGTTATTACAAAACGCCTCAAAGCCATGAAAATTAATCAGAAACAAAGAAATTGGGTACCACACGAATGAAGCCGAGAGATGTTGAACGGCGTTTGTTTGCTTGTGAACAGCTGCTTAAGGAATTTCTGCGTCACATTGTGACTGGGGACGAAAAATGGGTTTATTACCATAACCCCAAGTGCAGAAAATCATGGCGACTTCCCGGCCAAGTTTCCACGTCGACGGCTAAACCGAGGTCATGTTCTGTATTTGGTAGGACCAGCTCGACGTAGTGTATTAAGAGCTGCTAAAACCGTCTAAAACAATCACAGGCGATCTGTATCGAAAGCAAGTAATGCTTTTAAGGCGAGTATTGAAAGACAAACGAAAGACGCGATAAAGTAATTTTGCCGCATGACAATGCTCGACCCCATGTTGCAAAGTCAGTCAAAACATACTTGGAAACGTTGAAACGTAAAGTCCTACCTCATCCGCCGTATTCTCCACACATTTTTCCCTTTGACTATCATTTGTTTCTATAAATGGGACACGGCCTGGCTACCAGCACTCAAAAGCCTCAAAAAATGAGCAGTTTTTTCGACGCGGGATTCGTACGCTGCTCGAAAGATGGGAAAAAGTAGTGGCCAACGATGGACAATATTTTTAATCGTAAATGTATAACCAGTTTTTTATAATCAAGCCTTGAATGTCGGGGAAAGAACAGCGGAAACAAAGTTGTACACCTATTAGAAAAATTGTAATTTATTTCTTTTTGTAACAAAGCATGGCAAGCTACTCTAGAGTGTCAATCAAAAATGACCATTTATAATGGTAAAGTAAATTCTGCGGAAAGGCTAAACTACTTTAGTGTTATTTGAACCATGTTTTGTTTATCTGAATGCAAAGCTATGAATAATTTGGGTAACATGTGTATCATGGGCCAATCAGAGTACATTTCTATAAAACAAATTAATAAAATGTTATAAAACTGTTAAGGACCGCTCCGCCAAGAAGAAACCATTACTGACACGTTTTCAGAAAAGGGCCATAAGATTTGGTAAACAGAAATGCGTTTTTGACCGGATGATTTTTGGCGGCCCGTTACTTTTTCTTTAAAAGCTTAAACGGCCATTTTAGTGGCGGTAGTTCATTTAATCAATTAATGATAAATTTCTTTATCAGACTGTAAATGGCATAATGTTGGACTGTGTCATTTGATATAGTAGTAGAACCCGTTTGATTTTGCGTGCTAGCAAATAAATATCACTAAACACATTAAAATTTTGAGTGATGGACTTTTAGCTGTCTTCAGTGATCATATTTTCGTTAGGAAATGTTGTTTTCATGGAACAAAAAGCGACAAATTGAACTTTTGCCATAGCTGGAGTAACCTTCAGAAACAAAAAATGACTAAGAGGTTATGAAAGCCTATCAACAAAGTCAAATTATTGATAGTGGTGACAAAAAATGAACAGTTGTAAAGGAAGTTGCTAAAAACTCCAAAAAAGTAGCGGCCAAATATGAGTAGGTGCCAGAAAAAAAGCAGGAGCACCATTCAATATTGTTTCAATAGTGTAGGACTACACGAACGCCAAGAAGAAATCTTCATTGATATCTTTCCAGAAAAAGTATCAACTGAATTGTACAACAGGGATGTGCTCTCAACCGGATAATTTTTGGGATCCGTTATTTTTCTATCAATTCAGGGACACTGTTCAAATCTGAAGATATAGGAGTACGTTCAATCAATTGGGTAATACATTTTTCACTAGACTGTAAAACACGGGAGAGTTTGCAAAATAGTTTGTAGTGCCACTTGGTATTTTTATATTAATTTTGTATGATGGCACTGTAATTACTGTCAAATACAATGAAATGTTGACTGATTTTTTAAGAAAAATGTTTTTTTTAAAGCCCTTACCATTAAGCGCGTACAATTTAACCTTTGTCGTAGACGAAGTAGTCACCAGACGCGAACCCAGTTGAAAACCTGTGGCATATTATTCAACAGAATATAGAAAAACAGGAAAGTCTAATAACAAAGTTGAATTAACGTTAACTGTAAATACAAAAGTACAATTGAAACTCCACGCGCAAAGCGAGAAATACCCAATTCAAGCGCAGTCAAAGATTCGGACACACAATAATGTAAGATACCCCAAGGTGCGTTAAATGCACAGAGCTACGTTATACAACAGCATGTTCAAAAAAAAAAAGATACCATAGTAAAAAGTGTCAATTGCAACGAAAAACATCCGGCCAACTACAGAGGTTGTGTAGTGCACAAACAAAAAAAAATTACCCAACATTAAGAGAACGAAACATTCAAATTAAGATCAGTTCAAGTGGGAATGACATACGCCCAAGTAACAAATAGACAACATTACCCTACCCCCTAATCAACAAACTCATCCCACCTGCCGTTGAAACTCAATCCTCCAACGATTTATCTGAACTCCGTCAAATGATGAAAAATATTATGGACTAAATCAGTACGCTCACAAATCTCACGTCAATGCTTACGAACAAAACTCAATAATGGATACAATCTTAAAATTAGCTGTATGGATCGCCAACGGCTTGTGCCAACACGTGCAAGAAATGAAAATGTTTTTACAAAATTTAAATCTAGACATACTACTGCTGTCTGAAACTCACTTTACCACAAAAAGTCACATAAAAATTCTCAACTACAATGTATGCTGTACCAATCATCTTGGTGATAGGATGGAGGATCGCAATAATTATTAAACAAAAAATTAAACACTATGAGCTACCTGAGTACAAACTTAACAATATACAAGATACCAACGTCGTTGTATAAGACTCCACCAGGAAAATTACCATATCAGCTATCTACTGTCAGCCCAAACATAACAATAAAGAAGTCAACTTCACTAATTTTTTTAAAACACTAGGAACTCGATTTATCGTTGGAGGAGACTTTAATGCAAAACATACAATATGGGGCTCGAGAACTGACATAACCAAAAGAAGAAAACTTTGAAAACCACACAGCACAACAACCTATTTTACCTATCAACAGGGGAACCTACATATTGGCCGTCAGATCCTAATAACATACCTGACCTGCTGGACTACTGCATCGCAAAAGGGCTAGATAGAAAGAAAATCTTAGTTGAATCTTGTCTAGAGATCAGTTCTTGGAGAACCAAAAAGCCATCCCTGTATAGTAACAAAACGGACTGGAATCTCTTCAGAGAAAATTAGACCAACTAATAGCACTACATATTCCACTCAAAACCGAACTTGATGTAGAAGGCGCAGTAACCAATTTAACTAAAGCCATACAATCTGTTGCATGGCAAGCAAGTCCAAACACCTGTCATACTCATATCATAGAGAAATTTACTGTAGTTCTCAAAGATAAGCTATCTGATAAAAGGAAAGCTAGGAAACGATGGCAATTGACAAGGGCTCCAAAAGATAAGTAACGATATAATAAATTAACAGAAGAACTTAAACAGTTACTACATAAAGTAAAGAATGATTCAATACAAGAATACTTTGAAGGTTTAACCCCGACTGGAGCCACAAACTACTCACTCCGGAAGGCCACTCGCAAATTAAAACATCCACGACAGCAAGTTCCACCGATCAGAAAGCAAGATCATACTTGGGCGAGATCAAGTCAACAGAAGGCTCAAAAGTTTGCCGAACACCTTATCACAGTGTTTCAACCAAACCCATCTCAGCTACCTACGCTAGAAGAGGAAATTAACAAACTATTGGAAATCCCAGATCAGATAGCTATACCACTGAAGAAAACAAATCAATTGGAGGTAGAAAGTATTATACAACATGAGATTAATCAAAAAAAGGCGCCGGGATATGACCTCATTACTGAAAAGGTCCTTAGGAATTATCTCAAAAAGGTTAAAAAAATTTCACTTACATATAAAATACTTTCCCTTGTAGTGGAAAATGGCAGAAGTTTTAATGATTTTGAAACCAGGAAAAAATCCAAATGATGTTACATCGTATATTAGCCTCCTACCACTCTTATCCAAAGTCCTAGAAAAAATCATTTTAAAACGAATGAAAACCAACTTCTAGCAATTCATCAATTTGACTTCCGTAAGGACCATGGAACCACAGAGCAAATACATCGTTTGGTCCACCACCTCAACCATGATTTTAAAAATAAACATTACTGTCCCGCAGTAAGTAGATATACGTCAAGCGTTTGATAAGGTTTAGTACACTGGCTTACATTATAAATTAAAATCCGCATTTCCATACCCAGTATTTTCTTTCTTAAAATCTTACCTTACAAACCTTCCGAGTTAAATATCAAGAGCATCACACTGAACTGTTTCCAATCCTGTCGGAAGTACCACAGGGAAGTTATCTCGGATCTGTACTTTATTCCATATATACCTCCGACTTGCCAGAAATAGCTGAAACATCTGTAGCCACATACGCCGATTATACCACAATTTTAGCATTGCACAATAATCCCGATAATGCTCAGTAACCTCCAAATATACCTAAATCAATATGAAGCATGGATAAAACGATGGAGAATAAAGTCAATTAATTCAAATCCGAACGCATCACCTTCGCACTCAAACATGGAAACTGGGGCAGTTTAGTATATCTAAATGCTGCTCCAATTGCAAAAAGGTGCAATAAAATACTTAGGGCTACATCTCGATACACGACTGATGTGGTGCAGTCACATTTTTAATAAAAGAAAACAATCATGGATAAAGTTCAGTAAAATGTACTGGCTACTTGGGAGGAACTTCTCATTATCTATCGACAATAAGCTTTTGCTGTACACATCCATATTAAAACCTCTTTGGACAAATGGAATACCACTTTGGGAGGGCTGCAAGTAAATCAAAGTTCAAAGTCCTAGAGTGATATCGAAATAAAATATTAAGAACGATAGACAACGCTTGTGGTACGCACCAAATACTCTACTGCACCATGATTTTTGCATACCCACAATAAGTCAAGAAATTGAAAAAATTAGTGCCAAATGCAAAGCCAAGATCATGACACATCCTAATCAACTGGTACTCATACTGCTTTGAAGATGCAAATGAACCCAGGAGATTAAAAAGGTTCAAACCATCTGACCTTACCAATCGCTTTACTTAAGTAAGTTTCAATTTAGTCATATTTTTATAGAATACTAGAGGTTGGTTACTGAGCATCACTCTGCATGACGTATATAGTTGTTAAGATATACAGATTGTATACAAATAAGGGGTCAATTAAAAAAATGATAACTGTAACAGAAAAATGGCACAAAATACTTTAGAAAACGATAACCCATTTAATTGCTACCGTATCTTAAAGATTAAAAGCATTGTATCACGATAAAAGTCTTAATTGTATGTTTTAGTTAAATATTTAAGTAAATGTGTTTTTGTCCATTTTAATGTAAAACTCTGAGTACACACATATTGTTTTATATTATATGTTATATATTATATATAGTACCACCACAGTTTTTTCTAATTATATCTAATATTTCTTATGAAGCAACGTGTCACACGATTCTATCAGTTAATGTATCATAAATACTTAATTGCTTAATAGCTTTAGCTTCATTACTAGATATCCCTCTAAAAAAATATTATAATTTATTAATGAAGTATTAAAAAGCCATTATGCGTCTTCTTCGGTCAGTTGCGTATATAGGCCCGACAGCACTACACTTGAGAATTTGCACGTAACCATTTGCGTAACGATCCAGGAATGACGCCTTTCTAGAGCGACGTTTCATTACCTACTTCTGTTTAGCACGTGAGGACCCGCACATTTGTCAGGTAAAAATATACATAATCGTTATGGATCTCTAAGTAGAATTCTTAAACTTTTAAATGCTTCATTTTTTATTATTTATGCCAACAATAAAAAATTAAAGAGACGTTGCTGGAGCAATTATTAAGTGGCGAAGCGAAGCGGAGTCATTTGCTAACTTCATGTTGTCTGTCTGTCCGTCCGTCCGAGGAAAAACTCGAGAACGGCTGGGAATTTCCAAATTCTGTTTTCACCAATCGACAGATGACCAAAATGGCTTATTTGCTAGTGATTTTGAAACTGATTAGTCAAAGGTCAGCGTTAGTGCTTCGCCACTTCGCTATGCGTTGCAAGCCTTGCAGGTTTATTAAATTTCACTTGCATAAATACGTGCGAAAAAAAATGTAATGGTTATCGCATAACAAATATGTACATAATAATAAACATTTATGTCACAAGTTTTATCTGGCTTTTTTGCATTGCTAATTAGGTGTTTTGTTTTCTTTTATAAAAAATATTCAAACAAAATCTGTGTAATTAAAAACATGCTTCATGTCTCATTCTTTTTCTGAATTATCAGTTTCTGAAGTGCATTATCTTATTTACTCCTTTTAATTTTTTATAATCTGCAATTTTTGTTTTTATTTTATTTCACGGTGTTCATTAGGTTTGTTTTTCATTCTGCGAATTTAAGAATTTGAAGCACATTTGCCAGTTTTCCTATACTCCAAATTGATCTTGGTTTTAATAAGTTGCATTAATTATACACCCTTCTTACTACGTTGTAAAAAAGTTTTCTAATACTTGTAAAAAAACTGATTTTCTAAATTTTTCCTCTGCAACAAAGTAGCAATTATAATTTTTGCGTAAGACTATCTGGGATCAATTGCATCAACTCGACTTTGTGCACAAGCTAAGACAAGATTCTCATAAACTGATTGTAGTAATGTCGCTAAAGGAGATTCGTTGCCAACTGTTTGAAAATTCCTTAGGCGAGCGGTTTTGGATGTGCACTGACGCTTGCGATAAAATAATGGGCTTAGCATCTTATCGTGATCGTTCTAAACGTTGAACTGGGTTTGGTGTAATATCGATGGTATTGTGTAGTTTGAATTCGAACCTGGAACGTGTTTACAAAACCTTAAAGCAAAAGTATCAGACTTTTATAATCCACAAATGAGCTTTGTTTCAATAAGACAACGCGCCCATTTATTACGGCACAAAGATCGTAGGAAAAATTGCTGAATTGGATGTAATTGAACCCAATTTTGCGGTTGTAAGGCAATATCAAGGATGGTTTGTTTGGAAGTCAGAAGATTGGTGCCGTGGATACATCCAATTACAGATCGCTGGCAAACAGTCCTTAATAATAATGAACTGTATTTTGAGGAACATTAATTCGTCCATAAATTCACTTTTTGAAAGTGTTACGAAACCTTTAACACTCTAGTATTAGCACATTTCTCTACTACATTTCACAACTGGAAAGTAATTATCTTTGTTGCCGTTTTTCGGTAATCTGTAATAGTCATCACACCATTTCAACTTGTCATTTTGAAAAATTTGGTAAATTTACAGAGAGAATCGCGTTTTGTTTCATGACCAATTTTGTTTCGATCACCATTACTTGATTTCTTTAGCAGTCAGTTTCTACTAAAAACTCTTTGGATATACTTTTCTTAGAAGTTACAATTAAAATTTTTAAGGTCGTTTATATGATCCAGTTCGTGAGGTACAAACACATCGGTTTATGTACGCTCTCAGTGTAATACATAAATTTTATGCCAAAGTATAAATGGAGAACTAAAATTATATTTAATAAGAACAATATGTACTTGTCTTAGCGGAAGATATGCCATGATAAACTAGTCCTGCAAAATGCAAATAACCTTCCGAGTACCACAGGGATCGATCTTGCGACCGACGTTGTGGAATATATACTATGAGGGCGTTTTAAGCTAGGAATCTTTGTCGTTACGGTTAAAGGTGAAGAGAATTTAGAAGAAAAGACAAATTGGGTACTGCAAGCAGTGGTTGGAAGTCAAGAGCCTAGAGTTGGCGATACAAGAATGACATTTCCTAAAGTATGTCTCAATTATCACTGCAGTATACCGTAATAAGAAACTTAGGCCTCAAAATACGCCACAACATGTAATGCTGCAACTGCAAATGCAGAGAGCAGTGGTTGCTATTGGCAAATTGATACCAAATTTAGGAGTCCCCACGGCGAATAAGAACATCGTTCTTAATAGTATAGCAAATTTAATTTGATATGAATGGTTCAAGGTAAGAAAATATAAAAATACAACGGAAAAGTCCAAAAATAAATATCAAGATGCAGGTATGATAACATTTCAATTAATTGTTAACGAAAAAATTTATGGAAATGATCAGAACATGATGGAGCAGAAGAAAGAAGAAGTAAACAAGCGCTTTGGAAATGAGAAAGAAAACGCGAAAAAATGTACGTTAAGGTACAATGGACTTAAAAAGTTAATTTTCGACTCAGCAAAATAAGGTATTTCTTGATTTTGTTTCCGACAGGTCATGGCAGCTTTAGTAGCTGCAAGTACTATGGAAAAATAAGTATTTAAATACACACACATTTCTAGTACAACAGATTATCGATCCCAAGAGAAGTAGGAGATGTGATAACTGTAAAATAATAAATGTAATATGTAATTCAACAAGTAAGCTTTACATAATTTACATATGATTGTTGACAAAATAAGACAAGAATACGATCAGAGAACTGCTATACTCGATTTTTTTGCGCCAGAAAAATTCCTGTAGATATTATTGCGTGGTTTGGCTACAGAAAGACCTAAGTTTACCACGTAACCTAAAGAAAGAGAAAACTGCTAACAACGTAAGCTGATCGCAAAATAAGTGATGAATTCGTCTGTAAACTGAAAGAGAAGATCGATCAAAATTAGGGCGGAGCATTAGTGACCTGCCAAAAGCAATGTGCGTAGGGGTCGACGATCAGTCTAGCAGTGCATCAGGACCTGCACTACAAATCTTTCGTCCTGAGAAACTGCCAACTGTTGATTGAGAAAATCAAGATGGACAAGAAGGTTCAAATACTGCTGAATGAAACCAAGCATGACAATGTTAGTTTTCTGATATTCTTTTCTGACAACCAGAACTTCATCCAGGACAGAAAGGTAAATTTTAAAAATGACCGTTGAATCTGCCAACATGTTTCTAAAGTTCCTATCGTCATGCGTACATAATTTGTTTTTATTTGTGATAGTGTTAAGGCTTGTGAGCAGTCAAAGGAATGTCATGGCATCTCACTTTGACAAAGGCCTGAAGGTGACTGTCGACAGCTATACCAACCTGGTAAAAAGACTTGTCAATTTCTGGGTGAGAAAGGCAAGCTATACAAAAATTTGTATTACCACTGGTTTTCCGACTTATGGCCACCCCCTAGCTCCGTCTGCAATTCTTTGACTACTACGCGTGAGGCGTGGTCGAGGCGAAAATCAATGAGAAGCATTATAACCCACCACGGACATGTTAAGGTCCTTTATCATGGAGGTAATGACACAAGGAGAAATTTGCGTTAGATTTGTGTTAAATCCCGGCTCGGGAAGGTCGTGACGGTTGATGGGGGCTATAATGAGTAATACAAGGGGGCGCGCGGCAGACGCATGGATTTGAAAAGGTCATTGCTCCCTTCCTAACGGTCTTAGAAGATTTGAAAGAGGGTGATAGGAAGTTTATGTTTCACTCGGTTTCAGTCACTATAATGGAGTCGTCCGTTCAACAACGCAATTTTTGTATGCAGACCTATTTGTCGAATGCCAGCTAGATCATCAGCGTGCAGCGTGACTTCCATTTAAAGTTCAATATCGCCCCCAGTGGCCGAGTTCCCGATTGAAATCGAATTCTCGCGTGGGTTAATGCATTCCAGGATACCGGAAATGTGTCCACAATAAGGAGGCCTCAGAATACCATCATTGCCCCAGAAAACACCAAGAAGGTTCGCAATTCAACAACCTCCCAGGCGTTCAATTCGAAAACAGGTAGGTGCCCTTGGCACTTCAAAACGTTCTATTTAACGAATCGTTAATGAACATCTTCATTTGCACCCCTATAAAATGGTTGTCGTTCAACCAGACAACTTGCTAGTGAAAACATGCTTGTTGCGTTGCCTCGAGACGAGCCACATTTTCACCTCAGTGGATGTGTCAGTAAACAGAATATGCGTTATTGGAGGGATACGAAACATAAGGAGCTCCAGCAGAGGCCCCTGCTCTCCAGCAGGGTGACAATATAGTGTGCAATTTCAAGAATTGGGATCATCAAACCTTTTTTTATGGAGAAAATGATCGAGCAGCAACAATCACTTCTATACGTTACCTGACCATGATCCAGGATTTTTTTTGTCTGAATTGGAAGGGATAGAGCTGGAAGACGTCTGGTTTCAGCAGGTCGGGGCCACAGTCCACACAGAAAGGGTTTGCATGAACTTTTTGCGAGACAGATTCCCCGGGCGCCTCATCTCCCTAAGAGGCGATTTTTTCTGTGGGAATACTTAAAATTCCTTGTATGCAATAATCGTCCCAGGACCTTAAAAGCTCTCAAAAACAACATTCGAGCCAAAATCGCTGAAATTCCTGTGGCAATGCTTCAAAGAGTGCCCGAAAACTTCAGAAAAATCAATGTTTAGAGTGTGAGGGGCGCCATTTCGGCGATACTTTGTTCAAAACCATGCAAACTTAAATTTCCCATGATAATGAATCAGGAAAAAAATAAAAAAATGGTCATTTTGTAACAGTCTGCGTTTTATTCTATTTTCAAATCCATGAGTCTGCCGCGCGCCACCCTGTATGATTTTCAAATATTACTTACTTTAATTGTGCTAATTTAATTTTTCTTGTGTTTTAATGTCATTTGCATTGTTTATTAATTTTCTAGATTTACCTATTAACTAACTATAATTCCTCACAATTAATTTTAATCGAATTTTTTAAAAGTTTTCTTATAAGTAACTGCAATGTTATAAACATTGACTATCTTGCTTGTTTTATAAATATTTTATTTCTAATATGTTTGATTAAGTGCATTAAATAACTAAATATAATCTTGTGGTAGGTATCGTCATGTTGTCCAAACAACAAGTGAAAAACATGCTGCGTGGTTGACTTACTGCTGATAATTTGTTAGTTTTATATTTCGTGGAAGTTGAATCACGTATGTAAAAACACAATAAATAATTTAGAATGTGCTGCAAGCAATATAATAATAAAAAAATGTATGATTTGAACTTATTGTTAGATTTTAAATTTCTCCTAATTAACCATTCTAAATAGTTTTAAGCGACCGGAAAATTAGCAAAATCAATTAACGTTCACAATTTTCTGATTATTATAATTACACTCTCATTTACAGGAAAATTGCTAATTTTTTCGGTGCAACGTTTGCATTTTAAATAAATGTTCCAGATAATTATATTTGTGGTGCTCTTTTTAATTTATGATTTAATCGTATCACTACCACAGAACATGATCTTACATAACAAACCTTCTAGAAGCTACAGCTGATATCTAGTGAGCATTAAGAAATAGCCACACAAAAAAATTTAAATAGCCTTACCTAGCAGATCTTTCAACAGGTTGCAAATTATTTGATTTGTACAAGTATTGCAAATTTTATGGATAGAATAAAAGGGACAACGGCAAAACAGCGAGTGAAAAATTAAACGGTCAAAGATCATAGTGCAAAAGGCGACCGGGGCGTCTCCAACTGAAATTGCTGCAAAAATAAACAGATAAGGCTGAACGTAAAATTCCATTCTGTTGCTTGGGCAATGTGAGCCCTTACAGGAATTAAATTTATGAAAAATTAATTATTTAAAAAATTATATGTGAGTACGTCAGAAATTTTTATTTATATAAAAATAGAAACTTTTACGTTTGCATTTTTTAATAATAATTATTAAAATTATCCATGCCTTTAATTGATCTTTATTGAACATTTAATAGTTTATAATAATAGAATGTAATATTTTTGTATCAGGAGTTACAAATTTGTATTTTATATAAAAAATGGTACACATTTAGATAAACCAACTTTTTGTAATTATATTAGTTTTTATTTTTATCGTTAGAAAGAACAACGACCGAACACGCTTGATAGCGTTAAATTAATCTTTCTTTTTTTATTTTAGCCAGGAAGATTGTGTAATTGTCCTTTTTTATGTGTTTTTAACTGTACAATACTATTAATTTTAACTGATAAATATTTGCTTTCAGATACTATTTTAATTTTTAATATTGCTTATAATATTTCTCTTTAAAAATTACAAAGTTTTAAAATAAAATACGTTAATTATTAATTACTCAATGTTTGGACTGAAATACTCTTCTTTAGCATGCGAGATATCTTATACCTAAACCAGATTATAAGAAAATTTAGACGATTCGATTTTTTTATAGAAGTTCTATTGAGTAGTTTATATTTTACGATATCTGACAGTAATTGACTATTAAAATAACATTTATGTGTTGTTGTTTTATCACTTTAAAAGTGGCCTGACATAACGAGAACACAGAGGTTTATTTGCAAGGCATACTTCGAGGTGTTCAAATACTGTTCTCATGATAGAAGGTGATCCACAACTGACCATCACAGAATTAGCACAGTAGCCTTCGTATTGTTCAATCCATCAATAATTCTTTGAATAGCTAAATATACACATGCAGATTTCAATGCCAGAAATTAGGAAGGTAAAACTTGATGCATTGTTTATAAACAAAATTGTCTAATAATATAACAATTTTTGGGGTATTTTAGAATGGCTCTAAAAGTGTTTTTTGTAGTAGAAGATAGAAGACTTTGTTTAAAATACGCAATCAACTTCAGTGTTAAATTATTTTTGTTTATACTTAAAGAAGATGTATGAATACTTAGAAAATATTTTTTGCTTTGTTATAGCTGTGAATTTATTTTGCGCAATATTTTGTTAATATCGTAGGTTTACAATGTTATAACTAAGATTAAGATCAACTTATCGAAGCACAAGAATTTGGAATCTACCACCAAACTATTGAACAATCGATTCTGGTAAAAAAGTGTATTTTTTGTTGATTCACCGCTGATGAAAACGATGGATTCTACGAGGCTAAGATTCTGCATTCGTTTTTCATTCGAATTGATGTGGCAAGAAGGCGATGTCGTATGGCAAATCTTTTAAGGTTTTATTTATTTTAACTTAATCTAAGTCTACGACAAAATGGAATAAAAAGATAAAAGAGAAACTAAAAAACTAAAAATTTTAGCAGCATTCAGCTGTGGCTTTTTCCGATCAATGCAGCTCTTGTTGTATCGGTGATAAAATTAAAGAAGCGCGTCAGGGTTTTTTTATTTTAAATCGACGGATGATACTTCAATAAAATTCTGGTGCTACTGATCATAAACAGGTTACTAAGAAAGGCGGACTATTGTAATTGTTATTGTTTTTTGAATAAATTCGTACGCAAAATCAACACATTTGCAGCCGAAATAAAACTTTTTTCTTGCTCTATATCCAATCTTTAAAACGGAAACGAGTGCTGATACCACGACTGCAAGCGAAATGATAAAATTGAGTCCGCTAGGTTAAATCCTTAAGTGATAATAATGTTCTTTTCAAGTACGTACAATTAAACCTTAAATGTAGAGTCCGGTAGGGAAGTATTACATTTAAAAAACATAAAGCACAAAAAAAATGTAAATCAGGCGTGAAAAATGATGACGACTGTTTTTGTTCAGGCATTGTTGCAGGCGGGTAGAAAAATTGTCTATACATCTTTCGATCATAGCTCGTGGAATTTCTCGAATTTGTCGAGCTATGACTTCCAAAATAACTTCAAGAGTCTATGGTCTTTCAATATAAACCTGAACTTGTAGGTGGCTTCATAATAAACATACGCTGAAAGATTCTGTAACCGAGGAGACCACTCGACATTCCGCTCAATGAAATGAGGCTTCCTGGAAAAAGTTTCCTTAAAAAACATGGATTCTGTTGTTGTATGACAAGTAACCCCATCCTGTTGAAACCAATCTTTATCGAGAGCAATCTGATATCTTCTTAATTCAGATTGGGCTATTCTGCACAACACAATTACACTCTCATTGTGTAGAGGCCCTTAATATATTTTTTAGGATTATCTTTAGATTAGTATTGTCAATTTTGTTTCTTTACAGCACCCGATAAATGAAAATTAATCTCCTCACTTGTTATCAGAATTCAGTCACTTTCCAGGGTTTCCAGCACCGTTTCTGCGAACATAAACCGCCATACCTAGTCATTTTCCTTCCGTTATTAAACCACCATAATTTTGTAAAGATGAAAGTTCAAAATTCTGCGAACTGACCTCCCTGATATGCGCAAAGTGTACCGCTGAACGGAGGAGGCTGGTTTCCACAGTCTGTTTTGATGTTTTTCGGTGTTCTATTGATTAAATCACCTCCCTGAGATGTTTCAAGCCTTGTAGTTAATCTCGTTCTAAAGTTGTTAAACAATTTCAGTATTATTTGGCGAAATAGGACGGCACTGCATTGACCAACACTGAAGTGAGTTCGCAATCTTCACCTGAACGACAGGTTGCAGCAAAGATGTAAATAAAGTTGTTAAATCATCTACGGCTACTTAAATAACAACTAACGAGTGTATATCATTTGTTGCGCATGCGCTAGTTCTCCTACCATTAATGTTATACCTATATCAAAAACGTAATACCTCCCAGTCGAGCCCTGTATTCATAAATAATATTCAGAAAACAAATAACCATAAAAATGTTTCCTGCAGGAAGGTAAATATAAATAGTATGCCACATATAATACCAAGCATGATGCAGTTCTAGCCAGTAACAAATAGACAAATGCCACACATCTACGCGGCACAATCATTAAATAGTTCGTTGTTTGTAAATAACCTCCCACTAAAACAGAAACAATATAAATCATATATACAAAATCTATACCACCAGTTGCAACAATATACACAACAGCAGTAACATCCTTGTCACCTCAACACCTAATTATAAAGAATGTTACGTATCAACTAGTGATGAGAAAATTGAAAATCCAACTAAAAAATCCATAGCAAATGGTGAAGAATAGCAACACTTACATAATTCAGTGAACAGTGAAGACATTAAAACGAAACTTACGTGGCTTGGGCATCGAGTCACAAATATTACTAATGTAAAACACGTACTCTTTCTTAATCTAGCTGAGAATAATGAAAATGTAAAATCGACTGACGTAAAAAATATAAAAATATAATACAATTCCCAAGGTGCCACCTGTAAGGGAATACAAAAACTTATTACAACAAATCATTTGTGTGTATAAAATGGGAGCATCACGCACATTAAGATTACTTACAAAGGTAGTCGAAACATCAACCCTACTAAACTCCAATCAGTATCAACAAATACACTTTAACCACCAGGTTACATGCAAAACTAAGGAAATAAGAAATGAATCATACATAACTATATCTTAAGTACTTAGGCCTAATCATATGTACTATTTGGAAATCCATAAAAAATTTGAACAATTTTATAATAACAATTTCTGTAATTAACAAAACAACACCAACTGTTGGAGCTTGAACAAAGTATAACAAACAATAAGAAAATTTGTTTCCAAACCATCTCATTAAAGTATTCGGTCTATATAGAGCACCTATCCGGATATAGGAAAAAATGAATTCTTAAAGCAACCGATTAAAAATTGTCATAGATTGCATTAGAAGTTGAATACCATAAAATCACCAGTAGTGAACTTAATGGAAACAATACTAAAAGTAGTTCTACTTACAAACCTATTTAGTGCCATTTTCAGATTTAGTCATTGGTCAACACGATTAAAAGTAGCATACATTACTATGATATTCAAGTATGGTAAAAATCCAACGGAAATATCCTCATACAGATTGATTATTTTGTTATTTGTTTTTAAGTAGAGGAAGATTTATTAGCAGATACTTGGATTCGTGCCTATCGATTCGGATTTCGAGAGGAACAATAAACAATCCAAAATTTTTTAGTTATAAAAAAACCAGACCTTAGATAACGTCTGGCACGGTAGTCTGACAAAAAAAAGGCAAAAGTCATATTTTAATTTAATACAATCTTAGTTTTTATAGGCAATAGTAACACATTTGGTTTGCTTTTAATAAATGCCGAAGTTATACAAGGTAGCGTTTTAGGTCCATTATTATACGTCCTGTACATGACAGATTTACATGGGCACGTTTGTAGATGACACAGTAATCCTCACTAACTACGAAAACCCAGTGGCAGCTGCTAGCTATGTACAAAATCACCAAAATGAGCGTCAACAATAACTTTTTAAATGGCGCATGAGAGTTAATGGACAAAAATAAAAGAAGAGTACTGCTCAATTTTGCAAATTAATAATTAAAGCATTCCAGAAGTCGACGCAACCTAACTTGAAAAGGGTACATTGCTAAAAAATGTGAATTAATAGATCTGAAAATGCCACAACTAAATTGGTTAATAGGAAGAAGATCGAGATTTTTACTGGAAACTACGTTGCTTATTTAAAAAGTGATAAAAAACCCATTTACATTTTAAAGTACTTTACATTCAAAATGTTACCAATAAGAGAAGCAGCAAACATTATCATCGACTACTTTCACACAGCAACCGTTTGTTGGGACCGCTTACCTTTAGCGCTAAGAATAGAAGATTGTCATTCCTGACCCTTAAGTCTTAAGTAGGAACCACAGTGGTGCAATCCTAATCATATAATATAATTATATTATTATATTTTGTTATGTATGTAGATTCAACTATGCAGAGGCATCAACTTAGCTCAGAAAATGTAAATTTTAATTGCTGGTTAAATTAACTAAAAACCCGTTTAATAATAATTTTGTTCTGGAGTTCTTCATTGCCTTTCACATTATTTAATTTTTCCAAACCCTAACCACCACAATAAACGTCAAAATTAAAATAAAATCTCCTTAGTAAACACACATATAGTGTAAAAGGGTAAGAGGGAAACCTATTTGTTTGTATCAATGACAATATATGCAATTTAATTACAATAATTGAAAACAGTCCAAGCAACATCTAATAAGAAATAATATTTAAATACAGTGAATAAATGTTTCAATTTGAAATTTTAAGATAGTTATGTACTGCTGCTACTTGTCTATATGGTTGAGTACACGTGGTCCTCCCAAAAAAACATAACAAAAAATTTATAAATCTGGTAAAAATGGTACAAGATACAAGAAACTCCGTGCCTAGCCTTAGTCTCTTTTAAAGAAAGTATTTAGAGCTCACTTACTTGACCGTGGTGAAATTTTTAGACACTTACTTCAGCAACCTGGGGTTTTTGTTTCTAAATCGTTTCTAAATCCGCGTTTTATTTTTGGTTATGGACTTGCTGGGGAAATCTGGTTCACTGGTAGCAGTTTAGGGCAATTCTTTGGCAACTGTTCTGGTAACAGTAATCGTGAAGCGAATTTCGCCGAGATCTGATCTTTTGTCAAAATTTTATACTTTATTTCTTAGTTCTAGTTCTCGAACCATCGCTTTCGATTCTTGTTGATTATAACCTATAGACGTTTAACATTTTCGGTATTCTGATACACTACGTTTCCGAAAACTTTTGGAATAATCTAAATAGTTTTGAGAGTGGATGGTCCAGCTTCGCACAATTTTCATACAGATTCGCTGCGCTTAGGCATTGCAAACCCAATGACCACGCACTGTAAATCCTCACTCATCAGCGTTTAACTCCAAAGTGACATAGCCAGTGAAGTTGTCTTTATTCACGCATGCGAATTATAGTCCACCCTTATCGGCTGCTAGGTTATATAGCGCTCGCGCAATTGTTTTTATTATATTAACATTACCTTGATACATTCAATCCTCATTCAATTAAGTTACAAACCAGCATCAACTGAACCTTATAAAATTGATGGAGAACAGAACTTTTTTTTGGCAAGTTTGTATATTTTCATATTTGTGTGTATTACCCCATAAAATCTATCGAACATGTATGTTATCCTTGATTATGTAATGTGTGTGATTTACTTAAAGATATGGTCATATTTTTTTAGGTTTTGTGTTTTATATTTTTTTAATGTTTACATGAATTGTGTGAATTTACTGGTTTGTACTTATCTTTCAAGAAAATGGTAACCTTGGAAAATTTCGACTATGCCGAGAATTTTTAAAGTTATTAATTTTTAGTATTCACATGCAACCTTTTTTGGACTGCAGAAACAAGTGTATTCACAAATAATTTTTTTTTGTCTTTTTTCTATTATATGTTTGCTATTCTCATTCTCTTCCATAGTGTTTTAAAGATATGTTTTCTGTTTTACTATTTGTCACCTTTCTATTATTTATCTTTTACGCTACCAGTTCATAACTACTTTGGGACAACTTTTAAATTTATTCTTATTACTTCAATGTCATATTTTCCAATAATCTTTAATTAATATTTCCAATGTTATCTCCTCCATATCTCTTTTGTTTGTTTTTTACTCTTGCGTGTGTATTATAAATTTCTTCTATTTCTCCATATGTTGTAACGCTCTCCACAATAACGTTATTTTTTTGTGAGATTTTTATTATATATGAGCCTATTAAATGGTTTTGTTGCTTTTCTTCTTTTTGCTAATTTGTCATTTATATCCGCATTTATGTCTTGTTCTTGGTTTTATTGTTTAGCTACTCATTATAGCATGCTGTTAATATTTAATTTTTTGTTTTAGTTCTATATTGAATATTTTATTTTTTTATTTATCTTTGGTTATATATCTTTTTTTGCTGGTATGAAAAGTTGAAGCTTTCAATTCTTCAATCGGAGCTTTTGTGCTTCCTTATTGATATTTATCTGTTATTTTTTATATATTAACAAAAGTTTCTATTAACATATGTTGTTTTGATCCGTACTGCAGCTGTCTCTAAATCCTTATATTTTCAGTTTTCATGTATTGGTCTTTTCTAACAATCATCAAGTGAATAATTGATCTAAACCTGTGTTGTGAATTAATGTATATCTGTAAATGTCTTTATGCTTGAAGGATGACTATCAATGAATGGCTATAATCAGCTTAAGTGCTTTACCTAGGGAGAGCAAACTCCTTTCATTTTCAATCACCATCTCCATACCTCCTCGCTTTTGTACTATTTTTTCCTTCTAACACTACCGTTTAAGTCTCCAATTATTATAATTCGTCTTGTGTACCAGCATTTTTTATTTATTTATTGAGTATATCAAAAAATTCTTCTTTTCATTTATTCGTATGTTGTCGTATATAACACATACACATATGATTGCCATTTTTAGTCTTCGTAATTTTATTTTAACTTTTAACAGTTCTTCATTGACCTTTGCTCAGAAATATAGCTTACCCCTATACTTTTTAAAATAAGCATTGTTTGCTTTTTTATTCTTTTACACTCCAGTTCATATCTGAATGTAATTTATATATGTTACTGCTCTGTGCTTTTTTCTTAGTTTCTTTCAGTATTACGACATCAAGATTTATCTTTTCTGTCATTACTTCTTTTCATTATATTATGTGTATAAATAAGTTCTCAGCTTTAGATTTCGCAGGACGCAAATCACCGTTTACATGTAACGTATTAGTTCGCCCTCTTGCGGTTTTAAAGCAATGACATTTGGTCTTTCGAAACATCATGCAATTTGGCGTTTGACGCACATGATCTCAATAAACAGCTGTGTCACGATGGCAATCACAAAAGAGCAAATTCGATTTTCTGTCCACTTCGCGTTTCATCTTAAGAAAAACGCTGCTAAAGCCACCGAAATGATTTGTGCTGCATATGGTGAGAATGTTGTAAGTCATGCAACGTGCAAAAAGTGGTACTAAAGATTTTGCGGAGGAGAGTTTAGTCTTGAAGAAGGCTGGACGCCTTCAAACATTTGACACGGATGAGCTGCAGACATTGCTGGATCAAAACAATGCGAAAACTTAAAAAGAGCTTACAGAACAGCTTGCCGTCACTCAGCCAGCCATTTCCATACGTTTGCATGCAATGGGTAAGATATAAAAGGAAGGCAGATGGGTTCCGCATAAACTGTCCGAAGACAACAAAAATCGACGGAGTGACACCGCACTCTATTTGCTTTCAAAGAACCGAAAAAAGGATTTTCTGCATAAAATTATCACGGGCAACGAAAAGTGGATCTTGTACGACAATCCCAAGTGCAAGAAATCATGGGTAGACCCTGGCAAACCTTTGACATCGACTCCAAAGCCCAATATCCACGCCAAAAAGAATTTGCTCTGTATCTGGTGGGATTGGAAAGGTGTGCTGTACTATGAACTCTTGAAACCAGGTGAAACAGTTACGGCGGATCGCTACCAACAGCAACTCATCAATTTGAGCGACGCAATCGAAAAAAAGAGGTCATTTACTGGACAAGAAAGTCGCAAAGTCATCCTGCTCCATGATAATGCCCGACCACATGTTGCGAAGGCGACGCAAGAACACATCTTCGTGTTAGGCTGAGAACTTCTCCCACATGCGGCGTATAGCCCAGACATGGCCCCTTCCGATTATCATTTATTCCGGTCGTTACAGCATCACTTGGCTGATACGCACTTCAAAACAGAAGAAGAAGTCCGAAAATGCATCGATAACTTTATCGTCTCGAAGACGGTGAGCTCCTATCACCAGGGAATCGCAAGCTACCCGAAAGATGGCAAAAGGTCATCGATGCCAACGGAGAATACTTCGATACTTAAGCTTTTTTTTGTTTGTTTTTAAATAAAACTTTAATTTTGCAAAAAAAAGCTAAGAACTTATTTATACACCTAATACATCATACGTACTTATCTTTAGTGTATTCTCCTTTATTTTACTGTTGCATCTTCTTACCTGTTTGTGGTCGAGGCTTGAAACTGAGTCCTGAGAACTTTGAGCAGAACCTCTATATGAGGTGGGGTTTGTTTTAGCGTTTTTTATTCTTAAAATTTTTTATATGTTAGGCTGCTAAAATCTAATGCTTTAACCGCCACACTTTGAAGAAACCTGTACCTCAGACCCCCCACTTTGGGTCAGACGCTATTAATTTTTTTTTGGGAAAAAAACGCAAACATTGTCAAAGCAATGTTTTCTAAAAAAAAGCTTACTCCTAAAACCCCCGCTATTTTTTAACTTGACTTAGGACAGGTTTTGGTGTGTATAACGTTCAAAATAAGTTTTTTAAGTTTTCTTTTGGGAAAGATAATGCCATTTACTTTTGATTATTAGCCTGTGGAACTTATAACGAGCAAATACACCTACTGCAAAATATATCCTCTACCCAAGATTTTATATCAGTTATCTTCTTATAGCAAAAAAATAAAGATTTTTAGTTTCATACGTATACGAGGTGTGGTAGAAAAGTAATGAGACTGATTTTTTATTTACCAAAGTTTTTATTTTTTTCAAACATCAATGTTATCCCCTTCAAAGTAGTTCCCTTGGGCAGCTACATACCGATCGAGACGTTATTCCCACTGTTGGTAGCAGCGCTAGAAGTCTTCAACCGGTATGGTCTTCAATATGTCCGTTATACTCTTTTGGATGTTTTCTAAAGTCCCAAAATGACATAAATAAATCTTACTCATTAACGATTCTGTCGAGAAGATCAAGACACTTGTTTTTTCGAATGTCCTTCTGCTCAATTGTGAGGTTTTTTGGCACCATTTTGGCACAGACCTTTAGCATGTGCAAAGTTCAGTCAAAATTTGATGAACGGTAAATCTGTTCAAATTGAATTGTTCACTCAACATTCTTAATGTTAAACGACGGTCTGATCTCACAAGAGTGTTCACACGTTCGATGTTTTCGTCGGTTTTTGAAGTTGAAGACCTCCCTGACCGGTGTTTATCTTCAACGTGTTCCCTGTCTTCCAAAAATGATTTGTGCCAGCGAAAAACTTGAGCTCGGGATAAAGAATGTTCCCGATAGGCCTGTTTTAACTTTTTAAACGTGACACTTGCCGATTCTCCAAGCTTAACACAAAATTTAATGGCACAACGTTGCTCCAAATTCCGCTGTTCCATTTTGCGTGACGCACAACCAAAATACAACTTCACTAATAGCAGTCACAAAAATCACGTAGTTAACGGAACGAGCTGAAACTCGCACCAATCTATGGAAGAGTATTTATACACGTGCTCTATCAAGGACAACAGCGTAGCGTTGCCAGATCCCTTGCAGTGTTGCCAGTCTCATTACTTTTCTGGCACATCTCGTAGAATTCAAAAACAACTACGTCTTTTAAATGCATATTAAATCTTACTTTCTACTTTCAGACAAAACATTCTAATATGACGATTACTCTAAAATTAAAAATATTATTTTGTCTCTTATTTCAATTTAATTTAGTTCTTACACACCTTTCAAGTAACTACTACTAAATAAAACAGCTAAAATTTTGTAGATGACGACATTATCAAATGACAAGCACAGAACATTAAATAAACAAATATGCCAATAAATAAAATTGTTCTGGAGTTACACTTGTTAATTAAGGAAATATATGCGGAATACCGATATGTTTAAGGTTAAAAAGGTTTCTACAAGATAATTACTGTAAAATATGGTGGGCACCGACACACACATATAAAATTTATCGGTTTACATATACCTTAAAGATTCCCTCCACGATAAAAATTTTAAAATAAAGTTTCAATTGTTCTAAACTGCTTATTATATTCAATTTGCTTTGGTAATGCTTTTTGTTAAAGAAACAAGTAACTGTTGAGTCATACACACCAAAAGAAAAATAGAGAACCGGGTAAAACCGTTGAATCATAAGCCTAGCGCTTTATTTACGTTTTTATTTATTGAATATCTCTGAAATGCAAATGAAACTGTTGGACTGTGTGTTGTACAGTATTGTTTATTGCATGTATTAGTATTAGTTTTGTTTTCAAAAAATTGGATTTGCTGAGCACTAAACTATAGTATTTTTAAAAATATTTCTTGTCTTTCTCAAATGCTATTTAAGTTTTTAAAATATATTGTGCTTAGTTTTAATGTCCTGCGCTGTTACCAACCACTTTTCCAGGATGATTTGATCTGCACATATAATATTTACTAATATAACTATGGTCAGACAAATGTTGCATGTGTAGTTTGCATCTTATAATGTAATTGCAATAATACCAAAATCTCGGCTTTAAAAATTGATGACGCACTTCATTTACAACCTCTAGAACCGTTGTTGCTAACATAAAATTTTTATTTACAATGTTTAAACACTTTATTACCGTAGCATAAAGAAAATGCAATATTGGTGCGGAGTTGATGTACTGATGGCATCGGTTCAGTCTAAGTTAATTCTAATACTAGAAAAATTGGTTTAGGACCCAAAGTAGGAAAATAATAAATTACTTACAAACCATGCAACAACAAAGACGGAATAAATAGAATAGAAAGGTGTGTATATTTGCATAAAAATGCTGGTACAAGGCTTGAATGAAAAGAAGAAGGTAGAGCTCTTATATTTAAACTAAATTTAATAAACTTTTAACTTTATAATATTTAGATGTTAATTTATGATGAAACATGGACGTAAATTTGTGGTTAAAGAAGAAAAGAATTAGAATATTTTTTAATATGCAAAAGAAAAAATGTAAATTTAAAACCACAACCAACGTTAAATTTGTAGCAATATATAGTATATTCTAGTAGAAGGTGTCATAAGTATAAAAAGAAAATGAACAAAATTAAAAATACGTACAACCAAGAAACTTGGACAGGACCATACATTTGAAAATAATCAACAACAATAACAAGCACAATAAAAAAATTATATGCATCAATATACAATAAATTTATTAAGTTACTGTTTTAACTTATAAATTTATTACTAATATTCTAAATAATTATTTTAACACCTTTTGTAAGTTAGTTTTTATTCTTTGTTCTATTTTAAAATCAATCCCTTTTTTCTTCAAACACTTTTTCATTTTGGTAGTACTAGAAGGTTGCTTTTAGAATTCCTACATGTTTTTAAGCTTTATAGCACATATAGCTCTTTCCTGATTCATCGTGGAAATTTTGGGGCCGCCGCTAAAGGACTAGAGACAAAAACTTTAGAACTGCTTAACCATTCAGGTAGTGTATTTTCGTAGACTATTCGGTTGTTTTTCGCCTGCAAACTTTTACGAAATTGTGAAGTGGTGAATAGATGTGCATAAAATTATGTGCCTCTACGTGATTCTTTGTTAAGGTGAGGATTACTTTATTCCTGACGCAACTTAGTACATCATTTTTCAGTTTAGCCTAATATAGCAACAATAAGCAGCACTTGTTTCAGTTTTTAGTTCTAAAATTTAAATCATAAGTTAAATTTATCTGTGGTGACATCCAAATATATTTTGAATTAAATTCTTATATTTCAATAAAGATTTATTTCACTTATGACTGAAGAAAAATAAAGTTAATATAGGGTTCTACCAAAAGTTGATTTCAATAGTCGTCTAGATATGGTAGAATTAATTTTGTTTATATTTAAGAGTTGGATACAGTTCTTTGTATATTTTTAAATGTGAAAAATCAAAGGAAGGCATTTGCAACATTTTATTGCATTGTTTAAAAAAAGTCAACATTGTTAACGATACTGCAACGAGATTTTTACAGTTTTGTACTTTATTTGTGTGGAAGGTTTAAAGCTGATGACGTTAGTCTCGAAGACAAAGATTACATCGGCTGTCCATTCACTATTGGAGCTCAACAAACGATACATATACAATACCGTTCGTAAATTGGCATACGTTTTAAGGAGTCTTAGAACAACGATACACAACCATCTCAGAAAACACGACTACGTCAGTTGCTGTAAAGCATGAGAGAGTATAATGATACAACCTCAAATTAATTTTTTATTGAAATCACGACTTTTGGTTTTAATGGCAGCTTGTCAGATTCTGGGTACACTTGCAAGAAGTTTTTGAGGAATTCCCGGTTGATTTGATTTAACAAGTTTAATCGTTATAGGCGATAATAGGGCTTTTTTAGCATTCTGTCAATTTCCGCCCATAGGAAACATATTTGGCGATTGGGACAACCCTGTTGCTGCTTTACCGTTAAATAGTTCGTTCAATATTAAAAATAGTTTGAACCATTACCTTGGAATATCAATTCTCAACTTTTTAGCCCAAAAAAATACGTAATTTTTAAGTATATTATAAACCACCTCCTCAAAACTAACCCCATATAGTAATACTTTAATTATCATGCTTTACAGAAGGAAGAAGACAGATTGTAAGTTTTGACCGCATATTTTGCGTTTGGATCCCAACTCCTCAAATTTAGATTTGTCTACAAGATAGTATATAATATAATAATAATGGTACGGATCTAACGCCCCGCGCGGGAGCACGGCCTGCAGACTGAGAAGTTAAAGCTCTCACATGTTCGCTCACTGAATGAAATTGTTTAATAGACTAATCTTTATAGGCATGTATCTCTTTAGCAGCATTCAGTTTTTTTTTTGGTACCTACATTGAATTTGTGTGGTTTTAGTTGATTTTTGCGGCAACAGCCGCCACTCTAAGGAGCTTATTTTGTTTGCTTGGTGTTACTATGTGTATATCTTTCCGAACAGTGGTAGTTTGTGGCCTCCAGCTTTGTTTTCTACCAGTACAAACTTCTACGTCCTTCTTTTGTTGAAGAGTTCTAACATCATCATATAAAACTTTTACTTTTCTTGCAATTTAGTGAAGTAAATCTTTTTTCCTTCTAAAAGTACAAATTCTAGCACGTTTTTCAACGACAAGTCCTTTTTTGAGTTTCGCCATTGTCATATTACACAATTTATTTAATCAAATATCTGTTGTAGTCCAAAATTCTCAATGCATAGAAACAAAATGGCATAAACTAGTGTAATTTGAATTACTTGCTAAAAATGCCAAACTTAGAAGCAACCCCCAATAATTATAAAAATGGAATTGAGAAAACTATGTAGAAGTTATCAAGCAATCTTTATTCAAGTGTTTCTAGCTATAGTTAATTATAGTAGAAGGACTAAATAAAATTAATTTCTAAACAAATTAAAACTACAACAATTAAGATTAAGTTACAAATTGCAAGAGTCTTAAACTTTATTAACACGTATAGCTAATCGAAGGAATCGTAAGGATCACAATACTTAAAGTTTGAAATCAATTTATTTTTGTACAGAATTGTTGGGATAAATCCAAAATTTTTATAGGTTATTGTGTTGGAAGAACCGAAAAGCCGTCTGATGTGCATACGCAATGCCCTATTAGGCAACACATCAAGTTAGCTTCGCATAATTAACATCTTACAATTGTCGCCAAGATAAGCCTAGAATACAATTGCAGAACTGATATATTTGAAGCCTTTTACGACGAAAAATCGCCAATAGAAATTATTGCGTGGTTTGACTACAAAAAAAAATCGGTTTATGACTTAGACGAAAAGTACAATGAATCTGACCATTCGGAAGAGGTAACTGGTGATAGATCAACTCACAGCAAGCGATCTGATTTTAAGAGAAATGATAAATTAGTTCGCAAAGTAAAAAAGATCAATCATGTTCCTGGACGGAGCATGACTAACCTGGCAAAAGAAATGGACGTGGTGAAGTCAACGGTTAGTCTAGCAGTCAATCGTCAACTGTTGAGTGAAAAAAAAACAAGGTGGACAGGAAGTTAAAGACCGAAGCAGTGTTAAACGTCATCAAGTACTACAGAGCTGGCTTTCTGAGATTGTTTTCAGATGAAAAAAAATTATTCGCTAAAATTATCATTGGATTTGCCAAAATGTTTCTATGCCTACCGTCATGTACACAAAGTTTCTCGCAACTACGATGGTGTTAAGGCTTGTAGGCAGCGGAGGGAATGTTTTAGCGCCCCACTTCTTTAAAAAAGATCTGAAGGTGTTTGCTGACATCTATATACACATGTTGAAGACAGTTGTTAAAACCTGGATAGAGAAGGTGTCCGCTAGGCGGAAGTATGTATTACAGTAGGCAAGAAAAACTCACGCATGCTTATAAAACAATTTGTATTACCACTGGTCTCCAACTTGTGACCGCCCTCCAAGGCCCGGTATACAATTTGCTTAAAATTATCTACAGATTTATTAAAAGTTGCGGTTTGACTTTCCTTCCGTAAGCTTCAACAAGCACCCATCCAAAATCAATCACAGCACACATTACACACTTATCCCACATACTTAATGCAACAATCAAATAAAAAGAACACATACTTCAACTCTCGACGATCAATGGCGAAGGACAAAATGTAATGGTTCTGAACTACATAACGATGCTAAGCAAACAAAAATACCTAATTACTGATTTAATGCCCCAACCACCTCTAACAACTATCAATCTCTCGCCGATTCTAATATTAAAGAAAGGACAGAAGAAATAAAACAGACATGTTAGAAGAAAAAGCCAAAGACATAAGCAAAGGTGCAACTAAACAAAGCTACAATTATCAAAATACTTAAAGAGAAAAACGCAATTTCATACACTTCAGCAAAACAACAGGAAAAAGTACAGAGTAGTACTACGGGACATGCACCCCACAGTCGAAATTAATCGCCTAGAGTCAAAAGAGAAATAATTCAATATCAAAAGTGTCAAAGATTCGGCCACTCAAAAAATTACTGTCACAGAACGCCAAGATGCGTTAAGTGTGCAGAGGAACACCTAACGGAAAAACTGCGAAAGGAAAGTTAAAAGCCAAGATGTGAAATGCATTAACTGTCAGGATAGCTACTCAGCGAACTATCGCGGTTGCGTAGTTGCAAAAGAAATTTAGAGAACTGATATTCAGTCCAATTTTGTACAACAAGAAATATCGTTTGCCTAAAAAAATATTAGACAATACACCAGATTACAACAAAACCAATATTCCATAACAACCTACACAAATCCCACCCCAACAACAAACTGGAGACACTTATGACAAAACTCATGGAAAGAATAAACACCATACTCAATCTACTTACAACCATGATTAGCAAAATAAGTCGCAATGTCTAATATCCCAGAAATTGCACTATGAAACACCACTGGCCCTGCCTAACATAGGCAGGAGGTTAAATCATTCTTATCACTTCACGACATATATATCTCATTAATATCAGCAGTTTATTTCACAATTAACTCTTATTTGAAGATACCAAGGTATAGAATATACACTACTCCTCATCTTGATGGCACTGGTCATGCAGGTACCGCACTCGTCAAAAAATCCCCAATCAAAGATTGTAAATTACAAAAATTTCAATCCGAATATCTGCAAGCTACTACAGTCGCAATAAGGAACAAAAACAGAGGTATCATATTCTTTTCTGTATACTGCCCTCCACAACCCACTATTAAAAAGCAGCAATTTGCATCCTTTTTCAATACACTTGAGTCCACGTTTATAGCCAGTGGAGATTACAATTCCAAAAATCAAATATGGGGGTCTAAAATAACATTAACTTCAGGAAAAGAGTTGTACAAAGTAATAGAAGAGCACAACTTACACTACCTAAGCACATATGAACCAACATATTGGCCAACAGATCTCAACAAGATTCCAGATCTATTAGACTTCTGCGTCATCAAAGAAATCTCATTAAATTATTTAAAAGCTGACTCTTGTTGGGATTTATCCTTCAACCACTCACCAGTACTTATTATATATAGCACAAAAGTACTAAAAGTTCAAAAGCCAAGAACACTATCTTCTAGAGCCACTAACTAGAATTACTTTTGGGGATTAATTACAGACAAAATACAATTAAGCATCCTCTTAAAAACAGAATACGAACTGTAGAGTGCCATCGAAAACTTCAATCAGACCATGTAAGAAGCGGCTTTGGAGGCTACTCCAGTCCACGAAACTCAACAAGTATCAGAATACTGTCCGACAATCATTAAACAAAAACCAAAAAAAAGCGAAGATTAAGAAGAACCTGGAAAACCACAAGAAATTCCAAAAGCAAAACCCTACTCAATCAAGCTGCACGGGATTTTAAAAATTTCCTGTCCACCACTAAAAACCAACAAATGCAAAAATACCTAACAAACCTAACTCCTAGCGAGGACGCCAATTACTCTTTATGGAAAGCTACAAAACATTTAAAAACAACAAAACTTTCAGTTCCACCCATTAGGAAACACAACAACACTTGAGTAAAACAAATCCAAAAGGCAAACACTTTCGAAGATCATCAAACGAAGAAATACTTATACATCAAACTTCCTGAGTCTAACAACGTTCCTCACCTTATAAGACCTGTAAAAATTAATGAAGTCTAAACTATTATAAAAAATCTTAACTCAAAAAAGCTCTTGATTACAGCCAAAATCTTAAAGGAGTTGTCAGAAAAGGTAATTAAACTTATAACGTGCATAATTAATGCAACCTTTCAATTACGAACATTCCCAGATCAATGGAAAGCGGCGTAAATTACCGACCGATCAGTTTGTTACCTATTTTGTCCAAAGCGTTTAAAAAGATACTCCTGTAAAAGATAAAACTAATACTAGATCAAAAAAACATCATACCAAAGCATCAGTTCGGCTTTCGGGAAGGTCACGGCACTATACAACAAGTGCACAAAGTAGTCACAAAAATAAACCACGACCTGCATCTAAAAAGATACTGCTCATGGTATTTCTAGATATTAGCCAGGTCTTCGACAAGGTCTGGCATCCCAGATTGTTACACAAAATAAAGAGGGCACTACTACCAGAATACTATGAGCTACTAAAAACATATCTGACGGAAAGAAGTTTTTATGTCAAATTTAAAGGTGTACAATCATCCATACGGCCAATTCAAGTAGGCGTTCCACAACATTCTAGGTCCTGTCTTGTAGTCCTATATACGATGGCCTCACCAACAACATCTCAAACGCAGACGATACTGCAATCCTCGCACCAGCTAACGATTCCCAAACAGCATCGCAGATACTTCAACAAAATCTCAGAAAAACAGAAAAATGGCTCAAACTATGGCGAATAAACAAAGTCAGTTCAAGTAAGCTTCGCTCTAGGAAAATAAATGTTCCCACCGGTAACATTGAATAACACTCTCATATCACAACAAGACAGCGTAAAATACTAAGGGATTCATTTAAATCGATGCTCGAAGATTCACATAATAAAGAAAAGATTACAATTTGGGCTAAAACTCCGTAACATGTACTGGGTTATAAGAAGAAACTTTCAATTATCACTTCAAAACAAAATTTTGAAACCAATATGGACTTACGGAATTGAGTTGTGGGGGTCTGGCAGCAATTCCAACCTGAACATTTTGAAACGATTTCAAAATAAAGTAATACGGTTAATAGCCAATGCTCCTAGGTACGTTTCTAATTGGCTGTCACAGCAAGATCTACCTGTTCTTTCAGTTAAGGAAGAAATTCTACGAGCCAGCACCTACTATCAAACAAAACTTGCTGCTCTTCTAGAAAGACAATTTGGCAAACGACTTCAAAGATTTGACTCACTAGACCTGATTAATAGATTCACCTAAGATTAGTTTTAGAATTTCTAAGTTTAAGTTAATTTGAAACTAATGGAAACATAATTTATTATAAGATAAAGAAGTAATGCTCAAGGGTATTACTTCCTCGTGTTATGCAAACATTCAAATAATTTACTGAATGTTAATATAATTAACAGATTGTAAATATTCATTACGCGCATTGTAAATGGAAAAATACTAGCATCTTAGCTATGGATATCAGCTTTTCTATTCTAATATCGGTAATTGATCAATGCAGGAATATTCTAGTATGGTAAGTGTTGTTAAGGACAATGATGAAATCCAGTGCTGGTGTCGATTTTCTTTAATGTCAATGAAAGTAGCGGGTAGCGGCACTGGCACTTTTACTGGTAGGTGAGGCCGCTATTTTGTAGCGGTATCTGACACCGGTACTATCATGGTTATTAATTTTATATGTTTAATCTACACCAAATCTTCTTATCAACGCACCTACCTTTTAAGTTCTCATTCAGCAAGCCCCGTATTTTTCCAAGTCTCGTTTCCTTAAGCATAACTGATTCCTAGGTATTTCCGCTTTGTGAAAGTACGCGTATTGCTTATGTTCGATTTAATATTTTAGAGGCGAGCTTTTAGTTGTTATTATTATCACTTCAGACTAAAAGTTTTATTGCTTTACAACATGCCGAACTACTTAATTGATTATTTTAATATTATCCTTCTTAGAGGGAGAGAGAACCTTGTTTTCCTCCAAATAATACTGTCGTGCAGCAGACAAAAATAAAAAGCTCCAGTTTTATTGTTTACACGTGGAGCACCGCAAACCAAGTTTGTGCCGACTTAAAATAGTGGTTACCAAGGTCTTCGTTTTTTTCTTTAATTTTACATAACAACCGGCAGCTTTTGCGTTTTAAAAATCGAGTCAACGCATGCTGTTATGTAAATTCACCAAACAGTGATACCACCAAATTTCACAAAGCGAATCATGCTTATTCTAAGTGCCTCACGAACGGTTGCGGCAGTGATACCTTCAAATCATGCGGAATCATGCGTTCGTGGAACTGCGGCAGTAATTTATTTGCCAATCAATAAAGCGGACCTATTCAAATTTATGCCGTACATGTTAATTGATGTCCGATACAGATCTCCGTGCAGATTGCATGCGTGGGACCTGATTTGTGCGCAGCGCAGAGCGCCACTTCCCTTGCTCGAAATTCCGGCCGTGCAGTTGTAGCTGCCGAACAATAAATGACATAATCGGGCACTGGGTAATTCCTGGTACTTAGTTACATAACGCAGTCGTGCCTCCTGTAAAATGTGCCAATTGCGGTTTTGACACGAGGTAAACCCTGCCTGCGACGTGGATGCGAAAATTGGGCTGGCCGAGGACATCACATGCGGCGAAAAATTACCTTTTTGCGCGAATCGTCCTTTTAGTGCAGCTATTTATTTATTAAAGTACGATGAAAATTCCGCATCCATCCAGCGTGGGTTTTTTACCGGTACAGGACTTGATAAACAAGGCTCTCAGGGTTGAAGGCAAAATAACGTCACATCGTCATCTATTACCATTTATAATTTGTACTTTTCTTGCTTACGTACTCTATTTGTTAGTTCTTATTTTGCAGCATTACTAATCACAGGTTTTTACAAAACCTTATAAGTGATAACACAGCGAAAATTACTTTTTGTTTTTTAAGTACTATGTAATAAAGTAATTTATGACGGTAGCAATTTGTCTAAAACATCTTCACCAAAGGTTGCGGTTTTCTTTTGCTCATATTTATTGTACTAAAAAGCATCACATTTGATAATATCAATAATGAATTTAATTTATCCTATGAAACCTTGCCAGAAAAACACTTCTAGGACTTCAAAAACTTTTTGTTATTCGTGGTTTAAACTTTTTACTTAATTAGTTGACCAATTGCCAACAGAGCGTGACGTATTTGTAGTGCGGTGGATGAAAACTTTGTGTATGGTTGGGGCATAAATGCTGTATTTCAGCTCATTTAATTTATGGTCACTTTAGTACATATTTTAATTTAGAAAAAAACTCGTTGTTCTATTCTTGTTATTGGAGTTTCCAAATCCTCGTTTTGATTTATCCATCATTTTTCCCACGTCGGTTTTAAACCATTTCCGAATTGCTTATTTGTGCTCTCTGCGATCTTTTAATTTTTCTTCACCTATTTGGTACGTCTTTAAAGAAAGTTTAAAGTCTGTTTAATAATAAAGTTTTTTTTTTATTGAATTCGTGTACATTAGCAATCAGAATTAATTACAATAAATTCTATGAGCTAATTGCGTGAAGTTTGGAATAGATTTGAAGAGACGTGCACCCAGTGGTGCAGTCTCGTTACCTCCATTTGAAGGCTTAGGGGATGGTGTAAATGATTTCTTTATTCTGTCAAGTCCCATGGCCACTTCCGTTTAAGTCGTCTCATTACTGGCTGCTGTGTTAGTGGTGTAATCTCGTTATTAGTGTGTCCCACTAGCCGAGCATGGTGGCTTGTAGCCCGTTGTCTGATTATGTCCCGCACATATTGTACGTTGGAGTCAAAGTGGAGGATACGATTTGAAACATACCAGGGAGCATTGAATATACTTCTTAATGTCTTAGACTGGAAACGATGTATTATGTCAATATTTGAGTAGCTGGCGCAACCCCAGAGTTCACAGCCATATGTCCATATTGGTCGTATGATAGATTTGTACACCAGTAATTTGTTTTCTGTTGAGAGTTTCTTCCTATGAGCCAATACATTTTTTTAATTTTGATGTCCATTTCTTTGCGTTTTTTTATTATATGTGGTTTCCACGTTAATCTTGTGTCCATATGGAGACCTATCTAATTGCATTTGCTTGCGGGATGGGTACGTTATTCAAGCTTACAGGTAGGCATTGTGATCGTCTTGTGGTAAATGTTATATGATTGGACTTCGTCTCATTGACCTTAATTCTCCATTTTTCCAGCCAACCCTCTATTGTACTTAGTGCCTCTTGCAAGATATTAGTTGTGATTTGTGGATCTTCATGACATGCCAGGATTGCAGTGTCATCTGCAAATGTCCCCAATGTTATGGTTGGTGTCGTCGGTATATCTGCAGTAAAAATCAGATATAAGAGTGGCCCCAACACACTTCCTTGGGGAACACCAGCCGTGATTGGATACAGTTGTGAATATTCCATACCAAATTTGGTTTGAAAGTGTCGATTAGTTAGATAAGATTTAAGCAGGAGATAGTATTGATGTGGAAAGATGTGTTTAATTTTAAATAGTAGCCCATTGTGCCAAACACGGTCAAACGCTTGCCGCACATCTAAAAATACAGCAGAGCAATATTTCTTACTATGAAATGATTGCTGAATAATATTGGTTATTCGGTGGCATTGCTCTTTGGTCGAGTGTCCTTTGCGAAATCCAAACTGGTGATTTGGAATCCATTCTTCAAGTAGACTATTTTCGTTTATTCGCTTTAATATTAATTTTTCTAGGAGTTTTGACACGACAGGCAGTAGACTAATTGGGCGATAAGACTGAGCTTCATTTGGTGATTTGCCAGGTTTTAATATTAGGATGACTTGTGCAAACTTTAATTGTAAGGGCCAGTATGTTAAGCGTAGGATTGCATTAAAGAGTGCCAATAAGAATTGTTCTCCTTGTCGTGGTAGTTGTTTAAGTACAAGGCCTGTAACGAGATCATAGCCCGGCGCTTTCTTATTATTTAACCATTTTATTTCATTTTGTAATTCACCAATTGTGAATTTTTTTGTAGGGGGTGATAGTTGTAGTGGTGCTTCGAGAAAGTTGTTAACATCTTCATCAATTTCATTAGAGTGAGGTGTGAATACGTCTGCCAGATGTTGGGCAAAAAGTTCAACTTTTTCTTTGTCTGATCTTGCCCTAATAATAAAGTGACCGCTGTAATCTTGGAAAATAAAAATGTAGATAATTTTTTCTTTTTATTGAACTATGTATTACGAGCTATTGCTCAATTATCTAATATTTAGTCCAGTCACCTTTATTGTTAATTATAGCTTTACACCTTCTTTCTATGCTTTTGATGAAGTTTTCTGGAATAATCATTTAACAAAGAACTTATTTTTCCCATTTTTAATGGGATTAACACCTGAGAACATTTTCAACCACATAATAGCAACGTTATTTTGTTGCTCCCATGCACTGCACAATTTGCTGATATGTTTTGGGGTCATTGTCTTCTTGCAGCTCTCGACTTGTTCTGTCAAAGCAAAAAATTTTTAACATACTTCAGCAAGCATTTCCGATGGATGGTACACGTATTATTGTGCGCTGAAGTATATTTGCTCCTCGCTGATCACGGTTTCGATAAGAAAGGCCATGCCTAGAAAGAAGATTCGTCCGTGAATATAACATTATCTCAATCTCTATTTAAATTTCTCTTTGTCTACGCCAGTCGTTTTTCCATATGCTTTTCTTCAAAGTTAATCGAAAAAACGATTTTTACGCAGGTGATCTCTAATCGTATTTTGAAAGACCCGAATTCTTTTGTCGCGGAGTATCATTTTGGTACAGCGCAGCAAAAGGTCTGGTTTATCTTTAAAGAGGCATAAGATTGCTTTATCCTTCTTCGTTGTTGTGACGCGGGTTATTTTTCTCTCCGACGGATCGTCTACATTACCAAGTACCAAATATGTGTTTACCCACTTCATAAAAATGAATGCCCGCGACTTTTGCATATATTTTGCAGTTGGTTTATACGTCAGTTTGGTTCGTTCGCATGATTCACTAAAAACATTGTTACGTATCGCTTCATGACATCAGCAACACAATATGCCGGTAAACTATAAACTGTGAAAAAGAATTGACATAAATGGAGTTGTCATACAAAATGTACATGTCTTATTGTTTACAAATCCTCCCAGCATAGTAATAAACAACAATATTGTTCTTTGGAAACCAGCTGACGCTATCATAAAGTACCTGGGGGTGCTACTCGATACACGGCTCACCTGGAAACTCCATGTAAACCACAAATTAAATCAAGGATATGCGAGGTTGACACAGCTCTACCCCCTCATTAATAGAAAATCATCGCTCAAACCAAAATGCACCATCATGATGTATAAATCGTTAATTCGACCATTGGTGCTCTATGCATCGCCAATATGGAGTAACACAGCGAAGACTAACTTGGAAAAGATACAAAGACCCCAAAATAATCTTACGCATCGCAGACAACGCCCCATGGTTCATTCGCAATGAACAGCTACAGTTCTAACTTACATCAGTCCGAGTGCCAAATAGTTCTTTAAGACCATTTATAAATGCCACGGTGCTATTCACTATACCATAGGCAGACAAAATACTCATAAAAGACTAAAACGTAAGCTACCACAAGACTTATACGTAACTGAACCGGAAAGTGATTAGTCTGTAAGCAACTGTTAATCAAATCAGTAAGGGAACCATAAATTATAACTTATATTACTGCTATTTCTTATCTTACTTATCTCAACAATGCCATGAATAACATTGTAAATTATTGTTGAACTGGCAAATAAATTTTAAAAAAAATTATTTGTTATGTAGATTTGGTTTACTTAATGCATTATGTACTTGACCATGGTGACAAAACCTTATAGATGCATGTCCAAAAATAGACAAAAAAATATTTACCGATGTGTTCTTATTATTTACCTTCCTTCATTGTCCTCATTTACATTAAAAAACTAATTGCTTTAATTACTTTATATTATTTGTTGATTTTGTTTTTATGTAAAACTTAAAAACTTTAAATTAGATTTTTTAAATTATGCTACACAAAAGCTTTTAATTAAAGTGTACTGGATAATATCTGTTTTTATACGAAATAATTTTTTGATTCTGTCGGTTAAATTATTTCTTACACATTTTAATATTTTTTATTATAACAGAGAGTTTAACATCCAAACAACATAACACAATAGCTAATAAAAATTAATGGTAGTAATGGTAATGGTAAGGACCTAACGCCCTGCGTGGCAGCACGGTCTGCGAACTGAGAGGTTAAAGCTCTTATGTGTTCGACTTTACTGCCCGGTCGTCGCGCACCATCTCTGATGCGGGGTGATGTGGCAAGCACCGCGCCTTAGACGACCGCCCTTTCTCTAGCGAGCGCAAGTACTCAATTATTTTCAGTATCTGAGTAGGCCACCCGTCAGGTATCAGAGAGCTCCGGGAATGGAACCCGGGTCCATCCGCATTGCAGTCCGCGCCTCAACCGCTTGGACCACTCTGGCGGTCAATAAAAATTAATAAACAAATTAAATATGTTAGCAACATTATGAAAACAATCATACAAGACAAATCAGAAGATTTTCTATATTTTTTTCCTGTTTATATTTTTTCTTATTCAAGATTTTCCATTTTTACAAACACTAAATATATTTTTAAACTGACATGTTTCAAATGACCTGTAAGATTATTAATGTGCCATAAATTTGTTCTGCTATTTCTGGCATTGGTTCTCAACTCTTGTTACATATATTTTTGTAGATGTAAGACATGTTAGATGTATATTAAATATACTCTTCTATGTATTTTTTTATTTTTAGACAAACCATTTGATGATTTTCTTAACTACAGATTTTATTTTTCTTATTTACATAAATCTAGTGGTTAAACAAGTAGTCATTTATCTGCATAATCTCTTTTCCTTTTATTTGGTCCAGTGGTCCATAACCTTTGCGTATTTCCTTCAAGAAGAAGGTTTTCAGTCGGTCATCCAACCACTTACACACTGCTTCCCACGCTTCTTTATCCGTAGAAAATCTACGACCTTGTAAAGTACCTTTGAACGGCCTGATGATAGTTGTAACAGTCGAAATTAAAGCTGTAGTTGGGGTGTTCCAGAATAGTGAAACTAAAATGAATAATGGCTTCAACAGTCTTGCCGCCCATATGCGATAAGCTTTCTTGGCACCAATCTCGCATAGACTATGGAAGCCGAGCTTGACGTGGATGGTCTGATAAGCAAAACAGTAACTAATCTGCGGACAACGGACTACGTTGTCGATTATAAGTTGCCGGTTTACCAGCACCACTTCTTGAATTTGATGAATATTCTAGTTACTGGTGGAGGCTGACGGGCTTCCTGCTCTCTCTTGGTGTATCACGCTCGCCCGACCACTTTCTCTTCTCGATTCACCTACACACTTACACGTAGTCGAGGCAAATTTGTAAAAAAGCTCGAGATTTTTAGCGGGTACACGTATCGAGACGTTCAAGATGCATTTGATTCGCAAGAGCCTCAGAAAAAAATGTTACCACATATTTTTTTGTTATAATGCGAAAGTGCAGTTGTGCACGCAAAAAATGCATTTATTTGATGAGCTTTTTGCAGACCCAAAAGAATATTTTATTTCTCGCTTAATATTGGCCAAAATAAGCTCATTCTCGTTACTCGGAGGTTTTTGGATTGCTGTTCAAGAATATGATGCTTAGAAATTGCCCCGATGTACTTGGGAAACATAATTCTGAGGATGGGGGTGATTTTAGAAAATTACCTCAAATTTGTTTGTTTTACGAGTTTAAACTGTCTGAATAAAGGTTTTTGGGCGAATATGATGTTTAAAAAGTGCCTCAATGCACTTAGATAGGAGCATAATCCTGGGGATGGGGGCTAATTTGAAAAAATCCTCAAATTTGTTTGTTTTTTGAATTTAAACTGTCTATATAAGGGTTTTTGGGTTTTCTGATTAGGAATATGGGGGTGATTTTAGGAAAGCAGCTCAAAGTCGTTTGTTTTTCGAGTTTAAACTGCCTATATAAGAGTTTTAGAACTTTTAGCGTTTTTCTTACTAATTTGACTCGACTAACGTGGTAGAGCGCTGTCGCCGTATTGTATTGTAAATGTCCGATGAATTTTAGCTCCTAGCACACCTTACGACCAAGGAAATCGGATCATTGCTCTATGTTCCTTTTAGTGTATAGAAACAATAAAATGATACAATTAAGATCAAAGTTCGATAACGTGACATAAACATCATCATCATCTCCAGCGTTTAAATATTCCATCTCTGGACATACGCCTCCCCAAGGTGTTGCCATGCCATTCGATCTGCCGTCGCTCCCATCCATTATATTCCTGCGATCTTATTGATGTCATATCTTCATTTGGTTTTCGGTTTTCCTCGTTTTCTTCTTCTTGTCTTTGGCCTCCACTCTGTTACCTTTTTGCTCCACCTATTGTCTTCTCGGCGCATAAAACGATCTGCCCATTGCCATTTCAAGTTTGCAATGCGTCGTGCCACGTCCTTTGGCTTTATCTCGAATCTATTTTCTATCCTGCAGTCGCACTTCCAACATCGATCTTTCCATTCTTCTTTGTGTCACTTTCAGTTTTTTTTATCACAGTTTCCTTAAGGGATCATGTTGCCGAGGCATACGTAAGTATTGGAGGAATACATTGATTAAACACTCTAATCTCAAGGTATTGCGGGTATGTTGTTTTGAGCATATTCCTTAGATTTCCTTAAGCAGCTCAAGCTAGCTTTATTCTCCTTCCAATTTCTGCGCCTGGGTATCCGTCCTAAAAGTAAGTATTTGTCCTGAGTCTATTTGTATTTGCTGACAACTTCTATTAAGTCATTCTCGAGGCGAATAGGTGCTACATTGTTATTGTTTGCCATAATCTTTCTTTTTGTAATTTTTATTTTTGCCCGACTTTTTTTGTTACTTCTTGAAGGTCTTTAGTCATCGTTGTTAAATCTTCCATGTTATTTGCTAATAATGCAATATCAGCGAATCGATTTATTCAGATATGGTATCCCCTTGTCTAAATCCCCTTCTTACTTTTATCGGGTTCGTCTTTTAAAATATCTGGAATGTTAGTGTTGCATGTTCGTATATTTTCTTGATTAAATTTATATATCTACAATCGATCCCGCATCTAATGTATTGACCAGCGTCCACGTTTCTACCGTGTCAAACGCCTTTTCAAAATCGACGAAGTCTGGGTAGAGGGTTGGTTATATTTGTGCGTTTTTTCCATAACTTATCTTACGGTGTGTATGTAATCATGCACAAAAGGCAATGTGATAAACCTAAACATGTGTTTTGGAAAAAATTCGGATATTTTTTTCCAAAGGGCCTTTGTGGCTTATTACGGGGAACTATTATTATTATTATTATTATTATTTGTATTAGTTATATTGAAATGAACACAGCCACTGAATTATTTTTAGTAAGTGAATAGATATTCCAACTAAGCGTCTTTGGCGGTTGACTCAACGTTAGCTTCTTTGATATTATATTTTCAGAAGCTTCAGTTTCTAAAAATACGAAACTCCGTATGATTGAGCAGAACTTAAAATTTAATTTCAACATAATTTTTGTTACTATTTATTTTAAAGGACACAAACTTTTATTTGTAGTTTATTTATTACATTTTACTGGTAGCTTTCATGTTTCATGTCTGCTTGTAGTAATAAAACATTGACAAATAAGCCCATATCTTGCTGGTTCTGATGCATCTAAAATATAAAAAATCTGCAAAATAACGCTAATTCGGTTTTCTCTCACGTTACTCTGTTCGAAGCATTTACAAACAATCCTGGGTTCTATCCATTAAAATTTTAATTAAGTCTAGGGGTGTTATTTTTAATTTCTATAACACTATGCGTGACAGTCCTAAGAAAACTACGAATAAATTCACTCGACCATAAATGGATTACAGAGTCAGTAAAGAATTAGGAAAATCACATATAGAATAAATCTTAGAAAATAATCAAACAAATTGATAAAAGTAAATTTAAGTGAAAAGATATTGTGAAAAGCTGCTCATAATAAATAAAAGATCAAGAAGAGGGAAAAAAAACAAACAAAAATTTGAATGTTTAGAAACAGTGCTGGTAGCTTTGTTTACACATATTGTTATTGTTATCAAATAGCGCTGCACTGTACATTAAAAAATAAAACCACAATACAGCCACTTTATAGTATTTAAAAAATGACAGCATTGCTTAAATAACTCTTAATCAGTACAAGAATTCTCGAAATCATTCAGTATTCTAGTCAATACTTTTTAAATTTTTATCGACAATAAATTTATGTAATTAATATAATTGGAGATAATATTTCTGTTACTTTTGTGATAAAATGTTTAAATTATAAAATTGTGCATATAAAAAAGCATCCGTTAAAATTTTCAAGATATTAATTAGATGGATAGACGGTAAAATTATAAATTGTCGATTTAGGCAAAAACATATACTATAGGATGCGCAATTTGGAATTAGTGAAAAAATTAGTGAAAATAATCAATGAAATACATAAACTAAACTTTAAATCGAAAAATATTTATATTTCATTTACTAAGAATTGATGTAAGAAAAGTTCACTTCTTCATAGATTAAACATCAAAATATAGTAAAGGTAAAGAACGCTAATTATTTAGTACCAGTTATTTAAAAAAAAACAATAAATTACAAAAACGCTTGTTAACGCAGAGGAAACGTATTCCACCCCCGCAGCTCGTTTACAAGCCGTATACATCATGTTGCAGCTTTTTGCCTCTTGACGTTTTGAAACATATTTAGTGAGCTGACAAATCGCTTTATAAGAATAATTTTAGAGTGACCTTTTCCTACTTACTCTAAAATCTTATTTACAATTCTTTTAAAATGCTTCTAACTTCACTATTCTATTCTTAAATGTCCTACATTTTGACAGAAGATAATTTGGTAGGAGACTGGGGTGCGTGCGCAAGCGTGTTTACAACACGGATAACGTAACTTACGAATGTTTTTGTGTTATGAGAAGAAATGAAACACACAGAAAATATAAGGCAAAATGCACAATTTAATTTTCTACTATATCCATTCGGGTTTGAAACCCTTTTTTAAAACTACTTTTATTTTTCTGATGTTACCGCTAATAATGTTTCTAAAAGCTAAAAAACTTTACGTTCACGTAATAAGTATTTGGCCACTGCAGTCTCTGCTCAGTAGCTAGGATAAACACATCAAATAATATTATCATTTTTTTTATAAACATCTAATTCGATAGTAACACATTTGTTATTTCATATCATGTTATAACAATTCTTGGTTATGTTAATTTATTATGTATTTAACAAGGTGTTTGTAAACTACTATATTTACATAAACATATCATCATGTACAGCCTCTAGTAGACGCATCGAGAGTAATACTTAAAATCGAATCAGAATAAAGAAAATCTTTTGTGGCAAGATCAGGATAAATGTAACGTTACAGAAGTGTTAGTTGAAAAACTGTTTTATTAATTTTAAAAATATTTATAGAAAAAGTAAAGCTGCCGAAGGAGTAAAGTTGGTAATGCATCTCCAAAGAAGTTGATTAAAATTAAAAATAGCTCGCTATCTTTCACAGTTAACCTGCGTGTACGTCAGTAGAAATATTTACCAAATATGATGAAAGAATGAAGGGTTAGACTTAAGAACTGACAATGCATTGTTGCTTTAAAGAGTTGTGTGCTAAAGAATAAGTACCTACGATGTAAGAAAGGAGGGCACACGTCAATATTGCATAATAACGCTTTAATAACGCAATACATATATGGAAATAAATTTATGTATCATCAGTGTTTCTAATTAAACAATTTTGGGCCATGTGCGGCAAATAGAATCATTGAATAAAGCATTATCAACAAAAAGTGTGAACATTTGCAATCACTTTTTAGTTTGCTACCACAGTGAGGTCTTACTCGATCGTCTTGTAGCTTATAAAGACAAATAGATACGGTATGAAAATCCCTAAACCCCAGAAAAATGTATTGTTAATATAGTGAACACAAGGGTGTGTTAGGCCTCCTGTACGTTAACTTTATTAATAGACAAGATATAGAAATAAGCTATATATTTGCTGGAAGCTTTTAATGTTCTCTATTAAGGTGATATTACTTTTATACGAAGCTACCACCCCATCCACTTGTGCACGCCAACACTGAACAAGTTTCTTCGCCCCGTCTGGGAAGGAATCTCAACAGTCCCAGAGGTATCCTTCTACTCCACGTAGCGATTAACAGGAATCAGTTCATCTGCATATGCTTGATGCTGTTGATCCATAGTTTGCATCGAGTCTGTTCATGCTCACCTCCTAACAGTACACAACACTTGGGCGTTAGTAATTCAATAACGGGTTGTTTAACCGAATATCTATGTCACCTTTTATCATGATTAATACACTGAAAGCTACCTGATATTGTAGGAAAACGCTAAATAAATGTCTTAACAATTAATGAGTTAAAAAATATCATGTTGCCTATTTTAGTTGGTTCAAGACTTATCGGCTAAGAGACAAGAATTATCAAAATAGTCTTGTAGTATTAAATGTTGTTTATTGCAAGTTGTTTCTTATAGTAAAGTTATTAATATATTATGCGGTAATTGACAAAGTTCAATAGCAACTAAGGAAGAAACAACTGCTATTGATCAATAGTAAGGTTTTTGTATTCCCGGTAGACAAAATTAAATTGCACCTAGCAAAAATTACTACACAGAATCTGAATCTACTTTTATGTATAAAACAAGAATAATTAAAAAAACCTTTCTAGGATTTTGTTGTCTCATGAAGGCTACATTTCTGTAAAAGCAAAATTAAGATTTTTAAATCGTTGGCAGAGATGTATCGTTTTTCACAGGCAGAAACAAATTTGAATGAGATAAATACCTTCATTTCATTCAAAAACAGCGAAGTGAAGTATCATTGTGGACACTGCAAAGTTATTAACATTAAATAAAATTTGATTATAATAATATGAGAATGTGTATCGTCGTCTAACAGTCTTGTAATCATCAAAATGTATCAAGATAAAGATAAAAAAATTAGTTTGGGAAAAATTAACAAAAAACGAATATTGGAAATTTTAAGTCACCTATATGATGGAACGTCAGGGGGACACTTCTGGATTAAGAAGACGGTTCGAGAGCGGTTCTATTATATGATTAAAAATAAGTAAAAGAACTGTGCGAAAAGTGCAAATTGGGTGCTTCAAAATAACTTTCTTGGAAAAAGAAAAGAATAGCACCTTTATTTAGAAAGCTTAAAGAAAAGAAGGAAAATTGATGTTTTGGTTTGATTCTAAAACAGGACAATAGTAGCAAAAAGTTAATGCAGATTATTTTACCGATGAGCCTGAACCTTGCATGGTCCACAGTTTACTCTAAGAACACATGCATCTTTAATTAAGTATGGTGGTTACTTCACAGCTCTTTCCGTGAGTGGACTATATCATACTGGTTCCAAAACAGAAAATTTTTCTAAAAAAAAGTTGTAGGAGCGTCGCGAAACGCGCAAGTAATCGTGTAGGTATTTAAACATATAAGAACTGATAAAAACGACAGTAGCAGGGAGTTGCGATAATGTGCAATTTACGTAATGTTTTAAGCTCACCAAATAAGTATTGGTACTAACACTGACTTAATTACCTGGTAACCCAATGTAATACCTGTATATTATTAAATAATGGTTAAATAAAAAAATAATTGAACTGTTAACTACATTTATTATATAGGCTAATTCAAATTGTAATTTTAGATATTTTTCTTGAATAAAACAAAGTATTAGAACAATCCTAATTTTATTACTATTAATATAAAGTATAAACTTGGCACTTGCCTATAAAATATGATGACGGTCATATATCCTCCACGACTCCGTTGACATGCAACCATTCTTTTAGCTAAGTTCTCCATAATTATTTCCCATGAATGCTGATCGCTTTCAGCAATTACTTATCTGATGTTCTCTTTTAATCCTGAAACCCCAGCAAGTTTATTGACATAAACTCTTTCTTTCAAATAGTACCAGAGAAAAAAGTCTAATGGGGTAGATCTCAAGACCGGTCAACCGATGTCACCTCTCTGCGAGATAACACGACCAGGAAATTTAGTTTGAAATAAAGTGAAATTTTCAAGCTCTGTGCGACATGTAATTTAACTTCAAATTGTTGGTTTGATCAAAAAAAAGTTGATTGGTGTCTCTCGATAATAACATTAACAGTAACAGCTTTTGTCAGTTTTGTCTTCAAAAAAGTACGGGCCAATGATTCAATAACACGATGCTTTTCACTACTCCAGATGCGACAATTTTACAATTCACAAAGCTATTTAAAGAACATAAGCTTCATTGCTCAATATGAGGTTTTGCAAAAATCAGCATCAACTAAAAACATTTGTAAATCTCATTCCACAAATGTGCGGCGCTTTTGGTGGTTTTTAATGAACTTTGCTATATGATTAGATACAAAATGTACAAATGCAAACTTCCAACGTTTACAGAACTCAAATCCTAAAGTGTAATTTGAACCACCTTATAGTATCATTTCTTTAAGATGCACTTTTTTGTGTAATATAGATTTCTCAAGAAAATATGAAAGATCAGATTTGTAATATTATTAGCATGTTTTACATTTTCACAAAAATCTGAAATATTTATACACATAATAAACTGGATCGTATAAAACGAAATTCTTTGATAATGGAAACTATATTTTTGCCCTTTCTACTAAATAACAAAGGTATGTGAGGTGTAAACCACGTACTTATCATAATTATTTTTAAAACCAGAATTAAGTTATAGATAAGAACGTCATGCGTTATCAATGACCAGGCCTGCATTCAGCGTATGCAGCTGTCACGCAATTAAATTTGGGGAACCGTTATGCGCAGCAGGGCATTTAACTTTTTGCTAAAGTTTTAAGCTTGACACTTGTCGGTTGGCATTCGGCCATAAATAAAATTGTACATTTATCTTTTATAACTTAAATACAAGTGAATGCGTAACGTTCTCGCTGTAATATAAAGACGACAGCTGTGCATGTGTGTGGCAGTTTAATACAGGGAAATGTTCTGAGAGAAAGGAAATTCAAACCCCTCGCCAATAATACCATTAATCATTTTTTATTTACTTAACAACAGTCAACATAAAAAGAAAGGATGTAACACAGGAAAATAATGAACATTAATACAAGACCTATAGCAAAAAATTTTTATTTTTTGAATGTCTTGTTTTGCAGCAACTGATATGGCGTCCTTTAGAAAGAAGAAATGGATTCAAGCAATCAAAAATTACCACTCATATGTGTAGCAGGAGTGAGAAATATTAAACTACTCATAGAGCTACTTAACGAGCTAAAAAGAGCAAATATACAATAAAATCACTAAGTAATAATTAAGCAAAAGTACAACCTTTGGAGAGTACAATATATACCACTATTATTAAAGCACTGATGAACAAGAAAACCGAATTCCATACCTGTAAATCTAGGCAGGATAGTATTAAAAATGTACATCCCACCACAGATATAGCTAACATCAAACTCAGCTTACAAGACACATAAAAACAATAACGTATGGAATATTAAACAACGTAAAACTAAAACAGAGATTTCCCTGTTCTTTATTGATCTTAAACCAAAAGACAACAATAAGGATATTTATAATATTAAATTACTTCTGAATACGTGCGTACAGTTTAAAGCCCCACACATCAAAAGAGAGATCCCTCAATGCATGCTGTGCCAAAGATACGGGCGTTAAAAAATTATTGCAATAACACTCCGCGCTGTATAAAACGCGCAGCCAATCAGACAACCTGTGTATGTCCCAAGAAAACCAGAGATGACAAAGTTGTCTACGCAAATTCCAACAACAACCATACAGCAAACTATCGAGGTTGCATAATGCACAAACAACTACATCATTAAGGAATAATTCCTACTAGACTGATACAGACAGGTAAAAATTATGCCCAAACAACTAAACAAAACGCGCAACCTATCAATAATACACAAACAAGCTTATGGAACAAATGAGGACACTACTTAACATATTAATAACGCTAATTACTAAATTATCATAATAGTGCAGTTATTAAAAATTGGAATATAAAACGCCAACATGTGTCAACATGCCCAAGAACTTCAACTATTCTAAAAAATACGTAATATTGACGTAATGCTTGTATCACATAGACAAATTTACACTTACAACAGTTTATTGTCCTCCAAAACGTGACAACAAATCCGAACACTTCGATCATCTATTCAAAACACTTGGAATTTTGTTTCTAATTGGAGTAGATTACAATGTTAAAAACACTATATGGGGTTCAAGAATAACAACGACAAAAAGAAGACAGTTACTAGATGCCATTAAAATCAACAATCTCGGATATCTTTCTCCAGATACATCCACTTATTAGCCATATGACCCACATACAATAGGTTACCAGATCTCTTAAAATTCTGCAGCAGTAAAGGCGTCAACAAACGAAAATTTTTAGTAAAGTTGTGCTTAGAGTTCAGTTTGATTATTTACTAGTTATATTAACCATGTACGCCGAAATACTCGAGAAACCAAAAGATTCGTCGTTTTACAGCAGAAGAACCGATTGGGGTCTATTTCGTAGCATTTTAGACAAACTTATTGATCTAAACATCTCACTAAAAATTCAAACGGACATTGAATTAGCACTAGAAACATTAACTAAAACCATTCAAACCAAGACCAAGACGAAATGCACATTCAAAGAGTAATACTTACAAATGTTAAAAATCTAATTTCCAAGAAAAGGAAAACCAGAGTAAAGTAACAATTAACGTATTCTCATGATGACCAACAAAAACCAAATAAAATTACTAAGGAACTAAACCACCTTCAAAATCTCTAGAAATCTGTTCAAGAATGCTTAAGCAAACCTTGGCCGTACACAGGCTACGGATTACTCGCTGTGGAAGACGACGAAAAAATCAAAAAAGCGCAGATTATAACAGTGCCTGTAAAAACTGCAGACACCACCTGGTTAAGAAGTACTGCACAGAAAGCCGCCGCGTTCGTTGAACATCTTACACAGGTATTTCAACCGTCTGATAGTGAAACCACCTTTAAAGATGACAAACAAATTCAAGAAACGCTTGGTGCGCCGTTTCAAATGCGCCCACCTCTTATGTATATTACCATGCAGAAATCAAGACAATTCTCCATAAATAAATAAATTCAAAGAAAGAGGCCCTAGAATTTGACCTGACCACAGGCAAAGTTCTCTCTGAAAAATGTATTAAAGCCATCACGTATATCTTCACTCCAATTTTAAGAGTGGAATACTTCCCATGCCAGTAGAAAATAGCTCAGATTATAATGATACCCAAACTTGAAAAAATCTCATGCAGTTAGAATCCTATTGACCTACAAGCCTTCTGCTTCTTTGATCCAAAATCTTTGCAGAGCTTTTGTTGAAACAACTAAACCGATTTTAGACGAAAAAATTTAATTAGTAATCATCAGTTGGGGTTTCGTAAAATGCAAAAACAGCGGAGCAAATGCACCGAATTATTAAACGAGTTATGCATTACTTAGAGACCAAGCAATACTGCTGTTTTAGCGTCGTAAATGAGCTCTATCTCCGCTACACAAACACTGCTACTACATCTAAATGATATAAAAAACTGGTTACACACAAATCCTGTCACCTTTACTTTGAAAAAGATAACTGCTCACGCTCAATCTTTATGTAGATAAAAGAAAGACATGAAAGAAACACATGTTTAGCAAACGCAAACAACTCGGATTCAAATTTAGAACAATGTATTGGATGCTCGGAGGACACTCTCCAATGACGCTAGAAGGTAAACAACTTATATATAAAACCATGCTGATCTGGACCTAAGGCATAGAGCTATGGGGCCCAGCCAATAATTCCAATTTGAAAATACTTCAAAGATTCCAAAACAAAGTGTTCCGAGTAATAGTTTCCACGCCGTAGTATGTACGTAAGTGACTTAAAAGTTTCGTTAATGCCTGACAAAATTAAAAGATTTAGTATGACTCACAGTGTTAAACTCCAAGTGCACCCCAACGATCTGGCAACTACGCTGTTAGACGACGAAGATGAAAACAGGTGACTAAAGAGATTCAAACCAGCGGATGTTCCTAACAGGTTCCCCTAATGAGACTTTACTATATTTTCTTTCAGTTATCACCTTCTAGTTTGTAAATCTTTATAGACAACCTTTTATTGAAATTCTCTCTGGATCTCATTTAAATAAGAAAATATTCATATAAAAGAATTATTATTCGTACTAAAGATCGATTGTAAGATGAATTGCAGTTAAAAAAATTATTAAATACATAATTCTCGATTAAATATAGAAAATTATTTCTGATAAATGACCATATCGGTTTCGACTGTAAATCTTCGTTGTTTTCACAAAACATTCGATTACAACTTTGCATATATTCTGATCACTTTTATCGAGAACACGTTGAATTTCGTTCTCAAGACCATCAACTATTTGTGGAAAGTTGGCGTAAACCTTAAATTTTAGGTAGCACCGCGTTAATGGCACCAGATTTATTCCAGATATTTATTGCTCATTTGGTGCCAAAAAACTCAATTTTTATGTATCATTAGCATTTCTAGCATCACCTTCGAAAAAATATGGGTCTATCGCGCCACCAAAATCCACATCACATGGTGACTTTCTGGGGAGGAGGAGAAGCAGCTACTTTTGATAAGTTACGTGAGGATTTTTTCAACTACCAATCCGACAATTTCGTTTGTTTATAAACGCATTCACTAAAAAATGCACCTCGTCGCTAAAGATGATTTTTTGACTAAAATTAAAATCCTTGATGAATTGTCGAAGGTGAGAATGACCAGCAAGCTATTGCGTTAGTTGAATTTTGCACTATAAAAATTTAGTGAATATTCGTTGAAAACGGTTTCTCCAAATGTCTAATTAATGTTTTCCAGTTTGCAGCTACATTTAACTAATTATGGCAATATTCTCACAGGATCGTGTCCCGCGTTGTTGATTTATTTAATGCACTATTTCGGATTGTTTTGTGCCGCGTACATAATTTTTATCAAATTTGCAGTTTTTTATAATAATAACTAGCTGTTCTTTGAGGTAGAGTCCTATACATAATAATCAGAAGAGTTCCAGATGACATTAAAGTATCAGAGTTTAAATCCGGCGTCAATTTGGGCCACTTTTTATAAAGGGGCGATGCCTATTATTATATTTGTTATGTAAGAGTTTGTTATTAAATAACAATAAGGCCCGAAAAAAGTTAATTGAAAGAAATAGGACAATTTCCTTAATCGCCATAAAAAGATTGCCATAATTCAATAATATCTGCACTTTACAACGATATGAATAGAAAAATAAATACAACGAAGAAAGCAATCAAAAAACAAAATTACCTATTAATTGTACAATTGACGTATCGAGAAAAGCAGACTAAAATAAAATAAATTAACAATAACAAAATAATAACGAACAATAACGCAATGAAAACGCACAAGACTAACTAAAGTTAAACTACAATTGGCACTAACAATTACTACCTGCTGAAGGCAACAAAATTTAATTTTGAGAACCCAAAAAACACTATACTAATGAACTATTAATTGCAAAACATGAACACATAGCCAGAAATTATTATATTATATTAAACAAAATAATAGTACAAGAGTTTTATGAAAAATTACCATTTTAAACACGTAGTGGCTAATTGGTATTGCAACAAAAAATCTAACGAGCTGCAATACGTTTTACTCGCATCCTGTTTGTAACCGTGCTACTACAAGAAAAGCACCTAAAATATGATTCTAATTAAAATATGCAGACGTAGTGATAGATTATCTTTCTTTTATTTATTATTTACCTTATTTTCTTTTTGAATAAGACTGTTATTGTTATTCAAAGACATATGATAATAATGGTTGCAAGCCGATTGACTTTATTGTAATAAAAGATGTGATAAATGATTTACCCAAATACCGACTTCGAGCAATAAGTTTCCATCAAGTTTCAATAAAGTTTAAAAAAGAGAAAATATGATTATGAAAAAATTAAGATTCACCCACGAAATTCTGAAATAAAAATTGTATAAGCAGATAAGGACAACTTACTATAGTATATAGTAGAAAATAAAACACAATATGACAAAAATAAAATAAATTGTGAAGAAATATTTTCTTACTTGCAAGAAAATGTACATATATAATCTGCAATTGCATTAATACTCATACCATTCCCAGTTTTTGACTGTAGTTCCTATAACACGTATTAGAGAGAATGTTCTGCCGTATAGCTGTAGTTGCGGTTTAACTTTCGTATCGTAACGTTCTTTGTCGCTCCGCATGCCTGACGGGTAAGTAATAACTAATCAGTCAGCTGATAATTTTCCAAATTTATATTTTAATGTGCATTAGATCAAATACGTAAACAAATATTGAACGTATTCAATCATGAAAATTGGCGTGCCTAATTACGGGTGCCATTACCATCCTGAGACATCAATGATAACTGATAAGCAACTATCTGTGCCAACAAATGCTCTTACAATAACAATAATAATTTTAGTTTTAACCACCCATATAGATACATTCATAGCAATCACAACGTAGCTATCCTTCAAATCCAACGCAACTAATTTAATAAGAGATACATATTTAATTTTAGTTAACACCAAACACAAGAATAGCAAAACGGAACGGTTTCAAATTACAAACAAAACGTGAGATTACTGATTTAAACCCCAACCACTTTTAACAGATACCAACCTTGCGCCGGTTTTGATTCCGAAAATGATGCAGAAAAAATAAACCGCAAATAATCTGAAACCTCTAACAGATACGTGTGGAAAAAGCCAAAGATAATTATGCCATTAAACTGGTCAATAACACTCAAGCAAAGACACAATTAAATAAAGGTACGCAGTACTTCTTCTTCTTAAAGTTCCGATCCGTTTCGGATGTTGGAAACCATGATGGCAATACGGACTCTGGGATGGCAGCGCCGATCAAACAGCCGAACTGAGCCATCAGCACAGCCTGCGACTATCAGCCCATGCCGTTTTGCCATCTTGATTTTTTCTTGGAAATACACTTTGTGTCTCCAATCAGGTGGTTTTCCGTTGCCTTCCTGATCCCAATGCCGTTGATCTTCTTATCGATTCCTCCGCCTTCGAGGGCGATTTCTCACCCTCTGGACAATAGGGTGCCCATCCTGACCCGGGAGTCAGGTTTGTTTTCTTATACCGGCGCACATTCGGTCTCCATAGCTACGTTTGCCACTAATCCTTAGGTGTTCCCATCCTTTACCACGGGGAGGTGTAGATGGAGTTTCTCTATCATCGAGCTTAAGACCTTACGGCATTTCTTAAACTCTCCAGATTTTATAAAGGACACGCAGTACTATACAATCTTAAAAATACTAAAAGAAAAAATTTACACATTCCGACATAAGAACGCCTAAAGACACAAAGAAATACTACGAAGCAATTATCCCACATTGAACTCAAAGAATTGTCCACTTTATTAATTGTACTTAGAGGAAAAAGTTGTAAATATTTACAATATTAGACATAGAATAAACAAAACTACCAGCATTATATGTAGAAATAGAACAACTAGAAAACAATAAAGATATCTACGACATGGAATTCAAGATTTAAACCACTATGTGTGAAAAAGATACGATCACTCAAAGAACTATTATTATAGAACGTCAAAATGCACTAAACGTGCAGACGAATAGAACAAAATACTACTTAAGGACATACAAAAGTAACGATGAGAGATGTATCAACTGTCAGATCAACCAGCCAGCGAACTATAGAGGCTACTTATTCTTAGTTCCAAAGGAAATCTAATAAAGAAAGTATCTTTCTTTACATTTAAGCAATCAATACCAACTTAGTCTAGCAAGGGATATTATAAGCCCATAAAACGTCAGAAAGTAGATTAGATCACAACATAACAAACAAGCAATAGCAATCCATACTAAATGTACTTTAATAATAAATAGACAACAAACTAAAAACACTAATGACAAAACTAGTTAAAGAGATAGACACAATACTTAACCCACTTGCAATCATGATCAGCAAGGTAAATCACAATGCCTAACATCTTAAAAATTGCACTGTGAAACACCAACAGCCTTGCCCAAAGCCATAGCCAGAAATTAGATATTTTTAGCAGAACGCGATACAGATATTCTATTAATATCCGAAGCTCAATCCACTACCAACTTTTACTGAGAATACCAAAGTACACTCTATATATACTACATCTCATCTCATTGGTATAGTTCATGCACGAATAGCGCGCATAATCAAACATTACGAGCTACAAACTAATCAGATTATTTTTGAGCTACCGTAGTTGCACTAGCAGAAAAACACAGAGACATCACATTTTTTTGTATACTGTCTTCCACGGCATAATAGTAAAAATCAGTAATTTGCAGCTTTCTTTAATATGCTTGGACCCTGGTAAATATTATAACTTCAAAAATCAAATACGGCGATCAAGAATTATATTAATTAAATTACATTAACAAATCAATAGAAGAACACATTTAAACCTACTTAGCTATCGTACTTTTGCATCACCAAGGGTATTTTATCGACTATTTAAGAACTGAATCCTACTGTAATCTGCCCTCCACCCACCAGTACTTATTATATACAGCACAAAAGTATTACAAATTCAAAAATCAGCTAAGCTAGCCCCAAGAAACACTGAGTAGAACTGTCTTAAGAAATTAGTATCATATTAATGCCTCTGAGCATGTCAATCGGACCGTACAGAAATCAACATGAGAAGCTACACCACATTGCGAAAGTTAACACTTTATAGAATACTGTTCTGCGATCATTAAGCAAAAATTAAAAGAAAACTAAGAAGACTAAGAAGAATCCAGCAGATTACTAGATATCCCAAAATTAAAATTGAACTGATCCAAGTTACTCGCAAATTAAAAAAAATTACTGACCAACCTTAAAAACCACGGAGTGAAAAAATATTTGGCAAACCTAACATCCACCGAGAACACCGCTTATTGTTTGTGGAAAGTTACCAAGAATTAAAAGCATCAGAACTTCCAGTTCCGCCTATTAGAAAACTTAACAGAACTTTGGCAAAAACAAACCAAGGAAAAGCAGATAATTTCGTATATCAGTTAACCTCAGTATTTAAACCTAACTATAGTTTATGATAAGCAGACGAAGAATTATGTATACACCAAACTTAAAATAAATATAACGACCTCGCTTGTCTTACAAGACCACAGTTGGTCAAGTTAATACTGTGACCAGAAATCTTAATTTAAAGAAAACTCAAAATCTTAAAAGAGTTGCCATAAAAGACAATAAAACTCACTACCTATATAATAAATGGAATATTTATATTACGAACGTTTCTAGAACAATAGAAAGCTACACAATTTGTTTAGAAAAAGTAGGTTCATATAGACTCATCAGCTTGATACAGGTGTTATCTAAACTTTTTGGAAAGATACTACTGCAAAAGTTAAAATCAGTTTTAGTACAACAAAATACCACACTAAAACACCAATTTAATTTTCGGTATGGTCACGGTACAATATAACTAAATATTGCTCATCAGTGATCTTGGATATTAACCAGGCTTTCGATAAGGTCTATCATGCTGGGTTGTTATATAAAACCAAGAAGGCTTTAGCAATAGCAGACTACAAACTTCTTTTATGTTAAATTTATAAAGCACAATCATCAATTCGGACTATAAAATGCTTTAAACATTCTCTACACAATATCACAAACATTATTAGCTGCATAAGCAGATGATACTGCAGTTTTGGCATCACACAGCGATCCACAAACAGTATCACTAATATTTGGAAAATTCTCATAAACATTGAAAAATGACGGACACTTGAACGAAGTGAATTCGGTTTAAGTAAAATTTTACTCTTCAAATGGAAGCCTGCCTATCAATTATACTGAATATTACTTCGATACCTCAACAAGATCGAGATAGACGCCTGATCCGAAAGACTAGCATACTAAAGAATAATTTGAATTAAATGGCATGGAAAAAATCTCAGTCATTGCTACAAAAGAAAATACTTTTATATAAAATAATTACAAAACAAATATTGATCTGTGGAATCCAAATTTGGAGGTCTAATAGCAACTATAAGCTGTAAATATTTTTAAGGCTCCAGACGCCCCGCATGGGAGCACGGAGTGCAAACTGAAAGGTTAGGACTCTTATTAGTTTGTTCTCCCTGCCCGGTTGACGCGCACCATCTCTGATGCGATGCGATGTGGCAAGCACCGCGCCTTAGACGACCACCATTATTACCCTTTGTTCGAAGTGAACACAGGTACTCAATTACTTTTAGTGACAGAGTAGGCCACCCGCCAGACATCAGAGAGCTCCAGGAATGGAATCCGGGTCAATCCGTATCACAGTCCGCGCCTCAACAGCTTGGATCATTCTGGTGTCACCTATAAATATTACGATTCCAAAATAAAGTAATAAAGATAATAAATTATAACGTTTCTAAGTACGTAGTTGATCCTGGTGATAATTATAATCCACTGTAACGGCACGCAAAGGTCCTAAAACAGGAAAAATCGATCCTCAAGAGTAGCAGAACGGAGATTACAAATGGAAAATTGGATCCGAAAACGGACGCAATTACGACAAAGCAAGGCACAATTAATTTCAAATTGTTACGAATAACTACAAAAGACCCCATGACTGGTAAAATGTATAATCGCTCTATTCAGGTAGATAAGGATGATAATATTATCATATCTGAAGGTGTGGTGAATCCTGCAAGGGTAAAGTTGATCCTAATATGGTTCAATACATTCAAGTAGGAGCTGAAATGGATCCTGATATTCAAGTAACAACATATGTTGGTAAGCTAGATCCGAAGAAAAACACCGTAGAATCTAAAGGTGCCATACCAGAAACAACCGTTGTGTTATATGACCCTGATAAGGATAAGTTCTATACGAAATATGGCCATTTAGATCCCGTTGATGGAAACTCGACAGTAATTGATCTAAAGACGGGCAAAAGCAAAGTCAGACAAGGATACATTGCTCCTAGTAGCGGCGAAATTGTTTTCAAGGATGGATTTCTTAATCCTAAAACAGGAAAAACTGATGCTCATTTTGGTAGAGCCATGTCTGTCCATATTACAAAATCTGTTATTAATGCCGTTACAGAACAGCAACCATCAGACAAAGATATAGTTGAAGCTGTAATACGTCCAAAGGAATCTCCAACTACTCCTTCAACAGTTTAAGTCGCATCTCCGTTAGAACTTGTTAAAGGCAACGCTAAGCCTGTCGCCAAAAATCGTATTGTTAAAATACTCGTAGTTACTGTAAGAAAAGACCCGAAAACTGACCAAATCGATACTGAGCATGACGTGGAAGAACAAATATCTGAAATAGTAGATTCTCACGCGGGTCTTATAGATACGAAGCATGGCCTGATAGATCCATCCAACGGGAACGCAAAGTGTTCCAGGGTAAAATAGATCCTGCAACAGGTAACATCTTTGTTGCAAGTTTGACGGTTATTGATCTGAAAACGGGCAAAGTGGATCCAAACGTAGGTCAGGTGTTCTCTGTAGTTGGTTTGAAGCAAGCGCAGGGACCACCAGGCGTCTCTCAAACTCCCAAGAAGTGCATAGTTAAGATTACCGTCATAACGACTAAAATCGATCCTAAAACAAGCATTGAAACAAGATTGAACAATCCACCGCAACTATTAATCCACCTACAGGATTAATCGAGTCCAAGTATGGTTTCATTAATCTCAGAAATAAGAAATTGATTATTAACGATTTGAAATATGGGAAATTGATGCAAAGCTGGCGCAAATCAACGAAAATACAGGATAAGTTGTTATATCTGGCGGAGTCGTTGATCCGAAAACTGGAAAAGTCGACAGCACTCTCGAACAGATCATTAGCATTGCCAGACATAGTGATCCAGTCGTTGAGATAATAGCGACCACGATCAAGAAAGATCTCAGAACCGACTTGTATGATATGAAGAATATCGTCATGGAAACTACGACAGGCAAAAGAACACTGCAACCGGCGAAATCATCACAAAATATGGGGTAATAATCCAAAGTTGTTGAAGTTAGGACCAAAAATCCCAAAACAGGTCAAACCCGCTGGTGTAATTGATCCAAAAACAGATACATTCGATCTCAATTTAGACCAGATCATTCAAGTGGGCAATGAAATCGAACTTTCAGTACAAATCGTGACATTTCTCGGAAAGATAGATAAAATACTGTAGACAGTAAAAACATTGTACCTGATATATCTGTAAGCTTGTATAATCCTGATACACGCAAAATTGATTCTAAGCTGAGCTAGATCGGTCCTGTTCATGGTACATTGACTTCTGTTGATCCTAAAACTGGACGAGCTAAAGTGAAGCAGGGCATTATAGATCCGCCTACTGGACAAATTTTGTTATCCTAAAACTAGAAAATTAAATCCACATTATGCAAGAATTGTTTATGTACTTATATCGGAACCGCACCTTGACATTAAAGGAAAGATTGCCAAGAAAGATTTAAGAAATTTGCAAATCGATAGTTCATTCCATGAGATCCAGCGCTACAAGGCAAGAGCAGAGAACTGTCACCCAAGAAGTTAACTGTTAGCGGAGATCAGGTTATTAATTTATTTTTATGTATTAACTACTGTTACTGTGTTTGAAAGCAACTTGCACATTGTTTAATTGGAACTCAAAGGCCCTTTCACTTAATATGCAAGGAAAACGCGCAAAACCATATCGAAGTGCTAACCATACATGGCTTACAGCTGGACCGACGACAGTTGCTTCAAAAACAATTACCAAGCGAAACAAAGTGTCCACCCTGATAATTTAGCCGTTGCGCTTTTAGAAAAACAATATAGCAAAAAACTTAAAAGTTTCAGTCCTCTACCTTTTTTAAGAAATTTAGCCAAGATTAGCAACTTTTAGTGCATTTTCTAGGTTAATAAATGTTAACACTTAATAGATTATAAATATTCAGAGCAATATATACATAAAAAGAAGAATAGTTACAATTTCTACAAGCAAAAATATTTTGAAACCACTACTGAAACCATGTACACCCTATACATGGTTTCAGCAGAATACAGGGTTGTATCCAGAAGTAGTAGGACTGTTTTTTCGCGCGCGGAGCGATGGAGGGGGGTCTGCAAGGCCGGATGTTATGGAGGGGAGCCTTGGGAACAGGTTTCGACCTGCGGCAGTCGCCTGTGTGCGTTAGTTGAGTGTGGACCACTGTTTTAGTGACCTCCTGTTGTAACACCTCGTCGTCAGTTGCGATGGAGCGAAATTTGGAGCAGCGGTACGCCATCAAGTTTTGCTACAAATACGACCGGGAAACAAAAGGTCAGAGCGAAGTGTGGTACACCGCACAATCACCCCGTAAAAAGAAGGCCAGAATGTCGAAATCGGAAGTGAAATCGATGTTGACTGCATTTTCTGACCGTCGTGGCACTGTCCATAAGGAGTTTGTACCTCCTGGACAAACTGTAAATGCAAGATTTTACGTGGAAGTGCTCACACGGCTGCGAAATCGGATCACACGCGTGCAACCAGACCTGGTGGGGAAGTGGAAGCTCCACCATGACAACGTGCCGTACCACGGCGCGTGAATTGTGAGGGATCTCCTGACCAAATTCGACGTTTCCACGTTGCCTCGCCCCCCCTCCTACAGCCCTGATGTGGCACCGCCGGACTTCTTCCTGTTCCCCCGGATCAAGACGCACCTCGAGGGGCATCGTTTCGACTCGGTGTAAGCAGTCCAAGCGGCAACGACGAGAGCGCTGAACAGCATCCCGTAGAACGACTTCCAGAAGGCCTTCGCGACCTGGAAGGCTCGCTACCAGAAGTGTGTGGATGCCCAAGAGGCCTATTTTGAAGAGTATTAAGTCGATGGACCAAAATGTTCAATAATTTTTTTTTAAACAGTCCTATTACTTTTGGATACTACCCTGTATGCTCCTCTTTTAGAAACAGCAATAAAAAGAGCAATAGTTTTTGTTCAATGTTTTATAATACCATTACGCATGCTTGCCATTTAGTCACCAATACGTTTTGAAGATGGTATCGTTCAAATGTTTTTCCATAATATAAATTTTTGCACAGCTTGCTGGGTAATTTCCATTGATTCTATTGCGACCGCGTTGCAAATAGCATCCTTTAGTTCCTCAATAATCCGCGGCCTGTGTTGAAAAACTTCGGGTTTCAAAACGAAATGGCAAGGATCAGATCTGGTGACTTAGTCAGTTATGACATGTTACCATGTGATGAGATGAGGCGGCCTAAAAACAGTTATCCTAGAGCTTCTCAAGATATTCTCTTCGTGTGTGCGGTAGCGCCATTTTGTTGAAACCACAGTGATGCATTTCTATATCCGTTAAGTCTGTGTGTAACAAGTAGATGTAATAATCATTCCGCAATAGTCTTTAATATCTCATAGTGAGATATTAAAGATTATTGCAGAACAAGACGACGCAAGACTATAACTAATACTATAATTATTCAATTCAATATATCGTTAGGAAAAAATTCCGACGGACTGATTGAAATCAACTTTCGTCACAATACAAAAGAAGCCTAGCCTTTTATACTGCGATGACTATCGAATTATCAGTCTAATGTCACATAAATGTACATATACGTGTGCGTTTTATTGTATACCGAAAAGCCTTCGACTGTGTCAATCATAAAGAACTAATAGAAATACTACAGTCAACTAGAGTGGACAACAGAGATATTCGCATAACTGAGGGATTGTACTGGCAACAGTGAGCAGAAATTAAAGTAGAGCGAGAAACTTCAGAATCTATTCTCACAAAGAATGTTCTCCAGGGTGACATACTCTCCCTGCTGCTTTGTATTTTAAGTTATACAAGTCGACAACCAATGGATAGTTCCACATAATCTTTGGTTATGTACTAAATACAACGCACATATGCTCTTCCGTACGATGCGTTAAATATTTGTACAACGTTACGTTTTGACTCATTTGTTTATTTTATTAACCCTTCCCTCAAATCACTACATCATTGACAGCAATAGTATAGTTAGAGTTGGACTTTGACCTGTGTGACAGCAGCAGCAGCAGCACTCATAATTTATATATATATATATATATAATTTAGAGAATCTCTAGACGAAAATATTGGAGGAGTGGTGATCAATGGTCGCAGGGTAAGAAATTTTCGTTATTCAGACGATATAGTTATAATGGCAACAAGTTTAACAAAATTGCAAATGATGGATTTATTAAAAATTAAGACCGAAGTAACATTGCGAGTAAAAGGTAACATCATGGAACAAGTACCCAATTTCAAATACCTAGGAACTCTTATTAATAAAAATGGAGATAACAGAAAAGAAATCCAGTCGCGCATTGAACAAGCTCGAAGAACATTTACAAGCACGAAAAAGTTTTTTACCAAATCTGACCTCAGCCTCAATTTACGCTTACAAATGACACCATGCTATGTATCTCCAATTCTTCTGTATGGATGCCAATACAGTACTTTGAATCCCACCACAGAAAGAAAAATAAAAGCCTTTGAAATGAAATGTACCGATGCATTCTATGTATATCCTGGACAAAAAGAATAACAAATGCCAAAGTACTCCAACGAATAAATACCGATAAAGAGCTTACATTAACCTTGAAGAAGAAAAAATACAATAATTTGGGCACGTCATGCAGGCTAGTAAATACAAAATACTTACTTATCCAAGGGAATATCCAGGAGAAGAGGTCAGTAGAGAGACGGAAGAACTCTTAGTTAAAAGATATCCGCCGGTAACTTGACTGAAAATTCATCAACATATTCAGAGCAGCAATTTAAAAACAAAATCAGCCATATGGATCGCCAAATTCCATAACAGCACACCAAATGTCACTCGTGGAGTTGTCGAGGATTTTGTGAGGCCCAATATTGAAAACTCTACTTATTGATGCAGTCCTGTAAATGAAAATGAGCTTTGTCATCCCTGAGCACAACAGCATTAGTCATAATTTTTATGTTCCTGGGCCACCATCAGTTCTTGTGGTTGAAAAGCGGATCATTTCGGCGATGTGACAATAGCCTACCTCACTGCCGCAAGATTCTCGGGTTTTATCTGGGGTGATTTCAGTTTTAATAGTAAACCGATTAATGGAAATTGTGTACCCACAACATTATAATTTTCTTGGGCGACACTCTTCCGTGATAGAAATAGTCGCTGCATCACAATCACAGAAACATGATTTTTAAAACAAGCCTTCAACACAAACGCACGGTGTTCACTACGCCACACCCTGGTGAACACTAAAATGACATGCCTTGTGCTTTTCAAGGTTATATGTCTCGACCGCCGTCTACCAATAAGTTACGTGCGGCGGTAAATTCAAAAAGAGAAGATCAGTCTGCCAGATCCGGTAGTATCAAAAAACTTATTTTTTTCAATATTGGAAATTTTACGGTTAAGTGAAATTGCTATTTTGTGTTGACGATCACAATTTAATTAAAAACGGAGATCGGAAATTACACAGCGCATTACACATACTTAAAATAAATTAGTGTCCTAAACCCGTTCTGTTATGTTTTATACTTTATGACTTACCCGGTATAAGATTCTAACTACGCAAACATAACAATTATGGAATTAAAAGTGATTATCAGTGTGGTTTTGAAACATCAATCAAAATCAAATTAAATGTAAATGTAATGCAGCACGGTAGCTGACTATTAAGGGGGAATTTCTACTTTATGGTACGCTAAATTGCTTTTTGTAATTTCGTTGTGATAGAAAGAATTTTACTGTTATTATAAATGCAAACAAACAACTAATTAATAAATAGCGCTGCAGTGACATCCTCGAAAATAACAGCAACCGCTTACGAACGTGCTGATGTTGTCATACCTCAAAAAAGTCGAAAACATAATGAAATTTGTATTGTATAGTGATGTGATTAGACAGTGGACTAAAACTAATGCAAAAATAGTTACAAAACATGGGAGCGTTTTGAATATTTTTCTTGTTTTTCTTGCTTCTTAATATACTTGTACGGCTTAAAAAAGTTATTAAAGCGTTTGACACATTTGCATTTTACAGGATGATGCCCATTTCCACAAACTAAAATAAAATATGCCCGATGTGTTGAATAATTTTTATTTAATTACATATGTGCATAAACTTAAAAAATATGATTTCGGGAAATTTTTAGAAATAATTTTATAAAATTGTAACTTGAGGGCCATTTAACAAAAAACTCTGTTTTTCAAAGAATTGTTGAATCAATCTTTGGCTACTTTACCATTCTTGGATTTTTTGACTCAAATGTTAAACGCTGATAAACAAAAGGACATAATGTCTTTTCGAAAATCTTGTATACAACTAAAATCAGGTTCCTAAAAGATCTATAAATTTTATAATGGATCAAAGAAAAATAAAATGTGCAAAGTCACTCACGGACAATGGAATTTACACTTCAAGAGGAAACATGCCATCCAAGTTTGGTGCGCACAGCCGCATAGTATGTAGTGGCGCTGTAAACACGTAGCGATAACTCCAAAAATCAGCACTCCACAAATGTAAAAAGTACCGGACGCTGTAAAGTATAGTGTGAAAAGAATGCGAGTAGGCACCAAAGACGTCGATTTAAGCCACGTATGGAATTTTAGAGAGGCTTTATCCATTAGATCGAAAACAATAGGGTGGTCAATGCATCGTACACCTTGCCATTTGTATCCGTTTATGTGTTGAGAGCAGTAAATACATAGCAAAAAAGATCGAAATATCGTACACCAAGCACGTACTAATTCTATGGCGACCCTGCCCATTATGCTTGCCAGACGTCTTGCGAAAGCAGATCTGCAATTTTATCGCCCCTTGCATATGGTGCCTTTAAAATCAGAATATTTATAACCGACTTCGTTTGCAGTGATTTCACTATCAAGCGATACATTTTCCTCACTGCAGATATTATGTTCTACTGTCACTCATGTGTTAAAACAGTTTCAAGAACGACTTTCGGTGGAAAGAAAACCAGAAAGTAGTACGTGTAATGACAGATCAGAAAAAAGAACAGAAAGTGTTGCAGCTATTTAAAGACAATTTGAAGATTGTCTGAATAGTTTTAGGGCTGAAATAGCCCCTGATCAAGACGCAAAACAAAATTAAACACTACAGTTCCCGTAAGTTGTACGATACCAGTGGGTGGTGAAAGATGATGAAACATATTGCTTGACTAACTTCACTTATATTGCTAGACAACATCACTACACTATTCGCACCCGGAAGATGTTTTAAGGACTGCAAAAGGAAGCGGAAAGCAAAGAATTCCCAAAGAATTTCCACCACTGGATCTTATCAACTCTGACATTTATCTAAAGCAATGAAAGAATAAAATGATGTTAATGATCTGGATTGTGTACCAAGACAAATTAATCCGCCAAACAGTCCAAAACTCAGATTCATTGAGCAGTATTCATTCATCGTGAAGGGAATATGGAAGAAAATAGGGACATCAGCTCAAACCATCAAAAAGTTCCGATACAAGTGGCTCTGGCATTACGGAAAATTCACACGGAATTCGTACAAAAATGATGGGACCAGTACATGGTATAGTTTGCGTAACGAGATACCGCAATGTTCTTGCATGAAGAACTATTTTGTAGTTTAAGGCTAATAATGTGTTTAAAGATCTAATAAATACATTTCCAAACATTTTGTGCAATTATCTCAACTTTGGTTGAGATTATCTTAATTTTGCTGCATATATCGCACTACTAGCCTGTGTCGCATATCATTGAAGATGGTTTGAGTAATACCACAAATCCTGCGTTTCCTTTTTGATGTGCAAGTTTTATTGTTCGTCATTGTGTGAAGTTTCCAGCTAATAATGCACGTTCCTGTGACATTTAAGTACAGTAAGGGCATGTAGGGTAAAAGATAGAAAATATCTTTATTAACAGGAAAATAATGGCCCTTCCGTTATAACAAACACTGTGAAACAACGTAATGCATTCCTTTAGATGCAGTTTTTCCTTGCACTTACTGTATGTGAATTTTGTTTTTTCCTGCAATTCTAACACTCTTTTCTATTTCACTATAATCAAGCTAGTGAGCCTTTCTATCATATCTTACATCTATTATAAGATAGCTATGTTTCTTCTGAATTTTACTAGGAGGTTGCAATAGTCGTAACTTAGATTGTTTTTTTTCCGTAAGCAACTAATCATTCACGTCACACACCTCAAAGTAGAATACAAAAATCAACCACCACGACTTCTTCTACCTCAAGTGTATTCTGTAAGCGGTTACTAGTTGATTTAATGTCTGCATATAACTTGAATATCAAGTTTACCGGCATTATAATCTTATATCTTATAAAATTCAGTATTTTTAAAAATCTGCGAATTGGCACTAGAAATGCACGAAGAATTTCAAATCTTTGCTGTGTTGCTTTACGACCAATACAACTTTTTGTTAGGGTGTTTAACGAAACTAAAGACTAGTACACTTCTAAATACTATCAATAATACATCCATACAAACATAGACTGTCATTGTGACTAGACTGTTATGGAACTGGGGAGAAAGATTATCTTTTGATGAAGAGTTAGTATCCTCCCTGCTGCAAGATTCTTGGTGTTGGTGTGCTCGTCATTACTTTTGTTGCTATCTTTAGAATACAAACGAAAGAAACATTTTTCCCTAGAGTGCAATATTTGAAAAACAGACAGTTATGTAGGGTTTGTCCGGAAAGTATAGTGAATAATTCAATTAAAACAAAATTATTGGAGGTAATCGTTTATTTCTTTAAAATTCTTCAAAATATTTTCCTTCTGCACCTACACAGCGTTTCTAGCGTGCCTGTCACGATTGTAAGGCTTCCTGGAATGCGGAAACTGAAATGCTGTTTATGGTCTTGGTCACGGCAGTTTAGACCCTCTCCACCGACCCAAAACCGGTTCCTTTCAATGGGGATTTGGGTTTTATGGACAGAAACAAGTCAGACTGTTGGGTCGTGTTGCAAATTCCAGCAACGTGTGGCTGGCTTGAGTTCAGTTTGCCGATTTTGATTACCAAAATTTCCCACAAGCAATGACGTGTGGCTGGGCGTCAAGGTTGTGGAGAGCGTCCTCAAAGGTATTGCCAACGTGATCTTTTGATGGTAGACAAATACTTTACAGCATAACGTTGACAAGTTGTAACTGTACGCAAGTTCGTGATGACGTCGACCAAACATGGTTTCGGCGATCCCACTACTACTAAAATGAGCAATTCTGAAATTATTCGAGCCAAGTCAAATTTTTAATTTGATCACACATCCATCCTAAAAACGTTGCACTAAGACCTTCTTAAATTGCTAGAAAACTTATTTCCGATACTTTCCGGGCAAAAGGTGTAATAACAAAGATTTATAAAGAATAGGAAAAAAATAAGGTTAAAGTACGTGCACACTCAGGCTGCCGTCGTTAGCTCAGTTGTCAAGATATTCGTTCCTCTGACCTCGAGCCGGCGTAGGCGTGTTCGAGTCTCGCTCAACCCATGGGTGTATGTGATTGTCCTATTATTAAGTGCATGTTAGTAGGCACAACAAGCGCTTGAGGCTGCAGTGCAAGTAAGTGCGCAAAAAAAGTGCATATCCAAGATAGTTAACAGACAACACTTTTAGATATTTTTTTCGTGACAGAAATGATTCCATTGGAAGCACAACAACAAAACACTAATCTTCTATACCTCAACGCAGTATTCAAAACCGTCATTTTAACTCAACTATCGCATCTTTGCTCGGCATGGGGCCTTCAGGACGCGCTGGCTCAGATGGTTCAACCAGATGGCTCTGTCCTCTGGCCAGCGTGCGCGAGTTCGAGTCTTGCTCAACCCATGGGTGTGTGTGAATGTCCTAGCATTTAAGTGCATGTTAAAAATGGGACTTTCAATAAAAATCACTTTTTCCTGCGATTACTAAACTCGCTAAAAGTAACAATTTTGTAAAAATATGGAATAACTATTAATGTAAAAGTGTTAGCAAAAAAGTAAGCATTCGCTTTATTGAACATCATTCTATAAAATTAATAAATGGTAAAATATAGTAGTAATATGTAGAAACTAAAAAACAAATTTTGCAAAATTTTACATTTATTTTATATGTATAGAAATAACGGCAATATGCAATGGTAAGTGTATTAGGATTAAATCTTTAGAAGATTAATAACATTTTGGTAATCGTAAGCTCAATGTCGCTTATGATTTACGGATAAGAGTTACAATTTTACGTGGTAGTAAGGCTCTAATGCCCCGCGTGTTCTGAATAAAAGTAATAAAACAGGATGTTAAATTTAAATAAATATGTGTACCTGTGAAAACTATTCCTGCACAAAAGACTTAAACGTAGACGTGGTTCCTGAAAGTCTGAACATCTTCATAAAAAACTATTAAAACTGAAACATTTGATGGCGAAAATGAAATGTTAAAACATGTGGTTGAAATCATTATTTTGTTTCGATATATGTACAGAAATACAACACCAAAATGATACTGCATAGACAACGCCGCAAGAGAATAGATTCATTAAACACTGTTTTGACAATATTGACTTTAATATAGGAACTCTTGTGGGTCTCGACGCATTTTATAGCTTACTTATGCTCCACTAACTATTTAATAAATACTGACCCAACCGAAAATATGAAAGCTTTTATCGTAACTAGTGGAAAAAATCATGTTCTAATACGTTAGTACAAGAAGCCTTCACTGTCCAGTTTAATATCATAGTTCGGGGTATCACCAAATCTACAGGAACTATTAAATCATTTTGGAACCACTTTGGAATTTTAAACTCTCTTTGAATAAGTGTAAAGTCGGATGATCAGTATTATCATTCTCGAAATCCAATATTTTGGAGTGGCTATATGAAATCAGCCACGAAAAGTAATACATATTTGAAACAAATTACACAGAAATACTTTTACGTGATACAAATACAGGGTTTGTATAAAAAGTATCAGGAAAGTTTTGGAAAAATAGATTTATTTGAGATATTGCTGCAATACCTCAAAAGTCTTCAAAGTACATCCCTTGAGCGTCGACACACTTTTGCCAGCGACTTTTCCACTACTCGAAAGCTCCCTGGTAGGCGGATTCCGGGTCCTTAAGGGTACACGTGCGAGCTTCTTTGAAGGCACTTAGAGTTCTGCTGGTGCCAAGTCGGGACTGTAAGGAAGTTGAAGAATCGTCCAAAAAGCCGCGATCTTCTTCAACGCGTTGCAAAAGGTTTTTCGCCTCTGCTTTTAGTCTGCCGCCAAGACTTTCGGGACGAGTTTAGCGCAGATCTTTCGCATCGCCAAATTTTTAGTGACGCACGATGTCGTCAGTTCTTGAGATTGACGGCCGTCCAGCGCGGGGCTCGTTCTCCACACTTTCTCGGCCATCTTTGAAGAGCTTGTGCCAGTTAAAAACTGCAGTTTGTGAAATGCTTTAATCTTGAATACTTGGAGAATCATGCCTAACGTCTCCGTATCCGATTTCCCCAATTCAATATAAAATTTGATGGCGTACCGCTGTTCAATCGTTTGCTGCATTTTGCACTTGCACCAAGTTACTCGACAGGAATCCACTAAAAACACGATCTAGCCTAAACAAACGCTCACATACGACTGGCGCTTGGCGCGTTTTGAAGGTCACGTTCCCCACCACTGAGCATGCGCGGTACGAGCGCGCTCCGATGTATAGTCACGTCAGGAAAAAATTGTTTCCGATAATTTTCATACAAACCTTGTATATACATGTATGGGCACAAACATATATAACTATACAATCGCTTTTAAAAACTCCAGGCGAAAAGAATAAAATTGTAGTTACATTCAAGTTAATTAAGTATGATTAATTTGGTTTTGTGAATTCCATCTAATTGTGAACCACATGGTGGCAACGCAGCAAATAACAAGTAAGATCATGTTTGGTTTCCATAAAACTTTATTATATAACATCGACGTTTTCTCCATAGGTTTGCTCTGCTCACAAATAGGTGTGACCTCAACGACATTTGAAAAAGTTTATATCAAAACTTAAGTAGTACATGTAATGTATGAACATGTTTATGCTAGATCACTCTGAGCGTAGTTCTCAACTCCAAGAGGTGCTAAATATAATTTTTCTAAATTTGTTAAAACTACAGCATGATGCTAAGGAGGAGGTATGGGCAATTTGCAGCCGGTACAGGAACAATAAAATTCATTGCTCTAAGGAACTGAATACAAATCCTTTTGTAAGATAAATTGCTAGTATGTTGGAAGGAAAGCTTTAAAAGTATCTCAGTTTAGTCACACGGGAATAATTCTGATATTTTCAATTGTATGTAACAACATATTCGAGGTTTGGCAGAAAAATAATGGAGACCGACTTTATTTTAACTCTGAATTACCATCAGAGATTATCAAATGTCTAGAAAAAAATACTCCGGCTTCTCGTGCATCTACCCCGCTGTATTTGTTATTCAACTTAAATTTCTAAATCATTTCTACGCTCCTTTATCCCCTAGCAATGATTTTTTAGTTTGTAACTTGGCTATAACCAATGTAAAAAATCAACTATGTAAGCTGAAACAAAATTTTAATTAAATGAGATGTTTTCTCGAGTTTACTTAAAGGTAAGCGGAAACTAAACGCTAGCGCTCCTGTTTATAATTACGTGTTTTGACTTGGCCACTGTCAAGGCATTGAAATGGCCCTGACTTTATTCCTTTGAGGTAAAAAGTTAAAGATTTCCGACTTTATTTTTAATTTATTATTTTATTCATAGTACTGTGTATCATCCAACGTTTTCCCATTTTTCTGGCATCAGGCGGATTCCCGGCAAAAAATTCCCTTTTTTTATTGCAATTCATGAATCGACATATTTTTTGATATCTTCAGAAACATTGAAGCGCTGCTCAGACAGGCCAGGCGTCATTGATCGAAGCAAATGATAATCAGAAGCGGAAATGTCTGGTGAATACAGCGAATGGTGTAGGATATCTCAACAAAGAGTTCTCAAATATTTTTTGACTTGTTTTACATGTATGCTGGAAAATCATTTTTTCCCGTTTTCAGCATATTTTAGTCGTTTTTTTCCAAATCCCAGGTTTAGTTTGATCAGTTGTCAGTAGCAGTCCCGAGTAATAGTTTCAATAGCTCATAAAACACTACGCTTTTTGATTCCACCAAATCCAGAGCATTACCTTTGAACAATAGATGTTTTGCTTTGGCGTTGATGTTGAGGTTGATGCTAATGTTTGGCTGGAAATACATCTGACTTTATGCGCTTAGGATTTTCGTAATTAATCCATTTTTCTTTACCAGTCATGATACAACTTAAAAACATCTTCCTTTTGTGGCTTTGAAGCAGCTGTTCGCAGGTGGAAAAACGTCCTTCGACGTTTCTTGGCTTTAATATATACAAGGCACCTAATTTCTTTGTGTCTAAATCATTCCCACTGCCCTAAAACGTCGATAAATCAACATTTAAGAAATTTATCAATTCTTCAAACGTTTGACATAGGTTTTCATTAAGTAATGCTTTCAATTCTGCATCTTCGAACTTTTTCAGCTGGCCCGGGCGGTCCTTGTCTTTCGTGTCAAAATCACCACTTTTGAATCGTCGAAATCATCAGCCACAAGTTGAAATCGATAGAGTACGTTTACTATAAGCTTCGGACAGTAAACGAAGACTTTTAGTAGCCTATTTTTTCAAACGGAAACAAAAAAGTACTATCATTTTCAAGTCTGGAGATAGAGAAAAACTTTTCGATCAACGTTAAAACAAGAAAAAATGACGGGCCTATGTACTTTTTTTTATTGAGAGCGAATTTCTACATAATCCTTCTTTTGATGACAGTCTACAAGTTTGCTAATTGTAAAGCCAGGAAACGAAATGTATTTTTTAAATAAAAGTTTTTGGATGAAATGGACATTTGGTCTTATTTTTCCTCATTTATGTGTGAATGTAAGTATATAAACATTGTATTGTTACCTGGCCCCGATTTCGCCGGCGCTAATGTTACCTGACTCGGAATTTTTCGGCCCGTGTGCAACACAAAGGCCCTCTTTGGAATTTATAATCCCAAAGAATGTTACCTGAGGCCGACCTTGTGGCGTCGTGTGCAACACCGGGATTCTTGACTTATCGCGCTGCGTCGTGCCATGCGATTCTGAATCGACCCGAACGCCACCGATCATAGCCGCCACGGCATTTACCAACTAGGACAAGAGCGTTGGCGCATTTTCCAATCAGCGCAAAGGCGCCCCCGGCGTCCACCAATTCTGCATTCCCCAGCGAGCTCAGCGTGCTTCCACCCTGAACTCTGCACCCCACCAGCAGATTGGAGCACGAGCTGAGTCCTTAAAACCTGAGCCACCAAAGAATTCGCGCTCAGTCGCCAGCCCCTCAAGAAGAAATCATCAAGAGTCATCAGGTGAGTCCCTTTTGGTTTCTTTTGCTGCTCGCTTTCTGACCCCGCTGTCCGGAACTGCTGCTCGCTTTCCGGTTCCGCCGCCTGGAGCTGCTGCCGCCCCTGCTGCTCGCTGTCCGGCTCCGCCATCGGCCCTGCTGCACGCTGCCCAGCTGCGCTACCGCCCCTGCTGCTCGTTGCCTGGTTCTGCCACCGGTCCCGCTGCTGCACCTAGCTCGCTACCCCAGCTCGCTGCTCGTTTCAGCGCATACATTAAGTCATAGGTTAAGTTCTTGTACATTAGTTAAGTAGGTTAAGTTAGCGTAAGGTAGGTTAAGTTTATAAGGTTGTAAATATAATTCTAATTTGTAAGTTGGAGTCGACGCTTCATTTTTTTAGCCTTCCGTGCTCCACGCGTTACCCCTCGTAGCGTCCCGACGCCCGATTTATCACCGCCCGGGCCCGACCTGGTAACAGTATTAAAATGTATGTATGTACAAAAATTGAAACAATCAAATAAATCTTTTGTCTTAACAATCAACTTCTCTGTACTTTTTGATAATGCCGCAAACATGCAAAAATTTGAGGGAATGTGGATTAAAAATTGTCAGCCTAGGACACCAAAACCTTAATCAGGCCCCGGGGAGACAGTAACGTTGTCGGTTCGAGCACAGTGTTGCCAGTTTCATTATTGTTCCTTCAACTCACGTACATTGAGTTAAAGCTAAAACCCTGTTCTATCACTTTTATTCAAACCATTCTTGTCTCATTATGGAATCCAACTTGCTAGAAATTCCGTGCACGCCGCGGTGTTTCAATTTTATCCAGCTTTTCATTCAGGTTACCTGACCGGAAATCAACGAACCTCAAACACAATGACGTTTACCGATTGCCTTTTTGGGAGCTACATGAATTCAGAAAGCGGGAATTCGGTACCACCAGGTCCATGCTTCTAATTGCATTTTTTTCTAATTTTTTGTCTTATTAAGCAACTAAATTACCTTGGTCTTGATTAATTATTGATAGTAAAAATTGTAAGAATAATTTTTGACGAAGAAACATGTCACTCAAACAAAATCTTTTTTTACCACAATTCAAAACAATTTTAAAATCATGAAAATAAAAATTATCCAAAATAGAATGAAAAGTTAGAAAGGAACATAGCAACTTAAGTCAATGAAGTTTTGACCACAAATAGGATGTGTAATACAATACGAAATTAAAATTATGTTTGATCAAATCTTAAAAAAATATGTAGGTAATATCTGGAATCGTTTGGCGTGTAATTAAATATAGCAGCCGTTCCCCGAATTACAAGCAAACCGATCGCATACAGAGCCGGTGGTACCGCAAAGCGTTTTATTCGGTTTATTTGCTCACGTTAATTTAGACGGCGACCTTTAATTCACATGAACAAAATCAGCGGAAAGTTGTGAAGGTCAGGGGCGGAATTTAATGCGGACTGCTCGAAATGCCAATTGCCCCCGCCGATCCCTGTTTCACATTTCGATTTGCTCATTTTCAGGCAATTGCGCCGCTCCAGTAAGGTGTCATGATAAGCCATCGACGGTTGCATAATGGACGGGTTCCCATGAAGCATTGGCTCGAGACCGAGATAGCATTCTGCTGGAAATGAGGCAAGGCTGCGTCTCTCGCCGGTGAGAAAGCCTTGAATTCATAAACGAGCGGTTTAGTAACAGCAGCCGAGATAATAAATTTGCGAACAATGAGAGGACTGCGCCGCGCGGCGCGGGCCGGCTAGAAATAAAGTTCGCATTTTTGGAGCCGCTTCCAAATATACATGTTTAATGGCACGTCCCTCGCCGTTTATTTCGGCCATAAAGTGCCTCCCGAATGTTGACTGCGATGAATCACCTTCGGGAAAAAGCCTTTACAGTTGGTTCTTGGTACGTGCGGCCCTTGCCGAGTGAATTTCGACCGTTAAGGCGCACCGGCGATGCCCTTGCGGGCGACCGCGGTTGCGTAAACGAATTATTGCCACGCAGCGCCATAAACTTTAGGAGCTCCATAAAGACTGGATAATGGAATCACGACTATTCTGCAAATTCCGACTTTGATTTCGCGGCAGTAATTGCCGCGATGGTAATAAATGGGCAGCGTGTAAGCGGCTCGGTTCGGTCATTATGGCTCTATTAGTTTCTGCCCTAGCCTTGCCGTTAAGGTTAACTACGCGTTTCAGTTTAATATTTAGTTTAACACGCAACGAATGCATGTAACACATAATTAGAATTACCTGCAGATACCATTAGTCTTACAGTTTTATTTCAATTGCATTATTTGACCTTTATTTGAAAACATTACTTTTATCATCAAAGGATAAGCTTACAACATATTTACGGAATATTCTAAAGAATTATCGATAACAAATTGACAATGTAACCAAGATAGAAATATTCATTCAAATGAATTTGCACTTTTTCAGACAACTAGCAGGTAAATTCTCATCGGAGGTGACTGGAATGCGAAGCATACAGACTGAGGTCAAGAGTATGCACACCAAAAGGAAGAAATTTGAGACAAGCTACCACTCATTCAAACCATTTTTATTTATCTAGAGGTCGATCCACCTAATGGCCATCGGACCCCAATAAGATGGCGAATTTACTTGATTTCTTAAATGTTCGATTAAAACAACCAAACGATATTGATAGCGCAGTACACTATCTCACCCAATATTTACAGACAACACAAATTTCTCCCCCCCATCTAATAAATACAAAAGTAGAACCCGAGGTCAACATCCCCGTATATATAAAACTCTTGTTACTCAAAAAACAAAAGCACGACGTACATTGAATCATAGATCAGCAGTCTGTTAAATGAAGACCACACTATCTGGAAGGCTACCAAATCATTCAAGCTGCCGATACACCACATTCCACCTCTCACAAATATTTAGTCCACCTGAACCTAATAATAACAACGATAAACTTATTAAAAACTTTTTGGACATTACCTATCCGATGATGCTACCGATTAATCCTTCCTCAACTTATAATTACCATAAAACTCCCAGCTTTGATTTGATCACCGTTCAAATATTAAAGCAACTACTCAGAAAAGCATTAGTTTTACCAACTATATTTTATAACAGCGTGTTGCAATTAGCATACTACCCGATCACATGGAAGTTTGCACAGATAATAATGATTAATAAATCAAATAAACCTCCCAATACAGTTTTCTCGTACCGACCAATAAGTTTGTTACCGATTATGTCTTAAATCTTAAAAAGGCTTCTGCTCAATAGAATCTCTGAAGATACTCACAAGTCTTGAAAAGAAAAATTATGTATAATTGCCTTCTCGGACGCTTTATTATCTAATACTAAAATTGTATATCATAGACAGATGGGTTCCAGTAATGTTCAACACCGAAATCTCCAACTATACAGAATCTGGTGTTCCCTAAGAAACTGTTCAAGGTTCCCTCCTCTATTTAATTTTCATCTAACATCTCAACTACAAATTTTACCAGTTGTCACATTTGCCGACAACACAACTATAATATCCATAAGTGCAAATCCTCACATCATCTGAGAACTTGCAAACACATCTCAATCAAATACAAGTTTAGTTGGCTAGATGGAGAATTACAGTTAACTACACAAAGTTCACACAACTTACATTCACCAACCGAAATATCGTATGTCCTACTGTCATATTAAACAACATACAATCACCAGCGAACAGCCAAGTAAAATACCTGGGACTAATACACGATCAAAAACTCATATGGAAAGCAAAAAAAAAACTGAAATAAACCTAAAAATTCGGCAATTGGATTGGCTAATAAGACGTAAATCAAAACTCTATACTAAAAATAAAATATAAGTGTATAATAAAGCCTACTTAGACTTATGTTGTCCAACTCTGGGGTTGTGCCAAACCGCCAAACACAAAAATAATACGAAGAGTTCAATCAAAGATACTTATAATGATTTTTAGTGCACCATGATAGGTTAGTACTAAGACTCTGCATAATAACAGTGATATACTGTTTGTTGAAGAAGAAATTAGCTCACTAACAAGGAATTACCTCAAGCAACTTTCTGGACACCCCAATGAGGAAGCTAGACAACAGTATATTCAGCCTGAAATCCATAGTTTAAAAAAACAGTGGCATACGGATATTTTAAATCAGTTTACAGTTGTTTTGTTCGTTAGAGAGAGCAGTTTAATATACTGATCAAATTTACTTATAGCTTTAAATAGCAGGTTGTACATTTGCACTAAATATAAAAAAATAAATTTATAACTAAATTTGACATACTTAGAAAATTTCACTGTTAACAGAACGAACAGATTACACCATATTGAAGGACAAAGCAACTACCTTTAAACCCTCTTTTCTAATGCTCATTAGAAGAAACAGAAAACCTAAGACTTAGAACCGCCTTTTCAAATGAGTGTACCACTCAAATCACTAATATGAGAAAATAGATAACAGAATAAAAAGATCAACAAAAAAGCGCCAAATTATGATCTGATTACCGGGATGATTATAAAACAACGGTCAACTAAGGAAATTCGAACTCTTGCATAAATGTACAACGCAATATTAACGACTTTCCAAGTCAATGAAAATCATAATACCTTTGGGTGAAATAATATCGTACATACCCATAAACCTATTTCCTACACTTTTACAAATTCTTGAAAAGCTAATTTTCCTTAGAATAAAATCAACCTTAAGATGACCAAAAAGTAATTTCTAAGGAATAAATGCGATTTTTGAAGTCGAACACAGTAGATAATGATGCTGTTCTGTAGTTTTTCTAGACATAAGCTCAGGCCCTATACAAGGTATGCCACCAGAATTTATGCCTCAAATTTAAAAAAATACTTTCCCATCAGATACATGAACTTGTGAGATTTTACACATAAAAACGGCACTTTTTGATAAAATATAAAAACAAACTTCAAATCTCCTACCTTTATCGTCAGGCGTTCTCCAAAACAGTGCCTTAGGACCTATGATATATTTATTATATTCAGTAGACTTGCCCCCGTCTCGATTGACCACAACGGCTACCTATTCTAGCAAACTGTCTTGGATAACAAACTATTAATCTATAAAGTAGTATCAAAGTCTATCTGGTTTTACAAGATCCTCTTGTGGAGAACTGCGTCTAAATATAAAGTGCTTTGAACAGCTGTGAACACACCATTGTATGTCTTTAATAAAGAGATATTAAACGATAAATGTGTGCTTATAATAACCAGTAAAATTCAAAAGTAGAGAAAGTTATAAAGAAAGACTTAATGCTCACTCTAATGATGACAATGAAGCAAATAGATTAAAAAGATCCAAACTCTTTGAGTTACCTACACGATTTTAACAATAGTTATAAAATGTATGTAGTGGCATTAAAGCATTAAAAAGTCACAGAGCGTCATATGATATAATCACATCACAAATACTAAAGCATATCCTGAGAAAAACTGTCGCCTTTTTAATCACTATTTTAACCGGATACCCAACTTGTACTTTCCTATGTAATGGAAATATATCCAAGTCCTTATGATACTCAAGCCAAAAAACATCGCATTTACTTAACTCTTATCAACTGTTTGGTCCCTACTAGGAAAATTGTTCGAAAAGCTTCTTTTGCGGAAACTTTAAGAAGACCTGCATACAACTACCCTAATACCAAATCACCAATTTGGATTTAAAGTACAAGCCAACTGCACCGTTAATTTGATAGCTACGAGCCTTGAACACTGTGGCTTTCTTACATATCCAACAGATTTTTGATATGATGTGGCATATCAATTTATTATATAAATTAAGGTAACTTATGCCGAACACCTATTATCTTTTAATAAAGTACTGTAAAGAGTACTGTCTCCTATCGGAGATTATCAATCATCAAGACGATTTGTATTTCGTTGTCAGCAGCTTTAAATAATTTATTGTTACTACATCCATACCACTCTCTTAAGTTCCGTAGCTAACTTTTTATTTTTTACCTCTCAATATGTGGCTCGAATTTTCTAATTTTTGCAAACATTTGCAAGATTACAACCTTCAATATGTGGCCCAAATACTCTAATTTTCTTTTTCTAATTGTGTATATTACTTTACCTTTTCCATGCTATTCTCCATATTTTTCTATAGCACCACATTTATAAAACCTGAAGGATTTTAATATTTGTTTGCTTCAATGTCCACGCCTCTGAACGGTATAGCAATGTAGAAAAAATATAGCATCTCAATATGCGTTTTTGAAGGTCTCAGTTAATATCTGGGCAGCATAGGAATCTTTTCTACTTTACACTTTCTTGCTATCTCTATTCTTGTTTTAATTTCTTTAGTTTGATTGCTAGTTTCTGTAATCCATGCTCCTAGATATTTATAACAGTTAACCTTTTTAATTAGTGTATTAGAAATTGTTAAATTGTCGTCAACATTTAGTTTCTTTGATATGATCATTAGCTTTGTCTTGTTACGGTTTAGTTTCAAGCCATAGTTGTTACCGAGTAAGTTTATGTTTTCAGTGACCTTTCTTCGCTATAAAACATAATAATCAACTTTCTGAATATCATCCAATAAAAGTAGGTATTCCACAGGGCAACGTCGTGGATCCTTTTCTTAGTCTCCCTTACACCTCTGATACTCCTAAAATGGGAAGTATCACATTCGATTTCTTTGCAGATGATGCCGCAATACTCTCCATACATAACGGCAAAACAGAAGTTTCACAACACAAACCTATACAAGTCAAATTTTTGACAAGGCAGAGCCACACTCAAGGACACTTCACTGCCGGTTAGAATATCCTCACCTCAAATCAAATGAAAACAAAGTGCCACTATAAAAAACAATCCTGATGTCTATCTGGACGTAGGAAATGCAGCTTTGGGGGTGCACCAAAATTTGGTATCGAGGTTGACATATACCTTCTCTTTCCTTCTGTTGGTGACTTACGTTTTTTTTTCTCCAGGTGGTCTGCTCCTGCTTAGCTACTGCATTTTCTGTCACTATAAATATAACTTTAAATTTGTAATCTCATTGTCCTATATGGTCAAAATGTACATTAATGGAACATTTAAAGTATTCTGACTTGAAGATGATAAAAAATTATATGCTATTTAAAAACCTAAGCACAGTATAAGCAATTCCCACGAAAGTATTTATCGTCAACAACAATATAACAGAGCTGAAAACTTAAAAGCATTCAAAGTTTGTACACAATAAATTTCTTTAGTATAGTGTATATAGAGTTAGAGAAATCTTGGTTATCAATGAGTAACTTTAGCGAACCTAACACATCCCGTTAAATTAAGCCTCTATATCAATAAGACGCTCCTGATGTGAGGAAGATGGGGCTTTACTTGAAAATAATTACTCAGGCGTGTTAAAATATATGTTTTACATAGAAACATCTTTGTCGCTATTGAAAAAATAAGCGAAAAGTGATGCAAGAGTAAATACTAAGAATCAGAGAATCAAAATTCCTTTATATACTTTAAATGTGTCGTTAACTCCATCTTTAGTATGTATAAATTGTGCTAAATCCCACTACTTACACATGAAAAGCGACTTAAATTATTTTTAACTTCTATCATATCGATTTGATGATATCTAAGTTGGTTTGGTCTTTTACAACTTTTATTTGGCTATTCCCAACAATAGAATTATGTATAAAAAGTTAAAATTTACTTTATTAAGTTTTAATCGTTTTAAAAAGCCGTAAATAGTTAGACAGTAGGCTATATGAACAAATTGATAAAACGTTTAAATAAAATAGTAATTTTGTGCTGCTTAACAATACTAACATCAAAATAAAAAATTCTTAATTGAAAACTTGAAATATGACGAATGATATTCTTTACAAAAGCTCCTATAGTAGAAATGTAAATAGGTTTTTCCTACTATCGTGCTCAAAGTTCGAGTTTGCGCACGTATTTGCGTGCGCAAAGTACTACTTTCCCGCACGCTTTTATCGCTACAGCTGAGCGTGTGAGAAAGTAGCTGAGCGTGCGAGAAAGTAGATGAGCGAGCGGGAAAGTATAAGAAGGCGCTAGCTTGATCTTACTAAGTAGACCTGTCAAAACCTGGATCTATATTTTGTCTTCTCACTCGCTGTTCTCGCAGAGAACGTCAGGTCGCGAGGCAGGTCTCGCTTCATATATTTTTTTGAACGTGTACAGTGAAAAGTATGGCGTCTATAAAAAATATTGAAACAGCTTTTTACATTTTTAAAATCAGGCTTTGACGAACCCCTCTTACCTAGGCCCACGCAGCACCGCAGTATCGAACTTTGCGCTCTCAATAAGAAAAATAGTATACGTTACTCGTGCGCTCGTAGGTCATCCTACTTTGCGCACTCGTATCGTAATGTACTATTCTTCATTAAAAAAACTTTCATTTAATAACCGTGAAATCGCTTGAACGGTCATTTTCTATAAAACTTTTTCCAAAAAAATATTACTAATTAAAGTGAACATTATAATTCTATACCGAGTTCTAATCTGATAACCAGGTAACAATTCAAATTTTGTTTATACATAACTTCGTTAGTATTTTAACATATTACTTACAAGAATCTGTCTGTGATACTTTGCATTAATAATAATGTCACACACATTTGTATAAAAAATAAATAATAATTTTTATTTAAGCAATTAATTTAACCTTTTCAAGAAGGGTATTATGGAAAATATATTTCGTGTTGCTCAGTCAACAGCAGTGGTGCTGACGCCACGGCAATGGAAAAGTTGCTACAAAACAATTTTTCAACAATCTTATTGTAAGATTTCTAGACTATTGTAGAAAAATGATTATTAGTTAATATTTAATATATTTAATAACGATGGTAGAAGAGTCCTATAGAGTACTAGGTGAATTAGCTAATTGTTTGTAATATTTACAAAATTGTAAGATAACACAAACTTTTAGTAAGCAGTAAATATAGAAACAGAGTAAGTAATCAGCAAATAAGTTTCAATATATCTATAACAAATGATTTATAACCTTATTTATGTGGTTCAAGACATACCAAAAACATATTTGGGATTTTGATCAACCAGTAAATTAAACAATAAAACCATAGTTTTTGGTAAAACACCAGAGCTTAGTAAAACATCTATAGATCTTCGAAAAATTGTGGTAGAATTTTCAAACAAATATTATTTTACATTTATTTGAAAGTCCAAAATAATCTTTCTCATAAATTACATATCGGAGATCACATCAAAGAGTCTCATTTATACCGAGGACAAGAGGATGTTAAAGAATGTTACAAAGGAATACAAAATCGTCGTATATGTACTTTGCATATTACTGAAGTTTCCGATAGCTGCCAATACAAAAAATCGGTAGACTAAGAAGAATCGGAATGAATGAAAAGGAGGACAAATCGTCATCACAACTTGTACTAAATTTATTGTAAATTTTGAATAGAAAAAGAGAGATACATGTGATCATCACTGCTTTATAATTTTTATTTAGCGAAATATTGAAAATGTTTTTCATCGTATCAAAATAAATCAAAAAGTGATCATAAAGATCAGTATTACAGTAATAAAGATGTAAGCATTGTAAAGTTTTGAAGTGTCAATCAGTTTCAGAAAAACGAGCTAGCAAATTTTTACCTTAAACATAAATCTGAAAACTGTAACAAGTTTATTTGAATTTGGATAATGAACAGAGTATCATATATTGCAACACACTGAAGTAAAAACAACAGTTACATCAAAAATAGATTGGATATATCCGGTTTGCTAATGTCAAACATTTTTGGCAAAATAATCTTTATTCTTACTTAAAGTTGACAATACAAAGGAATTTATACAGAGTCTGCCAGGAAGCTATGGTGTTTTTTAAAAGACTGTCACGCGCTCTGGGATAGACCAAATTATTTCGAAATGGTTGATATCTGCTCATTGACAGACGCTATTGTAGTAGCAATGGAGCCTTGGTTTGCAACACCTGTAATGAAACAGGTCGTTCTGTGGTGCTCACACAGCAACGATTTCGACCATTATCAAGTGAGTAAATAGTTTTCAAACGACAGGATCTTTGAGATCGGGGATTGCATGGTAAGGTCATCTAACTGTACGCATTTCGGAAAACACTGAAAGGGTGCAACAAGCGATGGAAGCATAGATAATGTGTGAGTTTCATTCTGCCCCATATTTGTTGCAAATAATCTGATACCAGTGCCTTTTATTATAAGTGAAATTGTCAAGAGGAAGGAGTAATGTTAAACCAATTTAAGTAATATTCCTTGTAGTTACATCTTCTGTCCAGATATAGAAATTTGCGATTCTTGGGCTCATTGCAACGTAACAATAAGCAACCTAGCTGATTTTATAAGTAGAAAACCCTCTGCCAATTGGTGTACACGGCAAAGGCTGAACATGTTAAAAGTCAAAGTAAAGCTAATGCTATTATCGCTATTTCATTTGACCAGTTCGAAAAAAGTCTTTACTGTTTTGTTAAGAGCATGGTTCTCTATAAGATTTCCTCATTTTCAAGTTGTTTATTATGTTTCATTACCTGCTTTAATTTTGTATAATTGGGACACTCATCAGAAGTAGGTGACAATAATCCATTGTTGAATAGCTTAGAAGTATATTTCTGAACATATCGTAAGTTACTGATTCTTACATTTTTGGTTACGAATCTATGTAGCTTTGCAATGGAAAGATTTAGTGATCGATATGTACATTTTGATTTTGATTTCTGTTCTCAAACTTTTTTCGGTAAACTCTTCAAGAAACTCTATTTATATCTCTTTGTTCTCTTGAAATTCCATTGGATAAACCCATGTTTGCTTCCTAAATTTAGAAATAACCCGTTTTGCTCCCAATGCAATGCTTAACTAAGGATTTAGCTAATACATACCTGGTTTTGCTTACAAATAAATATAATATCCGACAGCCCTTAAAAAACTAAAGCAAAAACATGTCATTTTATTTTCTTCAAAAAGTGATGACTTATTCAGTTGGACTACGTCTAACTGAAAATTTGTCTCCACATTTGTAAGTTTTCTAGATTTAACATTTTTCATTCTTACACTTAATCATTTTTTTAATTTATTATACAATCGGCCCTCTTTAACGGGGCAATAAATATTTTGTAAGATTTAGTAACGCAATACTATATTTAGTCGTGCATAGTAAGGTTTTAATAAATCCTGTTCTTACTTAGTACAATAAAAAAGTCACTTCATTTCATATGCATTTTATTTATTTTTTATTAATAGATCCGCTAATTTACAATATACTATATGCATAAGAGTATTAAATAAGACTGTAGTAACATGTAGAAGTCCTCATCCAGCGATAATTTTATTGGGATAGCTGAAATTGCATTTTCGTCAATTCAGGTCAATGGACTATTGTTTATTCAGCTTTTGAGTTGATAAAGGGTCCAATAGTTGTTCAATAATATTGTTTTTATGATTGAAAAGTAGAATGTCACTGACTTATCTGTTACATACGCCATGAAAGGCATATTAAGTTCAAAGTGTAAGGTTTAGTTGTTAATAAACCAAGGTGTATTTACGAGTCTTCAGAGAATTTTGGAATACCTGATGTTAATTATAGTCTTTTTGGTGCACCTCCAGAGTTGCATTCCCTACGCCCAGATAGACGTCAGGATTGTTTTATATAGTGGCACTTTGTTTTCAATTGATAATTTAAATTTAGGCCCAAGAGCCAGTACATTTGCTTGTTGTTAAAAACGTGAGTTGTACAGGTTTGCGTTGTAAAACTTCTGTTTCGTCGTTATGTATGGAGGGTATTGGGGCATCATCTGCAAATAAATCGATTGGGATATTTCCCATTTTAGGAATATTAGAGGTGCAAAGAAGACTAAAAAAGGATCCAGGACGCTACCCTGTGGAACATCTACTTTTGTTGGATGTTATTCCTAAAGTCGACTATTATGTTTTATAGTAGTAAGGTTACTGAAAACATAAACTTACACAGTAATAACTATGACCTAAAACTAAACCTTAACAAGATAAAGCTAATGATTATATTAAAGAAACTAAATGTTGACAGCAATTTAGCAATTTCTAATACACAAATTGAAAAGGTCAACTGTTATAAATATCTAGGAGCGTAGATTACAGAAACTAGCGATAAAATTAAAGAAACTAAAATAAGAATAGAGATAGTAATACAAGTGTTTATAAAGTTGAAAGGATTCTTATCCCTTATAGCCCAGATATTAACTAAAACTTTCAAAAACGTATGTTTAGATGCTATGTTTCTTCGATATTACTATACCGTTCAGAGGCATGGACATCGAAGCAAACAAATATTAAAATCCTTCAGATTTTATGAATGTGGTGCTATAGAAAAATATGGAGAATAGCATGGAAAAGGTAAAGTAATATACAAAATTACAACAAGAAAATTTGCAAATGTTTGCCTTTTTCTTGGAGTTTTGTTTGGAAAAGTTCCCCAAAGTTAGTTTTAAGTTTATATCTGAAATGAGAGTGTAATTCACAATAGAAGAAATCAATTCGATTAACACATATCTGTTGATGTCTTGGCATCTGACTTGAGGAAATCAACTAAATTTATAGTTATATGTAACAAAAAGTCACTAGGTAGCAAAATTATTTTGAAGCATTCCTCTTGGAAGTTGCAAACCTTTCTACCAAAGGGTATCTTTATTACAATTTGTTAAAATTGTGTTCAAATTTTGCAAAATATTCACCACCTTAGTATTATAACGTCTGACTCCAGAATGTTGGTAATTCTAGACGAGCTTCTGGAAGAATTGCGGCAGGCCCTTTTTAAAATAACGGGTTCAGCAGATGTTGATACAGAATCTTGAGAGAAAATTAGAAGAACAATCTAGAGATTACGAGAATAGTACGATAGTTGATTTTAAAAAGCCGTGCTTCCTTAGAAGGATTTCAGTCAAGTACGGTAGTTTGGGCAATTTTTCTAGGGCACCGAGGTGAAGCCTATAGTTGTCTATAGACATATTAATTAAGTGTATATGGGACTCAGTCAAAAAGGGAAGTTGTGTAGATACATTCTGAGTTGTGATTTAAATTGTTGCGAAACAAATCCTACTGTGAAAATAAATAATTATTAATAGTATTTGTTTTGCATTGTTAGCAACTAATTAATTGTAAGGATAAATAGTGCTTATATATCGTCAAATAATTATTAAATGGAAATAAATAATTGAAGCCATAAACTAAATTTGTTATAATATCTTGAAAGAATACTAAATAATATATAAATGTTGATAACTAGTAATTTATTTTACAAATTAAAATTGTATGACTCTTTAGTACACTGGTCAGATTGAACGAGAAAATCTGTACGGTTCAATGTATTAACTTTCTTACATAAGATTTTTCGGTTAAAAGAAAGTGTCGGATTTTTTTATAAGCATTAGAATATTTGTACAATCAGCTGCAGCGTAGTAAGTTGATCATTTGCAATTTTTGTTTAATTTCTCCAATTAACTTGCCAGAAAATTAAATTAAATAATATAGGATTAAAATGCAAATGTAATATTTTCGCGTCGTTTACATTTCGCTGCAGTGATGTCATACGATAATGTTAAAATCAACAAGGATCCGTATTTTAGGATACCCCTAGTCAAAAAAAGGTTACAAGATCACTTTATTAATTATAGAAAAGATAATAAATATTATCATCTAAGTAAAAAGTCCAAGACTAGTTTAATAAAACTATCAGATTGGGTAATCTAGAAGTAAGTGAAAGATGTAGTAGAGAAATGAAACATGTTGGAATGAAACACATGAGTATTACAAATTTTGCTTCGCTCTTGATTATTGTAAGTCTTAGCAACATTCGTAATGGTTTCACTAACAGATTAAGACAGAAATGTATTTTCTAACAAAATATTGCTAATGCGTTTGACACTATTGAATTAACTTCATTTAAAATTTTTATAAAAAATTCAAATTCTACCTTCACTAAATAGATGTTGTAGTTAAGCTACAAGATAGAAGTTAGAAAAAATAGGGGAAAACGAAAACTAATAAATTATAGTTATTTTTTTTAAATCTTAATTAAGTTATCCGCCACTCTTGAGGGAAATTCCGTATTAATAATTATTACTTATGGTTTACTATTTTCTGTGCCTTCTCTAGTCCGATCTCAATTTCAGTAATTTAATATCTTGGCGCACTGGAAGCAATTATTTTATAAAAAGTAGTTGTACTACAAAAATATTCTTATCACTCAGAGAATGCGTTCCACTTTTCGTAACTCAACTACAACCCCTGTTACAACCCTTTGAAATGCGTATTTATTAGATATTTTTGTACGCTCACAGGTTATTTATTGTCTACAAACTTTTTAGTTTCTTTTGAAGGTATTTCACGTTGCACTTTTGCAACGTATTTTAATAAACGACAATCTGGCTAGCGATTAGGGTGCGCTAGCGAGCGTTGTTTATCGAAACAATTTGCAAAATATATGTCTTTATGGAGCGTAGAAGGGGGGGTTTAATTATTATCATTGTTTTGTAGACAAAACGCATAGGGTATTATAGTAAGTAAAATGGCTCTATTCAAAATTATAATCGTATAAAAAATTACGATTTTGCTAAGGGCATATAAAGAGCTGTGGTAAGCTACGGGGGGGTGGAATGCATTCATTAAAAAAGTACAAATATCGTTGTACTACAACGGATTTCTATAAAATAATTTACGTGTATTTAAATACTAAACAATTACCTCAATTTTTATAGCAATTTTTAATTATTAAGGCTGCTTTTTGTCGATTGTAATATGTTTTGTTGGATCCTGTGATTTTGTATAATAGTGGATTGAACTTATAACTTTTTTTAAAGTTGCTAATACTTGATATTTTTAATTCTTACCTTTAAAATTTATTTAGTATTTAGAATACCATTGTTTCATTTCCTTCGGTATTTTCTTAAATGTTCTTACCTATTTCTTTTCATATTTTTCCTTACCCTCTTTTCTTTTTGCTTAACTTTTTTCTATAATTTTCGTTGGTTGTGTTTTGTATCTTTGATCATTCCTTCATTCCTGTTTTTAATTTAATTATTCTATAAATTAACATAAGTGATATCAATAAGAACCTACTACTGTAGTTTGCATACTTATAGGAAAAGAGTAAAAACCTAAAAATATCACTGAAGAACTTGGTATACAAATCTGCTGAATACTCTGAAGCTCAAAATTGTGAATATCTTTTTTAGAGTTTTGTGGCATAAGAGAGGTGTTGTGCTAAAAAATAACCCAATGAAGACGATTTTGACGTTTTTGATGAATATTTTCCACAAAATTGCGAATTTCGGAATCCATTTCCTGTGAAGTAGCTCCCACTCAATTTTTTCCTAGATTTTGTGGGACAGCTAGAATTTTCATTTTTGTCTATTCGTATTCACACAAAGATGTAACGTTTTATATCCTATCATAATCACAAAGAAAAATGTTAAATAGTATACAGAAATTTTTAAAATGTTTCTTGTTGAAATAGCCGTATGTTTATGGCGCACAGTAGACCTTCAATTAGTTTTTCGTTGTTTAACAGTTATTTCCTTTAAAAAAACTTTCAATTGTTTGTAGCAAACTATTCTATTATAAATAAAATCTTCTTTGATGTACTAATACATACTTAGAGAAAAACATGTCAAAAATTGTTACCGCTTAAGTTATATACAAAACTTAATTAACAAAATTGCTGATAAACGAAAACAAACCAGAAACTTAATTCTATATAATACATTCTGAGAACTAATCCTTATTGGGATTAATAAAACCCCAACATTCAACAACACAACTTAGTAGACAATGCTGCAATTATTCGGAATAGTCGCTACAGAAGTCGTAGATTTAACGAGGCGCAAAAACCATAAATGAGGATTATTAAAATTCTTTTGTAATAAAAGTCCATGAATATGTAAACCATTATTTGAACAAAAATGGAATATAAATATGCATGGCGAAACACTGCGAAAAACAGTTAATTTATTTTATGTCGAGAGCAGCGTCTGCGTCAAATTCCACGTACTACTAATACAAAGACATGCAAAAACTACCGCACAGCAAACATGTGTAAAACTGTCTCAAATTGTATCTTGTAATAGAAATAATAGTGCAGAACAAGGCATTAAGTGGAAGAGAGTCAATATTACTTTTGCAGATATTGTACATTATAGTAGTACACTTATTACAAACAATTCGATTACAATTAGAGCACTATTTGGCTGTATTGTTGTCAAATTTTCTGGGACATACAACGCACCAGTAATATATAACAAGAAATTCTTGTTACACAACAGGATTTATGAGGTCTTCCTGTTATTAAGTGAAGAACATGGAAAAACAAAAATGGCGATTATTTTTTACGAGAACACATATACTCTTTTACCTTACGATTCCACTTGTGTGTAATCCCCTTATTACTTCGAGACTGAACTTATACGACTATTACTTTAATGTGCGAAATCAGAAGCCCTTGGGTCTAGCCTCTAACCTCAGTTCCTTGATGTAACTTGGCGTGGATGTTGGACTCCTTTCATACCGTTTCACGTAGAAACTAGGACCTTTGGGCTCTTGAAAAGGACGTCTCTGTCGACTGCATAGCTGTAGAGACCCAGAAGGTGGAATTTCCGCCGCCTTAGATGCTCTCATAAAGGTTTAAAGTGATCTGGAATATATACTTCTAAAATGTTGAAATGTCGGCATTTCGGTGAAGGTCGTGATTCCTCGCGAATCGCGGAGCGCTTAAGACGGACCCTAAAGCCCAGTTTGGGCAACCTGGGGCTTTTAATATGAGTTAATATAAATCTCAAACTTGAGTCGCATATGGCATGATATTGTGGATAATTGTCTTGTACGAAGGCAGGTTATTACTAGTAGATAGTTGGTTTCCGGAATAGAGTCTTGGTTATCGCCTTGCTGATATCTGTTTTTCAGTTTTCTCTCTAGAATCACCCTGAAATAGATTGTTTCTTCCTTTTAAGGTATCTTGTTTCCAAAAATCCTGAGATTTACCGGGTTAATTCCACTTTCACAACAAGTTTTTCAGAGGATCCAGTTTTGTTTGGAATTGCCAAGTGACTAAGGATGGTCTCAGCAAGCTGAACAGTATCGTCGTATCGTCTGCATATTAAGCCTATATAATGGAGGACAACAGGACAGTGTCTTGGGGGACGCCGACTTGGAGTCACCTCGCTGATGATTTCAACTTTATTTGGAACTTTCTTCCGGAGAGGGATGTCCGAATTAGCTGAATTATCAGCATTACTATTGGGGAGGCCGTCGTGAAAACTATCTGTTGTGCCATATCTTGTGGAAGACGTTGGCCAAAAAGATTACACCTGTATAGTTGTCGACGATGCGTTTGGCTATAATAAGAAGCTGGATGGTGCTAAAAGAGAAGCACCGAAATCCAAAGTGGCTCTCCAGAATTAGTTGGAGGTCACCGGCAGCTACTAAGCGTTCGTAGATTATTTGCTCCACAAGCTTTTCTATGATTGTCAGTAGGTTTATTGGCCAACAGTTCTGGAGAAAGATCTCTGATTTCTCAAGCTTGGAAAGCGATATTGCGTCCGTCACCTTCAAAGAGCTTAAAAAGTAGCGAATAAAGGAAAAAGGCACTCGTGCGATGTGAAGGAGAAGGCTACCCCGATAACCCCACGGTTCTTCGCAGACAAATGGCAGCGGACCTCAGATACCTGGTGACCAGAAGCGTGGTTTAGTAGTCCTTCAGACAGAACCTGACGTAGACTGTTGTTTTATCCCTCCTAGCTTCCGTGCGGTAGCAGGAATTTGACCTTACACGAACCGTTCGATATATTTAAATCAAAATGCTGTGTTGATAGTCACACTATCTACTTATTTTTCTTAAATACCTAAGAAACGATCATTACATCTTTAGTATATACAGGAATGTGTTTTGTTTGGACGAGTTCATCTAACAGCTCTTTTTCATTGTCTTACAGTACCAGTTAATGTATTTCCTAGTTTTATTAATGCTTGAACAAGAACAAAATATCTAAAAGAGTTATCTGTAGTGATACTATAAATTATAGATAATTTAACATAACTATTTTACTTTGTTTCTTTACGTATGAGTTGTTTATAATACCAATTTAAATTTGTATGTCCTAGCAATGGAAAGCTTAGACACTACACCATATTTATATTTTTATACTGTATCTGAGTGATTTCGACTTTATATACCTAAGAAATGCATAATTTCTACAGAATAGTACAGTTAGGTACTTTAATATCGAAATGATGTATTTTTTTCCAATTGGAAGCAAACATATTTACTACATCTTCAATAGCACTTCACTTGCTATCAACTCTAATAAATTCAATAAAATCTAATAAATTCCACTAATTATTTTATTCTAATATGTGACATCTTTACACAAAATATTACACGTCTGAGATTTCTATTATTTCATAGTTCTACAACTGGCTTTTGTGGGCCATAAGTGAGCTTACAATTATTGGTGTCATAGAAATGGTTTCATCTCAACATAATTCGTTTTATTCCATTCTATATCTTCCATAAATATAAATCTACGGGTTTTTCTTAAACAACTGCATTTACAGTCTGTTGATTTATAAATAATTCAAATGCATTTGCGTAATGTATAATGTATAATATTTTTGTTATAACTTATTTTCTTTTTTAATATTTATTTATTAGCAATCAGAGTATTTACATGAAATTCTATGAGCTAATTTTATGTAAATTGATACAGTCATGAGGGGAAGACATCCAGTGATGTCGCCCCTATTTTAATCCGTTAAGTCTATTGGCCACTTTCTTTTCAATCTTCTGATTTGGGGGTCGTCAGCTAATGGGATTACTTTTACGTTTGGATGGTTTTCCAGAATATGGTGATGTTTCATTGCTCTTGTTTTTATTACATCCTTTGCATATGGAATGTTGAGGTCATTATGTAAGGTTATGTTTGACACATACCACGGGACATTAGATAACATTCTAAGTGTTTTGGATTGGAAACGTTGAATAATATTTAGAGTTGATGAACTGGCACATCCCCAAAGTTCACATCCATAGGACCATATAGGACGGATTATGCACTTGTAAATTATTAACTTGTTTTCTAACGTAAGGGCTGAGTTTTTGCCCATCAGCCAATATAGTTTTTTACAACGTGGGTCCATTTCTTTGCGTTTTTTATTAACGTGTGTCCTCCATGTCAGTCGTCGATCTAGGTGTAGACCCAAGTACCTGACCTCATCTAGTTGGGGTATGCGCATGTTGTTGAATGTAACCGGGGGGCATGTTGAGTGCTTGGTTGTAAAAGTGATATGTGCTGATTTGCTTTCATTTGCTTTCATTTCCTTTCACTTTCCATTTTCCCATCCATGTTTCTAGTAAGTTTATATGTTCTTGTAGCAACTCTGATGCTACAACTGGGTTCTCGTTACATGATAGTATGGCAGTATCGTCAGCGAAGGTGCTTAGGCTTGTATATAGTGTGGTTGGAAGGTCGAACGTGTATAGTAAGTACATAACTGGCCCTAAGACGCTGCCTTGGGGGACGCCTGCATTTATTTTTCTTATTTGAGATGTTTCGCTGCCTACTTTTGTTTGGAAATATCGATCTGCTAGGTAGGATTGTAAAAGTAGATAGTAATTTTTCGGCAATAAACTTTTAATTTTGTAAAGCAGGCCTCTATGTCATACCTTATCAAATGCATTACTCACGTCCAAGAACACTGCACTACAATACACTTTGTCTTCGAATTCTGTACGGATTATGTTTACCAGTTTATGACATTGTGGTGTTGTAGAGTGACTAGTTCGAAAGCCGAACTGGTGGTTTGGTAGCCATTCTTCTTGGAGTTCACTTTCATTTATGCGTTTTAATATTAATTTTTCCAACAACTTTGATACTATCGGGAGGAGGCTGATGGGACGGTATGATTTGATTTGGTTAGGAGGTTTACCCGGTTTGACTATTACAATAATTTGAGCAAACTTCAACGTCAAAGGCTAATATACAAGTCGCAGAACTCCGTTAAACAATATTTGTAAAAATCGAATTTCTTTCTTGGGAAGACGTTTTAGAACAGTTCCCGTTATGAGGTCATAACCTGGTGATTTTTTACTATTTAACCGTTTTATCTGAGTTTGGATTTCTTGTTGTGTAAATCTATATTGGAAACGATAGCTGTAGTGGAGCAGTTAGGTAGTTTTCAATTTCTTGATCAGGTTCGTTAGAATTTGGTTGAAAGGGGTTTTGTAAATGATCGGCGAATGCTTCAGCTTTGTGTTTATTCGACTTTGCCCATGTTCCCGTTTCATCTTGTAAGGGTGGAACATGCTCTTTAGGTCGCTTAATTCCTTTGGTTGCTCTCCAAATTGTTTGGTCATTTACAGAAAGTGAACTTGTATAGCATTTAAAAGTCTCGTTCCGTATTTCTTGCAGCCGACGACTCAGTTTGTTGTTTAGTTGATTTAATCTATTTTTGTCTCGAATATTCCGATTACGCTGCCAAACTGCTCTCGCTCTTCTTTTTTCTTTTATTAGCTCCATTATTTCGGTGGGGATGTTCGTAGTATTACATTTTAAGTTGTTTGTTTGTGGTGTTGCTCTCCATCCTGCTTCCTGTATTGTTGATGTAAAGTGGTTTGTTGCGTGCTCCAGGTCTTGATTTGTTTTTAAGCTTATATTTGTATCTAAATTTTCAGTAATATAGTCTTCGAACACTTCCCAGTTAGTTTTGGCATCGCTAAGAGTAGATTTTGGTTCTTGGTACAGTATAGTTGCACTCACTGTAGCTATTACAGGCGTATGGTCAGATGAAATATCATAGTTGGGAATAATATCCATGTAGTTTGCTGACATACCATGGGTAATAAAGAAATCGAGTAAATCAGGAATTTTATTGGAATCTGAGGGCCAATATGTTGGGCTTCCCGTTGATAGAAAACCGTATTTGTTATCTATTATTAGTTTAAGTAGTTCTCTGCCTTTTGATGTTGTTAGTCGTGAGCCCCAGTGTGTATGCTTTGCATTGAAGTCTCCCCCCGTTAGAAATCTAGGTCCTAGTAGTTCAAAGAAGGGTTGTAACATTTGTTTAGTTAAGTTATGACGTGGTGGACAGTAAACACTTGCTATGACTAGAGGTGCTGGCAACCTCTCAACTTCTATCTTAGTGGCTTGTAGGTAGTCCGTTTTTTATGAAGGTAACTGATAATGTTTCATGGAGCTACGTACTATTATAGCTGAGCCACCATGCGCGGTGTTATCTGGATGCGTTGTGTGATATACAGAGTATTGAGGTATTGTTAGATAAGATCTTGAGATAAAATGTGTTTCTGAAATTAGTAACACATCAATGTTATTAACACGTATGAAGGTTTCAATTTCTAGCTTTCTGTGTTGTAGTCCGTTAGCGTTCCACAGTGCTATTTTTAAGAACTTGGCCATTATTGGATGAGTTTGTTGATGACTGTAGTTAACATATTTAGTATTATACTACTTTGTTGTAGCAATTGGTTGAACAGATTTTTGAATTCATCAAGAAACTGTTTAAGACTAACATCTTCTGAGAATGAGGGTTGATTTCGGGCTACTTCCGCATAATTTAAATGTGTATGTGTTGGCTGGCTAGGGTTAGTGTAAGGTTGATTATTTTGACTTTTTAAGAATGGAACATTTTCTCTTGTTAGGTTTGGAGGTCTTGGGGTTATTTGTTCCTTGTTGGGTTGGTATTTTCGTTGAAGCTCTTGATATATGGAGTACCCCTTATAGTTAGCTGGGTGGGGCCCTTCGCATAAAATGCATACAACTGAAGTTGCTCGGGTTTTTTGACAACTTT